>CM053588.1:80741328-80791851 GCA_028646515.1 Pseudochirops corinnae | reverse complement strand
TGATTACACCTTATCCCAATCTGCCTTCCTTCTATCAACCCCTCCCCCCTTTCTTTTATCCCTTTCCCTTCTATTTTCCTGTAGGGCAAGATAGATTTCTATACCCCATTGCTTGTATATCTTATTTCCCAGTTGCATGTAAAAACATTTTTAACATTAGTTTTTAAAACTTTGAGTTCCACATTCTCTCCCTCCCTCCTTCCCCACCCATCCTCATTGAGAAGGCAAGCAATTTGAAATAGGTTATACATGTGTAGTCATACAAAACACTTCCATAACAGTCATGTTGTGAAAGGCTAACTATTTTTCCCTCCATTCTATGATACCCCCATTTATTCAGTTCTCTCCTTTGATCCTGTCTCTCCTCAAAAGTGTTTGCTTCTGATTATCCCTCCTCCTATTTGCCTTCCCTTCTATCATCCCCCCTTTTATCTCCTTCTCCCTTACTTTCCTATAGGGGTAAGATAAATTTCCCTACCCAGCTGTGTGTGTATGTTATTCCCTCCTTAAGACAAATCTGATGGGAATAAGGTTCACTCATTTCCTCTCACCTCCCTTTTCTTCCCCTCCATTGTAAAAGCTTTTTCTCACCTCTTTTATGTGAGATAATTTATCCCATTCTACCTTTCACTTTCTCCTTCTCCCAATACATTCTTCTCTCACCCCTTACTTTTATTTTTAAAATATCATCCCTTCATATTCAACTCATCCTGTGTCCTCTGTCTACACATACACACACACACACACACATATTCCCTCCAACTACCTGAATATTGAGAAAGGTCTCATGAGTTACAAATATTATCTTTCCATGTAGGAATGTAAACACCTTTAATAAGTCCCTTATGATTTCTCTTTCCTCTTTACCTTTTCATACTTCTCTTGATTCTTGTATTTGAAAGTCAAATTTTCTATTTAGCTCTGGTCTTTTCATCAAGAATGCTTGAAAGTACTATTGAATATTAATTTTTTGCCTTGAAGGATTATACTCAGTTTTTCTGGGTAGGTGATTCTTGGTTTTAATCCTAGCTCCTTTGACCTCTGGAACATCATATTTCAAACCTTTTGATCCCTTAATGTAGAAGCTGCTAAATCTTGTGTTATACTGATTGTGTTTCCACAATATTTGAATAGTTTCATTCTGGCTGCTTGCAATAGTTTCTCCTTGACCTAGGAACTCTGGAATTTGGCTACAATATCCCTAGGAGTTTTCCTTTTGGGTTCTCTTTCAGGAGGTGATTGGTGGATTCTCTCAATATCTATTTTTCCCTCTGGTTCTGGAATATCAGGGCAGTTTTCCTTGAGAATTTCTTGAAAGATGATGTCTAGGCTCTTTTTTTGATCACAGCTTTCAAGTAATCCAATAATTTTTAATTTATCTCTCCTGGATCTGTTTTCCAGGTCAATTGTTCTTCCAATGAGATATTTCACATTGTCTTCTATTTTTTTATTCTTTTGGTTTTGTTTTATAATTTCTTGATTTCTCATAAAGTCATTAGCTTCCATTTGCTTCATTCTAATTTTTAAGGAATTATTTTCTTCAGTGAACTTTTGGACTCCCTTTTCCATTTGGTAAATTCTGCTTTTTAAGGCATTCTCCTCATTGGCTTTTTGGGCCTCTTTTGCCATTTGTGTTAGTCTATTTTTTTTTTTTTTGTCTTTTTGGAGGGGGGTAGGCAGGGCAATTGGGGTTAAGTGACTTAACCAAGGTCACACAGCTAGTAAGCGTGTCAAATCTCTGAGGCTGTATATGAACTCACATCCTCCTGACTCCAGGGCTGGTGCTCTATTCACTGCACCACCTAGCTGCCCATCCCCCAGTCTATTTTTTAAGGCGTTATTTTCTTCAGCATTTTTTTGTGTTTCCTTTAGCAAACTGTTGACTCATTTCTCAGAAAAGCATGGAAGAGACCTCCACGAAATAATGAAGAATGAAATGCGCAGAACCAAGAGAGCATAGTAAGGGTGTGTTGTTTTAAGAACATCATTGAACAACCAAGTCATTCTGACTACTATAAATACCCAAGTTAACCTCAAAGGTTTGTTGAAGGAAGATGCTGTTTGAACCCATAAAGTAGTGCTGCCGTGGCATAAGAAATAATGAGCTGGTTGATTCAGAAAAAAACAGAAAGACTTGGACTTCTGAAGAAAGATGCTCTATCTTCAGAAAACAGATGATAGGAGGAAATGAGCATAGTACAGTTATGACACAAACACATGTGTATATGTATACATACGTATATATGTGTATGTGTGTATGCTTATAGATTTCTATGTATATGTATCTATGTCCATGCTTAATTGTAGCCTTCTTTAGCGTGGGGAAGGGAAGGGAAAATAAAGTAAAAAGTGCACAGCAAAGAACAAAAGAAAACCAACAAGGAAGCAAAGAAATACTGTGCAGCTTTGAAAACAGTGTAGGTTTCAGTGAAATGGAAATTCATTGTTTTATTTTGAATCCTCTCTTATGGTCTGCTGTGTATATGGCAATTTTTTTCTTTTCTCATTTTGTATTTAAGTGTAAAATTTTAAAAATTATAAAAAAAGAAAATTAAGGTAAACTGAGACACAAAAGTCTGAGCATTGTCAATTTATTAGTTGGGCTAGCAGTAACCAACAAATTGGGTCAATGACCTCTCTCAATGAACAAAGACTCCAAGGAAGGAGTCTTATTAGCTTTCCTGTAGTACAGGAGAATGAAGAACAGAGTTGGGTAGGTGGGGAAGACAATATGATTGGTTATAGAGTAGACAGCATCATGGTGGTAGGGACAACATGACTGGTTATATCAAGGAAAGAGGGCTAGTACCCATGTGGGGCTAGTAACCATTTCCCTTTGTCATTAAGGAATGCTGATTGACTTAGGGGATCCATCTGCTTATTGTAGACCTTGTTAGTGGACCAGAGTCAGCAGACTCCCTGGTGCCTAGAAGGGTTAATTTAGGAAGCTAAGTTTTCTTAAGTACAAGGACTTGTTCAGGGACAATGTATCTCTTGGAGATAGCTTTCAGACTTAAAGATAACACCAGATGTCTTGATATTTTCCCTGGAGCTCAAGATATGGTTGATAACAGTTTTCCTATGAATTATAACTTTAAACCAACTCAGAGGGAAAGCTAAATTCCTTAGCTTTTCCTCGAGGACATAGAAAAGTGGCTTTAAGCAGATGCAGACTCAGCTATAAAAATCAAAACAGCACCAAACCAATTACATTGTAGAATTAGTACAGCAGAAATTAAAGATCATGTTTTTAAAGGTAATATTAATTTTTATCTTCTCATCTTGAGTTTTTATGGATCAGTGTTACATTTGGGTGAGCCTGGGCTAATTTGGTTTGGGGCAATGGTCTTCTTCTAGTACAGTTTGCTGGCAGAATTTTCCAGGATATTTTGAGGTCTGCATTTGTAGTTTGTGGGTTTATTGTCTTCTAGAAAATGGAAGATAGACAGCGAACTTCTGGTGTAGAATTCTAGCTATTGGTTCATGTCTTTCTAGGTATTTGGTAAATACTAAATTTCTACAGCACAATTGTATTCCATCATGCAACATCCCTGATGAACATCAATTATCATTTCTTTCTCCCAAACCTACAACATGTGGGGTGCTTTGACGAGGACAGAGTACAGTGATACTATCATCATCCTAATAATGGACATTATCATTGTTACCATTACAGATTACAGCAGTGTTATTCTTAAGGAGCCCATACTTAGTGATAAATGTAAATTATGCATGGAAATAGTACAAACTGTACAACATAACCCCATAGACTGTAAAAATTTAGCACATTAAACAACTATCATAATAAGAATTCGGGTTGGCTACTATATGACTGAGTTGATAAATTCCTATGTTTTAAGGACTTCGCCTAGTTCATGAAGAGAAAGAAGTCTCATCCAGTTTGGTTTGGACCATGTGGCATTACGCCAACCCAGGAAATTTTGAACTAGTCTGTGAGGAGGATGGGAGAGAGAATGGTGGTAAGAGCAGCAAGCAACACTGAGCATCAAATGAGGAGCAGAAATGGAGGATTCTATGAATGAGTATTGACCATAAGTGTAGAAGACAACTTTTGCTTCCTCTTTGCTCTGCTGATTAGGCTAGAATTCAGATAAGAGTGGCTGAATTGAACCTATCCTGAGGTGCTGCTGGAGTCATAGTGAAGTTATTCTTCTACCTGCTTTTCTCTCTTTATCTATTGCACATGGTCAACTTAGTGTACTATCTAGTGATTGTCTGTTCTTTTAAATTTACTTTCTGAGACTACTGAATATTTTCTGCAAGAGTAGCTGCCTTGACAGCTGACCTTTGCATGCAATATTGTTAATAGGCCCATGAATCTATGGGTGAATGACATGGATTGTAGGAATTTTGCCCTACAAACACATTCCTAGACAGGTTTAACTGCAATCACTTAAAAAAAGTCCAAAAATTCTTTTCAGTTGATAGGGGAGGGAGGGAAGAAATGTGATTGAATGGATTGATTACATTTTAATTTCATTAATGTGTATGTGGCTTTATATAATTGTGAATATGTATTGGAATAAAGTATTGATTGGAAAAATATAAATTTACTTTCTGCTTGTTTGTATATTTTGTGAAAGTTTTTCTAGGTAAACATCATTTTTGCTGTGCCTGGAATGAGTGTCTTTGCTATTGATAGTAGGGATAAGAGGGAGAGTCAATTGATTCTTGACCAGATAGAACTTATATGAAGGCTCCTTTAGGGACTCAAAGTTTTTGCAAAGTTTGTCATTAATCTGTACTTTTGAAACAAAGCAATGGATTGTGGGAAGATTACCTCAGTGAAACTTTTAAAATGTGCTAGTTAAAAAGGAATGAGAGATACTCTAAGCATTAAAGCTTGGATACCATTGAGCAGGCGGCAAACTCAGTCCAGGCCCTCAACTTTATCGAAAGGGGCCTGTCTCAGAAACACTGATGTTGTTTAAACAGTCCATTGGTGGGAACACTGACATTATTTGAAAAACCCATTGACAGGAGCTCTAGGGCTGCCCCAGGCTCCAAAAACACAGGACTGCTCTCCATCTGGAAATAGTCTAATGCTGATGGTGCATGTGAAGAAGATTCCTTGCAACTCAGTAGGGATGAATGCTCTCTGCCCTCCTATGGGGACTACTGTCCTGCCCCTCCCCTTGATTATGGTGTGTGTGTGTGTGTGTGTGTGTGTGTGTGTGTGTGTGTATGTATGTACTCTGCAGGGATTTCCATCCCTGTAACTCCCCTTGCAAGGCTAATAAACTGGTATTTCCAGATGTCTCTTCTTCCTTGCAGAATCCAAACCCACTGGTTAGTTTGGCTAGCCCAACTATGTTTCAAGAAATTACAAATGAAAACTCCTCATGTCTCTTAGAAAAAGAAGGCAAAATGAAAATAAGAAGGATCCACAAGTCACCTCCTGAAAGAAAACTCAAAATGAAAACTTCCAGAAATGTCATAGCCAAAATCCAGAGCTTCCAGTATGTATTTTTTCCTGTTACCTTTAAATTTTTCTTTAAGCATTTATTTTTCCATTTCTTCCCCTCCCCCACTGAAAACCCTAGTAACAAATTTGCATAGGCAAGCAAAACAAATTTCCATCCTGGCCATATTAAAAAATATGTGCATCTACTTGATTTTCGGTTCTTTGTTACCACAAAAGTGCTTCTGTAAATATTCTGGTGTATTTAAAGCTTTTCTTTTTTGTCATTTACTTTCTTGGAGTATGTGCCCACCAATAGAATCTCTGGGCCATAAGGTACGGACATTTTAACGACTTCTTAGCATAATTCCAAACTACTTTCCAGACTGTTTGGACCAATTTTCTGCTCTACTAATAGTGCCTGTCTTTCTAAAACCATTCCAACATCGACTAATCCCATCTTTAGCCATCTTTGCTAATTTTCTGGATATGAGGTGAGATTTGAGAATTGTTTCGATTTACATTTCTCTTATTATTAGTTTTTGGAGCAATCTTTTACATAGCTGTCTCAAAATGAATGTACTTAAGAAGGGAAAGACTTCTTAGTGATCTACGAAAATGCTGTCCTGGGCTGCAAAGAAGCTGGATTGGAGAGAAGCTCAGGAGGGAGAGAGAGAAAGCAAATGCTAAGGGACCCGTATGTCAGACAGAGAATTACACAGTTGTAGAGATGGATGACAACTGCATCCTTGACAGCACCTTTGGAGCCCTTCCTTCTCTATTCTCTGTGTCACAGATAGTTGTTTATCCTTCCTTCTTGAAGAGAATCAATGCCATCATGAGGGTGATGTCTTGAAGTGCACATGAACTGGATTTAAGTGACGTAGGGTGCATAAAGTCATCAGCCTCACTCTCTCCTCCAGAATCATTGGAGTTCAGTGACAAGACAAAAGTCAAGATACCTGGCAATGGCTTGGGGTGCAGTCAATGACCTTGGCCCCTCTGAATTAAGGTCATTCCCAGATCATGGTATGAAATAAGAAAATAAAGTATGTAAAGAACTTTATAAACCTTAAAGTATGATATATAAATGTCATTTAACATTATCCTGACAAAAAGGGAACTTCTACACCACTGTGGTTGAAAAGGATTTCCCTGGGCTAGGGGAGAAGGGGTTAAAGTGAAGGGAATAAACATTTATTAAATATCTACTATGTGCCAGGCTTTATGTTAAGCGCTTTACAGATATTGTCTCATTTGATCCTCACAACAACCCTGAGAGGTAGGTGATATTTTTATTTCCATTTTACAGTTGGAGAAACTGAGGCAGACATAGGTTATGTGACTTGCCTGGAGTCACCCTGGATTTGAATTCAGGTCTTCCTGACTCAGGTCCAGTGCTCTATTTATTGCACCACTTACCTGCCCCAATGAGAAGGACTCTCATAGTTTCTGTGTTGCAACAGTTTCTCCTTAAAATTCAGGGCAGAGGAGCTTCCAAGAAACATCAGTAGGCTGTAATTTCAAATAAAATAACATGTAAAGCATATTGTAGCTTTTAAAGTCCTACATAAATTTTAATTTTTGTTAAATTTATTTATTTATTATTAAACTTATTTATTAAATTGTTTTTATTATCATATCTTCTGGTTTTTATGTCCTGACACTTTAAGATTTGTAATGCTCTGTTCGTATATTATTTCATTTGATCCTCATGACAACCATAGGAGGTATGTGCTATTTTTATCTCCATTTCGTGGATGAAGAAACTGAGGCTGAGATATATTAAAAGAGATATTCCAGTGATGGAAACTTTGTGCAGTTGTTTTCAGTCTTATCTGACTCTTCATGACCCAATTTGGGGTTTTCCTGGCAAAGATACTGGCATAGTTGGCCATTTCCTTCTCTAGCTCGTTTTCTAGATGAAGGAACTGAGGCAAACAGGGTTAAGTGACTTACCTAAGGTCTTGCACTCTAGCAAGATTCTGAGGTCAAATTTGAACTCAGGAAAATGAGTCTTCTTGACTCCAGGTCTGGCTCCCTATCCACTGCGCCACCTAGCGGCCAAACGAAAACTAGCTACCTCCAAAGGTAGCCCATTCCACTTTTGGACAGCTCTCCTTGTTGGGAAGTCCTGAGCTCTTTTCCTTTGAGATGGCCTAGGGAGTTAGTCAGTCAACAAACATTTATTAAGTGCTTCCTGTGTGCCAGTCAATATTACTAAGCTCTGAGGATACAAAGAAAGGCAAAAACAGTCCCTGCCTTCAAGGAGCTTACATTCTAATGGGGGAGATAACATGCCCCTAGATAGGTATATATAACGTCCATACATAATAGAAAAAAAGGGAACCTTAAAGGGGAAGGCACTGGCAGATGGGTGGACCAGGAAGAGCCTCTTGCAGAAGATGGTATTTAAGTAACACACTGAAGGAAGCCAGAGATTCTAAGAAGCAGAGGTGAGGAAGGAGAGCGTTACAGCTTTGGAGTGGTGCTGGTGCAAAGGCCCGGAGGTGGTAGATAGAATCTCATGTGTGATGATCAATAAGTAAGCAAGCATAGCTGGATCATAGGGTACATAGAAGGAAATAAGAAAACTGGAAAGATGAGAAGGGACTAGGTTGTGAAGAGCTTTAAATGCAACCCCTCCTCCCACCCCCCAAAAGAGGATTTATTTGATCTTGGAGTTAATCGGGAGCCGCTGGGGTTTATTGAGTAGGGAGGTGACATGGTCAGAACTGACACGGTCAGTTTGGGAGTTGCATGGAGGGTGAATTAGAGGGAGGAACGACAAGGTAAGGAGACCAATTAAAGTTCTGTCAAAGATCTAGCTTTTGTGAATTTTTTGAGACAGTTTCATCACAGCCTTTGGTGTTTCCTGTGTCTGAGATCTTTCAGGAGGCACACATAATGTGCTGAAAAGAAAGACCTGGGAAACCCACCCAGGCAGACCAGTCACTCATTGCCTCACTGTTTAGCCTCACAAGGGTCCTATGTTTTTGTTAGGAAATTGAGAACTAAGGTAACTCTGCCCTTGGTTGTTCCATAATGATAGATGAGTGCCCCTTGTCTTTAATTAAATGAGGATAAGCATCTCACAGGGCAGCTAGGAGGTACAGTAGGTAGAGCTCCAGCCCTGGAGTCAGGAAGACTCATCTTCCTGAGTTCAAATCTGACCTGACACTTACTAGCTGGGTGACCCTGGGCAAGTCACTTAACCCTGTTTGCCTTTGTTTCCTCATCGATGAGTTGGAAAAGGAAATGGCAAACCACTGTGGTATTTGACAAGAAAACCCCAATGGGGTCATAAAGAATCAGACACGACTAAACAACAACAACAACAAAATGGGGATGATAATAGCATTTATGTCTCAGGGCATATGAGGATCAAATGAAATAATGTTTGGTAAAGCACTTTGCAAACCTTGAAGTGCTATATAAAGTTATTGTTGTCATTCTTTTGTCTCATACTTATTTGTTTACATGTTACATTCCCATTTTTATACTTTACATTTCTCAGTGGCAGGGACTAAATAATTTATCATCTTCCCCTTTCATTGCCAGACATGGGGCCTTTCATGCAGCAGGAACTTAACAAATGTTCAATTGAATTGAATGGGTGGAGGGAAGGGAGCAAGCATTTACTTAACACCTCTTATATACCATGCACTGTGCTAAGTATTTTGCAAATATCTCATTTGATTGAATAGAATAACAGTCTTCAATTATGAAGATTCATCGTTTGGAAGTCAAAAAGCTAATAAGATTGTTGAAGTGATGGGGTCCTATTGTGAAGGTCTAATATTTACCCTTCTATTTTAGAGAGCAACTATTAGAAAAAGGTTGAAAATAATATAAGAATATATGATATGGATGATTGTTGGGTCTCTAGGTTCCTAGGGGGAGCACCTGTTTTTTTTCCTAGCGCCTGGGGTATTATGAAGGAAGCTCTCTTTGTGGAGGTAGGGATGGTTTTTTTTCAGAAGGGTCCCGGGGTCCTGCTCTCTGGAATATCTTGACCAGATGTTGCCGGATCTCCTTGGTTCTGGCTCCATAGATAACAGGGTTGACAAGGCAGGGGAGCAGTAAATAGAAGGCACTGAGCAGGTTGTGCACATCCTGGGAGGCAGTGCGGGCTGCACGATAGACGATGGAAGAGGAGAGTGTAGAGGTATAGACAGTGAAGATGACTAGCAGATGGGAGCCACACGTGTTCAGGGCCTTGGAGCGAGCTCCACCAGAGGAGATCTGGAAGGCAGCATGGATGATGCGTGTGTAGGAGGTGCCCAAGAGCAACATGTCCAGGACCCGGTTGAAGACCCGGACTGCAAGCCCCACTGTCTTGTTGAGTGAGATATCACCACAGGACAGCTTCATCAGGGCCATGTGCTCACAGGTGAAGTGATGGATGATGTTGGAGCGGCAGAATCGCACTCTTGAGGCCAGGACTACCACAGGGGCTACAATGCATGTGCTCCTCATTGCTGCTAAGCCCACCAACCCTGCTAGCAACTGTCCTGTCACAATTTCTGGGTAACGCAGTGGATAGCAGATGGCAATGTAGCGGTCTAGTGCCATAACCAGGAGGATGTTGCAGTCAAAGACGATGAGGAAGTAGATAGAGAACATCTGGATGAGACAGCAAGAAAGAGAAATGCGGTAGTAGCGGGTAGAGAAGCTAAAGAGCATGGTGGGCACAACAGCAGTAGCGGCACAGAGATTGACTGTCAGGAGCAGGGCAATGAGTGCATACATGGGCTGGTGTAGGCTTCTCTGGGCCACCACAGTGTAGATGACCAGGGTATTGGCTGAGAGGATCACCAAGTATATGCAGGAGAATGGAAGGATCAGGAGGGATCGGGTCTCCTGAAGCCCTGGGAAACCTACTAAGAAGAAGTTAGTATAGGAGACATTGTGGGTCTCATTCCACCCTGACATCCTTGATGGGATCAGTATAAGTGCTCAGGGGGTGGTGAGGGGAGGAGACAGCGTCCCTGGGTCCAGTTATCTTTGGACCCAGAACCAGTCTCACTGGGCTGGATGGAGGTCCTTGGCCTTCATGAGTCTTTGATGTTCCTGGAGGGGGAATATAAGAAAAGGAAACATTATCAGATCCAATTTAATAAGATATTCCTGAGAAATGGGAGCTTGTTTTCTTTCCTATCCTTCATAGATGTCTCCCAAACAAAGATGATCAATGGAAAAAAGGAGTTTGGGAATATTTATTTATCCATCTTTATCAGAGACTTTCCCATTGAATCTTGCTCTTATCTTTATCTTTTAGTTTTTTTGAAATAAATTTTTTGGTCATCTTTTGTTTTTATATCACTTAAATTCCCCACCCCCCAATATCTGTCTTACTTCATCCCTACAGAAAGCTATCCCATATAACAAAGAATATTTTAGAAGAAAAAATAATCAGCAAAACATCAATATTTTGCATTTCTAATTTTATTCCTAGAAACCCTTGCTATTTCTCTGTTTTTTTTTTCTATAAGATCCTCTCTTGCTGGTAATCAACTCTTTTTTTGATCAATCAACTTAATCTCAGGAAAGGTGTTTATAAGTGCCTACACACTGATACCCTGGGATCACTATGCCAAGGCTGAGTCAATGATTGGTGAGTTCTTGCCTGGCATTTTTATATTATGATAAGGCCCAGGCATGATTCTCACTCTCCACTACTGCTTTCCTTTGTCCTGTCTCACCTCTATACCACATCCTCTAGTGATGACAATCCACCTGAACTAATTTCTCAATGATTAGCATGTTCTCATCTCATCATACTCTTCTCCTTCCAATGATTCTGAGCCCCCAAAGTCATTGTACAAACCTTTTCCTCATCTCTTGACTGCCTGCCCCCTTTATTCCCATTCCTTTCAACCCAACCCCACAATGTTCTACAACTTGAGATCTACCTTCCTCTTCCACTGCACTCGCTGGAATGTCTGCTTCTTAGTTAACAAACTTGTTTTCATTTTAAACCTTTTCCTTACTCATTTCTTATGTCTTGCACTCACTGAGACCTGGCCCCTTCCTGATGACAGGTTCCTGGGCCACCCTTTCCAGCATCAGTCACACTTTCACTCATATACCTGCCAACTCATTAGTTGTAAAGTTGAAACACTCCTTGCTCCCAGTGGCCACTTCCAGACTCTCCTTGTATGTGCACCACTTTCAATTAGTAACTTCTCCTCCTTTGAGGTCCATTCAACGAGTGTTTATCACCCAATCAAGACTCTGGTTGTTGTTATCTACCAATCTATTTTTCTCAATGAGGTAAGTGCCTTCGGGGCTCATGTTCTTTTTCTCCTCCCCAAATCTCACTCTCATACTAGGAAACTTCAACATAAATACTGACATTTTTTTCAAAACCCTAACATCTCATTTCTTCAATTTATTTTCAGTGACCTACACTTCCGTTCTATCTCAGCTCCACACACAGGTGGCCATACCTTGGATCTTACCCTTATCCCCTAAATCTATCACTTTTATGTCTGTGAACTCTAAAATTCTCTTACCTCATCAGTCTTTTCTCATTCCATCTTTCTCTCTACCTTACAACCCCAACCCTGTTCTTGTCCTCTTAATATCCTTTGATTCCTAAATCCCTCCACCATCACATCTCCACTAGCTACACCAGGGGTAGAGAACCTTCGACCTCGAGGTCACATCTAGCCCTCTAGGTCCTCAGGTGCTTCCCTTTGACTGAATCCAAACTTCACAGAACAAATCCCCTTAAAAGCATTTGTTCTGTAAAATTTAGGCCACAGGTTCCCCACTCCTGTTACATCCTTCCCCATCTGGACCTTTTAGTGAATCAGTTCAACTCTACATTGTGCTCTTGCTTCCCTTTCCGCATTATCTGATTGCTAATTTTGCTCTGCTAAGCCCCAGTCTAGGATTACTCCTACCATCTGTTTCCAATCTACATGAGTAGAGTTGAGTAAAGGTGACTGGGATTACTAAAATTTACTTCCTTAATAGAATCTGAGCTAGATCTTCTTCACTCTGGCAAGTTAATTCTTTGACATCTCCCCAAACAATTCACTTTTCCATTCACCATAGCAACATTTTCAAATCCTTTCAAAAATTTTCTTCGACCTCTCCCTTTCCCCACTCTCTCAGCTGGGAACCATGCCTCACATTTCACTGAAAAAAATGAGGCTATTTGCCAAGAGCTCTCTCTTATCGCATCTACCCCACATCACATCATTCAGATGGCTTCCCCCACTTGCACCTTTGACTCACGTGAAGAAGTGGCCTTTCTTCTTGCCAAGGCAAAGCCTCTCTTTGTGCACAAGTGATCACATTTCCTCCTATCTTTTCCAGCAGATTTCTCCCTCTTTCTTTCATTTCATTTAATTGCTCATTAACCTATAAACTCTCCTTGTCCACTGGATGCTTCCCTGCTACCTACAAAAACACTCACATATTCCTTATCCCTGGAAACCCCTCCCTTTTTTTGTCATCCCCTCTAGACATCATCCTATATATTTCCTTCCTTTTGAGGGAAAACTCCTTGAGACAGCCATTTATGATGCGTGCTGCCACATCCTATATTTTCCCTTTCTTCTTAACTCTCTGCAATCTGACTTTGGATCTCACCATTCAACTGAAACTACTCTCTCTAAATCAGTGGTTCTCAACCCTCCTAATGCTGTGACCCTTTAATACTTGTATGTGGGTGTATCTGCATGTGGGCGTATCTGCATGTGGGTGGACCTGCCTGGAGACGGATAGAGGAGCTATGTCTTGGTTCCTAAGACCATCGGAAATATCTGTTTTCTGATGGTCTTAGGCAACCCCTGTGATTCCTGTGAAAGGGTCATTCAACCCTCAAAAGGGTCGAGACCCACAGTTTGAGAACCACTGCTCTAAATGATCTCTTAATTGTCCAATTGTCCAATCTAATGGCCTTTTCTCAATCCTCATACTCTCTGCAGCCTTTGACATGTTTAGTCACCCTCTCCTGGTTCTTCTCCTACCAATCTGACTGCTGCTTCTCAATCTCCCTTGCTACACATTCAACAAAGTTCTCAACAACCATAAGTATTGCCCAAAGCTCTAACCTGGGCCTTTTTTTCTTTTTTCTTTATGCTCTTTCATTTGGTGATCTTTGTGACTCCCATGGATTCCATTATCATCTCTGAGCAGATGATTCACTGATCTGTTTATCTAGCCCTTACCTCTCTCCTGATCTCCAGTCTCTCAATTCCAACCACCTATTAAACATATTAAACTGGTTGTCCCATAGACATCTTAAACTCAGCGTGCCCAAAACGGAATTCATTATCTTTCCCCTCAAATCCTCCATACTCCTGAGCTTCTCTATTACTTTAGGAAGGTACCACCATCTTCCCAGTCACCCAGACTTATAACCTATATGTCATTCTTTACTTCTCACTCTCACCACCCATATTCAATCAGTTGCCAAGTCCTGTCAATTCTACCTTCAAAACATTTCTTGTATATGCCCCCCTTTCTCTTCTGACATTGCCACCACCCTGGTGCAGACCTTTGTCACCCCCTACTTGGACTATTTCCAGTAGCCTTCTGGTTGGTCTCCCTGCCTTATATCTCTCCATTCCAGTCCATCCTCCACTTAGCTGTCAAAGTGATCTTACTAAAACATAGATTGAACTCAGTCACTCCCCTATTCAATAAACTCCAGTGACTCTCTATCAACCTTGAGATCAAATATAAAGTCCTCTGTTTGGCTTTTAAAGTCCTTCCTAACCTGGCCTTTCCTGGTAGCTATGTGATATAGTGGATAGAACACTAGATCTTGAGTCAGGAAATCTTGAGTTCAAATCCATCCTCATAAACTTACAAGTTATATGATCCTAGACAAGTCATTTAATATCCATTTGCATCAGTTTTTTTATCTGGAAAATGGAAATAATTTTATAATAACACCTTCTTCCCAGGGTTGTTGTGAAGTTAACGTGAGATATTTGCAAACCTTAAAACTCTATATAAATGCTAGTTATTATTATCATTATTAACTACTACTATTGCTATTGTTACTACGTTTTAAGACTTCTTACACTTTACTCCCCTCCATGTACTCTACAGTCCAATGATACTGGCCTCCTTGCTATTTCTTGAACTAGACACTCCATCCCCCAGGTCTGTGCTTTTTTGCTGGCTGTCTGCCATAACTGGAATACTCTCCCTCCTCATCTCTGCCTTCTGGGGGCCCTGGCTTCTTCCAAGTCTCAGCTAAAATCCTACCTTCTGCAGAAAGCCTTTCCTGATGGAAGTGTCTTTCCTCTGAGATCATCTCCAGTTTCTCCTGTTTGAGCAGAGTTCTTTGCATGTTGTTTCCTCAATTGGATTTTGAAATCTTGAAGGGCAAAGGATTGACTTTTTGCTTTTCTTTGAATCCTCATTCCTTAGTACACTAGTGTATATAATAGTGTATATAATAGACTCAATAAATGCGTGTTGGCTGGCTGACTAACTGACTGTACCTAATGTCTGAAAGACCCTTCACTGGACAGTAAGCAGGACAGAAAGATCAATAAGCTAAGGAGAACCTTTGAGGAAAACATATGCCCACCAGACAACAGGATCAAATAAGTTCACTAAGGGAGGTACAAAGTGCTCTGGGAGTTCAGAGAGGAGAGGTTATTTCTGAGCTAGTGTTGTGCAGTGGAAATAGTGCCCCATTCAGAGTCAGGACCTGGCACTATTTTTATGTGAGCTTACTGTACTTTGTATTTTTCTGCTCTCCCCTGACTTTGCTTTATTTTCTGAAGATATCTTTGGACAATTCATGTTGATCGATCAGTTTCTTTTGCCATCCATATTGCTCTATTTAGAGAACTTCATTTTCCTCGTCATAAAAATTACTTCTCTTTGTGCCTTAAGGATCTTATTCTTGAGAATTTCTTCTCTCTTCTGGACTCACTTCTCCCACAGGACTTTACGTCAAGGGATCCTACTTATCTGTTCTCCGAATCCTTTGAAATCTGCTTTTACTTGTGGCTTCGTTCTTATATTTTGTCTCCTGTAAACATCTGGATGTTTATATGGCTATTATCCTTCCTATGTGATAGCTGCTATCTAAAGTGACTAGCCTGTATCTATGAAGGCAATTTTCTCCCTCCCCCTTCATTTTCAGTCGAAGGCCCTTTTGATTGAATTTACATTATTTCACACAAATACATACTTATTGTTAAGAGTACTCCATCTCTGTCCAGAAGCCTGTTATTCTTTTATTTTAATCTGTGGTCCAGAAATCAATAATCCCATTCTTAGTCACCATTTTATCAACCAGCTATGCATTTTGCAAATCTGCCTTTCTCTTCTGAAGCTCTTATTTTTGAGCAGTATCAGTGACAATGATACTACCTCTCCCACTAGGCTCTTCCCTTTCTTTCTTAAGACTTCATTATCCTTATTAGAACTTTCTAGAGTCTTGGCAGAATCATTTGTTCCCATGCTAATTGCCAGAAGTGGGTTTTAATTATCAGGTCAGAGAAGTTTGGGGAGGCCCTGTGTCATATTCTGAATACATATGCCAAGAACACAATATCCTTCTCTAGTGTTGTTAGCAGATTGACCAACAGTTACATCAGTACTCTTCATCAGGAAGTTGCCAACTACTTCCAGTGATCTCTCCTTCCTCTGACCCTTCCCCAATTATCTCTCATCTGACAGCAACTATGTATCAATATTTTCTTTCCTGGGAAAAAAAGCTAGTGCTTCCTCTAGAATGTTCTGAAGGCCACATATTCAAAACTAAAATAGTCTTTGCCTTAGAAACTACCCTGCCCCTAACTCTTTTTGTTGGTGGGAAAGCAGGGCAATTTGGGTTAAATGACTTGCCCAAGGCCACAGGTCTAGTTTTTGTATTAAGTGTCTGAGGTCACATTTGAACTCAGATCCTCCTGACTCCAGGGCTGGTGCTCTATTCACTGTGCCATGTAGCCACCCCCTAACTCTTATTTATGGAATTGATGTTATCCTTCTTCTAGTCACAGAATCTCAGACAGGGACTCCAGAGGCTTTCATCTCTGTAACATATTGAACAACTGGTTGCCTTTTCAAGTAGTCCAATATAGTAGAGTAGATAGAATGATGGATTTGGAGTCAGAGGACATGGGTTTGCTTCCTGGCTCTGCCCCTTACTGTCTTTGTGACTTTGACAATTCACTTGACCTCTCTGGACCTCAGTTTCCTCATCTGTAGAATGAGAGATTTGGTCCAAATCAGATCATAGAATTAGAAACCACAGATTTAGAGTTGGCAGGGAACTTAGAGGCTACTTAATCCTTTTCCCCCTACTTTACATAGGGGGATACTGAGGCCAAGAGAGGAGGACAAATGGATTGCCTACAGTCACACAGACAATAAGTGAAAGAGCCAGGTTTCAAACCTGGGGCCTCTGACTCTAAAAGCAGAGATTTCCCCACTATATTCCCTCTCAAAAAAGCACATAGCAGAGGACAGCTGTATCCCTCCTGGCTTCAGCAATATCATCCTGTGATTCTGTCTCCAGGGAGGGGGCCCCACTTCCTTTTGAGGTGACCAATTCCACTCTTGGGTAGTTCTCACTGTTAGGGAGGAAGTTCTTCTACTCACTCTCTGTGCAATCTTGGGCAGGCTTAAACTGGTCTCAGTTTCCTCATCTGAAAAAAAGGTCATCAATGTGAGGAAACTTCTGGGTCAAGTCTATGATCTTCAGATGGTCCATCTCCCTTTCCTTTAGAAAAAGAATGACTTCTGTTTAGTGATTCTTCTTCTTCCTCCTCACCTCCTTGGTCACATTCTTCAGCCCTCCAACCAACCAACCCAGTTCATTTTTCCCGGAAGTCTGCCCTTTCAGATCCTTTTCTCTCTCTTTGTTTTCACACTGAAACCAATTCTTTTGTCATCAGTGTTCTTTCAAAATGTCTTCATTCTCCCTGATGACCTGGAGCCCAGTAACCTTCTTTTCCAGAAAGGCAGCAAGTCTGCACTTTGGAATGTAGATACCAGTCACTTGGTGGCAGAAATGCAAATGCCATGCTCTCAGGCCAGGTTGTTGGCAAATTCTTCTTGTTCACCACCCTTTTGGTAAGTGAGATCTGGAGTCTTTGTCCTTGCTGTTGTGAGGGCAAGGAATGATTACATGAGTTGTCTTCACTTGTTCACTGTGCAGGGGATGCTGCTCTCAACATAGCTGGTGATGTTTTATCGGCCCTTTAAGGTTCACAAAGTGCTTGAATCATTGGTCAGTCAACATTTCTTAAGCACTTACTATGTGGAAGGCACTATGCTAGGTCCTGAGGACATATCATTTCATTTGTTCCTCTCTACAGCCTTGACAGGTAGGGAACTGTTATTATCCACGTGAGGGATAATGGGGAAACTGAGGCAAAACAGAGCCTTGCCCCGGTCACAAAATTGGGAATTGTCTGAGCGAAGATCTGAGCACCAGTCCAGCACTTTATCCATCAGGCCACTCAGTTGCCTCTACCAAACCTTTTACCTCCTCACCCGGATGCTTCCACTTGTCTTCAGCATTCTAGATATCAGTGTCTGATACCATGTCAGCATCTACTTTCCTAGACCTTGCTGACTGCCGCATTTTGAGCTGATGGTTCCCCACCCATCTATAAACAACTATGGAATAGGAGAGAGCCCAGGAGTGTGCTGAAGTTAGGTCTTACTGCCTCAGGAGAGAAGGTTGTTAAAGTTTCACTGTGAGCATTTACATGGTGGAAATGCTGCAAATCAGGCATCTGTTTTTTGTTGATTGTCTAGGCTTAAGAACATGATGGAAAAAACTTGAAAGTGTGTGAAGTACCTTTTCCCCTACAAAGCCAGTTGTTAAACATCTACCAGAATACCTTTGGATGTGCCCCATGGCCTACTCTACTCTGTTTTCTGTGAGCTCTCTTTTCTCTTGTCTTCTGGGCACCTAGTGTAGACACAAACACCCACATCTGTAGCTACATAGACGTAGATCCTCATAAATGCCCTTACACACATGCAAAAACACAGGGTTTGCTTTCAAAAAATTGAGATTTGCCTTTGGGGCTCTTCCACATCTTGTGTCATCATTCTGTTGCTCCCCCCTCATTTGCACGTGCCCCTCTATATCCCCAGACCATATGGTCCTTAACCTGCACCCATTCACCAGAAGTCCTCTGAAGGGCTCCTCCTCACCTCACCCTGAATAGGAACAAACTCCATTGTCAGATCGCAGAATACTCCCTCCTCTCTCCCTAATCCTCTTTCTCTGGGGATGGGAATCAGGAGCAAATTCAGTGGATGCTATTCAAGACAGACAGTATTAGACAGGTCTGATGACAAGGTTCTCACTCTTTGCTCAGACACATAGCTTTCTATGGTGTGTTCAGGATTACAAAGTACTTTCCTCAGGCTCACTTGCAACAACAGGAACATCTCAGACCAGTTTGAATACTAACTGAACTTCCCCACCCCATGGTGATGACGCAAGGAAAGGAGACCCAAGGTCGCGACACTGTGGATGGTTTTGTCCCTTCCAGCCCAGCACTGCTGATTATTAGCAAAGTCCCTTTCCCCCTCTAAATTGATCATCTTTCCCTGTAAAGCATTCCTCTACTTCACAGTCCTTTTTTTAAACCAAGAAATGAAGATAATAATAGTACCTACTTCACAGGGTTCTTGTAAGGCTCAAATGAGATTTTCTATATATGTCCATGTATGTATATACATAGCATATATGTATATATACACACATATTGATCGTATGTATATACATATCATGTATGTATATACACATATAGATAGTACATGTATATGTATGTATACATATGTGTGTATAGACATATATATGTGTGACACATAAACTTTAAGACACTGAACAGATTTCACCTCTTGCTGTTATTCCTGGGATTTTGAAAGCTTCTCAGGACATGCTAGTACAATAATTTTCTCTTTTCCCTAGCATCTCTGGAAGCTGAGGAATGATGTGGAGGGGTTTTACTTTTTTGATGCTGTGAAGATTAGCCCTGGCTCACCTCTTTGTTTCCCAGGCCCCCGGTGTTCTCTCCCCCTGCCTGCAGTAGGGGATTGCCTGAAATTCTATTCCCTTCCTCCTTTGCTCCACCTTTACTGTGTGATGTCCTCAGTTATTTGGAGGCCAGCCCCTTCTGTGTTTTCATCCCTGACACTGGTCCCATTGTGTACCTGAGAACCAACTCCATTTCTTAAAGGGTTTTTACTAGTGACTAATAGGAAAGAAGGTGGAATAAAAGCCATGGATGGATGGCCACTCACAACTGGTCAACCTGGTGACTGAACCAGATCCCCCTTGATAGTATCTTGGCAAAATGAAATCATTGTACTCAATGGTCTCCACAATTTGACATTTTGGGTGTTGTGACTTCCAGACCAGGGCTCTTTCCTCTATAAGGTGCTGTTTCTAGAGAACAGAGATGGAATTACCACTCTTTTCACTCTGGAGCTTTTCATTCCTTCCCACAATGGAGGGAGAAGAATCTAATTTTTGTAGGTCTTTAAGGGTGAGGACTGAAAATGGGCAGGGATGCTAGAATGGATAAAATACTTCTTTTCCTGGGGCCGATGGCTACTTGACTGACTAACAATGAACCTGTCCTTCTCTCTGTCCACTTATCCGATGATCTCTTCCATGCTTCTCACCCCTTACTGCCCAGGACCTGTTACTTACCAGAAAGTGGTCAGATAGGACTGGAGAAGGCCAGTTAGTGCTAAGCTCTGTGTGTGGAGATTAAATCCTCTTGAGTTTGCTTAAGTGTATCTCACAGGACTCCCCAGATCCTCCCTCTGGACTGTGGCTAAGTCAATCAAGAGTATTCTCTTGGGCAAGGCCCCAAGAGGAGAGGTATGTATCTTCAGGGCTTCTTCTATGCCAGGGGCTGACAGAACCTTTTTAAAAAAATGATATTTTATTTTATGTAGAGAACTGAGACAAATTTATAAGAAATCAAGTTATTGCCCAATTGATAAATGGTCAAAGGATGTGAACAGGCAGGTTTCACATGAAGAAAGCAAAGCTACCTAAAGTCGTAGGAAAAAATGTTCTATGTCACTACTTTCCCAGCAGCTTTTGTCAAATAGTGAGTTCTTGTCCCAAAAGCTTGAGTCTTAGATTTTATCAAACATAAGATTAATTGGTCCTTTACTACAATGTCTTGTGTACCTAATTTATTCCACTGATCCACCATTCTATTTCTTAACCAGTGTCAGATGTTTTTTTCATGATTACCAGCATATAATAGAATTTGAGATATGGAACTTCCAAGCTACCTCCTTTCACATTATTTTTTTCATTAATTTACTTGGTATTATTGAATTTTTGTTATTCCAGATGAATTTTGTTATTTTTCTTCTAGTTTTATAAATTAATTTCTTGGTAGTTTGTTTGGTATGGCACTGAATAAATAAATTAATTTAGGTATAATTGTCATTTTTATTGTATTGTCTTGACCCACCTATGAGCAATTTATATTTTTCCAATTGTTTAAGTCTAACATTATTTGTGTGAAAAGTGTTTTGTAATTGTTTGTATAGTTCCTGGGTTTGTATTGGCAGGTAGACTCCTGAGTGTTTTCTATTGTGTTGTTTTGAATGGAATTTCTCTTTCTTTCTCTTGCTGGTGGACTTTGATGGTAATATAGGGAAATGCTGATGATTTATGTGGGTTAATTCTATATGCTGCAATTTTGCTAAAGTTGTTAAATTATTTCAACCAGTTTTTTAGTTGATTCTCTAGAATTCTCTAAGTATACCATCATATTGTCTGTGAAGAATGGTAGTTTTGTTTCCCTTATTGCCTATTCTGTTTTCTTCAATTTCTTTTTCTTCTCATTGCTATACCCAGGATTTCTAGTACCATATTAAATAATAGTGCTGATAATGGGCATCCTTGCTTTACCCTTGATGTTATTGGGAAGGTTTCTAGCTTATTCTTATTACAGATAATGTTTGCTGATGGTTTTAGATACATCCTACTTATCATTTTAAGGAAAGCTCTATTTATTCCTATGCTGTCTAGTATGTTTTTAAAAATAGCAACGGGTATTGTATTTTGTTAAAAACTTTTTCTACATCTGTTGAGATAATCATATAATTTCGGTTAATTTTGTTATTGATGTGATCAGTTATGCTGGTAGTTTTCCTGTTAATCTGGGCCATTCATATTTTTGTAAATATTCATCCATTTCCCTTAGATTGTCAGAATTATTGGCATATAACCAGGCAAAATAGCTCATAATAACTGCTTTAATTTCATTTTAATTGGTGGTGAATTCACCCTTTTCATTTTTGATAATGGTGATTTTGTTTTTCTCCTTTTTAAAGAAATCAAATTAACCAATGGTTTATCTATTTTATTGCTTCTTTAAAAACATAAACTAGCTCCTAGTTTTATTAGTTCAATGGTTTTCTTAGTTTCTATTTTATTAATCTTCACCCCTTTGATTTTTTAGGATTTCCAATTTGGTATGTAATTGGGAAATTTTAATTTTTTCTTTTTCTTGTTTTTTGTTTTTTTAGTTGCATGCCCAGTTCACAGATATTCTCCTTCTCTCTTTTATTTTGATATAATTAACAGAAGCAGAAAAACACCAACAGCAACATTATAAAAATGAACAATTTTGAAAGCTAAAAACCTTGATTAATACAAAGATCCATCATGATTCCAAGGATCAATTATGAAAAATGCTACTCACCTCCTTACAGGAAGGCGATAGATTCAGGGTTCAGAATGAGATATGTTTTTGGACTTGACCAATACAGGAATCTATTTTGTTTGACTATACACTTTGGTTATAAGATATTTGTTTCATTTTTCCCAGTAGGGGAAGAGAGTGAGGAGGAAGGGGGAAAATGCTTGATAGTTGGTTTTAAAATATCTATTGGATTCAATTTAATGAACATAATGCTCTAGATATGATTTAACTCTAGCAGAGGAAAAGCGATTCATCAGTTGTGTCCCTTTCTCTGGATACCATGGTTCTGTTCATGGAAGTCATAGATTTTATTAGCAGTTGTCACATCATTTTGTTGACTCATAATGACTATTCAGTCCAATAAATACCCAAGTCTTTCTCAAAGGAACGGCTTCCTATGCATGCCTCATCAGTCCTTTCTTCTAGCTCAGCGGTTCTCAACCTGTGGGTTATGTTCAATTTGTAACAATGAAAATACATCCTGCATATCAGGTATTTACATTACAATTCATAACAGTAGCAAAATTACAGTTATGAAGTAGCAATGAAAATAATTTTATGGTTGGAGGTCACCACAACATGAGGAACTGTATTAAAGGGTCCCGGCATTAGGAAGGTTGAGAACCACTGTTCTAGCTGTTGATTTTTCTGAGCCCAAGTATAGAACATTGTCTACATCTATTAAATTTCATATTACCAGATTTTGTCCATCTGCCTATGTTGTTGATATATTTTATAAGTCAGCTGACAAACAGGTAGTAAATAAACACCCATTTTATGCCAGGTACTGTACTAGGCACTAGGAATATAAACCAAAACCAAAACAAAATAATCCCTGACCTTAGAGAGTTTGCATTTTAGCTCTTTTAGGGCTTTTACTCACATTCTCTTTATAGTGCCTTTCAAGGAAGGATGAACTCATGCACAATGACAGATACTTACACACAGAGACAAAGAGGTAGTTCCAGAAATACATAAAATTCAATGGGGATGGAGGATTTAAGAGTGAAGAGATTACTAGGGAGAAAGTAGACAAGCAAATTTAACTTCCTGATTCAAAAGAGGGGAGGGAATTAAAAGGGAAAAAAATGAAAATAAAAGATTTGGAAGTTAAAAGGTTAACCATTAATGGAGAAACAGCTAGAAAAATTGAGGTATATGAATATAATGGAATTTTATTGCACCATAAGGAAAATCTGTAGCTACTGACCCTCTGGGGAAACCACAACCTGCCATTATGGAGGCGTGTGTGTGTGTGTGTGTTTGTGTGTGTGTGTGAGAGAGAGAGAGAGAGAGAGAGAGAGAGAGAGAGAGAGAGAGAGAGAGAGAAAGTGCCCCTGGAAAGGAGACAAATGAAGGGGGCCTTATGTAGCGATTGTTTCCATAGGAGTAAGTTATCCATTTCCTAACCTCTAGCAGCTGGGCCCTTTAAGAAGTGAGAGATAGAAACACACACGCAAATATATTCTGCTCCCTCACCCTACCCTGTGTCCTCCATCCCTCCCCCCAACCTCTAAGGTTCAGTTCTGGACAAAATTGTGAAGTCCATTTGGAAACCGCTTTTAAAAAGTGGCTAGAAAGCCCATGCCCTTTAACTCAGAGATCCATTGCTGAGCATATACCCCAAGGAGGTCAAAGGCAGGAAGACACTATACATACCAGCATGTTTATTGCAGTATTTTTTATGGTAGCAAATAACTAGAAACAAAATAGGTGACCATCAGTTGGAGAATGGCTCAACAAATTAAATGTATGAATGTAATTATTGCATCCTAAGAAATGAGGATGAAGAACTTGAGGAAATGTGGGAAGACGCTTTAATGCTGAATGAAAGAAGTAGAACTAGGAAAACAGTGTATACAATGATGATACCAGTGTAAACGGAAATGGAAGCTGTGTCCCAGTTTGGATTTAGAGAAGAGTGGAGAAAACATACTCCCTTCTTTCACTGTAAATATAGGGGACTATGGGTGTGGAATATTGCATCCGCTGTTAGAAGTGGTTAAAAGGTTGATTGTCCTCCACCCCTCCCCCCTTGTTTAAAATGTTGATTGGTTTTGCCAAGCTGTTGTAATGGAGTGATCAGGGAAATTCTTTGATCTGATGACTTGGAGCATTTGATGATCTGATGGTAGAGTCTGGCATGTGCTCAGTGTGGTCCCTTTCTGTGGCACAGGTGCTTTGTCTCTTTGCTGAAGGACATGTGTGCACTTTGTTGAAGTGGCTGAGGGGCTCCTCATTCATCATCAGGGACAGAGATTGTATTGAAAGATGTTTGACAACTTCAACAGATCAGGAGTTTCACCTGATCGTGCCAGTTAACATTTTTTTTTTCTTTTTTGGAGGGGGGAAGGTAGGGCAATTGGGGTTAAGTGATTTGCCTAAGGTCTCACAGAGGTCGACTTTGAACTGAGGCCCTCCTGACTATAGAGCTGGTGTTCTATTCACTGCCCCACCTAGCTGCCCCTACATTTTTTTTTTCTTTTTACATTTGTTAGGAGGAAAGGTTCCCTAGTGACCCCTTGAGGGGGAAAGGAGTGACATAAAAATAAAAGGAATGGAAAGAAGTATGAAACAAAAGTTTCCTATGGTGATGTCACATCATTCCAGAATGCATTATTAAAGGTAGGATCTACCCCTTTATTCCAGAAGGCTATGACAGCATAATGAAAATACTTGTAGGTTCTACCAAACTGGAAAGGCTTTTGAGTATGGATCAGATGAGGAACTTCTTGTCTCTTGTCTGAGAATCAACTTAACTAAATGCAGAGAAAATATTTACCAGGTTGGCCACAAGCCAATGACTTCTTTGGGTTACGGCAATGATTGTGAAACAACTACAGAGTTATAAGGGGGTTATTAGTTATGCTGGCAGGGGAGTACTCATATTGATGAAATAATAAATCCTTGATGTATTGAGTATTACTTAAAGAGTTTGTGAAGAATTAGGGAAACAGTAAGGAAGAATAGGCAGCGTGACTTTATTTGAAGTAGATCATCTCATACAAACCTTCCTTTTTCACCAGGACTACTAAATACATAGATCAGAAGAATGCTCTAGAGCAGGGTTTCTTAACCTGGGGTCTATGATTCCTAAGATGTCTTTGGATAAATTTTAGGGATCCAGGAACTTCAGTGGAGGAAAAATAACATCCCGATTGTCACCAACTTCTCATTGGAATTCAGCATTTCCTTCAACCATGAATGTAGGCAACAAACATTATTCTGAGAAGGGCTCCATAGGCTTCTCTAGACTGCTAAGGAAGTTTATGACACAAAAAGCTCTGTATATATCATCATGGCTGCAAATATATCCCTCCTTGTTAGAAGGTAGGATGCCCCTCCTGCCTCCCTCTAGCTTTGAGAAGTGAGTTTTTTTGCCTTATGTAGCTCTAAACCAGAGACTATGCTATTTTCTGCAGTCTCTTTTCTATCCCCACCCCTCTTCCCTGCACCCATAAGTCCCTCGAGAGCAAGGACTCTTTCATATGCTTTTATATGTATTCCCAGTGCTTAGCATGGTACTTGGCACATAGTAAGTCTTTAACACATGCTTTATCTATCCATATTACTCCTGGATTTCAGCAGATTGAATTTTGTTAAAAGTTTCTCTCAATATCCTTGTGAGCAAAATAGAGAGATGTGGGTTGTGTATGGAGTTATCTGAGTTCAGAGGTCAATGTAGTATAATGGAAAAAGCGTTGCAGTTGGGATCAGCAGAGACCCAGGCTGGAACCCTATCTCCGGTCCTTGGGAACTGTGTGGCCTTGAGGGAGTCACTTAATGTCCCTGAGCTTGTTTCTTTCTTGTGATAATAGAATCATAGAGACTCTGCTGTAACCTCCACCCCCATCTAGACAACTCCAGGTTTGGAAACCTCTTTCACCGATTCGGAGACCGTAATTCTGCAATTTACAGTCTTACAGATTGTCCCCGCAGGGATGTGCTGGAGCCAGCTCAGAGCCAGCTCGGGAGAACTGATGGTTAAATTTTCAATGTGAGCGTTTACATTTGGAGGATCAGCAAATGCTACAAATCAGTGTTTGATCTAGAGTTAGGGCTATTTTGTTGATAGTCTAGACTTAAGAAAGTAATTGAGAAAATAAAGCAGATTAAACTTCAAATGGTGTCATTTGTACATCTTCCTCCCCTCGCCAAAAAAAAACCAAACCAAACTGGTTGTTAAACATTGACCAGAACATCTCTATTCTGAGGCACCGAGAGACTAAGACATTTGTTTCAGGGTCACACATCCAGTAAAGTGTCCAAGATAAGATCTGAACTGGGCCTTCCTGACTCCTGGATTAGTACCTTATGCACTGTACTAGGTTGCCTTACAGATCTAACCTTTGGCCTTGAGATCACATGTGGCCCTCTAGGTCCTCAAGTGTGGCCTTTTGAATTCAAATTTCACAGAACAAATCCCCTTAATAATAAGAATAAGCCAAGCACCTCTTTTTAAAAATGAGCAACCATAGAGTGGCTAGGTGGTACAGTGAATAGAGCACCAACCTTGGAGTCAGAAGGACCTGAGTTCAAATCCAGCCTCAGACACTTAACACAAAAAAAACTAGCCGTGTGACCTTAGACAAGTCACTTAACCCAAATTGCCCTGCATTCCTCCCTCCAAAAAAACAATAAAAATAAGTGACCTGAGGCCCACTGGGATTGATTGACCAAACATATATTGTAATAAGCAGAGCCAGGATATAAACCTAGATCCTCTTGCTACAAACCTTGTGAACTTTTTAGGTCTATGAGGTCTAAGGCATCGAGGTCGCAGGATCACAGAATTTAAAAGCTAAAAGGAGTGGCCATCTGGTCCAATCCAAGTTGTCCAAACCAAAAGAAAGACATAACCATTGTATCACAATCAACAAGTCACCTACTGGCCTTTGCTTAAAATGGTCCAAGGAGGAGGTACCCACCATTTCTCAAGATAGCCCAATCTTCTTTTGGACAGCCCTAATTGTTAGGAAATGTCCCCCTTACACTGAGCCTAAATTTGCTTTCCCATTCCTCCCTCTTGCTATTGGTTCTGCCCTCTAGGGTCAAATGAAACATGTCTAGTCCTTCCTTCTCAAGGGTGTGCTGGTCAATGTTTAACAATGGGCTTTTGGGAAAAAAGTTCGTAGGGCATATTTTTAAGTTCAACCTGCATTATTAACATTTTTACTACCATTGTTTTAAGTCTAAACCATCAACAAAATAGTACATCAAGTCCTAATTTGTAGTGTTTGCCAATTTCTGAGGTGTAAATGCTCACAATAAAAATTTAACAATCAACTCTTCTAAGAGTAATTTTGAGCTGACTCCAGCACACCTCAGTTCCTCCTCCAAATGGCAACCCTTCAAGTACTTGAAGACAGCGATCATGTCCCTTCTGAGTCACCTCTTCTCTATGCCCATTTTCTGCAACTGGTACTTGTTTGACATGAACTCAAGGCTATGTATGCTACTATGCTAGTGGCTTTCCTTTCATATAGGTAGTAAAAGTATAATTTTGAATCCAGGTTTCCTGAGTCCAATTCCAGCGGTTTTCAACTTGTGGGTCATGACCCATTTGGGGGTTGCCTAAGACCATCGGAAAACACATATTTCCTATGGTCTTAGGAACCGAGATACCACTCCTCTGTCTCCAGGTGAGTTCACCCACATGCAGATACGGCCACATATGAGTATTAAAGGGTTGCATGGCATTATGAAGGTTGAGAACCACTGCTCTAGGCAATTATCAGTTCACCAATGTCCTTCTTAAACCATGGCACCTTCCTATTCCTGAAACCTATGACTCTCTTAACAATCTCCATGTTCTTGACATAGTAAAGTCAAAGCTTTTGTTGGGTGGGTATAAATTCAGCATATTCATCTCCTAGCTAAAGTATAATGTTTCTAGCACCTATCACTGAGGTTTGCTAAGGGTCTCAAGTGATATGATGTATGTAAAATGCTCTGTAAACCTTAAAATTCTAAATAAATATCAGATCTATTATAAAAACAACCATGCCTGCCTGCCTGCTGCTGCTACTACTACTAGAAATGATTGAATTGACTAGACACTTGCTGGTCAATAGAATGGAAATCAGTCTGGAGGAAAGTTCTTTAGTGGAGTTGCTTGAGGAACTGTCCTTGGTCCTATTTTGTCTATAGTCTGATCAATGACTTATATTAGGGGTGGGAAACCTGCAATCTTAAGGCCACATGTGATCTTTTTAGGTCGTTATGTGCGACCTTTTGACTAAATTCAAATTTTACAGAACAAATCCTTTAATAAAATAAAATAAAATCTTTTTAATAAAAGGATTTGTTCCATAAAATTTGGATTCAGTCAAAAGGCTGCACTGAAGTATCTAGAAGCCACATGTGACCTTAAGACCACAGATTCCCCACCCCTGACTTAGATGAATTCATGCTGTATATAAGATTTATGACATAGCCAATACACCAGATACATTCAACAATTTTTAAAATATGTGTCAGAAGCAACTGCCATAATGGTTGGTAGCATGAGAAAACTGGGATTTTAAAAGACCTTAGCAAGCTAGAACAAGGGAACAAATCCAAAGAAGTTAAATTTAATAGAAGTATAATGTAAATATAAATACATCTAGGCTCAAAACACCCATAGTAGAAAATGTATAGAATGGAGTTGGCGTTAGATAGTAACTTGAATAGAAAAATGTGTGTTTTTAGTGAATTTTCAAGCCCCAAACATTACATGAATAGTCCACTTCCTTATCCAGTCATCCATGCCTCTCTGGTCAGCTGCTTCTCCTGTGCGATGCTTCAATGCTAATATGTTAGAGCTCACTCATGACTGTCACACGCCTCTCTACTGCCTTTTGGATGGTATTAAATGTTACTTCTATAGTCAGTCAGTCAATCAGCATTTATTAAGCACATACTATGTGCTAGAAAGGCAAAATTTAGTCCTAGCTCTCAAGGGGCTCACAGTATAATGGGCTCCTTTAGAGGCTTGGGGTCTTAGGACTTATAGCAGGGTTTGAAGACTAGTACAGCCCATACCTAACCAGGGAGCTCCTCTGTGATACACCAGACACATGGCACTGCAGTGTTTATAAAATGCTCTACCTCCGTTATCTCTTTTGATCCTCATAACAACCCTGTGAGGGATGTATTAGAGTGAAGTGACCTGCCATGATTGCATAGGTAGTAAAAGTATGATTTTTGAATCCAGGTTTCCTGACTCCAATTCCAACACTCAATAAGCTACATTATGGGGTTGGTTATGAAAAGTTTTGAAAGCCAAACAGAGGATTTTTGTATTTGATCCTGGAGGTGATAGGGAGCCACTGAAATTTATTGAGTAGGGGCAGGGTGACGTGGTTGAATTTGCTGATCTTGCCAAATTTCAACCCTGGATTACTCTAATCACCCACCTTTTCCACACCTATCCATGGGCTGAACAGTTGAAGAAAATCTCACAACCATGCTGACATAGCACATTACAAATTAATGATATTCAACCTCACCTGGGCTCTCATTTTACCAGGCCAGTCATTATTTCTCTTTAGTTGATTCACTATATTACTCTCCACAGAAGCTATTCTTGCCTCCCCAGACCACTCTAAATGCTTTTCCCTCCCATTCCTCTCAGCTGATAAATTTGTCCTATAGTCTGCTAAAAAAATTGAAGCCATTCAGCATCATCTCCATCTTTTTACATTTTCACCTCAAAACCCTTCGACATCATTTCACATTTTCTCTTTTCCCCAGACTCTGAAAGGAGATGACTCTCTTTGCCAAGACCAACTCCTCTACATGTGCAATTGATCTGATCCTCTTCCATATTCTCCAGCAGATTTCATCCTCGGATATCCACTCTGTTGTGCGTCTTCTACCTTTCTCTATCACCTGGTTCATTTCCTACTGCCTTCACCCATGCCCAAGTCTACTCCATCTTCAAAAACATTCACCAGACACTTCTATTCTCTCAAACTATCATACTATTTCTTCCATCCCTTTTTTGGGCCAAACTCCTTGGAAAAAACAGTCTACAATGGATGTATATATTTCTATTGTCACTCTGACCTTTTGCAATTTGGCTTCCAACCTAATCAACTGAATTTTCTCTCTTGTTAGTTACCAATGACTTCTCAATAGTCAAATCTGGTGGTTGTTTCTGAGGCCTAATCTTTCTCAGTTCTACATCTGACACTGTTCCCTACCCCTTTCTCCTGCATATTCTCTCCTTTCATTATCCTTTTACTTATTTATCTCCTATTATCCTTTCACATTCTCTCTTTTCATTATCCTACTTTCTTTTGGTTCTCCTCCTACCTGTCTGACTATCCCTTCTTAGTTGTCTTGGATGACTCAAAATCATTGCCTCTATTTGTGTATGTTCCTTAAGGTTTGTTCCTAGAAACTCTTCATTTTCTCACTCTAGATGCTCTGTCTTATTAAGCCTATCAGTACCCATGGGCTTAAGTCTCATCTTTATGCAGATGATTCATACAAACACACACAAACACACACCATAGGGCAGCTGGGTGGCACAGTGGAGAGAGTACAGGGCATGAAGATGGGAAGGACTAATTTTTGTGAGTTCAGATATGGCCTTAGATACTCACACATCACTGAACTGCTCCTCCACACTGCTATCAAGATGATTTTTTTCAAAGGGGGGAAAGCAAGGCAATTGGGGCTAAGTGACTTGCCCAAGGTCACACAGCTAGTAAGTGTCAAGTGCCTGAGGCCAGATTTGAACTCAGGTTCTCCTGACTCCAGGGCCATTGCTCCATTCACTATGCCACCTAACTGCCCCAAGATAATTTTACTTATGGGCAGGTCTGACCATATGAGTTTCCTAGTAACCCAACTCTAGTGGCTTCCTGTTGTTTCTTGTATCAAACATAAACTTCTTGTTTAGCATTTAAAGGTCTACCCAACATGGCCCTTACCTATCTTTCCAACTTTATTAAACATTATTCCTCTTCTTATACGCCAAGACACAACCAAACTGACTTTCTCTTTGTTCCTCACACATGACACTCCATCTCCTTTCTCTATGCCTTTGTAATGGCTATTCAATGTAGCTTCTCCTTACCTTGGCCTTTCTGCCCTTAAGATGCCACTCAGATATCATCATCTTCAAGAGGCTTTTCCTGATTTCCCCAAATACTAGCACTCCCAAACTACTTTGTATTAAACAACTTTGTATATGTTTATAGAATTTTTACCAAAATGCATTAACTTAATATTTATGCTATATACAATTTTGTATCCATGCTGTCTCTACCATTAAAATGTGAGCTTATTGCTTGTGGGAATTGTTCCATTCTTTATAGTTATATCCCTAGCTTATTCTAATGACTGGCATATTGTTATTCAATTGTGTCTGATTCTTCATTGTCCCATAGAACAGGGATGGGGAACCTTTTCATGTTGGAAGGCCACATTAATATTTACTTGTAATCAAATAAGGCTGCATTCAAGAAACTTCAATAGATATACTTAAAAATGTACATTATTTTGTAAAAATCTAACTACTCTGTACTTAATAGCTTCAAAAAGTGAAAACTACTTGCTAATTTTTAAGTTAACTAACTTTTAAATGACTGTTATGCCTGCTTTTTGTTGGAAAGCATGTGAATATTTGGTGGCAGCATGGAGGTCTACGGTTTCAGTTGATCCTTTAGATGGATATCAGTCATTTGTGACCTTAAGGGCATCTTGGTTTGGGTTAGGTAGGGGAATGTAGATTCACAGCAATAGGTGGTTGAAAAGCAAGACAGCATTTTTTGGACATGTTGACAAAGGCTTGGGTATTCTCCTGCCTTTTTCCATATTTCAATTGTATCTTTCTTAGCATCAATCAATGACTTTAAAATGTCATCTACTGAGAGTTCAATCAATTCCATTTGTAGTTCTTCAGGTGCCTTAGTGATATCAACTATGTGAGGCTGAAATGCTCATTTGAGTGATGTTATTATTCTCAAAGTCAGTGAACCTTTTCTTGCGTTCTTCAATGGTCTATAACAGCTGCATATTCTTCAAATGATTTGCACATATCATCCTGCTCATCAATGACCTTTGTTAATCATCTGAAATTTCCTTTTGAAGAAGTATTTTGAAAAAAGATAACTTTTTTTGCAAAATGCTTGGATTTTTTTGCTACATATCATATGCAGACTTAATTTTACCTTGCAAAGAAATATTCAATTCATTTTCATTTGACATGATGTCACACAGAAATGCAGCATTCCTATAGAAATATTCTTTCAATAATTCACATTGTTGATTCTGTTCTTTGTAAAATTTAACTATCTGTTCTTGCTGAGACAAAATTTTGGCTAACATCTGTCTCTGCAATAGCCAACATGCTTTAGAATGATATGGCAAATCCACACTGAATACCTCATTGTTCAATTTTAGCATGTTACAAAACTGATGATGCCATGTTGCATTTGCATGAGTATAGTTAACAATACTTAAAACTTGTGGCAAAGTGTCACTTAAAATAGTAGTTTTAGCACAGAGATTTTGTTGATGCAAGATACAATGAAAAGAAATGAGAACATCTGGATCTGTTAATACTTTTTTTTTCTGTGCAATAAAACCTTCATGTTTTCCTGTGTACCATCTGTACTCACTAAACCAAATTCAGTCCAACTTCAAGACATTTATCCTGAAAGTTATTGAAGGTTTCTATTCCCCATGTTCTGTTCACAATAGTGCCCAAAGTGAGCAACTCTTTATAGCAAAGAAAATCTTCTGTTATGACCTGAATGAAGTATAAAACCTGCACTGTCATTAATATTAGTTGATTCATCCAAAGTGATTAAATTATATATATGTTTCCTTTTGAAGTATTGCCTGAAGTTGTTCTGTTAAGTTGAAGGCTGATTCATGCTGCTCAACAGTTATGGTTCTCCTTGAAAGAGGCAGTTGTTTGTACTCTGAAACATTATCATGGTCGAAGCATCCTACAACTTTGACAATGGATTCTTTCACAATTTCTACATCACTGAATGGTTTCCTTTTTCCCCCAAGAATATAAGCTGGCTTATAATTGCCTCAGTGGCATTATTTTTAGGTCTTATCAGTTCTTTAAAGAATTGTCTTTGCTTTTGATCTTTTAATTTCTGCAATACAACCTTTTGTGTTTCTCCCTCTAATTTAAAATATTTGTAGTCCTTATGAGTGTTATAATGATGATGATCATTGAATTTCTTTAATGCTGATATTGCAGTATCACAAAGCAAGCGAATCACCTTGTCTTTAGCAGAAACAAGATAATATGCAATTCCCATTTTAAAAAATCTGTTTTCTGTCTTCAGTGTTCTCTTGGTCTTTCTTGACCTGATGGGCTGTTAAGCAGACAGAATTAAAAAATAATGTTGAGCTGTGCAACTATTCACAAATTGCTCTTCAAACAGAAACACCATGCACCAAAAGTTGATAACAAACTGGCCTACTCAACCCTCACAAATTCTCTCCAACCAGCCTCACATGGTAGTGGCTCCAGTAAGGTGGGGGAAGTTAGAACATTTAAATAATCAGCATTGCAGTCATCAACTTAACTTTTATGGCTTACTAACGCTCTAATTGTGCCAGCAATCTGGGAGGATTAGTTCATTGACACATTTTATTCTTTGGTATTTTAAATATTTTCATTTTAAAAATAAAATAAACATATAAAAGATGAACAAAAATGTATTAATAGAAACAAAAGGATTTGTTCTGTAAAATTTGGATTCAGTCAAAAGAATGAACTTAAGAACCTAGAAGGACACATGTGGCCTTAAGGCTGCAGGTTCCCCACCCTTGCCATAGAACATAGCTGTCCATGGGGTTTTCTTGGCAAGGATGCTAGAGTGGTTTAGCAATTACTTCTCCAGTGTTGTTGTTGTTTTTGGCCTGGAAATCAAAGGTTAAGTGACTTACTCAGAGTCACACACTTAGGAATGATCTGAGGCTGGATTTGAACTTAGGTCTGTCCTGACCCCAAGTCCAGTGCTCTATCCTCTGAGCCACCAGCTGCCTCTATATATTATTGGCATATAGTTGGTGCCTAATAAATGCTTCTTTATTGATTGAATCTTAGTTTCTGTTAATGACATGATACCTTTTAGAATAAGATGTATGATGTCTACAGGCTAGGATCTGCAAGGCTGGTACCATAGAATCTGGCTATTGTAATCTAGATACTATGCCTGCAACCCAGGCAACTGCTACCAAGTAAATGGTGGTCACTTGTTGTGGATGTTTATGCCAATCAGTTCATTGTGAGTCAGTTCTACAAGCTTTTATTAATTCAAATGCTTGGTTAAATATTGGCTAATCATGCGGCAGTGGAGTCTTTGAGGTAGAAAGTTTAAGTTTGGCATGGACCCTACCCTTAGGGATCTCATATTCCAGCATTAAATTTTCTCTGAGCATGGATAGCTGAAATGAGGTTACAATATATGATTGAGTCAATTATATCTCTTTATTCAAATGGCAGAATATGAATATTTACTAACCCTTTGTAACAAACACTTGCATGCCTAATTAAGAAAAAAATTTGTCTCAATGAATTATTATTCCTTTAAAGAGTGAGGGAAAAGCAAACTGGGCTTAATTTGGACCAACAAAAAGGAACTGGTTTGTGAAGGAGAAATGATAGAACCCTTGTAGGGAAGGTTGTCTCTTTGAAATCTTGAAAAAGAAGGAAAGTAAACTTAAGCATATGTGACATGCTTTAGATTTTTCTTGGGGTAGATTTCTGAGTTCAGAGAATGGATAAATGCTAAGGACAGAGGAAAGAGTCCTTTTAGCTATATGATGAGCAGCAGGTGGAAGAAGAAAGCATTGATTGGATTCTTGATCAGCTGTAATATCCTTCAGTGATAATCAATGTTAGAAGTAGGCAGAAATATTCAAATCCAATTTGCTTCTGTTTTCTTTATCAGAGAATGATATTCAAATTTTGGAAGGCATAATAAGTTAATATACATTTAGCACTAGAAGGAACTTCAGAAGTCATTTAATGCATATCCCTTATTTTATATATACTTAAAGAATTTTTTCAAGGTTACACAAGGAGTTAGTGGCAGAACCAAGATTTGATCTCTGACCTTCTAACTCCAAATTTACTATGGTTTCCACTTCATCATGCAAGACATGTAAAGAAATGGTAAGGCAGGATCTCATTGCCTTCAGTGAATTCAATACAATAGACCCTGGTGAGTATATTCCAGTTGCTGTTGGAATTTGAGGATATGTCTGTTGAGTCATTGTCAATGAAATAAAAATCAAGGAGCATGAGAGGGCTGTTGCAACTGTGGAGATAGTTGAATGTCTTAATTGTGTAAAAAAAAAAAAGGTGGAGTCTGCAAAATACAGACTAATAAACTAGACTTCAAATGTCTGAACAACTTTAGAATACATTATTAAAGGAGTGGTTTGTGAGTATTTAGAAAGGGAAACAGCAGTCAGTCAGAGCTACCATAGATTTCATAAAACAAAAGCTGTGCCAATCTAATCTCATTTCCTCTTTTTGACAGACTAATCAAATGAATCAGTCAGAAGAGTATGGTAGATATTATGTAACTGGTTTCAGCAAGGCATTTGAGAGTTTCTTATGATATCCTTATGAAAATGACAGTAAAGAGAGAATACCTGTATGCAGGAGGTAGCAGGGATGCCTGGCACAGTGGGCACAGTGCCCCGCTTTATTTTGTTGGCTTACTAAACATTGTCAAAACATACCTTTGATGTTGATGTTTGAAGCCATGATTGTAGTGGCTAGTCTCTGGACATGCGGGCTTATGTGTGGAGTAAAATTGAAAGACTCAAAGATTTCGAGTTGGAAGGAATCTTTGAAATTATCTAATCTAATCCTCTCGTTTTATAAATGAGAAAAGTGAGGCCCAAGATCAGACAATAAGGAGCAGAGACAGTATATCATCCCACATGCTGAGAGTCCAAATACAACAGTGCCTTGTGCTGCCTTCCTGCTTTGTGACTTTGGCTGTGGAGTCATTTAAGAAGATTGACTCTGTGTATGGAAGACTCAGTGAAGGAATGTCAAGAAGTTTGGAGTCTCAGTGGTGTGTTGATGAGTCAAAAATAGGGAATCAACCCTGTGTGCAGGATAGAAGCTTGATTTAAGGAAGGGTAAGTGCTAGAGCAAGTGTACATCCTAGTATGACTTGATCACGCACTTAACCTTGTTCAAACACAGAAACTGTGTTTGAAGCTCTTGGTTCTGGTGCTGTCTCTGTGGAATTATTTGTTTTCAGAAACAGTGAACAGAAATTTGTCAAATTTGGTTTCATACCTTTTACATGCATTAGCATTTTTTTGGGCCTCTGTAGTCTCTGCTGGAAAAAAAGAGAATAACTTGGAAGAAGTTGACTCAGAGCTTGTGATGTGAGAAATCAACTGGATTGTGAGACCCCTAACAGGCAAGTGATATAAATTGCATCAGCTAGATGATGATAAAGTTAGGTGTGACTGAATCAAAAAAAGAATCATTAATGAGTCAATATCAATCTGGAATTGGGTCTTTAGTGAAGCATCCAAATGCCTTACTTCTATGCACTTCAACATTTTTATCGCTGACATGGATGGTAGGCATATCAAATTAAAGATGACACAGTTCCACTAGGGCTAGTTAACAAGTCGAATCACACAGTCAGGATCTAAAAAGATCTTAACAGACTAGGAAGATTCACTAACTCTAGTGATGTACAACTGAATGAGAATGAATATCAAGGTTTTTACTTGAACTCAAGAAAATGTGCACATATCAAATGAGGGAGATGTAGCTGGATGTGGTCATTGGCTCATCAGTTTAAAACTGGAAGGGCATTTGGTTTAACTTCTCATTGGACGTATGAGGAATCTGAGGCTAAAAGCCTTGCACAGGAAGTAATTAACAAAACCCAGGTTTTTTGAGTATAAATCTAGCGCTCTTTCCAATGAACCATAGGAAATAAAGCTGGGAGCTTTAGTAGATTATAAAGAGATGACATTGCAGGCATGAAAATTAAAGTGACTTTAAGTCAAAAATAGAAGTATAGAGTGACAATAGAGTGATAAGGGTAGGTGACAATCACTTTTCACTGCCCTGGGCAGATCACATGTACAGTCTCCTATTCAATCCTAGGCATCTGTTTAAGGAAGGACCCAGACAAGCCACAGCTTGTTTAGAAGATGGCATCCAGAATGATGAGAAGATTAAAGCCCGGGCCATATAAGAAGAGGGTGCAGGAACTGAGGACATTTAGTCTGGAGATGAAATGAATTAGAGAGACCTAATGCCTGCTGTCACTTACTAAAAGTCTATAAGACTTGTTTAACTTGGCCCTACAGGATGGAACTGGGAGTAATGGGGAGAAGCAGCAGAAAGATTTGCTTTGATATAAGAAAAAACTTCCTAACAATTAAAGTTGTACAGCATTGGAATGAGCTATCTCTCCTGCATGAGTGGGAGTCATGGGCAAAGCAGACAACTACTTGTTGGGGGGTGTTGTAGAGAGCACCAGCACAGGGAGAGCTGGGTCTGGACGACTTCTGAGATTCCTTCAAGCTAAGCCCTCTGAGCCTCAGATTCCTCATGTGTCCAATGGGAACGTTAAACCCTTCTTAAAGCCCTTCCAGTTTTAAACTGATAATCCAGTGAACACATCCATCTACATTTTCTTCAGTCAATATGTGATTTTAGAGGAAGAGTTGATAACCTAAGTATAGTCTTGTTACTTTCTGACTGAACTTCAATTGTAATCACTGTCATTAAACTCTGATTTTCTCCCAGACCTAAGTAGGAAACTCAGCATGAGTCTTTTGTGGGGATTTTCTCCACTCTAGTTGCTCCCCATTGATCCCAATGGCAATCAGACTGGAAGGTCCTTTTTTGGGGGCTTGGGGGTGGGGTGATTCATGGCCTTGCCCTCTGGAACAACTTTGCTAAGTGTTGCCGGATCTCCTTCGTTCTGGCCCCATAGATGGCAGGGTTGACAAGGCAGGGGATCAGCAAGTAGAAGGCACTAATCAAGTTGTGTACATCCTGAGAGGCAGTGCGGGCCACACGATACACGATTGAAGAGGACAAAGTGGAGCCGTACACAGTGAAGATGACAAGCAAGTGAGATCCGCATGTATGAAGAGCCTTTGAGCGGGCACCCCCTGAGGAGATCCTGAAGGCAGCATGGGTGATGCGTGTGTAGGATATTGCTAGGAAAAGCAGGTCCAGGATCCTATTGAAGACACAGATGGCAAGTCCTATTGTTTTATTCAGTGAGATATCTCCACAGGACAGCTTCATCAAAGCCATGTGCTCACAGGTGAAGTGACGGATGATGTTGGAGTGGCAAAAGTGGACTCTTGAGGCCAGAACCACCACAGGGATCACAATGCCCACGCTCCGGGTGGCAGCCACCCCTACCAGCCCTATTAATACCTGGCCTGTCATGACCTCTGGATAGCGCAAAGGGTAACAGATGGCAATATAACGGTCTAGAGCCATGACCAGAAGGATGTTGCAATCAAAAGCTAGTAGAAAGTAGATGAAAAACATCTGGATAAGGCAACAGACCAAAGAGATGTGATTGAAGTAAGTGGAGAAACTAAAGAGCATGGCAGGGACCACAGTAGTGGCAGTGCAGATGTTGATGGCCAGGAGTAGGCTAATGAGTGCATACATGGGTTGGTGCAGGCTCCTCTGGGTGGTCACAATATAGATGATTAGGCCATTGGCTGAGAGGATCACCGTATAGAGACAGAAAAATGGAAGGATCAGAAGGGCCGTGATTCCTTCAGTCCTGGGAAGCCCAATAAGAAGAAATTGGTGTAAGAGATGTTGAAGGTCACATTCCACCGTGACATCCTTGCTAGGACTGGCCAGAAAGTTCTGGGGTAAGGGAGGAGGGTCCCCACGTCCCTTTATCTGATATTCCTGAAGGTGAATGCAAGAAACTCAAATGTTATTGCACAAAATTTAGTAAGAGAGATCTTCAAAAAAATGACTATTCTCTCTCCAGTGGCAAATTTGTCTTTCAAATGGGTGTAAATAAATTAATCAATTACTAGATGCTAGGCATTGGTCTTAGTCCTAATGATATAAAGACAAAAACACACCAGTCTCTGTCCTCAAGGAGCTTAGAGTCTATTGAGGAAGACAACATGTACACATAAAAATATGTCCAAAATACATATAAAGTAAATACAAGATAAATTTTGGAGTGAGGCACTAGCAGATAAGAGGATCAGGAAAGACCTTATATAGTAGAAGACATTTGATCTAAGCCTTGAAAGAAGTTGAACGTCTATCAGCAGAGGGGAAGAGGTAGTGCATTCTAGGCACAAGGGAAAGCTTGTAAAGAGACAGAGAAGATGGAGGACGGAATGTAAAGTGAGAGGAACAATGAATGCCAGTATGAAATGTGCAATAAGCCTGGAAAGATAAGTAGGATTAAGATTGTGAAGGGTTCAAAATGCCAAACAGATGAGTTTTTATTTGCCCTTAGAGGAAATGGGGAGCCACCAGAGTTTCTTGAACCGAGAAATGGTACGGTCAGACTAAAATCACTTTTCCAATTTGTGGAGAATGAATGGAAGACAGGAGAAACTTGTAGCAGGAACACAAATTAGGAAGCTATTGAATAGTCCAGAAGAGGGGTGATCAATATCTGAATGAATATGATGGATGTGCACATAGAGAAAAGGGGATAGATCATAAAATAATAATAACATTAGTAGCAATAATAACTTACGTTTATACAGTGTTTTGGGGTTTTCATGCTGCTTTTCTTACAATAGTCCTGTGAGGTAGGTAGTTTAATTTAACTCAGTTTTTATACCTGAGAAACATAGATTCAGAGAGGACAAGGGAGTTGCCCATGATCCCTAGCTAGTAAGTGTATGATGGATTTGAATCTGGGTCTTCCAAATGCAAGTCCATTGTTCTATCCACCATGTTACATCAATATTTAAAAGAGAAGAATACATTGTCAAAGTGGGGAGGAGCCTCAGAAACCACTAGTCTAACCCACACCTGAACTGAAATCCCTTCTATGATACTCTTGCAGATTGTCATGTAGCCTGTGCATCAAACACCTACAGTGATGGGTGACTTCCTGAGGTGGCCCATTCTACTTTTGGATGGCTCTAATTGGTAGAAAGGCTTTCTTTGTAAGGGGCTGAGATGTCTTTCTCAAGTCCTTTCCCCCTTTTTCCTCCCCATTACTTCTAATTCTGCCCTCTGGGGTCAAGCAGAGCAATTAAATTTCCCCATTCCCATAGAAGCCCTTCATGCTTGAAGACACTATCACGTACTCCCTCTCTTTTCTTCTCCAACCTAATATCTCCACTTCCTTTCACTGACTCTTGAAAGGAAGGACTTTGAGACATTTTATCATTCTAGTTTTCTTACTTTGGACTCTTCTCCAGGTCATCAGTGCTTTTCCTAAAATGTGGTTCCCAGGGACAGATAGGTGGTACAATGAATAGAGCACCAACCCTGGAGTCAGGAGGACCTGAGTTCAAATTTGGCCTCAGATGCTTAACACTTATTAGCTGTGTGACCTTGGACAAGTCACTTAACCCCAATTGCCCTGCCTTCCCTCCTCCAAAAAAAAAAATTTAAAAAATGTGGTTCCCAGAATTGGACATATTATTCCAGATGTGTTCTCACCATAGCAGAGGTTGGTGCCTCATTTTAGGTATTCTATTCCTTTTAGTTCAGCTCCAGATGAAATTAGTGGAAGAGAAGAGATGAAGGAATATTCATCTGTTGTCTTGGTATTTCTACTCACACCTTGTTCTTTGCATTTTTTTCTCCTTTTACCTTTTTCCCTGCTTTTCTGTTTTCAGTGGGAAGCTAGCCACTTGTAAGAAGGCTGTATTGATTCAAATTCTAGCTTTGCCATTTGCCCATCTGGCTTTGGGCAAGTTGCTTAACCTCTCTGGGCCTCTGTCCTTCATGTATACAATGAAGGGGTTGGAACATATGATGCCCTCCTAATTAGAGTCCCTTCTTATTCAAAGCTATAATCTTACAATTCTGTTCTATTGTTCTATTTTCTATTGGTGTCTGAGCATTTGGTTGTTCCTGTCTCTAGCCCTGAGCTCTAATCTTACATCACCAACTACCTCTTGGACATCTACAACTGGATGTCCTACAACCCACTCAAACTCAATGTCTCCAAAACAGAACTCATCTTTCACCTCCCCCAACCTCTCCTTTCCCTCAATTTCCTATTATTGCCTTTATTTTTTTTTTTTACCTTTCTTTGGGTTCTGGGTGCTCCAGACCATGGAGACGGTTGAAATTATTTTGTCTTTGGCGTGTAATTTCTGTTTTGGACAGATGTAAGAGGTCTCAGGGATTGGAAAAAAGGTCTAGTCTTTTTTAATTTTGGAGGAGGGAAGGCAGGGCAGTTGGGGTTAAATGACTTGCCCAAGGTCATACAGCTAGTAAGTGTGTCAAGTGTCTGAGTTTCAGATTTGAACTCAAGTCTTCCCGACTCCAGAGCCTGTGTGCTATTCACTGTACCACCTAGCTGCCCCCCAAACATCTAGTCTTTGCTGGCTGGTAATGTGTCATGAAAGTGTTCCTTTGTTTTTAACTCTGAACTGTGTTCTGACTATTACTATCAAGGGCACCATGATCCTCTCAGTTAGCTAGACTTGCAACTTTGGAGTCTTACTCACTCCTCCTATCCAATCTGCTGTCAAGTCTTGTCCTCTTTTTACCTTCACTATGTTTCTCAGTAATGCATTTCCCTTCCCTCTGCTCACATAATTGTCGCCTTGGTGCAAGTCCTCATCACACCAAAACCTGGACTGTTGCAATAGTTTTTAAATTATTATCTCTACTTCAAGTGTCTCCTTACTCCAAGCCATCCTCCTCTAAGCTGTCAGCGATCTTAAACCTCAGGTCTGACCATGTCATTCCACTATTCAATTAACTCCAGTGACTTGTTATCATGGGCAGCTAAGTGGCACAATGGATAGAGGGCCATGCCTGTAGTCAGGAAGACCTGAGTTCAAATACAGCCTCAGACACTTACTAGCTGGGCTACTCATTTAACCCTGTTTGCCTCAGTTTCTTCATCTGTAGAATGAGCTGGAGAAGGAAATGGCTAATCATTTTTCTCTTCTTTGCCAAGAAAACCCCAAATAGTGTCATGAAGAGTAGCACACAACTGAAAATGACTGAACAAACACCCCTAGGATTAAATAAAAAATTACCGTTTGGCATTTAAAACTCTTCATAACCTGCCCCTACATACTCTGTGATCTGGTGACACTGTCCTTCCTGTTGCTGCTAACCCTACACTCCATCTTTGAACTCTGTGCCTTTTTATTGGTGGTCCCCCCTGCCTGGAATGCTCTCTCCTCTGCTTCAGGCTTTCTGTGACTTCCTCTAAGATTCAGTCCTAAACCACTCTCTGTAGCACACCTTTGCTGGTCCATCTCCTTGCCCATTTTTCTCTACCTCCTCCCCCCAGCATTGAGATGACCTTCCTGTTGCCCTGCATTGATCCTGCTTGTACAGTTATATCTGGGGAGAGTGAAAACTTCTCAGGCAGTTTTGGATTAACTCTCCTCCTCCAATATTGCTGTCATTCAGCAGCAAACCCTTTCTGATTTCCCACCTTTGTGGGCCTCTCTTCCCGGCCAGTGGGAGTCAGGGACAGCCCAGGCTCACTCCTCCTCCCTTGCTTTGGGACCCTTTCCCCCTTTCCCTTGCTGTCAATCAGCATCCTTGTTCTTTGTAAACCTATTTCCCAGCCACTGGGAGATAGTGGCAGCTTCCCTGTGACTTGCCATTGGGGAGGATTTTGACGCTTAGACTTCAGTCTGCCTCTCAACCAATGAGAGAGGAGACAGTTGGGGAAGGGGGCTTGACTGCATTAGGGTATAAATTCTTGTTCTGTCTTTTGTAACATGTCTCTTCTTCATGATCAGTCATGGGGAAGACTGCCCTCTTCTCCCGGGGAAGAGAATAAACTCCTGTTTTTATCCTAAGATAAAAGATCCTAAGATAAAAAATCTCTGAATTTCTAATTAAATTTTTGGATGGGGTTTTTCATCCCAAACAGTTATTTGCATGCTATATCTCCACTAGGCTGTGAGCTCTTGGAAGGCAAGGACCTAGTGTTTGCTGTTCTTTGTGTCCACAGGGCTTAGCACATACTCATTGACACGTGGTCAGGGCTTAATAAATGCTTGTTAACTGACTAACCTTCCCTCCCTTCTTACCTTCCTCTATCCAAAGCGATCTTATCCTTTTATGTTTTTATGATTTGTTGAGTGGATCCAACTTTTCTCATCTCTTCCCTCTTCTTTAAGGTGTGTGTGATAGACCAAGGCTTAATTTAACCAAATATGTTACAGTTTAATCAGGAAAATTGTACAATACTTTGCTTGGATTCAAGAAAGAAAACAATAGAGGACCAGAGAGCTGAAGCTGGCTAACAGTAAGGATCCCAGATCTAGACCTAGAAGACCATGCATCCTGCCCCTTAAATTTATTGAAAAGGAAACTGAAAATTTATTTAAAAGGAAACATTTAATTTCTTCTTGTGAATTAAAGCATTGAAACTTCCTGTATCATACACTTACTTACCTGTGGGATCCTGAATGTCACTTACTTCTTCTGGGCCTCAGTTTCCTTATCAATAAAATTAAGGGGTGGAATACAATGGTCTTTGAATTTGTGGGCTGGGCCCTCCTCAGTCTGTTTTATATCTTGCCATATGGGTAATTACCTCTTCCACAGAAGTATTCAGACATATACACATAAACACATGTCAATCTGATATACATATTACACAGTCAAACACAAGGACCAATTACCAAGCAGAGACATACATCTTCTCACTTACCCACAGGCACATAAAGAGTTATATATATACATGGAATACATATATAGAAAGAGACCAACATGGAAGCCTATGAAAAGACACAAATGCACACACAGATGCAACCACAGACATAGAGACAGACCTATGCCCCCGGGGTCACATGGGAAGTAATTGGAGTGTGATCAGTTAGACCTCAAAGTGAGTCCTAGAGCAAACCTCAGGCTCCCACAGCTGTCCTCATACTACTGTAGCATGGGGACACAAATCTTCCTGTGCCTCATCAGGCATAAGACCCATTAACACTAGGAAACCCTCAAGCCTTAGGGAAGAAGAGGATGGGTTCCCCCTAAACACCTAGCTCAGGACAGACTGAGGGACAGGGGATAGGTGCCCAGGGAGATTGGAGCTGCTGTGTTCACCGAACTGTCAAGTGATGGCATTGGCAGAAAATTCTGGACTTTATCAGTTGGGAAAGCAGACAGGATCCTCTTCCCCTTCCATTTTTATCCCTCCTTCTATGTCTCTACTGTCCCAGAAAACACAAGTAGGAGTACTCAGGGAAAATTGCAGGTTGGCAGATGTTGATTCAAAGGAAAGGAAAAGTATCCTAGCAATGAGAACAATCCATGAGTAAATGGGGTTCCTCAGGAAGCAGCAGATTCCCCTGCAATAGAGGCAATCAAGCAGAGGCTTCTTGGAGAGACTGTCAGGCAGAGGCTGCTGGAGAGAGGATTCCTATCTAGGCAGGGTTTGGATTCAGTGACCTCTTAGGACCACTCCGGCTCTGAGAGTTTGTGATATTGTGTAGTACTAAAACATGAGACCTTTTGGGTGGATCAGGTAATTAGGAGACAGGTATGAACAAGATTTCTAAGGTGGGGCTCTGGTTTCTCTACCTCAAGGATATCACCTAGGGGTACATGTTAGCAAGGGAACTCCAGAGAGACAGGGGCTTTGGTGGCATAGGATTCCATTTCTGTCATCAAATCAGATACTTAGATTTGGAAGATTCCTCAGGTTCATATGGTACAACCTCCTTGTATAAAAGATGAGGAAACTGAGACCTAGAGAGGATAAGTGGGATTTGACCGAACCAGTGCTCTTTCCAGTATATCTTGTTACTTTTTATACTAAATTGATTTCAAAGCAACGAATACTTATCAAGCTCCTATGGCGTGTAAGAGTTGTTTTTTTTTTTTAAATTGGGCATTGGGGCTGCAAAAATGGAAACCCCTCCTCCTGCTGTCACTCTGCCCCTCCCTTAGTCCCAAACACCACTGGCCATAGATATGTTACTCACCAGGATGGGCAGGACCTGAGACTGTGAACTGTGTTTCCCATGTGAAGGTTAAATCTTCCTGAGCTTCCCTGAAGACTCCCCCAGGAACAAATCATGTTTCTGGCTCAGCCAATCAACAGCAGCATTCTCTTGGGGGTGATGGGTGGCTCAGGGTAAAAAGTCTTCGTCTTGACCAGGTTCTATCTATACTCTGGGTTAGCATCCTTGGGGGGAAGAGACCATGACTTGTATTGTTGGATCATAGGATTGAGAGCTAAAAAGGGGCCTTAGAGACCAACTCATACAACTCTTTGATTTTACAGATGATGGAACTGAGGTCCAGGGAAAGAAAGACACTCGCCTAGTGTTGCAGATCTAGTAAATAACAGAGTTTGAACCAGAACCCAGGTTCTCTGACCCCAAATCTGACTCTCTTTCCACTACCCCCACACTACTTTGCTCTCTAGGTTCAGTGTATGCAAGCAGAGCCTGCACAAACCCCCAAAAGAAGGTTGTAGAGAGGATACTGGGCAAGATCTACTCTAAGGTTTTAGCTCTGAGAGCCTATGAAATGTTATATGCGCTGTTATACCAGTTCACTAATTACCTCTCTTTTCACCACCACCATTTAATTTTGGAATTTGGTTTGATCACTGATTTAATAATTTCCTTCCTGTATTCTCCATAAACTCCAGATTGTCCAATTATATTTCCTAGGGTTGTGTCCATGACAGAAAAATGCCTTTAAAAGATTCTCCTTAGTGAAATGGAATGGTGCTGTAATTTGCTATATCTAATCCCTAACCCAAATGCTTGGCTTCCCCCATTCTCTCTAGTCTAGCTCTCATGGGTCCTCAGATAAAAATGGTGATTCATTGAATATGAGTTTACATTACATCATTTCAACAGGACCCTCAACTACAGCAAAACAATCTTTTTTTATATCTTTCTAATTGATTAATTATTCCACTCCTCATGCCGGCTCTTCAAAACCTTTTTATCCCTCTTAAACCTTGTATTTGCCTCATATTTCACTGAAGAAGATTGAAGCCTTTCAGAGAATTTCCTTTTCTTACTTCTTTTTCATCTCACATTGCTCAGACGCCTTCTGCCACCATCTCTTTCATCACTGTTTCACAAAATGAGGTGACATTTCTTGACAAGGTAAACCTCCAATGTATATATATTCAATTGCTTCCTGTCTACTGGCTCCTTATCTATTGTCTACAAACCCACCTATGTCTTCTCCACATTTAAAAGAAATCCATCCATCCTCATTACTTATCATCCTGTATCTCTCCTTTTAGTAGCTAAACTCCTAGAGAAGGCTATCTACAATAGATGCCTTCATTTCTTTTCATCTCATTCTTTATAATCTGGCTTCTGACCTCATCATTCAAGAAAGTGCTTTCTCCAAAGTTACTAATAATCTTTTAATCTACAAATCTCTGTTCTCATCCTTCTTGACCTCTTGGCAGCCTTCACTGTTGATCCCCTCTTATTCCTTGATATTCTTTCCTTTTTAGATTTTTATGACAACTATTCTCTCCTGGTTCTCCTGTCTATCTCTCTGCTCTATCTTTGTCTACTTTGGTGGATCACCATCCAGGTCATATCCATTGACAGTAGGGGACCCCCAAGGCTCTTGTCCTGGGTCCTGTTTTGTTCTCCCTCTATACTGAATGTAAATAGTAACTGTTTCTCTTTTGGCCAGCAACCTTTAGGATCTTCCCCTCTTAGTTCTATTTTCTTTTTTTACTAAAGGGGCCATCTCTTGGCTCGCTTTTTAAACAGGCCTATTCACTGAATGTATGTTGCCTCACTCCAAGTGAGAACTTGAAAAGACCTTAGCTTAAAAGAGGCCAAGATCTCCCACTGCATCTTGGGCTATCTCCAGTCATCCTGATGAATATCTGGTCATTGGACCCAGATGGCTCTAAAGTGAGGCTGGTAACCTTGCACAGCCCTCCCTCACTCAAATCAAAGTCAATTGTGAGTCATGTCATCATCTCCCTGATATCATGGTCCTCTCTGAGAACCAAGGACAAACCACAACCACACAATACTATTTCACTAGGTAATCTCATCAGCTCCTGTCATTTCAATTATCATCTTTATGCAGATGACTTTCAGAAGAAGTTATCCAGCCTTCACTTTTCTTCTAACCTCCAGTCTCTCATTCCCGACCACTTTTTAGACATCTTGAACTATAGGCTTGAAGATATCTTAAACTTAGTATGTCTAAATGTCTAAAACATGTCTAAAACTGAACTCATTTACTCCAAAACCATCCCTTTTCCCTAACTTTCCTATTACATCTTGGCAGAGGGTCTAAACCAGGTTAAGGGTAAGTGACAGGCTTTAAACCTGTTGGTGAGTTAGTGGGATGTCTACCCCAAGCATGTGAAAACTTTCCACCATGGAATGTGTGAATGAGAACAATTTCTTCCAATGTCTATGAAGGCAAATGAAGCTGGTGATGTACAGTGCTTAGAAACTGGTCATCCATCAAGGATATCAAATTTATCCACTGCATCCTGGGCCATCACTAGGCATCTTGATATTTGTCTTGCCACTGGACTTTGATGACTCAGGAAGAGAGAGTAAAGCTGATGGTGTTGTGCAACTCTACCTCACTTTAATCCAATTCATACACAAGTCAAGATATCACCAGTAATCTACCTGTACCATATCAATTACTCCCACCTTTATTCAATAAAATCCAGTGGCTCCCTATTACCTTCAGGATTAATTTGAAAATCTTCTGTTTGGCTTTTAAATCCCTTAATAACTTGCTGCTACCTACTTTTCCAGTCTCCATCAGCCTTACACGTACAAACCCTCCCATCCACAGCCCAAAACATACTCTTGAATGCTTAGAAAAACTACAGTGATAGCTTTTGCCCCCAAAAGCTCCAAATTAAAATGTATATCACATAACTATAAAGTATTAAAGAAAAACATTCACATCTTGTTACAAAAGCAAAACAAACATATTCAGCAATTATTTCCTATTTAAGGCACTATTAAAGAATTTTTAGCTTAAACCCTTTGGACCCTCTTCATGTTGACTTCTAAGGTCTCTTCCTGTCCTATTCAATGATTCTAGGACATTGTGTCGTATCCATGAGTAGAATGTAAATTCCTTAAAGATACGGATTTTTTTTTCATTTTTTTAATATCCCCCACTGAGTAGTACAGTGCTTCCCACAGAGTGACACTCAATAAATGCTTATCGAATTCAGACTCTCAACATTAACAGGGCATAACGAGAGTAAAAGGGAATTTGCTTATCTCAATCACATAACAAGTAGGCCTGAAGGAGTTGTGTTGAGAGTAAAGAAAAGCAGTTTCACAGACAGATTTGTTTTAAGGAACTTTCTTTATGCTTGTTGTATATAGCTGTGGGTCTGAATCATAAAAGGGATGAAATAACCATGAGGTTATAGGTTATTCTGTAAATGCTGTCCTGCAGAGAAGCATGTATTTAATAGTTGTAAATCAGTATATAGCTAATAGTTAGCAGTAAGAACTCAAGGGAAAACTGGCATATGGAAGAGTCATTCAGTGGAGAACCAATAGAGGACAGTAGCAACTAAGTAGAGAAACAGAAACTTATAGCTCAATAAGAAAATTAGGCTAGTAGATGACATCAGAAGCAGCAATCAACAGTTGTAGAGTTGGAGTATAGCATAAAAAGGTCAAGATCTCCTAGGGCACTTGGGGCCATCTCCAGTTGTCCTGACCTCTATCTTGTCACTAGGCCCAGATGGCTCTGGAGGAAAAAATGAAGCTAGGGACTTTGCACAGCCTGCCTCACTAAAATCCAATTCACTTGCAAGTCATGACATAACCTTCCTGATGTTGTGGTCTTCTTTGAGAATGAAGGAAAAACAGCAACAACAGCCCTAGATGAGTTGTTTTTTATGCTATAAATTTCCCTCCCCCACAGGTAGAGTGGACAGAGTATGCTCTTGGGTGTAAGGGAAGGGGGGAGAGGATTTAAATTGAATTGAATTTATTATTATTAAATTGAACCCAATAGAAATTTTAAAATCAATTGTCAAGCATTTATTTTTTCCCCTTCTTCCTCCCTCCCTTTTCTCACCGGGAAAAAAAAAAAGAAACAAATATCTTGTAACAAATGTACATAGGCAAAACAAATTCCTATATTGGCCATGTTAAAATATGTATCTCATTATGAACCCCGGCTCTATGATCTTCTGTCAGGAAGTGGATGGCTTCTTTTATAATCAGTCTTCTGGAATCATGGTGGATCTTTGCATTGGTCAGGGTTCTTACCTTTCAAAATTTTTCATTTTTATGTCATATCTGCTAACTGTAAGTGTCCCCTAAGGCTCTGCCTAAGCCCTCTTCTCTTTTTCTTCTATACTATTTCTCTTTTTTTGGGAGGGGGAGGGAGGAAGCGAGGCAAGTAAGGTTAAGTGACTTGCCCAAGGTCACACAGCTAATAAGTGTCAAGTGTCTGAGACCGAATTTGAATTCAAGTCCCCCTGACTCCAGGATTGGTCCTCTATTCACTGTACCACCTAGCTGCCCCTCCTACTCTTTCTCTTGATTATGTTATGAACTACCATGGTTTCAATTTTCACTTCAATGCTGATAATTTTCAGATTTACTTTTCTACTCCTAACCTTTCTTCCAATCTCTAGTCTCACATCTCCATGAACTGAAGATCTTGTAGATATTTTAAACTCACCATGCCCAAAATGGAATTCATTAGCTCTGCCCCAGCCCTCCCCAGACATTCTCTCCCCTTCTGAACTTCCTTATTTCTGTTGTAGGATCCTTCTGTCCTCCCATTCACATAGGCTCATATCCTTGATTCTTCTCTCTCCTTCAGTACACCAAATACAATTGGTTCCCAAGTCCTGCCAGTTCTACCTTTGCAATGTTTCTGTTATATGCTCACTTATCTCCTCTGACCCTGGTGCAAGCCCTCATCACTTCATATGTGGGGTATTGCAATATGCTGCTCTCTGGTCTCTCTGTCTTAAGTCTCTTTCCACTCCAATCTATGATCCACTTCAGCTTCCTAACTGGTCTTAATGAAACACAGATCTTACCAAGTCACTGCCCCTCTTCAATAAACTCCAGTGGCTCCCTATTACCTCCACAATCAAATATAAAGAGTCATCTTTATATATCTTTCAAAGCTCTTCATAACCTGGCCCTTTCTGTCTTTCCAATCTTCTTCTATTTTATTTCCCTCCATGTACTCTACCATCCAGTGACACTGGATTCCTAGTAAGACTGTTTTTTTTTTTCTGCTTCTGCACAAGGACTTGT
>CM053588.1:80711313-80731345 GCA_028646515.1 Pseudochirops corinnae | reverse complement strand
TATAATAAAAGCTAGCATTTATATAGCATTTTCATGGTTTGTAAAGCACTTTATAAATATTATCTCTTTTTAGTCTCACAATAACACTGAATTAGGTACTATTATTATCCCCCTTTTACAGATGAAGAAACTGAGGCAGGCAGCAGTTAGGTGACTTGCCTAGTGCCACACAGCTAGTAAATGTTTGAGACTGGATTTGAACTTGGAACTAACTCCAGGTCTATCACTCCACCCTCTGAGCTACCTAGCTGCTTAGATATGGTGGATTAAGAGTTTGTACTCTTTTACCGCCACCAATCAGGATAACTCAGTACCAGGGCAGAGTTCTAACACTGAGGGGCCATGCCATAGGCTCTAGAGGTGCATTCTAATCTAACCCATCATTTTAGATGTGAGGAAGCTGAGGCCCAGGGAAGTGAAGTTGCCAAAGGTCATACAGGTAGTATTAGAGACAAGATTCGAACCCAAGTCCTCAGACTCTAGAGCTGGTGATGTTTCCACTATTTCATACTGCCTCCTTTGACTTGAAGGGCAGAGAAGATGGGCAAAGGTGAAGATTAGAGAGGGAGGGAGTGAGGAAAGTTGGTCCTGGCTGGAGGGAAGGAATATCCAAAGAAGCAGGAGGAGATGAAGCTGGGGAGCTAGGGTGAGGTCAGATTCTGGAAAGTCTCAAATGCCAGGCTGAGAACTCTGGACTCTTTCCTTTGGGTTACTGGGAGGCATGTCAGGTTCCTGAGCACAGAAGAGAGATGGTCAGAATTAGGGTATGGTAAGGGGGCTTGGGAGGGTCGGAGGCAGGGAGACTGAGAATGGGATGCTGCTGAGGAGACAGGGGGTGAGGCTGGGAAGAAACTGGCTATGAGGGCAAAGGAAAGCCATTGGGACAATCACGTAGTATGGACATCATCTAATGATAGAACCACTCTTCCCAGCACTGTCTTCTGTGCCAAAATCAAGTGATTGATTGCAAATGTGGAGCAGGACAAGGTCAAGTGCTTTAATCCATTATCTCCTTCAATCCTTATAATAACACACTTGCCCCGTCTGGGTCCTGGTTTCTCCTATTTGTAAAATGAGAAGGTTGAACTAGATGATTTCCAGCTCTGATAACTTTAGAAGTTTTTTTCAAGGTGTGGATTAGTTTTCCCATTTTTACAGATGAAGGGGAAGTAATTTGCCAAAAATCACAAAGCTAGTCATCAGTAGATCTGGAATGGAGATCATGAGATTTTAGACCTGGAATTAAATATCTGACCTTAAGTCTCTTTATTTCGCTGACAAGGAAGCTGAGGTTCATAGAAGGGGAGTTGATTTGCCTGAGATTGTCAGTAGATCTGGGATAGCTAGATGGCTCAGTGGGAAGAGTGCTGAGCCTGGAGTCAGGAAGACCTGAGTTCAAATCCATCCTCAGATACTTATTAGCTGTGTGACCCTGGGCAAGTCACTTAACCCTCTTTGCCTCATCTGTAAAATGAGCTGGAGAAGGAAATGGCAAACCACACTAGTATTTTTGCCAAGAAAACCCCAAATGGGGTCATGAAGAGTAGGATATGACTGAAAAAGATTCAACAACAAATTTGGGACATTCTAAAACCCAGGTTGTCTGACTCCACATTCTGAGGTCTTTTCCACCTGATTGTGTTTCCTCCCTGAGGCTTAGTGAGATAGAAATAGAAGGGACCTTAGAGATAATTTAACCTAACAACTTCATTTTTAGAGATGGGGAAACTGAGGCTGGTAAGTTAAGTGTCTATAGTCACAAAGCTGGTAAATGACAGAACAGGAACCCTTATCCCCTGCCTCAAAATTCAGTATTGTGTTCAGTACATCTGACTACCTCTGACAAATGGTAGGGTGATCAATCTATCCTTTTCAAAATATTTTCCAGAAGGCTCTCTCAAGAAGAGAGAGTCTCCACTGCTTACAACTCTTCTATATAACCAAACTGTTGTACAATGTGAAAGTATTTGCAGATCCTATACATGATTGCACGCCACCATGGGAGAGAGGAGGGAGGGGAGAAAATCTGAAACTCAAGTGATTGTGGAACTGAATCTTGTAAACTAAAAGTAAATAAACAAGTCATTCAAACTTAAAAAAAAAGTTAAAGGAAAAGAGTTGCTTTCTTTTCCCAATATTTTACGATGTTGTGTAGGTTTATTTTTGGAGGTAGTTATTTGTAGACATGTCTGGATATTTACTATGGCTTTTTGTCTGGGGAAATTGTTCGAAGACATGATCTTAAATTCTAGATATGAAGCTATGATTCTGGGGTTTGAGGAACTTCTACATTAAACATATTTGCCTACAAAAAAAAAAAAAGAAGAGTCTCTACCTCTAGAGAATGGTACTATTTTAGGGAATGGGGGAGGTAGAGAACTCTGAAGCATTGAGAGGTTAAGAACAATGTGATGAACCCGTCTTTGAGACCTGTCAAGCTTCAGCTGTTCATGTCTCATGAATTATACAATTTCAGAATCTCAGAGTTGGAAAGACCTTGGAGGTCATCTAGTCCAGCACACACCTGAGCAATTCTGCCCTCTAACATGTCCCTGATATGTGATCATCCAGCCTTTGCTTGAACACCTTTGGTGGTGGGGAACTCACTGCCTTTTGAGGTGACCAACACCTTCTATTTTTGGACAGCTCAAATGATTAGGAAAATTTTCCTTACATCAGAGTGAGAGTTGTCTGTTTGCTATTTCCAGCCCATGAATATGAGTCCAACTAGAACAAGTTGAATCTCTCTTTCACATGACAGCCTTTCAGACATGTGAAGATAACCCTTTATGAACTTTGTCCCTGTTCTTCCCCTAAATCTTCTCTTCTTTGGTCTAAATATCACCCCTTCAAGTATTCTTTGATCCAATGACACTGGACACCTTGCTGTTCCTTGATCTTGTCCCTTGTACGTGAAATGTGCTCCTTCCTCATTTCTACCTCCTGGATTTTCTGGATTCCATCAAGTTCCAGTTGAAATCCCACCTTCTGAGGAATTACTTCCTGTGGGCCTGACAGCAAGGTCTAGATGACTTCCTCCAAATCAGCACATATTACCATCATGTGATTTTTGGATAATATATAATTCAATTTGTAAATTATGCTCCTTTGATCTTTGAAACAGTTTATATGTGACTTCTAGGTTCCCCTTTGCAATCTTACTTCCTGCTGCTACCACTTTATACTGGCAACTTATAAACTTACTTATTATATTGACTAGAAGGGGTTGGGGTAGTCAGGGGACCAGAACAAGATACAATTTTAACATAGGTGTTCACACTAAGTCTGGCATCAGTGGGATGTAGTGGGTGGCAGGCCATCAGGTTGCTTAAGGAGGATTGGACTGGTCCAAGTTGCAAACAGAGTGGGTCAAAGCATTCATGCCAATCTGTAGTGGAATTCAAGGGTGGGTAACCTTGGGCCTTGAGATCAATTGGGCCCTCTAGGTCCTCAAGTGTGGCCCTTTGACTGAATCCAAACTTCATAGAACTGTGAAGGAATTGAGGATCTAGAGAGCCACAAGTTCCCTACCCTTGGTAGGCACATAAGTAGCCCTTAAAGTCCTAACCTAAGTGAGATAGGGAGACCCAGTCTTAAAAAAAAAAAAGCTGACCACATAATTAACTTGACTTCGAAGATTATTTGGTAAAGATAATAACTCAGTTTTGAACAAGTTGAGTTTGAGGCCGACATCCACTTCTTTTGTTTTGTTTTGTCACTAACACAACCACTTCCCCAGTATCTGTTATCATGAGGTTACTTTGGATTCTCCCCTTTCTCTCACTTCTCTCTTCCCTTCATTTGCCAGTTCCAATTAAATTCTTTCTCTATATAATTTCTCACATCGGTCCCTTTCTATTTCTCTTATTTAGGAGGATCTTAAGATGGAGCTTGATTACTAGGGCCTGGGGCATAGACTCTTCTGAGTTCCTTCATTCCTTTACTCTCTCCTCCTCCATAATAATTACTGTCAAAATAATCCTTCTTAGCCATAACTTTGGTCACATCGCTCTTTTGCTCCCTATTGTCTCTCAATAAAGTTCATGCCTAACATTCAAAGCCTTATACAACCTGGCACTAGCCTACTTTTCCAGGCTTATCTCATATTATGCTCCCCCATGCATTCTATACCCTATTCAAAACTGGAAAAGTATCTCTTCCCTCAAGCATACATTGCTAAATCTTAGTTTAAATATTTTCCTATTCCTGGATTTCCTGCCCTACTTATCCTTGCCTGTTGACTTTCTGGCCACCACAATTGCTACTTCCTCCAGGAAGCCTCCCTTAGTCCTGTCAGGTTGGGGATGACCTTGCGCCTTGGACCTTACTACCTACTACTTTAATTGTGCTTCTCTGATGCACTCCATGTAGCAGTCTGTATTATGATCATTTATCTTATATAGATTTTGTGTGACTTCCCTGTATCTCATTGTTAGGCATGGGGCCCTGCTTACAGCAGGCACTTAGTCAACATTTATTGCTTTGGGTTAGTCACTTTCCTTATTTATAATGAGGTGTTACTGGAAGACACTGGATTTGTAGTCAGAGGGCTTGGGTCTGAGTCCTCCCTGCAGGTGCCACCTAACACCTGTGTGACTATGTAAAAAGTCAGTTTCCCTCTCTGTGAATGTTTCCTATTCTGTAAAAATAACAGGATTGGACTGGTTGTTCTCTAAGTTTCTCTTCTGCTTTAATTCTGTTAATTCTATGATTAAGGTGGTTTCTAAGGTTGCTTTCTGATCTGCTGTTTTGTGTATTGTAACTGATTTAATTGGATGGCCTATCAAACTAAATTGCTGCTAAGTTGAACTTTGAAAAACAACTCTGGTCCCTTAGGGGAGGCCCAGGCTCTGGTGCTACTGAGGAGCCAGGCCCCACTGGGTCATATCATGAAACCAGAAAAATAGCCGTTTCCATCAATTAAAAGTTGGTCAAGCAGCTGGAGCCTGGCAGGGTGTCAGGGGATGGGCCAACTCCAAGGGGCCAGGGCACAGGTGTGACCATGCATCACTCCAGTCTCTGGTTGCCTGCTCCCACAATGGTAATTGGGCCCTTGCGGCTGGCACAAGCCCAGAGAGTCCTGGGGACTTAGCTCCAGACCAAGTCCAGCTCATTAAGGCCTAATTGGGCTGAGGATCTCCGAAGGGGGTAGAAGAAAAGTTTCTGTGGCTGAAACTTTCTTCCTACCTCAATGGAGGGTGGTGTCACTGAGGTCTCCCTGCTCCAGGCTGTTCTGAGTTCCCAGGCTCTGAACTTAATGGTTAGCAGGCCTAGCTTGGCTAGACTGAATTGAGGCCCAGAGCCAGAGGATGAACTTGGAGCCCCCAGTTTTGTCCAGCTCCTCCTGTCCAATGGACATAATATGCAGAAATACCACCTCTTTCTGTATTGCTTTAGGATTTACAAAATCTCTTTTTTTTCCCCTCTCTCATAACTGTCCTGTGAGGAAGAGAATAGAAGGATTATTAGCTCCATTTTGCAGAGTCAGCATGGTCTGATGGAGAGAAAGTTAGAAAACCCAAGTTCAAACCCTGGCTCCAACTTTTACTAGCTTTATGAAGCTGGGTCACTTAAAGCCTTGATTTCCTGATTAGCAATACTGGGATAATGACACTTGTACTGCCCACCTCACATGTGTATTGTGAGGAAAAGATTTTGTAAGTCTTAAAGGGCTATTATTATACAGATGGGGAAACTGAGTCTTAGAGAGGGAAAATGGCATGATTGTAGAAGTTAGAACTAGATGAGTTCCTAGAAAACATCATCTAATCATAGGATCCTCATTCTAGAGCTGGAAGGGACCTCAGAGGTCATTTAGTCTAATATCTTCATTTTTAGAGATGAAGAAGCTAAGGCCCAAGAGACATTGACTTAACCAAGGTAATATCATGTCGGAAATGGGATTTGAACCCAGGTCTACTGACTGTTCCTTCCACTGTACCATGCATGGGGGAGGGACTTGCACAAGGTCATGCATCTAAATAAATAGCAGAGATAAGATCTGGACCCAGGTCCTTTGACTTCAAATTAAGTTCTTCTTTGGCTACAAGGTGATGTCTGCAGAGCTGAGTTACTGGGTTGAGGCTCAGAGGAAGGAGACAACAAGATCACCATATGGAGGTGTTCAGAGAAGGCCTCTTGGAGGAGGAGAAAGATATGGGACTTCAAAGATGTGTAGGACTTGAGGAGTCACCAGGGCAGAGGTGGAGATTTTTAGGTCATACGAGAGCTCATGGACATACTCGTGTAATATATAAATACTTGGGTAATAAATAAACCCCTTCACATATAAATAAATGATGCTGCTGACTCCTATTTCTTTAATGTTTATGAAGTGTTTTCTTGTCAGCCCCCCATGAAGTAGGCAGCATAAAATTGTTTTCCCACTTTACATCTGGGTAAACTGAAGCTTGGGGAAAGTGGTTACTTGTCCAAGTTCACAAAGCACATTAGTGTCAGATTTGGAATTTAAACCTGAGTCAAGCCTGGTTAGTACCTTATGGACCTGAAGAGTTTGACCTTGAAGTATGTATCTTTTCCTGTTCTCCTCTCCCTCCCAAGGACCCATCCTCTCTCCATCTTTCTCTCTGATGCCAGCGAGGGTCCTATCCCCAGGTCCGGGGGCAGTGAGGGCATACTATATTTAGTGCTAACATCACCCATTGCCAAGCACCCCTTTATTCCATGCTGGACCCATGAACCACACTTCCGCTTCTGATACCCCATCTCCAACTGGTGTCCAAACCAGTGTCAGGAGTCCAGAGATTTGTTTTCTAGTGTATCCATGTTCTTGTTTCACTGTGAGAGCTTGAACAAGTCCCTTTCCTTCTGAAGTCCTCAGTTTCCATCTCTGTAAATAACCTACAGTTTGGCCTATTTCTGTATCTGTTGTGAGATTAGAAGAAGGTAAAGCTAATGAAAGCCTGATGTGAATTGGAAAGCACTGAGTATGCCCTGAAGCCCCTGGATACTCCTGCAGCCTGAGCTTCTGAAGATGGGAAATAAACTAGATTTATAACAGCTGCATTAAAAATTTCTGCTCATTAGCAATTAGCTTCTGTTCTGATCCTTAACTTCCTCATCCATAAAATGGTAATAATAATAATATTAGCAGTAGTTATTCATAGGAAATGCTTCTAAAGGAAGCTTCTAAAAGGCTTTTAAACCATTATAGGAAGTCAGATTATTTTTATTATGCCTAACAGGGCAAGGTTATTTCTACTGCTTGAGCTTGCAGATACTTAACCCCACAGCACCTACCTCCCCATAGTGGTTTGGAGTATAAAAAGAGGTAATACTTTAAAGGCATTTTGCAAACCTGAAAGTGCTAATATAAATTCTAGATATTATTATTAATTAAATTCCTGCAATTGCTCCCCCAAGGAGGGACATCTATTCAGCGAACAAACATTTGGTGAGGTTAGTGATAACCTCCCACTGGCCCATGGAACCTCCCCTCTCACAAAGTGCTTTCTACTCAGTGTCTTTATGGATACTCACAAAGACCCCATGGGATCAAGAGAGTGGTGAGCTACACTGGAAAGAATCCTTGACTAGGGAGCCAGAGACCTGGGTTCAAGTCCTTGTTCTGTCCTGTGTGACCTTTTGTAAAAAAATTAACATCTCTCACATCCCGTTTCCTCATTTATATAATGGGAGATGGAAGGGTACAGCTGTTTAGAGGGCTTTTTAAGTTGGGGCCCATGAAGTTTAAAAAAATAATTTCTGATAGCTATTTTATTTGGCTTCCTTGTAATTTTATGTATTTTATTTTATGCATTTAAAAACAGTATTCTGTGAGGGGTTTATAGGCTTCACCAGACTGCCAAAAGAGTCCATAATACAAAAAGGGTTAAAAACCCGTGTTTTTTATGATCCCTAAAGTTACACTTCCACAATTCTTTAATTGTCCCTATTTTGCAGATGAAACTGAGGCCCTGTATGTTGTACATAATACTTAATATAAATGCTTGCCCAGGCCCCCCGGAGTTAAAAATGGATTTCTAGGGACAGTGGGCTGAGGGGCAGTTAGGGAAGGAAATCAGCAAGGAAAGGAAGAGAAATCGAAACCACAAAGCAGCCCCAAATCAATCAGCTGGAGGTAATTTTGGATTATCCATTGTTTTTAGATCGTGCAGTGCTTGTGTTTGGATTATTTGGTCTTTCAGGGGATCACACACTTAGAGATGGATAGGACCCCCAGAGATCATCGAGTCTAACCTTTTTTGTATTATGGACCCCTTTGGCAGTCTGGAGAAGCCTCCAGACCCCCTTAAGAATTCTGTTTTCAAATGCATAAATAAAATACATAAGATTACAAAGGAAACCAATTGAAATGGTTATAAAAAAATATATGTTTTATGTTCATGGGCCTCAAGTTAAGAACACCTCTAGATAAACAGCTCTGCCATAAACAGCTGTTAACTAATCATTTTACGGCTGAAGAAACAGACCCAGAGAAGTTGATTTTCCCAAAGTCACACAGGTAGTAGTAATAAGCATAGCTGGGATTTGAACTCAGGTGCTCTGATCCTAAATCAGAGTTCTTCCACGTAGTCAGTACTCTACTTTTTTGGGAATAACCTGTCTTTTCGGATAACCTCGTCCATGAGGCTTTCTCCGCACTCCTCTCCCTCCCAATCCAATCTGGAAGGATTCAAGCAATACTAAACACCAGGCATTGTGCTTCTCTATGGGTAATAATAATAATGGTAATGATAGCTAGTGTTTATATGGACCTTGCAAAGCACTTTACAGCTATAATCTCTTTGGGTGGATAATGCCAGAGCTAGAGACTATGCCAATAAAAAAAAAAACCAATCTGGGCATCTGCCCCATTTTCTAGATGAGGATACTGGGGCCCAAGGTTACGCAGCAAGTCAGGGGCAGGGTTCGGTGAGGGGCCTAAGTACCTGGTCTGTGTCCTGCGGCGGGTGCGTCTGGGCTGCCGACCCAGAGGATGGGGTCCCTGGGGCAGAGGAGCGCACCAGGGAGTTGGGGTCCTGATTGGGCTCGGAGGTCCGAGGCCTGCACTACGAGCAAAGATCGCCCAAAGTTAGAACTGGATGGGACCCCAGAAATCATCTAGTCTAACCTTTTTTTGTATTATGGACCCCTTTGGCAGTCTGGTGGAGCCAGATAGTCCATAATGCCTCGCGGCAGCGACCTCTCTGCCCCAGCGTGGCCGCCTGGGCAGCACGCTAGGCCTTATGGGATGCCACCCCTTGACCAGACCTTTTTTTTTAGGCGATGCTGGCCCGACCTGAAGGCTGCGGGTCAATTTGAACACGGCGGTGGGGGTCGGCCAGGGTGGTCCTGGCCTATCCCCTGTTCACTCTTTACGCTCTGGGCCCGAGTTGTGTGGCCTACGGCAACGCTGCTAACCTGGCTGGGTTGGCTGTACCGTTGTCAAGGCGACTGGGCCGCGCCGCCTGCTCTCTAGTGGCAGGAGCCCGGGCCTCGCACTCCTCATTAGTCTTGCGCTTCTCATTAGTCCTTCGGCCCCGCGGGGGTTCGACGGGAGCTCGGCTTAATGAGCCTCGCCCGACCCGGGGGGACAAACAAGCTGACAAACAAGCAGCCTCGGGGCCGGGGAGGCCGCCTTTCGGGCTCCCCACGGGGCCGTGCGCGGCCTGCGCTGCACCGAGAGGCAGAGGCCGCGTGGGGGAGCCCGCGCCTTGCGAATGAACTGGCGTTGAAACTCAGAGAGACGGGAGGCCAAGAAACTGATCGCGCATGCGCGCTGGGGAAGCGGGGCGGGGGGGGCGGGGCGGGGCAAAGCATTCCGTCACTCTGAGCTCTTTATTTGGATCATACAGTCACTTAGGATTGCATTAATAATTTCAGGCGACAGATGTCGTTAGAGATATGGCAGCCCTCTAAGCCCTTCTTGATCGCGGTTTGCCTTTTACGTCCTAGCATGCTTGTTGAAGGCTAGTTAAATCGGATCCGGAGCTCTCCAACCTCAGTTGAATTCAATTCATAGAGCACCGGGCCTGGACTCAGGAAGACCTGGGGTCAAATCCGGCCGCTGACGCTAGCCCTGTGACCCTGGACAAGTCACTTCACCTGTTTGCCTTAGACTCCTTGTCTGTAAAATGGGAATAATAATAACAGCACCCACGTCCCCGGGGTGGTTGTAAGGAACAGATGAGGTAGTAATAATAATAACAGCACTTAGTGCCTGGCACCTGTGTCCTGTGGGGGCTGCACCTGTAAGTGCTCTATACGTGTGAGCTCTTATTTAGTTCAGTTCAGCCTGTAACCTCTCTCTTACACTCTCTCTCTCTCTCTGTCTCTCTCTTTCTCTCTCCATCTCTCTCTCCCTCTCCATATCTCTCTCTCTCTCTCCACTGTGTCTCTCTCTGTCTCTGTCTCTGTCTCTTTCTCCATGGTAATAGTATTATGAAGTTTGAATAAATAAGCATTTATTAAGTACTGTGTGAGAGTAATAAATGCCTAGTGACTGTTACACAGGCCTTGCCTTTAAGGAGCTTACATTTAAATGGGGGAGACAGTTTGTATTAATCAGCAGATAAAAGAAAAATACAGACTAGATGGAAGGTAACCTGAGAGGGATCAAAACCCCTGGGCTGGTTCCACTCTCCTCCCTGCCCCTTCTTGACTTTTTAGTGGACCTGCTTAGCTCAACACCATCTTCTATATCAGTGGTTCTCAACCTTCCTAATGCTGTGACCCTTTAATACAATTCCTCATGTTGTGGTGACCCCCAACCATAAAATTATTTTCGTTGCTACTTCATAACTGTAATTTTGCTACTGTTATGAATCATAATGTAAATATCTGATATGCAGGATGTATTTTCATTGTTACAAATTGAACATAACCCACAGGTTGAGAACCGCTGCTCTATATTGTAACAACAGTCACACCTTGCCAAGTCCCAAGCTTGTATTCCTCTGACCAACTCTGCCTTCCCTCCTATTTACTTGCTGCTGAATGGTGCTTGAGGAAGTAAGCATTTCTGGAGTACTTACTATATGCCTGGTACTGTGTTCCCTGTCACCTCCAGGATATGATATAATATACAGTTTTTGGCTTTTAAAACCTTTCACAACCTGGGCCCTCCCTGCCTTTCCAGTCTTATACTTTACTCCCCTACAATCTGTAATCTACAGGGTCGTTGTAAGGACAAATGGGGTAATAATAATAATAATAATAATAGTGCTTAGTGCTAATCTCGGATCTGGTGATGCTGGGTTGTGTCAGACTCTTTGTGACCCTATTTGGAGTTTTCTTGGTAAAGGTGCTTGAATGGTTTGCTACTTCCTCCTTTAGCTCATTTTACAGAGGAAGAAACTGAAGCAAATAGAGTTAAGTGACTTGCCCAGAGTCACATAGCTAGTGAGTATCTGTGAGCAGATTTGAACTCAGGAAGATAACTTTTCCTGACTCAAGGCCTGGCAGTCTATCTTTAGTACCACCTAGATGGAAGCTGAAGGCTGTGTTCTTGTGAATTTTGAAAGGTCAGAAGAATGAGCCACCCAAGGTCTGAGAATATGAAAGTCTGGGAGTCAAGTCCATGCTAAAGTTGGCAGCTAACCCAGCAATGATGACTTGTGGAACTGTGAGTGACCTTCACTCAGTAATGGCTGAGGCTAGAGTTCATTCACCATTGATGTTGCATTTGTTTGTGAACTTGGTGGGGTCAAGGTTATTTTGAGTGGTCTGGGCCTACTCTCCCCAGAAATGGGTGATATAAAGGGAAAATGTGCCCCTCAGGTTTTGGGAGAGAAATGTTTGTACTTTTGTTTTGGGTAATTTTCTGGGTAATTGTGTTTCTCTTTGAAATAAATATTTCTTTGTGAAAGTTAATTGGTTAATGGAACTGGGATGCTAATCACTAATAACTGTGAAGAGAAACACACCCAGAATAGGATCTTGTGCTGATAGAATTAAAGGGAGATCCAAACCCCTCAGGGTATTCCTAGAATGGGGGGGGAGGGGGAGAACCAGTCTTGATCAATTTTCCTTTTCTAGATTCTCTTCCCACCTTCCTCTCCTCAACCAGAATTGATATTTACATCTTATAATAGTCAACCATCCCGCCCATGGTAGAATGCACTTAGTGCATTCTACCATGTATTATAAGTATTCACATAGGAATCTTCTTTACCAAAGTCAACTCCTCAAGAACAAAGACTGTTTTCTGTCTTTACAATGCTTTGTGTTTTGTGGATACTTTGGTGTTAATTTAGGGTATCTAATCTGCCAACCTTGGATATATTAGAGGAAAGTGAACAGAGCTGGGTCAATTAAGTTTGTATGTGTAGGGAAAACTAGTGACCTCTACCTGAAAAGGGAATTTGAAAACTGGCAATAATATATAATATACTAGGGAAATTAGAAGTGCATATAAAAGGAATCCACTTAATTTTAGACTGGTATTTGAACTTTCTAATCTAATTAAAGTCCTTTAAAACCTAGTCTAAACCATGATCCTTTCTAGGTCTGACAACATTGGGCTCTCATTTACCCCCAAATAAAAATGGCATCATCTCTTTCAGAAGACCCTCTATATAAAATTGGTGTTTACCAGCCTCAAGTCTATTTATTTATTTTATATTACAATGACCACTGTCTTCTAGCTGGAAAGTATTTTGATGGCATGGCAGGCTGCACTCTTGTTGCTATCATTTAAATGAACCAATTTGATCTTCAACTTCCCTAAGCCTGAGGTAGGAGAGAAGAAATAAGTAGGAAAGATCACTATTGTTTTTCTGTTACTTCACAATCACAAAAATGCTGCTCAATATACCATTCCCCCCAAAATTAAAAGAGAACTCCCTTAGAGCAGGTTGCTTAACCTTTTTTTCTGTCATTGACAGTCTATCGATCCCTTCTCAAAATGTTTTTAAATGTAGAAAACAAAACACACAAGATCAAAAAGGAAACCAATTACTGTAATAAAATGATCAGTTTTTCAAAACACAGCCCCTACGTTAAGAATTTTTTCTGTAGAACATAAGAAGTGACTTGGCTTTGGGGGAATATCTATAGATAGACTTGTAGCCTTGAAGAGCTGATTCAGACATTGAATAGCTGTGTAGTCCAAGGCAAGTCACTTAACCACCCTCAGCCTCTTTCCTTATGTATAAAATAAGGTTAATTGCATCTACCTCACAGGCTTATTATTTAGCATATCCTGCACCTTTAATTTTATCTACATGTCTTAGATGGCAAGGACCATGTGTGTTCTTAATTCAAGACTTATTTTAAGGCCTAGAGGTGGCTATAGAGCCTGTCTTCATGTTCAGAGTTTGTCTTAGTCTCACATGGTAGAAGGGATTTCATGACCTGCTTGGCACTGAAGGGCATAGGTGAGCTTAAGGGCCAGCATAAAGCCTTCTACCTTTGAGCTGCCAGCTCTCATATTTCTTAATCTATATAAGTCTTGGGAATGTTAAAGAGGGGATTCATGTTTCAGGTAGGCTTTGTGTTAGGCTCTGAGGTCTGTTACAGTTGCAGAAGAAAACGGTATGTATTCTATTTTAGCCATAATTCAGACAGGTGAGTATAGCAGCCCCTCTGGGTTCACTCCCTGGGCCTACACTGAAATGAAGGGTAACATTCAGAAAGTAAATATTTTTTCCCACTTTTCTCCTGGCTAGATCCTATTTTATACATGACAAAACAGGTGCTCAGAAGGTAAGTGAGTCAAGCAATAAGCATTTATTAGGTGAATATATATTAAATGAATATGTGGAAGTGTGCTAGTCACTAGAGATACAAGGGCGAAAAGCAGACCTTGTCCTCAAGGAGCTTACATTTTATCAGAGGAGGTGACACTAACAGAGAAACATAGTACCTTTTCCTGCTTCTCCCCTAATTGCCATGCATTTTGGCAGACTAGAACCCCAGGTGGCAGCTGGGTCTCCCCTTGAGGTTTAGGGGTAATCCTGAGGGGTTGTAGTTACTAATATTAAGGTTCATGAGCCTTGATCCTAGGTGCTCCCCACTGATTATCAATCAGCCAGCTAGAGTTAGCTTTGACAAAGAGAATGCTTAATGAAATAGTCTATGAAGAGGAAGTGGTAGGAAGTTTTCATCCTAAGCAAGAGCATTGTTTCCCCACACAAAAGGTCCCTGGGGAAAGTGGGTTCAAACTTAGATAGCACATGTAACCGGGGGTCACTCATGACTTGGGCTATTCTAAGTTCTTTGTCCCTTTGTGGACTTCTCATGAAGTTTCCCTTGGGTGTGACTCTCTGTTGGGCTTGGAGGATCAGTGTCCTTGTAGTATCCTGAAGTTGCCAATTTTGAGTCTGACTAACTTCTTATCCTGTCTTTCAGTTTCCAGTGCAGACATTGCCAACAACCCCTGGTGCTCTGGGGCCAGGGCTATTGCTGTGGAAGGGAAGGCCAGGTCTTCGGACCTTTTGAAATCCAATAGGTTGTTCTCTGGTCAAAGGGAGATGGAGGGACTGTTGATGTGTGGGGAAGAAGTCTATTTCCTTGGCCACCACTAGACTGGCTTGCCACAGGTAAGTTCCCAGCTGGAATCTTCTGTTGTACATAGGCCCAGAGATATGTTTGATTCTTCCAACCAGTTCAAATATATTTCTTGTGTGACTGATTTCTGATTTTATTCAGTGACCAAGCACTTCATCCAGAATGATTAAGTCTGTACCTGGTTTACAGCTTTGATGTGACTTTGCTATGAATTGACTGATTGATTCAATTTAGAAGTCTTGGGCCTTCTATTCCATATTAATTAGGTTGAGAGTTTCCATCCCCACCCTTACATAAGCATTTACAAACTCAAGGCCAGAAGTGATACTGTAGTAGACCAGACTTTCAGGGGTCCCCTGACCCCATTAAGGAAATGCTCCCTTCTTCTATGAGGTCACTAAGCAGATATGCAGGGAGAGTATAATCTTGTATGGATGCTTTCATTGATTCTATGAATAACTAAAGAAAGTACAGGGTAGTTAATTTGCAAGTCTTGTTTGTGACTCCCTGTTTGTTTGTGCCTCTGGACATGGTCCTAGGATTAAGTCTTAATGAATAAATAGCCTTGGGCTAGGGGAGGGAGTGGTCAGGACTAAAGGAGGGTCCTTGCATTTCGATAACCTAAGAATCTCTGCTATAGGGTATATAAGCCCTGTGATTTTCTTGTATCTTGGCTTTGTATGAAATGGTTCTGGAATAAACAGACTATGAAATACATCCCCATCTCTCTTTTATTCAGCTGGTTGCTGGGCCATACAACTGTGCTGGTCATAGTATGATAAAGGATATTACATTTAGAACTGGAAGGTATCTTAAAGTTAATCTAGTTCAAACCCCTCATATTACAGATACAGAAACTGAGGAGGCCCAGATGCTGTGACTTGTCTAAAACTAATGAGGTATTAAGTAGGAGAACTGTTGTTTAAATTGGGGGCCTTATTGATTCCAAACTCAGTGTCTTCTATGAGAGGCAAAAGGCAAGATGATCTAGACTAAAGCCGATTCTCAATCCAGAGTTTTCTGCTCTGTCAGGCTATTTATTTATTTTCCAACCAAATGCAAACATTCTCTTCCTCGTCTTCCCCCCTATCTCTTTCCCCCTTCCCATCCCATGTCTTCCTCTCTAAGAACTCTGGGATTTCTCATGAAACAGGGGCTTTATTTTTCCATTTGGATATGTACGCATGTCAGCTTCAGGCAAAATCTCTAGTGCCAGGCTAGGGGATAGGTATACCCAGGCAGAAAGTGGTACCTCCCAGTAGAGGCAAAATGGGCCCTGAGCCCTGATTGCTGAACACTAAATACAGCCAGGCGGAACACTAATGTGTATTTTACTCTGATTTCTATCCCCCAGGAACTACTAAAATCATTACCTGTAAGTTAATGGAATCATGGGAGCAGTCACCCCTGATCTGGCTTACCTTTTCTTTCCCAAGATGGAACCATATCCTGGGTTAATGCCAATTTAAGGGTTAAGAACCATTTCTTTCAATTAGGTACTTTTTAGCCTCTGAGGATGTCTAAAGTAAAACTTCTCTCAGCAATTTCTTCCTAATATGATCCCTGTGGCCTAGAGCCGGTGGGCCAGGCCCTTAGTGGTGCCAACTTACTTGTTGGGGAATAATTGCCTTTTGTTGTTGGCAGGGATGTCCTTTTTGTCTCAGAGCTTTCCCCAGTGACAGTCTATAGTATCTCCTTTTACTGAGCTGCCAAAGCATTATGTACAATATTGCCCTTGATTAGCCTATATCTTGTCTTATAAAGATCAGTTATCTCCCCATGTAGATAGAAAGTATCATAAAGGCAAGGGTGTGCCCATTATTTATCGCATTATCAGAGCAGCTAGGTGGCAAAGTTGATAGAGCACTGGGCCTGGATTCAGGAAGACTCATCTTCCTGACTTCAAATCTGGCCTCAGATACTTACTAGGTTTGTGACCCTGGGCAAATTACTTCATCCCATTTGCTTCAGTTCTTCACCTGTAAAAATGAGTTGAAAAGGAAATAGCAAACCACTCCAGTATCTTTGGGAAGAAAAGCCTAAATGGCATCACTAAGATTCAGACTGAAAGGGTGGCTAGGTGGTGCAGTGAATAGAACACTGGCCCTGGAGTCAGGAGGACCTGAGTTCAAATCTAGCCTCAGACAGGACACAAAAACTAGCCTGTGACCTTGGGCAAGTCACTTAACCCCAATTGCCCTCCAAAAGGCAAAAAAAAAAAAAAAAAAAAAAAGATTCAGACTGAAAAAAAAAAAAGACCGAACAAAAACAACCCCTGAGAAGAAAAAAGTAACCCTGCTTGGTGGACAATCAGTGAGGAGGTGAGTTGAGAGCTCTTAACTCTGCCTGACTGTGGGTTGGTGGAGATGAGGGTGAAGAGAAATCAACTGAGGAGTGAAAAATGACTCAAAACCAACAAAGTCCTCATCTCTCAGACCATCTCTCTTGAATTCATAAGAGCAATCATCAATAGAATGCCTCCCACCAGCAAAAGCAGGTCTCCTTCCTTTGCCTTCCCCTCCCCCACTCCCCTGGAGGCTCTTTACTTTCTGAGACCACAGAGGTCACCTTTCCCTCATTGCTAGCCCTTGACTTGACCCTGACACCTCATATTCTCTTCTCTGTTCCCCTACTGCCTTCCTCTCCCTTTATGTACCCCTACCCCCAAGTAGTAATGTAGTTCCACAAAACACCCCTGATTCACCTGTAGGCAGGGTGTGGCTAGACTCTGGCCATAATTCTGCCTCTTCATTATCACAGACTTACTGTCACTGTGTTGCTGTGGCAGTCCTGACCTGCTGCATTCACAACTAATCTCTTCAGTTCTGCTTACTACAGGATTCAGGCAATGACCAGTAAGAGGAGAACAGGGAGACGTTGGCAGAGGAGGCCCCAGTGTCTCAGGAGGGGTTCAGGGAGTCATGGGAATGACTTGACAGGGGAATGCATCTTCAGCCAGATATTTCTGACTGGTTTTTGTCCTTCATGAGCTGGGTCACCCTAAATGCTAAAGGAGAGGTACAAGGACAGGGGCTCCTTTGCCCAGGTTAGGGACTTGCCTAGATTGGATTCGGTTTATACTCTAAACAGAAGTTAGGTCTTCTGGTTGGGTGGGGATCCATTTAAAAGTGGTCAAGGTGGAGACCTGCATCCCCAGCCATCTCCAGTCATCCTGATCTACTTCTTGCTACTGGACCCATATGGCTCCAGAGGAGAAAGTGAGGCAGGTGACTTTGCCAGCCCTCCCTCACTTAAATCCAATTCACTTGCAAGTCTTAGCATCACCTTCCTGAGATCATGTTCCTCTAGGACAGTGGTTCTCAACCTGTGGGTCACGACCCCTTTGGGGGTTGAATGACCCTTTCACAGGGGTCGCCTAAGACCATCAGAAAACACATATTTCTGATGGTCTTAGGAACCAAGACACAGCTCCTTTATCCGTCTCCAGGCAGGTCTGCTCACATGCAGATATGCCCACATATGCGTATTAAAGGGTCGTGGCATTAGGAAGGTTGAGAACCACTGCTCTAGGAGAACAAAGGACAAAACCACAACCCAATATTGAAGAGCATGTTTCTTGAGGGCTAAGAGTGACCTTATCAGTTATGTCCTTCAGATACTGACTTTAACAAGAGTTGGCACTTAATGAGGAAATTGAGGAGAAAAGTATGACCCCCAATCTAATAATTGGTCATTAATACAATAGTATAATGATAATTGCTCTCACTCATCTAGTTTCAGTCTTCACATGCCATTTGTTCTTTTCATCTTTGTCTGAACTCTCTACATGGAGTACATATTGATATTGAAATGATGAGTCTTAACAGAGTGACCACAGAGTCCGAATAAAAGGTTTTAGGAGCTTTTATTCTCCAGCTGGCGGCTGTCCTTCTTGTGCCAATCTGAAGGAATCAGCAGCTAGCTCAGGGATGCAGAATCATTTATACAGTATAATTCCATTGTTCGGAGGTGCAAGTAAGTTGCTGAGACAAGGGGGTTGTGATTACAGGGCATGACGACGGAAGAAGAAGAATGAAGAATAGGCAAGGAGGGGGGAGTTTGTGATTACATCTGCAGGTACGAGGTTGTAGGATAAGCAGGGAGGGGCACAGCACATGATGACAAATTACTCTAGACCAATTTCTTGATTCCTGTCTTAAGTCCATGAAGTTTCTACTTAGCTAGTTCCTGGCCACTTCAATATCTATAGCCTAACAAAAGAATCTTAAGGGATCCTTCAAGATCTGAAAAAATAAGCCTTTCTGTCTCCTCATACTGACAGACAGACAGACAGATAGACACACACACACACAGAGTGAGAACACTCAAGCAAGAAACTTGATTTAAAAGTTTCTTGACAATTAAAACAATTTAATATGTGAAAGCCGCTTTCCAACTTGAAACTTCATAGGCAACTGCTAAAACATATCTAAATGCTATGTATGTAGGCATTTTAATAAATAGGAATTTGTGGATATGCAAATGAATCTTAAAGAAGTTCAGCAGTTCCCTATAATCTCCTAAATTTAAAATATTTAATTTAGAAATGTTATCTTGTTTTTTCCTTTATTTTTCACTGGTACAAGAGAAGTTCTAAGATTGTTAATACAATGATAGCAATTATGAGTCCTTGAGTCCTTTATGTATAGTCTTTTACCTAATGGATAACCTTTGGAAGCCAATAACCTATCCTAATTTTCAAGTGGGAATAGCCTAATGTTGTTTTTTTCTAAAGTGAAGTTTACTAATCCATTAACAATCAAAGCTTTTACATTATATCATTTTTTTCAATCACATCTTTACCATATCTCCCCTTTGAGAAGGATGTATATCATCTTTAGATCACTCAGAAAAGATATGAAATTGTATGGTTGAATATGTAACCTTAAACCAATGAGTATGAATTGTCAAGTATAGGGACTGAGGTTTCTCAGTTATCTAAATTAAGTGGTTAAAATAAGTAATGATCATATTATGTTGTTGTTCAGTCCCTTTTCAATCATGTCCAGACTCTTTGTGACTCTATTTGGGGTTTTCTTGGCCAAGATCCTGGAATGGTTTGCCATTTCCTTCTGCAGCTCAATTTACATATGAGGAAACTGAGGCAAACAATGTTGATGAGGTGCAGGCTCTGGGAGCCCCCTTGAGTTCTCCTTGAATCTTTGAGGTACGGGGTCTGGGAAACCCCTTGAAGTCTGATTGAATCTTCCCACTTGATGAGGCATTTGCAGAGGCCATAAGTATTTCATTGTGGCTGGGCCCAAACCTCTGTTACTAGCCTGGCCCTCCATGGTCCATCTGCTTCCCACACTTGAGCCTATCAAAATATCAATCCACTCTTGCATTTACCTCATTAACTCCTCCTGAAGAACCTCCCCAAACTGATTACTGGAGTCTGACCTCATTGACTCCTCCTGAAGACCCTCCCCAAACTCCTCCTCTAGACCACCCCTAGATTCCTCTGTATATAAGACCCCATCTTCCCTCCATGTAGTGTGAGAGCATCACAGAATGCCCTAGCACAGACTTGCTCTGTGAGAGTGCCATAGAAGTTTTTTTT
>CM053588.1:80693630-80711213 GCA_028646515.1 Pseudochirops corinnae | reverse complement strand
ATCAGACTTCAAGGGGTTTCCCAGACCTTGTACCTCAAAGATTCAAGGAGAACTCAAGGGGGGTCCCAGAGCCTGCAGCGCATCAGTGTGAAGTGACTTTCCCAGGATCACATAGCTGATGGGTGATGGGATTTGAGGTAGGCCCCTAAAAGGACCCCAGAATCCCTGAACCGGGTCCCTGGCATTCATCTGGGGCACCCAGCCCTTCCCAGTTAATAATCCTTCCGACTGCCCTTTCATTGTGGCCCTTAAGGTCTGTACCTGGCCCCACCCTAGACCATCATTCCTTAATCCCATCTAGACCCCTTCTCCTTACCTCCTCTAGGACAACTGAAATAGTGGGCATTGTACTAGTGTACTGGAAACTAGTCACTACTGCCAAGTTACTATGAGTGAACACATGATTTCCCATTCCCCTTTACTGGTTTTACATAGCATCCCTCTAGGAAGGGGTGGCCAAAGTGCTTGCAAATTCATTTGCAAATCCAACAATAGTGCAACCTCTGTACTTGCCGACGAGAGTCTAGGAAAGGGCAACAGCTTGTGCTTTTTGAAGAGGTTACCCATAATGAGGGTTAGGGTTGCTCTGGAGACCCCAAAATACCAACATGCGGTCCGGCCAAATGAATTCAACTCAAGTCTTCTCAGCCAAATAAAAGCAGAGTTTATTGAAAGTTCACCGTTTGGGGTAGACTCTTAGGGAGCCTAGGTATCTGTAAGGCTTGCATTGGGCAAGCAGGACAGAGTAAGTCTGTCACAGAGTAAGCCTTTGCTAGGTCATTCTATGCTGCTCTCACCAGAGCATGGAGGGAAGATGGGGTCTTATATACAGAGGAATCTAGGAGTGGTCTAGAGGAGGAGTTTGGGGAGGGTCTTCAGCAGGAGTTAATGAGATCAGCGAGTGATTAAGGGTGAGAAGTTGCTGGAAGCTACCTGGAGCCAACAGACAATGGTGACTAGGCCAGTTCAAAGGTGGATCGGTACTTTGATAGGCTTAAGGGTAGGAAGCAGGTGAACAACTGAGGGCTAGGCTTGTAATAGAGGTTTCGGCCTAGCCACAATGAAAGCTTATGGCCTTTGCAACTGCCTCATCAAATGGGAAGATTTAATCAAAGCCTGTACCTCAAAGATTCAATGAGAGCTCAAGGGGGCACCCAGAGCCTGCACCTCATCACTTTGATCCCTTATAGAAATGTGATTGTTAACTTCTCTCTGAGATGACAGTAGGCCATTTGGAAATGTGCACCTATCAGGATTGTCTTGCTCTTCTGGTGAACACACATCCTTCAAAGCAACAAGAAGTTAGAAATCATGACCTGAATGCATTCAAACATATTTTTGCCTTGAGTGCTGCAATAACCTCTTAAGATCAGCTGTACCTGAAAGTCAGTCAACCTGATGTGGTTAGGGTTGCTCGAGACCCCAAAATACCAACATGCTGGGTCCTGCCGAATGAATTCTACTCAAGTCTTCTCTCAGCCAAAGAAAAGTAAAGTTTATTAAAAGTTCACCTGTATTGGACACAGAGCAAGTCTGTGCTAGAAAATTCTAAAAAATGGTACTCTCACACACAGGGGCAAGATGGGATCTTCTATACAGAAAGGTTGTGGGAGGAATCTAGGGGTGGTCTGGAGGAGTTTGGGGAGGGTCTTCAGGAGGAGTCAATGAGGTCAGACTCCAGTAATGAGTTTGGGGAGGGTCTTCATGAGGAGTTAATGAGATCAATGAATGATAAAGGGTAGGAAGTTTCTGGAGGCTACCTGGAGCCAATAGACAATGGTGGGTAGGCCAGTTCAAGGGTGGGACTGATATTTTGATAGGCTCAAAGGTGGGAAGTAGATGGACAATGGAGGGCTAGGTTAATAACAGAGGTCTGGGCAGAGTTACAATGAAAGCTTATGGCCTCTGCAAATGTCTCATCAAATGGGAAGATTCAGAGTTCAAGGGTGTTCCCAGAGCTTGTAGCTCAAAGATTCAAGGAGAGCTCAAAGGGGTTCCCAGAGTCTGCACCTCATCAAACCCACTTTCCCCAGCTGCATCTAATCTTAAAGTTTTCCAACTGCCCTGACTTCCCTCCCCCTTTCAAGGTTCAATAAAAATGGTCTTTTCCATCCCAGCTATGGTTGCTGACCCAATTGAGGAGCCATGGATAATAATAGCCCAGGCCAGGCCATCAATACCTCCCTTAGTTCATGAGTCACTGACCTTACCTGAGACTATTTCCTGGCACTTAAAATCTTCCACTTGGGAGCAGGAAAGGCAGCCCCAAAGCTAACCTATGTCTTCTCTGGAGAATGGGGGAGGGGAAGGGAATAAATATTTATTTAGCATCTACTACATACCAGGCAGTGTGCTAGGCACTGGACAAACACAATCTACTTCAAATTGACAGAAGCTGACTTTATTTCCCTTCCCAGGACAATGAATTGCCTGGGACTGACTAGACATTGTCAGTCTCAGCCTCTATTTCCTAAATGCCCCACCTGCAGCTTGGCCACTCCCTCTGACTTAGTACCCTACATAAACCCTGTTCCCACCTCCTCCAGGGGTACCCCAGCACTTGCTGCATGGCACCCTCAGCTGCAACTCACTTGTCTGAATTAAAGACTCCCATTTTGCTATATTGGCTGTTTTCTCTTGAATTCAGGCTGACACATTTAAAGCTATGATTTCATTTGATCTTCATAACACTGCTAAAAATACATTATACTATTATCCTCACTTTAAAGTGGAGGAAACTGAGGCAAAAAAATAAAAGTTAAATAATTTGCCCAGGGCCACCTAGCAAATAAGCTCTTTTCACTGCAAAAAAAGATTGGAGCCTTCCTTGGTCTAAGTCCCTTATCCTTTTGTTTAGGAGACTGGTGTGGATAATTGATCTAGGGTATAAACCCTCCTCTTCATTGTTTCTGGAAAATGAACTCTTTGATGCATTCCAAAGGGTTTCAGAGTTAACTGTTACTCAAAGGTGAGGCTAAGTAGAAAGTTGAGAGGGTAGCCAAATAGTGGGGGTTGGGGGGGTTGATTGAAGAGAGAGAACTAAGGGATTTTTCTACTTTGCCCCTCTTGAAGAGGATGAAATTCCCACCTTCATTATGTAAGGGAGTAAAGGAGGAAAAGTAGCATAAATGGTCAGTAGTGGGTCAGTTTGAGAAGTTTCTGCTTAGTCTTCATTATAGCAGCAGCTGCCTCCTGACCTAGACACCTTCTAACAGCACATCTAAGGTACATTTTTTTTTGCTGGAGAAAAGCCCTTTTTTTCTTGCAGATCAGTGAAAACTGAGAGATCACTGTTTGAGGGACTTGGAGGCAATAGTGATTTAGAGTTTGCATTGGTGGTTGTGACATGGTCATATTGAGGACTATGGTCTGGTCAAATTTTTTTTATCTTGCTGGAACCTCAGTTTCCTCATCTGTCAAATAGGGTTTTTAGTACTGGCAATATCTTTATGCACATAAATTAATATCAAGTATTAATATCCAGAGATTGGCAGTAAGTTAGCTTGATGTACTATTTAGATCAAGTCCACTAATGGAAGCAGTGTCTTGTTTCTGATCCGTGGTTACGATGGTTAGGACTGTCTTGGCTAGGGAAAAGGGTATGAAGAGGTCCTGAGCTAGAAAGCCAAAGACACTGGAATCATCCAGAACTGATTGCTTTGCTTAGTAAGATCTACCTATCCACTCAGTAGGCAGTCAGTCAGTCAAGATTTGCTTTGCATTTGCTTTGTGCCAAGCACTCTGCCAAGTGAAAGGAACTTGGGTGAAGAATCAACCCAAGAAGACTGAAAAGCCAGACACCTTAGAGGAGAACTAGAAGAGAACTTTGTCATCAAAACCTAGGCAGGATCAAGTGGGAGTTTTTGAAAGATACTACAGTAACGTGCCTGTTTGTAGGCAGAAAGCAAGGAGCCAGTTGAGAAGGAAAGGTTGAAGATTAGAAAGAGTGGGGATAATAGAGCAGATGAATCTGCTGCAGAAGAAAAAAGTGTTGAGATTAAGGATGGATGTAGAGGCATTTCGCTCCGCAAGTAGGAGGACCACCTGAGAGAGTAGGGGTGAAGGAGATGAGGGGAAGACATTGGATTTGAGAGAAGAGAAGAAGAGAGCTCTCTCCAAGGATTTGAATGTTTTCAGTCAAGTATGAAGTGAAGTCTTGAGCTTTGGGGATAGGAAGATTGAGGCCTGAAGAAGAAGGAAGATGTTTGGAATAACCACTGTGTTGAGTGGGACAGTACATCAGTTGGGGAGACATAAAAGGATTGCCTTTTTGCAGTGAGAGACTGATTGAGATCATGTAAGATCAAGTTATGAGGGACCCAGTCAACTCAGTTTCATGATTTATTCTAGCTTCATTTTATAGCACAAGAAGAGGAGCAAAACTGGGAGACTTGGTGAGAGAAAGCCTAGGTTGTGGTTTGACAAGGCATTGAACTACAATAGGACAAAGAGGTAAGGCCTTCAAACCCAAAGGATTAGTACTAGAAGTACTTGAACTTCTATAGTCCTTGAGGTGAGCTGACAATCTCTGTTCAGTTGTTGAAAACCTTCCTGAGCTCCTCTACAAAGGCCTGGTTTTTGCCTTCAAAGATTTGATATTTCCCAAGGTGATAGTCTAGAGATCATGAAGCTCATCATGGCCAAAAGGACTAGGACTTCCTGGGGTCTCTTTTTCCTCCAAATTAGTGGATCCAAGAACATATGAACTTGAGCCAGGAAACTAGGAGAATCAGCTGGCAAAGTACAGATGTGTATAAGCAGTTATATAATCATGAAAGCAGGAGGCTCTCTCTAATACTGACTCCTGGATCATAACATCATAGAGTCAAGCACACCAAGAGTTCCAAAAAATGTTTGAAGTTTATCTAGTCTAATCTCTGTGATTTTGCTGATAAGGAAACTGAGGGAGTGGGTGAAGGGAAATGGGAATGGGGAGAGGGACAGAAAAGAGGAGGAGGGTGGTGGAAGTTGCTTAAGATGACATAGCAAATGCAGAGTTAGATTCAAAACAAGTTCCTCTGTCTGAGTTCTTTCAAGGGTCTTTCAGGTTTGCTAGATATTTCACCAACCTAAGTGAATTCATTGGCAGGCAAACATTCCACAGAGCAGAAGTTTTTTTTGGGGACTGGGGATGGAGGAGAGAAGTTCTGTATAGGGGAACTTCCGGCAACATCTTTCTTGTCAATCTCTCTCTAAGACTGACTATAAAGAAGCCCAGAAGGAAAATATGATAAAAGACTTTCTTAAAGTTTAAACATGTTAAGCAGTTCAAAAGTAATGATACTTATTTTTAGTTCCTATGCCATTCCCCACAGAATCTGTTGAAATTTTGAGACTGATTTTGCTCTTTCAGATAATTCATTTTCATTTATAATTGCTAGATGGACAGAACACCTAGCCAATAGTCAGAGATACCTGATTTCAAATCCCATCTCAATCACCTTAACTCTGTTTTTCTCAGTTTCCTAAAGTGCAAAATAGGAGTAATATCAGCTCCTGTTTCCTAGAGTTATTGTGAGGATCAAATGAGATGATAATTGTAAAGCACTTAGCACAGTGCCTGGCACAAAGTAAGCACTGTGATTGTTTTTTTTATTATTATAAACTCCTAGAAAGAGGAGTGTACAGTGATTGCTTTACTTTCTCAACCTGGAAACCATGTTTGAGATAACCAGCAGAAAAAATACAGAGAAATGATCCCCATCTCTTTGACTGGACATCAAAGTGCACAGGAGGGGGAAACAGTCTGGCTACCAAAAAAGATGAAGGCATTACCTGGGACCTCCTCCCCGTCCCGCCCCCTCCCCAAAGGTGAGGGGAAAAAGAGGTTAGCCAGGTTTCTTGCTATTTTGCTCAAATGGGACTTTGACACTCCTTCCTCTGTGGGTGCAATCAGAGAAACTGGACTACATGGTCAGCATCATGGTGGAGAAGGTACCAAAACATTCTGTGCACACTCTTGTGTTCAGATCATTGAAGAATACCCATGACATGTTTGTAATTGATCATGCAAAGCCATTAGAGTTGGATGAAGAGAGTCACAAGTTAAAGATGTCTGCCAAAATTCATACAGAGTATGGTCCTGTGTTGCACATCCCATTGTGAAAGACAATCTTAGAGAAAGACTCTCAGAGTGCAGTGGATGCAGGTGGTCAGAACCAATACCCTGCCAATCAAGAATAAGAACTTGATTATTTATTGATTAGCCCACATCTATATCCACCAGGTTCTAGTGTGGGTTTGACCACAGATAGTCAGATTCAAAGACTGCCAAGTGAATCTGATGTGGCCCCATTTCCTTCACAGTTCAGGAAGGAGGCAAATCCTGTTTTAGCTAGTGTGGGTGATTGTAACAACAACGCAATATTCAAAATGCCCACGGTGACTACAAATATGCAGTATAGTTGTGAATCACAAAATGTAATAGGCCCTCCACATGGGAGATAGAGCCAAATCACTTATTCAAATACCAGAAAGCCAAGTCCCCAAAGCAGAAAGCCCAAGTCATTATAGTAGCCTCAAAATTGGTACAAGTAATTCATGCAATGAACACCCACATTCTCAGGCCTTTAAAACAAAACAGGTTCCCTCAGGCAAAGATCCTCCTCCCCTCAATCACAGCAGCTGCTCAGTCTCTGCCCTGCTTGCTGCTTGCTCCCAGCAGTTCTTGTTCCCAGCAGTTCTCAGCAGAAGTCCTCAGCAGAAGTTCTGGCTGGCTCTCAGAAGAAGTTCATGCTGGCCCTACTGCTGCTGCTTGTGCCTCCACCCGCTGCCGCTCAGCCACTTGCAGTCACCATGCTGGCTTCAGCCCTGCCTCTACTTGGCTCCGGCTCCCCCCTGCTCCCTCCTGCCACATCAGCAAGTTCGTCCCACTGGGGGAATCACAAGTTCCAGGTTTTAATATATGACACAATTATAAACTTGAAACCAAGCGCCAAGCACCCACTAGCTTTCCAATACAAGGGGCATGGAAAATCTTCAAATCCCATTACCATTACAGTGATATTTACCAACAAGCACCTGGGCTAGCTATGGCTATGATGGAAGCTGGCAACAGCAAGAATGCTGCAGTGATAGCCAGAAAGGCCCCTGTGATGTCTAAACCACAGTGGCACCCAACATGATAACTACACAGAGTTATTAGTGGACATCTAGGCTGAGTGTGAAGTGTTGGTGTAGAACGTGGCAATTGGTGGTTTGTTATAGTTTCTGCCGATAGGACCATAAAGATCTGGGACCTGGCTAGTAGCAAATTAAAACTCATTGACTGGACACATCAGTACTGTAAGAGGGGTGATAGTAAGTGCAAGGAGTCCATACTTCTCCTGTGGTGAAGATAAGAAGGTGAAGTACCGGGATCTTGAGTACAATAAGGTTTTCAGACATTATCATGAACATCTAAATGTAGTCTATGGTTTGGATTTGCACCTAACAATTGATGTGCTGGTGACTTGTAGGTATTCAACTGTAAGGATATGGGACATGAGGACACGAGCCAGTGTACTCACATTGGGGGAGCAGACAAATGCAGGGGCTGCAGTAAAGCGTCAAGCTGCAGAACCACAGATCATTAGAGGAAGCCATGACACAACCATAAGACTAGGGGACTTAGTGGCTGGAAAAACCCGGGTCATGTTAACAACTCAGAAAAAAACCCCGAGAGCAGTGGTTGTGTATCCAAGACGTTACACGTTTGCATCTGGTTCTCCAAATAATATTAAACAGTGGAAATTCCCTGATGGAAACTTCCTTCAAAACCTCTCTGATCATGATGCTATAATTAACCACATTAGTTGTGAATTCAGATGGAGCACTGGTATCTGGAGCAAACAATGACACTATGCATTTTTGGGACTGGAGAACTGCATACAATTTCCAATGAGTGCATGCAGCTGTGCAGCCTAGATCTTTGGAAAGTGAATCAGGAATATTTGCATGTGCTTTTGACCAGTCTGGAAGTTGATTACTTGCTGCAGAAGCTGATAAAACCATTAAAGTATATAGAGAAGATGATTCAACTCAGCTCAGTGATGACGGAACTCATCCAGTCAGCTGGAAACTTGAAATGATCAAGAGAAGATTTTAAGGTGGTGAAGTCTCCATTATTGGGCCATTGTTTTATTTTGGCTTTTATGAGTTCATTCAATCACATTATGCTCTGTATAGGACTATGAAGCAGAAACTCAGCAGAAGTCATTGCAGCATCATCACATTTTACAATAAACTCCCCTCTTCTTAAAAAACAAAATCATTGTCATTATTTGCTTATTCTGTATCACCAGGCTCATGATCTTCTAGTTAGGGAGTGTTTTGATGGTATGGCAGGCTTCACTCAGGTTACTACAGAATAAATTAACCAGTTAGATTCCCCATTTCACTCTGCCTGAGGTAGGGGAGAGGATAGAAAGAGGAAAGGGTCATGTTGTTTTCTATTGCCTCACACACACAAAAATGCTACCCAATACAGCATTCCCCCAAAGCTTACAAGACAACCCTTTAAAGCAGGGGTTCTTAACCTTTTTTGGGTCACAGAACCCATTAGCAGTCTGGTAAAGCCTATGGACCCTTTCTCTGAATGTCTTTAAGTGTATAAAATAAATGAGATTAAAAAGGAAACCAGTTATATTGAAATAACATGACCAATTTGTTTTAAAAGTTCACAGACCTCGGGTTAAGAATCTCTTCAGTGTAGCATAAGAAAGGGCTTGCTTCGGGGAGGGGTGAGAGGGAAAGGGATGGGAAGGATTTCTATGGAAGTTGTCATGGAAAAACTGACTCAGATATTGAATGGCTGTGTGGTCCCTAGGCAGCTCACTTCACCATCCTCAGCCTCTTTCCTTCTGTATAAAATGGGGAAAGTAGTATCTACTTCACAGGTTGGTTATTGCAGTATTTTATTGCCCATTTAATTATATCTACTTTCTGAGAGGTTAAGGATCAAATATGTTCTTAATTCAAAACAATATTTAAAGATCTAGTTGTGGGTATAGGGCCTTCATATTTAGAGTTTGTCTTATTGGCAAGTGTTGGAAGGAATTTCTTATGGAAGAGTGAGCTATGACCCACTTGGTGATGTAGCACACTTGGCAAAGAAGGGCATAGGTGGGCTTAAGGGCCAGCAGGATGTCTTCCTACCTTTGAGCTGCCTGCTGTCATACTTCTTCATTTACATAAGCCTCGTGAATGTTATAGAGGGGATTCATACTTCAGATAGAGATGGCATTCACCTCTGAGGTCCCTTAGAACTGGGCACAAAAGTAGTCTGTACTCAGTGTTAGTAATAATCTGTACAAATGTAGCACCCCCTCTGCACCCACTCCCTGGACCTACATTCCCCCTCGAAGGCTGGGTTGCTTAGAAGTCAACTGCTGATCTTTCTCATGGTTATGGCATTGTCAGAGTTATTAGGGAAATGAAATATGACATTCAGAAAATAATGAGAGTGTATAGTGATATCTTATAGATGAATTTCTGAAGTGAAAGGTTACCTTAAATTCTGCAAACATTTGTGGACTTAGCAATTATTTTTCCCATCTTCTTTCTGACTGGATTCCATTTTATACATGAGAAAACAGGTGCTCAGAAGGTGACCCAATAAACATTTATTAAGTGAATATTACATCTGGAAGTGTGTTAGCCACTAGAGATGCAGCAGCAAAAATGAAGGAGTCTTTGTTCTCAAGGAGCTTACATTCTATCAGGGGAAAAACACAGATGTCAACAAATGTAGTCTTTTCTTCCATCTCCTGTACATTTTGGTTAGGATGGAAGCCCAAGGAATAGCTGACTACTTCTCCATTTAAGGTCTGAAGGGTAGCCTGAGGGGCTGTGGCTTCTAATATTAAGACTCATGAGCCCTGGTTCCCCACTAATTATCAATCAGCCAGCTAGAGTTGACTTTGACAAAGGAATACTTAATGAAGTTGTCTATGAAGAAGAGTTGGTAGGAAATTTTCTTTCTAAGCAAGAACACTCTCTCCCACACACAAGATCTCTAGGGAAAGTGGGTTCAAACTTAGAGAGCACATGTAACTAGAGGGTAACTCCAGCTTGGGCTTTTCCAAGTCGTTTTCTCCCTTTGTGGACTCCTCATGAAGTTCCCCTTGGGTGTGATTCTCTGCCAGGCTTGGAGGATCAGTGTCTTTGTAGTATCTTGATGCTGCCATTTTTGAGTCTGACTAACTGCTTATCCTATCTTTCAGCTTCCAGTGCAGACCAGCAGCCTCTGGTGCTCTGGGGCTAAGGCTACTGTTGTGAAAGGAAAGTCTAAGACTTCTCTAATCAGGGTGGAAGAGGGGCTATAAGGTGTGGAGGGAGAAGAAGAAGGTTATTCCCTTGACCTGACTAGACTGGCTTGCTTCTGCTGTTGTAATATACATAAGACCAGAGATATGTCTGACTGTTTCAACCAATTCAAATGCATTTTTTGTGTGGCTGACCTCTGATTATATTAAATGATCAAACACTTTATCCAAAATGATTGAGTTCATACCTAGTTTATAGCTTTGATTGACTAAGTCCATTTAGAAATCTTGGCCATCTGCTCCATAATAATTAGGCTGGGGGTTTCCATCCCCAGTTTTCCATTAGTGACAAACTAGGCTAGAATCTAGACTAGAGTTAATTCTCAGTCCAAAGGTTTCTGCTCTGCCAGACTGGTTATTTTTTCTCAACAAAATGTAGAGTTTCTTTCCCTCCTCTGCAACACCCCTCTCCTCCCTCCCCCTCCCCCCCAGCCCAATCACCATGTCTTCTTCTCTAAGATTTCTGGAATTTCTCATGAGCCAGGGACTTTGCTTCTCCATTTGGATATGTGTGCATGTCAACTCCAGGTCCAAGCTTTTAGTGCCAGGCTGGGGGGCTAGGGACAGCCTGGCAGAAAGTGGCAATTCCCACAAGCAGCAAAATGGGCCCTGAGCCTTGATTGCTGAATATAAAATAAGACCAGAGAGAACACTAATACGTATTTTACTCTAATGTCTGTGATTACTACCTGCCAGGAACTACTAACATCATAGTCTGTAAGTTAATGTTAGAGCCATGGGAGCATTACCCCTGAGCTGGCTTACCTTTTCCCTCCCAGGATGGAACCATGGCCTGGGTCAGTGCCAATCCAAAGACTGAGTCATTTCTTTCAATGAATTACTGACTAGCCTCTGAGGACATCTCAAGTAAAGATCACTTCTCTAAGACAATTCCTGCTAATATGATCTCTGTGGCTTAGAGCCAGGACCTTAGTGGTGCCAACTTGCTTGTTGGGGAATAAATGACCACCTTTTGTTATTAACAGGGATGTCCTATTTGTCTCAGAGCTTTCCCTGGTGACAATCTGTAGTATCTTCCTTTACTTGAACAGTCAAAGCATTTAGTTTGGCCCTTGGTGATATCTTGCCTTCTAAAGTTTGGTTGACTCCGCCATTTAGATTGAAAACATATAGGCAGGGATGTCTTTTTTTATTTTCTTAGTAGAGACTTAGGTTCCCCTCTCCCTTCTGTTTTTGGTAGCTCCTGTATAGAGAATAGCCTAATTCTCATGTTGTGAACGTCTGAAATACCCTTATTCTTTTGACATCATATAGAATTTCCCTTGTATCCATCACAGAGAGACATCTTTTATAACAAAGAAATTTACAAATGAAAAAGTAAAAGAGGAAGAGGAAGAGGAGTATGCTCTTATTCTTGATATTGCCCCATTCAATTGATTCAAACCCCAGATCTATCTTGGAAAGTAGCATAATAATGTGGAGAAATGGAAAGATTCAGTCTGCAAGGTGCCTGGCACATAGTAAGGACTTTAATAACAGCTTATTGACTCACGATTATAGTCAGTGTGGTGACTAGTGTTCATGGAGTCCTCTTTGCTTCCATTTTTTTCCTTGGTGAGACCACCTTAACACCTGTGTTGTTTCCCTATACAGAACTGTTGTGAGTCAAGTCAGTCAAGCAACATGGATTATGCATCTATGGTGTGACAGGCACTGTGCTAAGCCCCAGAAAGGGCCTCCTAAATCTTCAGATATTAGAGAAATTCGAGCTGTGACCAAACAGAGTTGCATGAGGACTGCCTAAGATGATGGATGTAAAATATCACAAGAACAGGTGGTAAGCATTTTGTCTAGACATAGAACCCAGTCATGAGAAAATCAATTTGAAAACTCAGCCCTGGAAGCCAAATTATTTTGTCATCATTTCTAAAGGGATTAAAAAAATTGTTTTTTTTCCCTACTTTGGATGTGTTACCTTCACCATGGAATATCCATCCTCATCCCCACCCCAACACATATACTGTCTTACCCTATCATTCTTGATCCATATCTATCTGTGAACCCTCCGTAGAGGAAAAATCCAACATGCTCTGGTCCTCTTGATAGCTTGGGCTGCTGGGGTTTGGTGGGGGAGATGGATAGCAATAAAATACTCATTCTCCCCATCTCTTTTAATTTAGCAAGAAAAACTGGCTCACCTCTTTCCTAGGGAATACCTGACCCTACTGGTCTACCTGCTTATAGGTCTATCTCACACAATCCGTGAGGTAGAAGGAACTTCAGGGCCTTCTTGTCCAATATCTACTGGACCAAGAATCACCTTCTAAAATCCCTAACAGTAAACCCCAAGTAGGGGTTCTGAGTTACATCGCTGCTAAGTCTTCAACAGTAAACTCCAAATAGGGATTCTGGGTTATGTCCCTGCTAAGTCTGCTTCCTTTTCAGGTTACAAATTCACTATTGCTGCCTTGACTCTGAGCAAGGATTTCTCAAACTGAACATGCACTGGGCTTTTATATTTTCCCCAGATATCTTCATCCCTTTTCCATTCATTGAAGAAAGGGTGAATTACTAACCTGACAAGGACTCCTACAGTAGAAAAATCTTTTTTGTTTCCCCAAACCCAGGACCACTTCTCAGTGGCTAGTTACATTCTAACTTAGCACCATATTTATTTACATTGTACTCTGAAGCACTTTTTTGAGTACATCAAGGGGTTCTCTCCTCAGAAACAATGAAGGAAGTGACTACTCCTTGGTCAATTAATCACAGAATTCTCCTATTTATTTGCCAAGTATAAAGTACTTAGACAAAGGGAGGATCAAGTCTTCTCTTCAATGAAGAGAGCTTTTTACCAAATGATCCCCAAACAGCAAATCTGGCTGCTATGACCTGAGCCTCCATCTAGGGTTTTCCATTCTTCCTACTCTATCCTACTTCCACTGATATGTACCAACAACTGTTCTTATCAACACCAATGACTCTCATTCCATTAAGTCAAGTCTAGTCAAGTCAATAAACATCTCTTAAGTCACTACTATGTTCCAGTAATACTAAGCACTAGATTTAAGTGTAAATCATTCAACAATCACAAACTTAAAAAATTTTCCCCCCCATTCCTTGAGAAATAGGAACTGCAATCATTTCACTACAGATTGATGAACTAACAATATAGAAATCTCTCTGACCACTTAATGACCTGATATTAGGAAGTTACCCCAACTCCCATGAAAGAATGATCACTCTTGTAACAATTATCAATCAATAAAGGGTGGTTTGGGAAAGCAGAGTAAACACAGAAAGGGGAAAGCCCAGTGATATTTGAGGGGCAGAAAATTGCCTGCAGACTACCAGTGTTTGGTCTTAAAATCCAGGGTTTAGAGAAGGTAACATATAAACTAGGCAGTTGTGTCCTGAAAAATTCCTTCTCTTAGAAGAGAACTGAAGTGGTAAGATCACCAGGCAAGAGGCTTCAGGTTTCTCCAGACTTCGTGGAAAGGCAAATTTGGAGACAAGGATTTTTGACAAGACACTGTTGAAGCTTGACAAGGGCCCAGTTGGAGGTTGCTTGGTTTTGGAGGGCAGCCTACCTTGTTCCATGAAGTTTGGAACTGCTCTAATTACTGATAATAGCAGGAGCCCGAGGCTAGTACTCCACAGTTCACAATTTGTACAGGCACTGGGGGAAAAACTGTAGGAAAGGATTTCCTGGAATTAATGGTTGGAAACTTGACAGTGGACTTACCATAGAATTCCAGGCAATGGCCAGTAACAAGAGGGCCAGGAAAAGAAGTTTGCAGAAAAAGCAGCAATGTCTCAGGAGGGGTTCTGGGGGTGGGGGTGACTTGAATACTTCAAGAAAATTAGCTCCTTAGTTACCTCCATAGGTGAATGTGAATGCCCCATGAGTCATCTACTTCAGGCCTTGAAAAGATTTACTGGGATGAATTGGGTTTGGATTCTCACGTACAAGTGCCCCAAATGATATCCCAAAGTGAGAGAATGTCAAAATGATAGATGAACAAAATGATTTTTGTAAGATAATTCAGAAATGCATTTAATTGGATTAATGTCATTTTATTAGGCAATAGGTTTTGTTTTAAATCTATAAAATTGTTTTGTATTAGTCTTATGCTTATAATTTCTTGTGTTGTGATTTTGGTAAACCACTGTATAAGAGTTAATTTGAAAACTACCTAGAGTTTGATGCAACTATCTCACTTGAATATTAGCTCCTGTATTGATCTGAATGCTGTGGAATTATGAATTTGATCTTTCACTTATCAGAGACTTTTGTTGTTATATTTAAAAGAACTGTCTTATTTAATTAGGTATACTTTTCCTTAAAATGTAGTGTTTGGATAAGTTTTAGCAATTGTCTATGAAGTTTCAAACTGGGATGAGACTTTCACATTTAGAATTGTTTTCATTAGTGGTCAAGAAATTTTAAATCGTTTGTGTGCGTGTGTGTGCGTGTGTGTGTGTGTGTGTGTGTGTGTGCAGATGAGCATATCTCAATATCAGGAGATACAAAAGCTTATTTTACAAAGTCCAGACTTCAAGGATCCTTTAAGATTCTTCTGTTCGGCTATAGATATCAATACCCACATCACGTACAGAGTTCAGACAAAGACAAAAAGAACAAACGGCACGTGAAGACTGAAACTCTCTAAACTTCCAGATGAGTGAGAGAAACGATTATACTGTTATAATAATGACCAATTAAGAAATTGGGATCTAAGCCTTTCTCCTCAATGTCCTCATTAAGTTCCAACTCTGGGGTGGCTAGGTGGTGCAGAGTAGAGCACTGGCCCTGGAGTCAGGAGGACCTGAGTTCAAATTTGACCTCAGACACTTGACACGCTTACTAACCATGTGACTTTGGGCAAGTCGCTTAACCCCAATTGCCCTCCAAAAAGCAAAAAAAAAAAAAAAAAAAAAAAGAAAAAAATTAAGTTCCAACTCTTGTTAAAATCAGTTTCTGAAGGACAAGTGATTACTCTTAGTCCTCAAGGAACAGGCTCTTTCAATATGGGGTGAGATCCCACTCAACTAGTAGACCTAATATCTGTTTAGAGCAGTGGTTCTCAACCTGTGGGTCATGACCCCTTTGGGGGTCACCTAAGACCATTAGAAAACACATATTTCTGATAGTCTTAGGAACTGAGACACCGCTCCTCTATCAGTCTCCAGGCAGGTCGGCCCACATGCAGATATGCCCACATATGAGTATTAAAGGGTCTCTTGGCATTGGGAAGGTTGAAAACCACTCAGACTTCTCAAACTGAGTCAGTACTGGCCTCTTATATTCCTTTTCCTCCTAAGTTTCTTTTCCCATTTTCCATTTATATAAAGAAGGTGTGAATTCTAACCTCAGCATGAATGGTCCAGTAAAAAAATCCCTTTGCTTTCCCCTCACCAATCACCATCCCTCAGTTCTTGGTTGCCCTCTCATTTAATTAACATTTGGCTTATCCCCTCATTTAATTAACATTTAACTCTGAAACCCTATCAATCCTCAGAAACAATGAAGAGGGCATTACCCACTAGATGAATTAATCATTCCAGTCTCCTAAGCACCTAACTAAGTGGTAAGGTACTGGGACAAAGGAAGGCTCCAATCTTCTTTGCATTGAACAGAGCTTTTTGCCAAATGAGTATATATGTTACTGAAGTGCTGACAAAAGAATCTCTAGTGTCTGAGTAAACCATCAAGGTTCAATCTTGACTTTTTCTGAATGTAAGATTAGACAGCTATTATCTATTAGGAGAGAATCAAAGGCTCTCTGAAGCAGGGTAGTTACATGGGCCATGCAGGCCTGCCATGGCAAAAAGAACCAACTAACTGTTGGAGGGACCATCAGATGGAAAAACCAAAAGATGTTAATAAAAGTTTGCTTTAGGAAAGTCTGCTACTCTTGGAAATAGTGTTATTCATCATTGTGGGAGGTCAACAGTTGCTATACAATATACACATTTTCAGACTTTTTCAATGTAGTAGTTGAAATGACTTTCTATTTCTAAAAAAATTATATTTGTCATATAGGATAACTCTCTGGGAGGAAGAGGTACAAGGATACTTGGAATAATTGTGGTAAGATTAGAAATAGAAAATATCAATAAAAACTTCTTTATATTATTATATGATACATATCATACATTACATATATTATATAATGTTATAAAGCAATTTTATATGACGTTACTATAAAACCTTTTTATTTTAATAAAATCAATACTATTTAGGGCCTCAAACACTTACTAGCTGTGTCATCCTGGTCATATCACTTAACCTCTCTGCCTCAGTCTTAGTTCCTTGAACTGTGAAAATCATTAAATATCAAATTTATCCAAAGTCTGAATTAATCAAACAGAATGCTTTGCTTTGCTTTAAAAATGCCTTTTCCTGTGTCAGCAACTCCAGAGACCATATAAGGCAGGAAGTGGGATTTCCCCCTACCTTGGGACATACTCCATATGGGAAGAAAACGGACACACTCTGAGATCATACATTTCTTTTTTTTGATCATACATTTCAAAGGGATTTTGTTTTGTCTTTGCTCTGTGAGTGAGGACGTCTCTTCTTATGTCAACAAAGCCAGACGAGGCTTACTTTATTGCCCTTAAGAATGAGACCCTTAACTCAAGGCATTAACTTGAGTAATGGAACTTTTTCTTATCTTAATATTTTTTGGACATATACTATGTTATGGAGTTGTAATTTCAATTGACGCTTTGTCAGCTATCTTATTTTATTGTATTTACCATCTATTCAATCAAGAAAATTCCTTTCTCATACAATGATTAAACATTTATGGAGATCATAAGTCTGTGTGACACAGCCACCCTGAATTGGGATGGTTCTAAAATGTATTTAAGCTTTCTGCATCCTTTGTTCGGGCAGTTAGAACTTAACTTCCAATTCCTTGTACAAGTTCACTAGTTTTAAGGGAATAAAATGAAATAACTGTATATCACTATTTGTTTGTCTCCTTTAACCAAACTTTTAAAGGTTAACAATTGTAATATGTGGATAATAGTAGCACCCACCTCCTAGAGTTGTTTTGAGGGTCAAATGAGATAATATATGTGTAGCATTCAGCCCAGAATCAAGCACAAAAGAGGTTTTTTAATAAATGCTTGTTTCTTTCCTTTCTTTCTCCCTTTTATCTTGCTTTTATCTCTTTCCTTTTATCCTTACTTACCTCTTTCTTTTCTTCCTTTACTCCCTACCTCCTTTCCTTCCTCTGTTCCTTCTTTCCCTCTTTTCTTTAATTCATCTTTTTTCTTTCCTCCCTCCCTCCCTCCCTCCCTCCCT
>CM053588.1:80676681-80693130 GCA_028646515.1 Pseudochirops corinnae | reverse complement strand
AGTATACTTTCAAATATCCAAGGGTCCTCAGAGTCACGTAGCCACTTTAGCAAAGGGCCTAGGGGCAGGGAAGATCTTTAGATTCCCATAACATCAGGAAAGGCTACGTGGTGAGGGTGGTGTCTTAAAGGTGAGAGTCTTAAAGGACACTAGAATCTCTATGAGGCAGGGATAAGGAGGGAGACTCTATTCCAGGCATAGTGACCAGCCAATGTAAAGGCAAAGAGATGGGAGATGGACTGCCACATGTGAAAATAGTAAGGCCACTCTGGCTAGACCAAGGAATGTGTGAAGAAAGTAAGGTGTATTCAAATCCAGGCTCAGACCCTTAACACTTAATAGCTGTGTGACCTTGGGCAAGTCACTTAACCCCAATTGCCCTGCCTTCCCCCCTCCAAAAAGCAAAAAAAAAAAAAAAAAGAAAGGTGTAGTAAGGTTGGAGAGGTGGGTTGATGACAGGTTGTAAAGGGTTTTAAACGCCAAATAGAGGATTTCATATTTGGTCCTGGAGGTAATAGGGCGCAACTAGAGGTTACTGAATAAGGGAATGGAATGATCAGATTGGTGCTTAAGTAAATCACTTTGGTAGCTTCCACTGGAGAGGATGGATTAGAGGGGGAAAGACCTGAGGCATGGAAACGAATTAGTAGGCTAGTGAAATAGTGAAGGTAGCAATAAGTATCTCTAATAAGGCAACATATCTCTGATAAAGCAAGAAATATCTCTGATAAAGGCCTCATTTATCAAATATATAGAGAACTGAGACAAAGTTATAAATATACCAGTCATTCCCCAATTGATAATTAGTCAAAGGATATGAACAGGCAGTTTTAAAAGACATCAAAGTTATCTAGACTCATATGAAAAAATGCTCTAAATCTAAATTATAGGCATATGCAAATTTTAAAAACTCCAAAGTACCACCTCATCAAGTTGGCTAATATGACCAAAACAAAAAGATAAATGTTATAGCAGATGTGGGAAAAACTGGGACATTAATGCGTTGTTGGTAGAGTTGTGAATGGATCCAACCATTCTGGAGAGCAATCTGGAATTATGCTCAAAAGGCTATAAAACTTTACATATCCTTTGATACAGCAATACCACTAATAGTGCTATATCCCAAAGACATAAAAAAGGGAGATGGCAGGGGAGGATATATTTATACAAAAATATTTATAGCAGCTCTTTTTATGGTGGCTAAGAATTGGAAATTAAGGGGCGGCTAGGTGGCACAGTGAATAGAGCACTGGTCCTGGAGTCAGGAGGACCTGAGTTCAAATCCGGCCTCCAGACACTTAACACTTACTAGCCATGTGACCTTCTTGCCTTCCCCCCTCCAAAAAGAAAAAGAAAAAGAAAAAAATAGAATTGGAAGTTAAGAAGATGACCATCAATTGTGTAATGGCTAAACAAGCTGTGGTGTGATTGTGATGGAATATTATTGTGCTATAAGAAATGACGAGCAAGATGATTTCAGAAGAACCTGGAAAGACTTACATGAAATGATGTAAAGTGAAGTGAGCAGAATCATATTAACACATTAATTAACATATTTAACATAATTAACATAATAATTAATTAACATATTAACAGCAATACTGTACAATGAAGAACTGAGAATGATATAGCTACTCTCAGCAACACAACGATGCAAGGGAATCCCAAAGGACTCATGATGAAGCACACTATCTGCTTCTGGAAAAAGAATTGATGTTGTCTGAATACAGACTAAAGCATGCTATTTTTTTTCTTTCTTTCTTTCTTTCCTTCTTTTTTTAAATTTTGAGTCTTCTTGTACAAAATGATTAATATGGAAATGTTTTACATGATTACATATGTATAAATTATATCAAACTGCTTACAATCTCAGGGAGAGGGGAGAGAAGGAGGGGCAGAATGTGGAACTCAAAACTTTTTTTAAATGATTTTTAAAAGTTTTAACATGTAATTGGGGTGAAAGATAATATTTTTAGTGAAGGTGAAAGGTGATAAGGGTCTGAACTAGAAGGGTCATTGTATGCATAGAGATAAGAGAACAGATAAGGGAGATTTTTTTGGAGGAAGAAATCACAAAATAGAACAACTGATTATATGTGTGGGGTGAGAAAGTTGAGGCGTCAAGGACCACACTGAAGTTGCAAACTTAAGTGACTAGAAGGATGGTATCCTCAACAGAAATAAGGAAGTTCAGAAGAGATGTGGATTTTGTTGAAAAGATAACCAGCTCTATTTAGACATGTTGAGTCTGACATGCTTATAGGATATCCAGTTTGAAATGTCCAAGCTGGTGATGCAGGTCTGGAGTTTGGGAGAGAGACTGGGATGGATTACATAGATCTGGGAGACATTCACATCTATATGATAATTGTGGCTATTAGAGCAAAAGGCAACATTCCCTGAGCAAATCAATCTTTCCCTGTCACATTACCCCTTGGGGCATAGTGAGAGGGAGAAGGTTCATTTCCCAAAATTAAAATGTGTAAGACTCTGAACCCTAAACCTGGATTAGACAAACAGTTTCTATTATCCATGCCCCAATTTGTGCTGCTCTCTCTTCTGAAAGCACTCCTGTCCCTGATGCCAAGCAGGAAATTTACAAAGAGAACATACGGGAACTCACCTCAGATTCTCCAGTTTGCAGTTTTCCAAAGCCTTACAAAGAAATTTCATTGCTTCTTCGTTAATGACATTTTTAGACAGATCCAAGTATTTCAGGCTCTTATTTCCATTGAGGGCAGAAAAGAGATCCAGGTAACATGCAGGGGTAAGTTTAGAAGACACCAAACTATAGGAGAAAACATAATCAGAGGGAGAGTGGTCAATGAAATTTTCCACGATTAATTCACTTCTTGTCTTTCCCTGGAAAATGTTAAAAACACATCCATTTTATAATCACCATCTTTTGTCAAGCTTTTGTCATCCTTTTCAGTGGAATGAATCTATTTTTTTCTAAATGTCCTCTTCCAGGGAACAGCATTTTTAGACGACAAATTAGAAGACGAGAATCAACAAAACAATTTGGTAATGGTTAAAAAAAAAAAAAGTATACCAGAAGCAACTAAACCCAGTAATTAGCCTTCAATAAACATGAAAACATAAATTACTCATAGAAAAATGCCCCATATGACAAAAATTGCTGGGAAAACTGGAAATCAACAGAAATGTGGTTCAGATGGACATTTACAATATATGCCATAATTAGCTCAAAATGTATATGTGAACTGAATGTTCAAAATGTATATGTGAACTAAATACTAAAAAAATACTAAATACTATCACTATATGTGAACTGAATACACAATGTAGAAGATATTAGGGTGAGGAAACTTGGAACTAGGAATAAGGGAGAATTCTTAGTGGCAATAAGAAAAAATAGCTCATTTCTATAATATGAAGTTGAACAGTTTCTGCATAACAGAATTAATGTTATAAGGACAAACACTGAGGGAAAAATTATTTGCAGTAAACATCTGCCATGGGACTAAGTATCCAAGATTTATATAAAAAGAACTGGTGGAATTATAGGAGTTAAATCATTCCTCAGTGTATAAGTGGTCAAAGAACATGAACAAACATCTTCCAAAAGAGAAATGGCAAGCTTTTGACAAGCACATATTTGTTATATAGACTACTACAAATTACTACTAAGAGAAATGCAGAGCAAAATAACTTTGAGAGAAGTTGGCAAAAATAATAAAAGATGGTAAAAGTCAATATTAAAGAATTGTGGAAAGATAGACCAAAATTCTTTGTTGAGGGAACTGGTATGACTGTTATGGAAAGTCAATTTGCAATTATGCTAACAAATGACTAAAATATCTATCACCTTTGATCCCAAGATCCATTGCGAGTTATATATGCCAAGAAAATCAAGGATAGAAATGAAGGTCATTGAAGCATTTTTTAAAATGCAAAGAAGGGAAAGGAAGTTCAGAGACAAAAATATATAAGCAAGACAATTTGAAAGTAAAATGTAGAATTTATTACATACTTTTAAGAAAAAAAGCCAACTATACACTATAAAGAGTTGAAGTTTTATATATAATCTTTTATCTGTTATCCTTTGTATATGGAAATGTTCTCCATCTTTTGAGTATTCATTAAAGTTAGAATAAAAATCTAAAATTATTAAAATATGACATGACTGAGACAGGGAATGAGAATTATAGGGGTATGTTGGGAAAGGTATGTTATATAAAGGCAAAATTAAAGACAAATTTAAAGTTAAATACACTTTTCCAGAGGTACTGTTCATTCCTTCACCTCAATGCCAGTTCCTGGCTTACAGTTTGTCAAATATATGATATACAGGGAGAAAATTAACAATCAGGTCACTAAACAAAGTATTTTTTAAAAATATTTACTTATTTATTTTTAATTTTCAACATTCACTTCTATAAAATTTTGAGTTCTAAATTTTCTCCCCCAACTCAAGATGGCATGCAATCTGATATAGGCTATACATATACATTCATAATAAACATATTTTCACATTAGATATGTTGTAGAGAAGAATTAGAACCAATGGGAGAAACCACAAGGAAGTAAGAAAAAAGAGAGAGCAAATAGTATGCTTCGATCTGCCTTCAGACACAGTCCTTTCAATGGATGTGCGAAGCATTTTCCATCATAAGTCTTTCAGGGTTGTCTTAGATCCTTGCATTGCTGAGAAGAGCTAAGTCTATCAATTAGTCATTGAACAATGTTTCTGTTACTGTGTACAATGTTCTTCCGGTTCTGCTTATGTCACTTAGTATCAGTTCATGTAAGTCTTTCCAGGTTTTTCTGAAGTCTGCCTGTTCATCATTTCTTATGGTATAATAGTATTCCAATACATTCATATACCATAACTTGTTCAGACATTCCCCAGTTGATAGGCATCCCCTCAATTTCCAGTGGAAAGTGAAAAAACCTGACACAAAGAATGAAAAGGAAGGAGGACCAATAAACCTTTGCAGCCATGTAGCAGGGATGATGCTTTCCAGGATCAACCTACAATGTAGAGGAATAATTTCATCAACTGTGTGGCAGACAGACTAGAGAGGAAAAAGATTGAGTAGAGAGACCAATTAAGAGTCTATTGCAACAATACAGAATAAGAGGTGATGAAAGCCTATACTAGAGTGGTGGCACAAGAGAACAGAAAGTGGAATCAATAAAACCCAAGGAAAAGAACTTTCAGATTGGGAAGAAAAAAACAATGGACAAGAGAACTGAAAAACAAGACAATCCAAGGCCTGCCGTGAGCACCTTGCCTCAATGAGTTTATTACATTAGGCCTGGATAAACTATATGCTAAGGTACTGAAGTATTTGTAGATAATATGATGAAACAGACAATTAAAATTAGATAAAACTAAAGAAAGCTTTTTAAATTTAAAAAAAAGATGACTGGAAGTGGGATAAGAAGCTGTCAGCTGAGAAAAAGCTATTCGTACCAACTCTTTCTGATAAAGGCTGATAACCAGCTTATCAGGACACTAAGATCTTAAGTTGCAGATCAAATGCTGATCTGCATTGGCAGAGAAGGATTTTTACCAAGAGTTCACTTATAACAATGGAATCAGAAGTGTAGTTTAAAAGAAAATCAGCAATAGGGAATTGCTAGAAAACTGCAAGCCTTATTACCCTAATAAATCAGTCAAAAGATATGAACAAGCAGTTTTCAGAAGAAAAGCAGATAATCAATAATTATATTTTTAAAAAAACTCCAAATCACTAATAAGAGAAATGCAAACTGAAACCACTCTAAGCTTCCACCTTACACCCAGCAAATTGTAAATGATAAAAAATATAAGCAGTCAATGTTGGGAGGTCTGTGGAAAGCCTGGACTACAAAGTTATTTCTGATACATCTATGAATTAATTAGTACAACTACTCTGGGGAAAAAGATTTAAATTATCTTCCCTCAAAATCATTAAACTATTAAAATCATTTGACCCAGTGATCTCACTACTAAGAACATATAGCAAGGATGTCGATGACAGAAAGAAAGGTCATATAAAACAACAAAATGTTAATGTAGAATTCTTTGACAGCAAAAAAAAAAAAAAAAAAACCCTGGAAAAACAATGGGCATCATTGAATACCAAATGGCTGAACAAATTGTAGCAGATAAAAGTAATGGAATATTGTGGCATTCAGAGAAATATGAGGAGACTTCTCTGAAGTGACGTAGATTTAAGATACCAGAATCAAGACACTATCTACACAATGTGACCAATATGGTGATAACAGCGCTGAAAAAGGCAGTCAACCTGACAGTAACTATTTTTTAAAAAATCTGCATCGCTGAGAACAAATGACGAAGTACATTTTCTCCTCTTTGTAGAAAGATCATTGAAGCAGAATGAGGTATATACACACAGCCAGATACTGTTTCTTGGTCATTGTGTTTTGCTTAATGCTCTGCTAAGTTTCAAGAGAGGGTTCAATGGGTGAGGAGAAGTTAAAAAGAAACAGCTATGATACACAAACAAATGGCAGCCATGAAATCTATAAATGAGGCTACAGAAGCTTAGTATCTTGACCAGGGCAGTGCACAAAAGGACTATCTTCTCCCTCTTAATCACCAATGGATCCCTGCCTCATTTAGAAAGCAGAGTGACAAGAGAGGACGTCCAGAGGAGCATGACAAAAATTCAAGAGGACTAGAGACAATGACAAACATGGGTTGGAGAAAATAACCAATGACTTGAAGTAAATGCAGATCAGTCACATGGAAGAGGTCTGAAACGTGCTCAGCTTCTTTGAAAATAAAACAGTGGTGTGAGGGTGTTTAAGAGAGCCAGATTTTAGTTCTATATCTGGACAAACTTTTTAAGTATGTGAATTGTTTAAACATAGAAAGAGCTTCCTGATGAGCTAGTGGCTTCCCCATCTCAGGAGGTCTTCTACTGGGGAGGCAGACGATCATGTTTCAAGGGATGTTGTAAGAGGATCCCTGTTTAGGGACATGTTGGAATAGATGAGTTTTGGTGACTCTGTAATAGTGCTGAAAAACAAACATGATCTCTCTGTATCCAGCTCATGGAATCAGTGAATAAAACAGGCCCCACCTTGATGGATTTATTCACCAAATACAGCATAGTCTTTCCTCATCAAATCTTTATTCTGCCTCCTTCCCAAGCCTATTCAGTTTTCTCATTCTAGAACTGAGCCCTCTCACATAGTCAGAAAAACAACAACAACCAAAAACAGGGGCAGAGTGTGAGAACTAAGGGATGCTTCGATTGGGCCTTTCAGAGATCATCTGAGAAACCCCTAAACAAACCACTTTCTGCCCAATTCCTAGAAGAAACACATTCTGAAGAGCAATAAAACTGTGTGAGACCTTGATCCCTAAACCTATCTCAAGGAGGGAGGGAACTTCCAACCTCCCTTCCCAAATTTGTGCTTCTCCCTACCTATCTACTTCCCCCTTTGATCCCCAAACCTAAGATACTCACCCCAAAGGAAACTCAGAGGGGCTTATCTCAGTGTCTGTAGTTTGCAAGCCTGTTTTCCCAAAGCGTCACACAGCATTTTCATTTTATTCCCCTCAAGACAAATATAACTTATATCCAAGTTTTTCAGGTTCTCAATGTTAACTACAGCAAAGCAAAAATCCGGCAAACAAGCACCAACGATAAAAGGAGGAATTATTCTGAAAAAGACAGACAACCAGAGGAGATGCGACCAATTACATTCTCCAGGATTCATTTCCTCCCCATCTGTCAGTGGGAAAGAGCTAAATGCCACAGCTTATTTGTGTAAAAAGATCTGGGGCGTATGTGGGGTGAGGGGTGGCAGGGGTGTTATTGTGTTTGTCATTCCTTCTCAAAGAGGACTAAGAACATCAGGAATGGGATGTCTTGACTTACAAGTGAATTGACTTTAAGTGAGGAAGGGCTGTACAAAATGATCATTCTCAGTCTCTTCTCCAGAATCACCCCAGTCCAGTGGCAAGATATAGGTCAGGATGACTAGAGATGGCTCCAGATGCAGTGGGAGGCCTTGACCTTGTCAAGATAACTTCTTTCCCACATCTCAGTTTGACTGAAGCAACACCCATTCAGTGATTTAAGGCTAGGTAAGAAATGAGGCAAAGGACAGCCTCTTTTACCTACTCAAAAAATAAGGAAATTTTAAAAATCAATCTCAGAGGGGAAAATCCACAGGGTCTCTGACCAGAACAGAAGCAATTGCTATTTATACTCACCCTCAGTCAACAAAACCCAATGACCAACTGAGGTTTGGAATGGGACTTATTATTGGATAATCGTAAGAGCCAGAGTGATTTTTGGGGGAGGGGGAGGGAACTATAAGCTGAATATATGCCAACTTTGTGACATAGAAGTCAAAAAAGTAAATGTGACATTGGGCTGTATTAAGAAAGATATTGGGAGAGGAATAGCATTCACAATGATGGAGGGGATAGTCCCACTCTATTTTGCCCTGGTTCATTCATTCTCTCTGTTCTAGCCAAAGGAAATTACTAACTCCTCCCTGACCTTGCCATCCGTATCTTTTTTACAGGTTGGGGACAGCAATGTAAGTAAAATATTCAACTATTCCTGCCTCCACCAACTCTTCAACTGAAACAAGAGCCACAACATCGATGGTGATTACAGCTCTGCTTCTGCTCTCCTTGGAGGCACTGACCCACATCTACCAAAGGGTTATGGAGACAGTGGGTTGAGAAGGAGCTGATTTTGCAAATTAAGGTGGGAAGTCTGTGGTGAAGGAATATGAAGGGGACCCTTACTGCATAAAAAGAGTCTCTTTCAATAACATTTATTCACTGAAATAGCAGTCACCCCTACCCCCATAAATGCCTATCAGTGCAATTCATCCTTCTCATACCAGAACCAAACTTCTCTAGAACAAGAAACATTAGGGAAAATTTTGCTCAATTCATAGGGCTAAATCAAGAGAAGGTAAGAGAAGTTTCAATGGGATAGCAAGATGGAAGGGGAGACTTCCCTGAATAAAGTGACGCCAAAGACTGGTGAGAAGGGTCTATTATGCAACATGCCCTAGAGGAATAAAAGTGGGTAAATCTCTCCCCTGATCTCAGACAGGCAGCTTATTGTCCCCCTCCCCAAATCTGTGTGGTTCTTTCTGCTTACTTTAACCTTATGGCCCCAATGCTCAGGAAGCTCTCAAGAGAGGACATGTATGAATACTAGCCTGTTCCCTCCACCACCAGGGCAAGCTTCAGAGAATGGAGCTTGGAGAGGGAAGCTGAAGGTGAATCTGAAATTCTGCCATGATCAAGCAGGATACCTTTGTTCCCTATAAGACCATAATCATCAGTGCAAGGGGTATGTGCTGGAATCCAGCCAAGGGCAGGAAGAGCAGCCTCCTATCACTAACAGCCAAGGGATGAAACCTATCATCCCTCCCTTCTTTTCTCGTTTTGTCCCCTAAACCAGGGTCATCCTTAAATATTCCAAAGAGAACTGGTGCCACAATGTCAACTACTAATCTAACAATCACTGGCCAAGGGCTCCTAAGAGAGGGAGCATCTGTAACACACAGAGTCTCTAGCTGACATTTTCTCAAAGTCTCACATAGCAACACTTTCCCATCATCTTCAAATAAAATATCCTTCAAGTGAAGGCTTTTCAAACTCTCATTGTGAGTGACAGCAAAGAAAAGATGCTGACCACATGAGTAAGTTACATGGCTGCTTTCCAACCTGTAGGAGACATACAACTACAGGTTAAATGACACATTCATTTCTCCTGGATTCAATCCTTTCTTCTTTTTCTGGAAAGGAGATCAGAGCTCCCAGTGCATCAAAACTACTATCCTCTGACACCCTCATTCCATTCTAAACAGTTCGGTTTCCTTTAAAATTGCTCCTTCCTATCTCATAACCTACCAGCCCATTCTTCCATCTTCTGATCATGCCCGTACTACAAGAAATAATTGTATTTCCCCAATTATTTAGGTCTGGCACTATTTCTACAAAGAGAGTTTTATAGTGAGGGTCATAAAGTCTCACGGTAAATCTTGGTAGATATACTCTCAAATATTTGGCAGCTTCTATAGTTACTTGAATGTAGTTTCTTTTTAGCTCTTCCTGCTATATTTTGTTGGTTATATAGAGGAATAATGATGTATGATTTATACGTTTTTTAATCTTATATCCTACAACTTTGCTGAAGTTATTATTTCCATTGACTTTGTTGACTCTCTAGAGTTCTACAAGTACACCTGTTGAAGGCAAAAATTGAACCCAGATCTTCCTGATTCCAAGTCCAGTAGCCTATCTGTACATGTTGAATTTGAGATGCCAAAATGATTTCCAGTTTGAAGTGTCCAACAGGGAGTTGGTGATGCTGGGCAGGAGATCAAGAAAGAAACCAAAGGTGGGTGGTTGGTGTTCAGTTGTTTCAGATGTACCTGATTCTTTGTACCCCTATTTAGGATTTTCTTGGCAATGATAATGAAGTGGTTTGTCATTTCATTCTCCAGCCCATTTTACAGATAAGGAATTGGGGCAAACAGGTTAAATGACTTCTCAGGATAATACAGCTAAGAAGCATCTCAGACCACATCTGAATGCAGGTTTTCCTGAGTATAGGTCTGGTGCTCTATTCACTGCACCACCTGGCTGCCCAAAAGTTAGACAGAAAAATCTTTTTATGATCATTTCTTCTTGGATTTTGTTTTTGGTTTATAGAAATACATAATTTGTTCATGATGTTCAGGGGAGTAAATTTCGCATCCTGCTACCTCACTGAAGTAGAAAGTAGAAAGAGCATTGGATTCAGAGTCAGATGAGCTTGGTTTAAATTCTACCTGTAAGACCTTGGGCAAGTCATTTAATGTCAAAAGAACCTGAACTTTTCATATGTAAAATCAGAGGGTTGGACGGGATGCCTCCAAAGTTCTTTCTAAATCGATGATCTTATTATCATTTAGTTTCTTCACCGATTATATGGGGTTTTCTTAATATACCATCATGTCATCCACAAATAAAGATAATTCTGTCTTCTTTTCGCTAATATGTGTACAAATTTTGTTCTCTTTTCTTACTGCTAAAACTAGAATTTTTGGAAAAATATCAAATAATAGTAGCAGAAAGAGCCAAATGTCCTTTTCCCTCTCTCTCCCATTCTTCTTTTCACTGTCATACCTTCAAATTCTGGTCTATCCTTTCTTTATCTCCTACCACTTTATTCTTCACATCTCCCTGAGTTCTTTACCTCACTTTCCCCCACCCCCACATACGTAGTTACTCCAGGCATGGGACCATGTTAGACTTACATCAGTCTTTCCAGTTTAGTCTGTGTGTCTTAGTGCTTCACAAAGGCTTTTCATACATGAAACATCAAATTGATGGCAGTGCAGCTTGAGTTCTTTCAAGTTCTGATTCTTGCTGACCACAGAGAAGAGATCTTGCCAAACACAAGCAGGTAAAACAAAAATTAAACCATAATAAGAACTAGAGAAAGAAATGAGAAAAAAAATTTGCTGTTAGTATCAGTGGTAGTCAAGTTATCTCCCAGCATTAATATGTGTGCTTATTTTTGCATACGGAAAAATGAAAAGGTCCTATAGAAAACTGCAGTAGTTCTCAGGGAGAGTAGAACAGGTGGGATTGAATGCTTGGGACTCTGAAGGCTGGTATATCTAAAACAAATCCAAGGACTGGTCACTGCCAGCTCCACTCAGCATTAACCATACCCCCACCTGCTTTCTCCTTATTAGCCCAAATCTCTCAGGCTCAGTAGCAAAGCTAAAAGCAAAGTCTAAATCAGTCAGACTGAGTGGAGAAGAAAGAAATCTGACCTACGGATGGGAAAGAAGATCTCTAAATGTCTGATAAGCAGAGTGGCCCAGAATTTATAGTGAATAAGAGGAGGCCCAATTATGCCCAGAGTCCTCTTTAGGGCATAGCAATTAGGGAATTGGTAATGGAGAACTGCTGATGGGATAAGAGGATGGACAGTAACTCCCAGAGGGTACCGCTAGAGAGGACATGGCACTCCCCAGCCAGTGCTAAAAGAGATTAATCAAATCGCTAAGGCTCATGTGAATATATTCAGCCTATAACCAATGCATAAGATAACATGTTGTAAGGGCTTATTCTAGCCTGAAAACAAATTCCTGTTGAGTCATCTCATAAATGCAAGAGACTCCAAAGTGTGAAGAACTGAAGTAAAGGCCCTAAGTGAATACTAGCCTGTTCCCTCCACCACCAGGGCAAGCTTCAGAGAATGGAGCTTGGAGAGGGAGGCTGAAGGTGAATCTGAAATTCTGCCATGATCAAGCAGGATACCTTTGTTCCCTATAAGACCATAATCATCAGTGCAAGGGGTGTGTGCTGGAATCCAGCCAAGGGCAGGAAGAGCAGCCTCCTATCACTAACAGCCAAGGGATGAAACCTATCATCCCTCCCTTCTTTTCTCGTTTTGTCCCCTAAACCAGAGTCATCCTTAAATATTCCAAAGAGAACTGGTGCCACAATGTCAACTACTAATCTACCAATCACTGGCCAAGGGCTCCTAAGAGAGGGAGCATCTGTAACACACAGCAGAAATGGGTCTTTTCCTGTACAAAAAGGGAAAGCTGCAGGACTTCAGTTGCCTGAACAGAATATCTGTTCATTAATATCAACTGGATATAGAAATCTGTGCACAGGTTTTATCATTTTTGTTTCCTGACAGAGATGAAGATACACTATCATCAATCTGGGGATCTCTGCTGCCAAACATGATTAAATAGCACTGATTCAAACTTTCATGCCTTTAGTAGGGATAACTAAAAAAGCAAGGAAAAGAATACCAACTCAGCTTTCTGCACAGGCAGAAAGAAAGGTAATGTGCAGCAGGCCTCACATTTGACCCTTTGTCCCAAAACTCTATATCCCCAAAAAAATAAAAGCCAGGGTGACAATGTGGGCTGGCCACATGTCCAAAGCTGAAAGGAGAACACTGGGCTCCTCATAAGAAAGATCCACAGTTCAATCTGTCTGCAAAGAGCCTAGCAAAGGCTTCAAGACATAAGAAACGAGGATATTTACAAGAAAATTCTCTGTGCCCCAGGACAGTGCTTAATACAGAAAACTGCACTTTGAGCATGACACAAGTGGGAAACCTTTACTTTCATTTCCTGGACGTTCACTAATGCTTGTGTTGCAAACACAGGATCTTGAGACTCATATAAATATGAAGACCATTCTGGGAAATAAGTCTCAGAAAAACAAGATTGTTCATAATCTCTTTTGGTTTCTCCCCGAACCCACTGCAGTAATGTTGACTTTATTTCTTGTGACATTGTACATCTGAACTTCCTCTGCAGCTCCTTTGCTGTCCCTGCATTTAGGAAGCCAAACAGGAAGTTCACCACCAGGGCCACAAAGCTGGCATTATGCTGGCTACACTCCTCCAGAAGTTTTTTGACATCTGGAATGGAGGAATCAGGCCTCTTCACCCCTTCTTTGTCTGTGCTCATCAGATAGAACATGGCAGTGAAAAACTCTTGGAAACTCAAGTGAATGAAGCTGTAGCAGTTTTCACCGTCACTGTCCTTCTGAAAAATGTTCATGTCTAAGAAGGCAGAGACATCAGCTGCCTTTAGGTGATGCCTCCTCAGGTCATCCTCACCAAAGAGCAGTTTCCTCTCCCAGATACCCTCAGCAGCCAATCCACAAAGGCCCCTCAAGTGCTGAGGTATCAAGTGCTGGTCATTTGGTGTGATTAAATTGATATAACACATGTACAGAGCAGTGGTTGTTTTCAATGCCTGGATGAGATCTCGTTCTCTCTCTTGCTGTTTCAGGCAGGTGCAGATAATCCAGTTCATCAGGGGAACAGAGCACATGGTGTACAGTGTGGCATTGCTTTGTACTAAATTAAGGGCTTTTTGACTTAAATCCGGCTTTCTGAAAAATTTGCTGAAATACTCCTTCCTCTGCTCCTCAGAGAAGCCCGGGATCTCCACATGACGTGGATTCTCTAACAAAGGAATAAATTTCTCCAGAGCAGTGAGTCTTGTAGTGAGCAGCAAGGAGGCTTCAGGGAGCAGGGTCTTTCTTAGTAAGCTGCTCAGCAGGATGGGCACAGGCTTCTGCTGCTTCCAGTCTTTGCACAGATCATATCTGTGCTCATTACAAGGGAATTTCAGTTCATCTAAACCATCAATGATGAACAGAAGTCTTTTTGGCTGGGACATGATCTCTGGGGACGAGGCCAGTCATTGGCAATTAAATCAGCAAAACTTATTTTTCTTTTTTCTAATGAGTTCAGTTCCCTGCAAGTGAGACAGAAAACACAGAGGAACCTCTCCTGGTAGAGTTCTCCCTCAGCCCAGTCCAACATCACTTTGATGGCCAGGGTGGTCTTCCCAAGAATGCCAGCAGCCCCCTGCAGCACAACAGTGGGGGTTGGGTGCCTGTGTATTGAACAGAATCAAAAAAAGCTGACAGTTTCATAAGCTGTCCTCGATTCTCCATGACCTCAGCATGTGCCCGTCCTTGGACTAGGAGCTCATGCTGTTTCTGCTCCTTATAACGGTAGTCCTCAAGAAGCAGCAGCTGTGTGAATTGATACTGAAAGTGTGCACACTCCCCAGGACGATGGTTCTTGTCCTTCATGATGTGGAACTTCTCTTTCATTCGTTTTTGATATTTCATTCTTTCATCTAAAGTTATAACAAACACAATACAGAGATGTTCAGGATTAAATCTGCCAGGGTATTTTTGGGAAAAGTTCCTGAGACAATGGTTTGGGCATCATTGTTCCCAGAACCCGCATGGAGGTGAGGTGCTACCCTGGCTCTGCCCTCACCTTGTATCTTCTGGTGTCTAAGGTAAACCCCCAAATCTTGCCTGCATCTCAGCTTAACCGATCTTTCTGAAACATAGCCTTGACAACATCACATCCTGATTATAAGCCCTCAATCTCTGTCTTGCCCATAGGAAGAAGTCTAAGCTTAGAATTTAATTCAAGGCCTTCCAGCTCGCTCATACTTATCTCCTCCCAAAATACACAATTAGCTTCCTACCCTCCACTTACTTCATGCTATGCTACCCAAGTCAACAAGTCAACTCCAGAAAAATTTATTAAATGCCTATGATACAGTAGAGAATCTGCTAAGAGCTGGGGATATGAAGAAAGGCAAAAAAAGTCCCTGTCCTCAAGAAGTTCACAATCTAAGAAGGGAAACAAAATGCAAACAACTGCATACAAACAAGATATATGTGGGATAAACAGGAAGATAATGTTAGCAGGAAAGCACTCACATAAGGGACCGTGGGAAAGGCTCCTTACAGAAGGTGGGATTTTAGCTAAGACTTTAAGGAAGCCAGGGAAGCCTGGAGATGGTGATAAAGGAGTGAGAGAATTCCAGGCATGAGAGACAGTCAGTGATAGTGCAGTCAACATTTAGAATGTCTTGTGTTCACCACAAACTATCTCCTCCCCTCCATCAAAATCTTGTCAGTCCCTCGAGACAAGACAAATCCCATCATCTTGTGAGGCTTTCTTCTGCTGCATGTGATTTCTCAAATCCTACAGACTTCCTTTTTGTTACACTCATTTGGATCTCCTCACTGACTATCTTATACTGATTTTTACTCTTTGGTGACAATGCTTCTGTGCTATAATCACAGAATTAATAGATTTGCAAAGTGTCCTGAGAGGTTATTGAATCAACTCTGCTTGGAACAGTCATTTATTTTCATTTCACTGAACACTGATCATATGCCTATGATATGCAAAGCACTGTGGGAAGTATCTGTAATATCCCCAATTAGAGCTTGTCCAGGCTTCTCATAATGACCACCAGTGATGGGACCCCACCAAAGATGAGGCTGCTCCTTACTTTTGGACAGCTCTAAATACCAGAAAGTCCTTCCTTTTGCTGTGCTGAAACCTGTACTTTCCTGTACCTTCTACCCCCGGTCCTAGTTCTGTTTTCCACAGTGACTTCATTCCTCTGCAGTTTACACTCTGAATTTCTGCCACCATGCCTCAGGAACCACTTCTACCTGGAAGCTCTTCCAGCCAATGAATTAACACAAAGGAAGTGCCCTCCACTTCCCAGGCCTTTTCCTTAGATTGGACAGCTCCTCCAAGAACTTCCACTAAACTAGGAAGGCACTCAGGCTAGCAACTTCTTCATTCCCCTCTAGGCTGCATTCAGAACTTTCTCTAACATGCCCCAAAGCAGATATCTCCCCCAAAACCCATCTTTTCAGTTTCTTTTCATGTCCCTTCTTTCACTATTAGAGTGTAAGCTCCTACAGGGAAGAGACTTCCTTTCTAACTTTTATCTGTTATTCCCAACCTACATACAGTGTCACATAGCAAGCACATAAACAGCCTGTGTACCAACCTGACACATGATAATCCTGAGCCCTTTCCCAAAGGGAATATTCTAGTCCCTCAAGTAACACCCAGATCTACAGATCTAGCTCTAGTCTCTCAGAGTTCCAGTACCACATCACCA
>CM053588.1:80654100-80669392 GCA_028646515.1 Pseudochirops corinnae | reverse complement strand
TCCAGGTGAATATGAAAACTGTCTCCTCCCCATTTCTTATATTTCTTATATAGTATTCCATTACATTCATATACTACAACTTGTTTAGCCATTCCCCAATTGATGGGCATCCCTTTAATTTCCAGTTTTTTGCCACTGGAAAGAGAGCTGCAATAAATATTTTTGGGTCTTCCTCCCATATTTACAACTAGTGTCTCTGATAAAGGCCTCATTTCTAAAGTATACAGGGAATTAAGTAAAATCTATAAGAATACAAGTCATTCCCCAATTGATAATGGTCAAAGGATACGAACAGGCAATTCTCGGAGGTAGAAATTAAAGATATCTATAAACATATGCAAAAACGCTCTAAATTACTATTGATTTGAGAAATGCAAATCAGAACAATTTTGAGGTACCACATCTCACCAGTCAGATTGGCTAAGATGACAAAACAGGAAAATAACAAATGCTGGAGAGGATGTGGAAAAATTGGAACAGTAATGCATTGTTGGTGGAGCTGTGAACTGATACAACCATTCTGGAGAGCAATCTGGAACTATGCCCAAAGGGCTATATATAATTACATACCCTGTGACCCAGTAATACCACTTCTGGGGTTGTATCCCAAAGAGATCTATGTTGAATTTTTAATAAAGTTCTGCTCTTTTTGCCATAAATACCTGAAAGTTTTTCAATTCATAAAATGTCCATTTTCTTTTCCACTTAGGATTAAACTTAAGTTTGCTGGATAAGTTTACCTGTGGTTGTAATCCCAGTTCTACAAAATATAGTCTGCAAAGACATATAGTCCTTCAGTGTAGTAGCTGCTACTTCCTGTGTAATCCCGATTGTAATAATTTAAATGATATTTAAATCATTTTTTGTTTATTGCTTGTAATATTTTCTTCTTAACCTAGAAATTTTGAAACTTGCCTATCATATTCCTGTAAGTTTTCCTCCAGGTATCTTTCAGGTGGTAATAGAGGAATTTTTTTCCCCCTATTTTTGCCTTACCTTCTTGTTTTGAAATTTTCATAGTAATTTCTTGTAATATTGTATCAAGATTCTTTTTTTGATCATTATCTTTCAGGTGGTCAGCCTCTTCTTATATCATTTCTCCTCTATCTGTTCTCCAGATCAGTTGTAATTCTGATGAGATGTTTTACATTCTCTTCTATTTTTTCATTCTTTTGATTTTGTTTTATCATTTCTTTGTGTCTTATACTGTCATTAGCTTCCCCTTGCTCAGTTCCAGTTTTCAAGGTATAATTTTCTTCATTAAATTGTTGATATTCTGTTTCCTGTTTGTTGACTTCCTTTTCATAATTTTATTGGATTACTCTTATTTATTTCTAATTTTTCCTTGATCTCTAATTTGATTTTTCAAGTCCTTTTTAGGTCTTCTAAGACTTCTTTTTGGTCTGTGACCATTTGACATTTCTCATTGAAAAAGAAGTGACTTTTTTAGTTCCACTATCTTGTGAATATGAACCCAGATCTTCTCTATCCCCATACTAGGTATCTATGGTTGGCTTCTTTCTCCTTTGCTTACTCATGTTTTTTGTTTGTTTGTTTTATTTTGCTTTGTTTGATTTTAGTAGCTCATTAATTGACATTCAAGTTTTAGTCCTTAGGTGTGCGGAATGATGCCCTAGTCCTCAGGTCCTTATGAGTTCAGTCCAGGGGGGGCAACTTTGGGCACTCCTCTCCACCCTTAAGCCCAGAATGGGACCCCCAGCCACTCTGTCTCACAAATGCTCTTGCTTACTTTGATCCTGGTGGCGGTTGCAAACTATAGCTTTCCACTCTGCCCTGAAACTGAAACAAGGGTCTCTGCTCTCCTGCAAAGGCTCACAGCCAACAGACTCTTTCCCTCTGCTACTGCACTCACTAAGTTTGTCCTAGATTTTTCTCCGCTTGAGTAGCAGTGTGGGACCACAGTCACAGGATGGAACTGCAGCTGTAGCAGAGGGCCATGTCAGGTCAGCACAGCTGTGCTTGGAATCCCTCAAGAGTAGAAGGACCTTCAATCTTCTGCTCAGCCTCTCCTCTCCACACTGTTTGTGAGGTGAAAGTAACTGAGGCTGAGGCTGCTTCCCTGCCCAGCTGCCCCCAGGGCTTGTTGTTTGATTACTGGAGTAGGCCTGGAAGTGTTTGCACTTTACTCACACCAAACCTTCACTCCTAGACTTGGAGTCTTTCCCATACTCTTCTCACATTATCTTAGGAGGACAGCATGATTTTTTTTCACAGTTGATTGTATACTCATTGCAGCCTCTGAAGCTGAGATGCAACAAAGTATGGATCTGTTGTCTGCTGCTTTAAATTTTAGCTGCATTGATTTTGTTTATGTAAAAATTTTAATTTCATTTAATCAAAACATACCATTTAAACTTTTATGATCCTCTCTATCCCTTGTTTGGCCATAAACTCTTATAGAAAATGTCATTAAAAAAAAACTATCATTTCCATTGTAGCCTGATGAATTAATTTTTAAAATTATGAACTTAATCATGCATTAGAATAGATTTTTGTTTTATGTAGTAGAACAGAGAAAAAGAGAATTATGCATGAAATTGTGGATCTCTGTTATGTAGAGCTTGCTTTTATTTTTAAATATATGATCAATCTGTAGCCTTCGAAACTATCCTGTTTATGCTTCTTTTTGACCTTTCTTCTCTGCTTTGTTCTCCATTAAAAAAAAAGAAAGATTTCTTAGCACAATGGTAAGGGAATTTGAAGATCTTTCCTGCCCCTTAATAGATCCAAGGTATTTTAAGATTTTCCCCTCCCCTTAATGTGCCTGAAGGGGAACCCAACGGGAAGGACTTGGTTGGGGAGAGGACTGTTTTTCAGGAAGGCCCACACCATTTGTTACTTTCTAATTAGGCAGTGGGTAATGAAGTGTGGTTTTGCTTTGGGGCTCACTTGTCTGAAGAGTTGTGTGATTTGGCCAGATGAGACTCTGTGTAGCTGTTGAGCCCCCAACTTTGAAAACCTGTATGTTGGTGCTTCTCTTTGGTAATTAACTATGTGTGGATGTAATGGTCAGACAACTTGAAGCCCTATCTGTTGATCTGTTGAATCGTGTAATTTCTCTGTATTTTTTTGTCTGCTTATAATTTCTGTTTGTATTTTTTGAAGTTCAAGGTGCTGACTTTCCCCCTGAACTCAGTGAATTTCATCTGTATACATATATATATATATGTGTGTGTGTGTGTGTGTGTTTGTGTTTAATTAAAGATTGTTAGCCCTTTTAAAATTGCTTTCCTTTAGTAAAGCAGATCAAAGAACCTGTGCTAGCAGCCATCCTGGTTATGCTAGGGCACTTGCTGTTACACTTAGTGATTTTTTTCTTTTTCCATTCACAATCTTATTCTTACACAATCTTATCCTTACCCATCTTCTCCCCTCCCATTTTGGGAAAAAGAAAAACAAATCTGTTATATCAAACATACGGGATCAAGGAAAACAAATTCCAGTATTTGGTGCCTGTCATGTGCATGCTACTCTTTGTGTGTGTGTGTGCATGTGTGTGTGTGTGTGTGTGTGTGTGTGTGTGTGTGTGTGTGTGTGTGTTCTGAGAGCATGGTTCTAAAGGGCCTGTCAGTTTGCTGTGCTTCCCACAAAAAATTAGGAAACGAATGATTGCTAGAGAAATGAAATTTTCATTTTTCCTTTGGTTTTTCTTCTCCTTTAAATTGTCTGGCTGTGCTAGCAGGAATGTAAACTACAAACAGTACTGTGAGTCCCCCAAGTTTCCTTTATTGAATGTTCCCTAGTCATTAAGGCCAAAAAGGAAGAAGGAAAAGCAAATGGCAGGGAAAAAGCTCATAAAACCCTTTTTACTTAATTTTTTCAGTTAAAAAAAATCCATCTTATTGTTCTCAATCACTCCCCTCCCCCTGCTAATTTGAAAAAAATAAAAGGAAAATAAGATTTTTGTAACAAATATGGATAGTCAAGCAAAACAAATGCTCATAGTAGCCTAGTGCAAGAAACATGTCTCAGTCAGTACCCTGAGTCTACCACCTTCCCTGTTAGGAGGTTGGTAGTTTGCTTCACACATCCGCTGGAATTATGGTTGACGTTGCATTAATCAGGGTTCTAAAATCTTTTAAAGTTGTTTGTCTTTATAATTGTCATGCTGCGTGTTGTCATTCTATAAATTGTTTTCCTGGTTCTACCCACTTCACTCCAAATCAGATCATACAAGTCTTCCCAGGTTTCTCTGAAACCATCCCCTTCATCATTTCTTAGAGTACAATATTCCATCACATTAATATACCACAACTTGTGGGGATATTCCTTATTTCATGATCACCTTCTTAGTTTCAGTTTCTTTACTGGAACCACAACAAGATTTATGAGTAGGGAAATGTGGAAAGGGAACCTAGAGTCAGGCAGTCTGATACAGTCTGAGTCTAAGACATTTCCTTTCCTGCTGCACATTATAGATAGGGGAGCCTTCCCCTTCTCACTCTCCTGGCTTCTGCCAGGGTTAGTTGGCTCAGAGGAGAGTTCACTTCCTTCTTACAAACCCAGTGGCCTTCTCTAGTGTTTTTAAAATCCATCTCCTTCACCTGAAACCTATTCCTTGGTCTCACTGTTCTCTCTTGTTTCTTTGTGGAAAGGAAGGGCCTCTGGGATTAGTATGCAGAGGCTGAAAAGTTCTGAGAAGGAGCATAAAGGAAACTGTTAAGGTCAACTGCCATATTACTGCTTACATCTGAAGACTAAATCTCTTCTACGCACAAATTCATAGGGCAGAGACAAAGATCTTCTGTTGTTTTCCTGTAGCTCCCACAGAATCCCAGTATCTTCTAGTCAAAAGGGACCTGCCCTGGGGCCAAAACATTTCCCAGGGTGACCCAACCAGATTCAGATGGGGATGTTTAATAAAATAAATTAAAATGAAGTACAATGTGGATAATGGTAATTTTTAGTTTTCTAAATCAATATGTGATGCTAAAGGATTCATTTCAATTTGACTTGGACGTCACTGGTCAAGTCCAACCTGTCCCTAATTAGGCCTCTCTATTACTCATGTCTTCCTTTGAAATATACATATCTACATTAATGTATTCACATATGTATATGTAGAGAGAGATTAGATTTATTTTTACACTTATGATTTCTTCCTCCACCTGCCTCCCCAATAGTACAATACACATACCAGAAAAGTTAAACCCTCTCATTCCTAGTCTTCTGGTACTAAAATTCAGCTAACCTGTCCTTGCCTTGCTCTCATTCCCCCAGCTTCATCATTTGACCCACTCACAGCACTGTGGAGAGGCTGCCAGGTGATGCCATGGATAGAACAGCTTGCAATCAGGAAGAGACCTGAGTTCAAATTTGGCTTTAGATGCCTATTATCTGTGTGACCCTGAGAAAGTTACTTAAGCTCTGTCTGCCTCAGTTTCCTTAAATGTAAAGTGGAGGGAATGATAGCATCTAATTCATAGGGTTGTTTTAAAGATTCAATGATATAATATTTGTAACGTGCCTAAGTTTCCTTGCCCCACAGTAGGTGCTTAATAAATTCTTGTTTCTTTCCTTCCTTGCTTCCCTCCCACCTCTGCATCCTGGTTATTCTCCTATGAACATCCTACAGTTTCTCATTGTTTTTCCTAAAATGAGGGGGTCCCCTTTATCCCCCAACAGAATACAAAGATCCCACCCTGGCTTGACCAGGCCAGAGGATAGAAGGACTAATGCATCCCTCCTTTCGTATCCTATCCTTTTAATGATTCACACTAACTATTTTGTATGATTTGTCACACTATTGACTCATATGACTTGTGATCCCAGATATTTTTCATATGAACTCTTGTGTATTCTTGTTTCCCCCTTTCTGGCACTTGTGCACTTGGTTTTTTTGAACCCAGGAATAGGACCAACCATCTGTTCAGGCTCTAACTATAAAGGGAGGGTCTGTCCAGCCCATGTTGGACTTGCCTCCAGTGAAGTTCACAGACACATGGTCTTCAACTGATGGTCATTGAGGCAGTCATGAGGAGGCCATTAGAGGGCAAATCTTAAACCTGTTTCAGATACAACAGATAAGTGTTTTGAAAGCATCCTTCAGTTGCTTCTGTATGTAATCCCCCCCCAACCCCCACAGTCACAATTGCCAACACAATTGCCAAAACATGGGAGGAATAATGGCAGGGAGAAGTGACTAGAAGAAGGTACTTGCCTGAGGATATAGGCATCAGGGTTACAAGGAAATTCAGCTGAAGCCTGAACAAAGTGCTTTGTGTTTTCACACTCTCCCACACAATAACTTAAGAGAAGAATCCAAGGGAGCATTCACCAAACTAAAATCAAGGTAAACTTTTCTCTTAATTACATAAAAATATGAAGATGCCATAGGAGCATTCTTTGACTAGGATGCTGAGGACACAGTGTACCCTTGATCTGCCCAGTTACTGGGTAACTTTGAATAAGTGACTTATCTTTTATGAATATCAATTTTCTCATCCAGTTTGAAGGGAATTGTGATTTTTTTCATGTTAATCGATGGAATTTATGTAGTTAATACACTAATAGCTTAGATTCCCAGAATTGCCTCTTCTGGTTTGAGAGTCAGACTTACAAAGCAACTTGAAATGATCAATCAAACCCTTGATGACACTCTCACAATCACTGCATTTTTGTGCCTCTCTACCTTAAGTGAAGCAAATCAAAGATTATAGAAGCTGTTCCTGTCAGAGAACTCTGATCTTGTGACTCACCAAGTAATGAACCCCAAAGACCTGAAAGAACACTGTTCCCACAGGACTCCAAGACCTCTGCATTGTGGATTTGTGGGCCTGTAGTAGGAAACCACTCAGGCCCTGGGAAATGAGTGTTTGTAATCCACCTCCTACCCTCAACCTGGCATTTATGCATCCAAATCTCTGCATTTACTAGAGGAAGGTATTCCCCTCTGAGAGTGAGCAGAACAGACATAATGTCTGTGTTTTCAGGCACTTGACACTCTCATTCCCCTGCTTTTCCCCTTCTTCCTGCTCCCCCTCAACAATTAGAGATGTCCACAATGGGAATCTGGTACCTCAGGAGGACAGCACGTTCTCCATCCCTGGAAGACCCAAAGCAGAAGTTGGATAGCCATTGGACAGGAATGCTGTAAGGGAGATGCTGTATTTGTAGAACTGGTTTTAGATGCTGAGATGCTGTGGAGGAGAGATAAAGAAACATCTGGGTCCATCTAATGGTGCCTGTAAACACTGACCCCAGAATTGCTGGGGAGGATGGGATAAGTGAATGGGAAGCAGGGAGGAGAATTGGAGGTGCAGACAAAGTGGTCTCCCTAAGCAGTCTGACACCTGTGAAGTCCATCCACACTTTCTTTTCCTGAGGTCATATTTTCAGCCTTCAGCTCTCTTCCCTCTCTCATAACAAGTCTAGTCCCTGGTGCTGGTAGGAAAGCTCTTGCTCCATCCCCTTCATTGCTTCATCCCCTCTGGATTTCCTATAGATGTAACTCCTACCCAGCCTTTCAGGTTTGGGCTGATAGTGATCAGCATCTGTTTGCAAATATATAGGTTGTAACAAAATCCAGAGAAAACACTGAGAACTGGGAATGCATGGAGTGGGATGTGAAGAGACCTTCTCTTAGTAAGCAGAAATATGGCCAGATTATGTTAATCTCAATCCCATCTCCACTTCTACTTCCCTTTGTATAGATGTGGGGTCACAGGGACATGAAGCAGACTCCTTCCCTAAAACATGTATCATATGTCAATAAAGGACACTGTATCCACCCCATGTCCATCCAACCCATTCCTTAGGGCATTTATTGCCTAATATATCTTTACCAGGTATATTCCCATAATGGGCCAGAACGTTCCAATGGAAACACAAACAAGGCCCCTTGATATTTAAAATGGTCTAAAATTCCATAGTATGGAAGATGTTGTCCCTAGATTTCTCAAACCCCCAGCCTCTGCACTGTGAGAGGTTTTGGTGCATTCACCTCGTATTTACTAAGTATTCAGGATCATAAATTTAGAGCTGAAAAGGACTTTAGAGATCCAGTCCAACTCTTTCCTTTTGCAGATCAGAAATAACAAGCCAGGGAAAGGGTCAGAAGTTTTTTCCCAGGGTGTTCAGTAAGTGACAGAATTTGGATTTGAACCTAGGTCCCCAGTATTAAATATTTCTCAGAATCCCCAATAATATCTAGTAGAGTAGACTTGGAGATAAGAGATCAAAGGGTCTGATATTAAGATGACCTTGTCAAACCTCCTCATCTGACAGAGGACGAAAGAATTCTATATCAAATGTCAATGGGAGAAACTTTAACATTGGAAGGTGCCTTCTACTGTGGGACTTTTCCACCCCACAACCACTTCATTTCGTCTGGGGATGAGGGGCACTATTTCCATCCTTATCATCCTTCTTACCCATTCCTTGATTCCTTAAATATATTTGTCATGTCAGGACTTGATTGGAGTCATTTAGCAAAAAGAAAAGTTAAGTGATCTGCCCATGGTTATAGATTCTAAGTCACAACCACGAAGAGCCCCCAACCCAGGTGGGAAAATAAGAGGCTAAGGGGTTTTTCTATTAAACCGGAATCCCTTTCAGAATTCTTGACAGCAACAGCTATGGTATTAGTCACTTATATAAAGCTGTATCATTCAGAGTTTGCAAAAAATCACTTCTAATTTTTTTTTTCTTTTTGGAAGGGGGAAGGAAGGGCAATAGGTCCGATGCCTAGTTTTAAGTGTCTGAGGCTGGATTTCAACTCAGGTCCTCCTGCTTCAAGGGCTGGTGCTCTATTTACTGTGCCACCAAGCTTCTTCTTTCTAAAATTATTCTAGTATTCCATTGGAAATGCACCCCTAGCAGAGTGTCAGGGGCCTGTCACCCATTCCAGAGGCCAGTTCCTGTCTCAGACATACCCCATGAGAGGGAATCTTTTCCTCTTTTATGTGTCATAGATATCTTTGGCATCTGGTGAAGCCTTTGGATCTTGTCTCAGAATCATGTTTTTAAATACATAAAATACACAGGATCATAAAAGGTAACAAATTATATTGAAGCAGAGACATAATTTTTCCCAGTTATGTCCAAGTATCCCCTGGAATCAATCCATGGTCCCTTGTTTGAGATTCATTGCCTGAACAGGGACTTAAAGAGAAGACTTTCTCCCAGGGTCGAGGACTTGACAACATTTGTCCCCCAAATTCCTCCCTCAACTGGCTTTGGCTTGCCTCAGTAGTGGCTTCCCTTCTTCTCCATTCTGGAATTTCTGTCTTTAAAGTTATTTCATTGCATTAGTCTCCAAAGAGGAGAATGTGTGCAAAGACCCTCATACCCTAACATGTTATAGTGGAAATCATTTGGTTTGGGGCAGACCTCAACACCACTGGGGGTCCCAATGTCATCTGGAAAGAATTCTTGGACTCAGCCCATCTTTTAGTCAAGTGGCAAAAATTTATTGTGATGTTTATAAAGTGGGCAGAGCTCATTGGGAACTGGCAACCTAATGGGGGTGACTCTTGTAGTGAATTCTGGGTAAAATGACTCATTAGTAGATGCAAAAATTGTTCCCTTGAGAACTGACCACTCCCTAGCCACTCCCTGATCCTGCCTCAGACCACCTACTTAGCATACTTAGCTCACAGTTCACTGAACATATTTTTCTATATAAGTTTTAGCATAACCCTGTTATGTTGCAAGTTTCCTGAGAACTTTGCCATCTCTTATAGCTTCACAATAAAACTTTGCTACTTGACATTTAGACTGCTTGAGTCCTCAAATTCTTTACAGATGACTCTGCCATGTACCTTGACGTTTTTTCTTTCTTGTACCTCTGAAACAGATCTTTGCCATGTCAGTGTCTCACACACAAAAAAATATCCTCTCTTCCCTCCTTTCCTTGCCGCATTTCATACTGCAGTAGTCCAGAGTCACACTGAAGACTTCTGTCCCTAGCCCAAGTTACCCTCCATCCAAGCAAGCACAGAATATGTCCAACTCATAGTGTGAGTACAGGGAAACAGGGAGCTACAGAGAGACCAAGCTCAATCTACTGACAATCCAGAGTGTTTTTACCACGATGACATTTTCCTGGGCTCTGAGAGCCTGTCTTCAGGCTCCTCGGAAGTAGAGGTGGGATCCAGAGCAGAGTGAGAGCTGGGCGTGTGTGAACAATCTGTGGGGTTGTAAAGATGAGGCCTCTTTGTCATCCCAGTATTCATTCTGGGTTGTCAGACCTAGCAAGGGTAATGAATGTAGGCTGACTCTGATTAATATCCTTGACTGTCCCTGTGTGCCTTTCTCCCCCACATCAAGTAGGCTGAGATTGTCTCCTTTTACAGTGTGATTAACAGTGTCTCCCACATCTTCACATTTCCTACTGTTCCTTTTGTGAACCCCTCTTGCCCCACTTCAGTCCCCATTACACTCGTCTCTAAGCATATGTATGGAATCATTCTGGTTTGAAATCTCTCTCTCCAGTCTAGAAAGAATATTGATACTGAATAATGATAATCTAAATAAAATTGTTTCTGGCAAACTTGGGTCAAAACACACAATATTACTATTTTTTTTTCCTTAGGAGGACTAGGCTATAAGGGGCTTTAAAGTAGCAAAAACAGGTACTTATATTTCAATCTAGAGGCAATAGGGAGCCACTGGAGTCTTGGGTTAGAGACACAGCCAGTCAGCCCTGTTTTAGGAATATCACTGGCAGCAGCAGTGGGGAGGATAGAATGGAGAAGTGAGGGCCCTGAAGGCTAGAAATGAAGGAGGAGGGTATTGGCTATCCAGGTGAGGAGGAGGATAAGAGAGACTGAATTAGGGAGAGGGTTTTAGCAAGACAGAGCAGGAAGTAAATGTGAGAGCTGCTGTGGAGGCAGAATCTTCAAGATTTGGCTGCTGATTGCAGATGTGACCTGAGGGGAAAACACTGTAAGAATTTACTAACCCTGCATTCTCTCTGTTGCCAGTTATAAACTCCCCATCCTCCTCAAGCTAAGTCCCTACCCCTTCTTTGATCTTGTTTTTTCCAGTATAGCCTAAATAAACAAACAAACAACAAAAAAAGGAACTTTGTTGTCCTTAGGTACAACATAGGGGAAAAAAGAAAAAAAAAAAAGAGGAAAAAAGTTTTCTGGGTTTCTTTTTCACTTTCTGGGTTCAATCCAAAGAGCTCAAGTACTTCTTATATGGGACAGCTAGGTGGTGCAATGGAAAGAGTGCCAGGTCTGGAGTCAGGAAGAATCATCTTCCTGAGTTCAAATCTGCCTTCAGACACTTACTGACTATGTGACATGTCACTTAACCCTGTTTGCCTCAGTCTTGATCTGTAAAATGAGCTGGAGAAGAAGATGACAAAGTACTCCAGTATCTTTGCCAAGATAATACCAAAAGACATCACAAAGAGTCGGAAGAGACTGCACAGCATCTGCTTTAAACACTTGTTGGTCCATAAATAATTCCTGTTATATTAAATACTGAGGATACAGTTTTCTTCAAAACACAACTGAGAGATGACCTCCTATCTAGTTCTAGAAATGTTAGTCATAGTACTAAGGGAAGAGCATAAAATTAGAAGGATATCCATTAGCACAGAGGAGGCAGGGTGATGTATATTTCAAGAAAAGAACTAGGTGGTCATTGGATCAGAGAAGATAATCTGAAAGTGTGGGAGAGGAAAGAACCATTTACTAAGTGCCTTGAAATTCAATTCTATTAATTTTTATTAAGCCCCACTGTCTGGTAGGCATTGTGCTAATACTTCACAAGTTTTATCCGTGAAAAGGTAGACATCTCAGAGGCCATTTAGTTTAATTCCTGTCCTGCATTTTACAGATGAGGAAAGTGAAACCTATGGAAATTAAGCGCCTTGCCTATATGGTGACAGAATTGCCTAAGACAGATCAAGTCCTTTCTAGGACTTCATATTCAGCTTCTGTGGATCAGAGAGGAGAGAAGAAAGAGGAAATGGCAAATCCCACCTAATTGTCCTAGGTGGGATTTGAATGCAGCACCTCTGATTCCAAGAGACTATGTTGATATGAAGGGAAGACTCAAATATTTGGGCTATGTGGGGTCGTATAGGCTCCACTCCCCAGTCTTGTCCCCAGGGGCCCCGGCTCCTCTGAGTAGGTGCTGGGAGTAGTTCAGGCTATTAAAAGTTAACAGTCGGAAAAAGAAGCCTTGCCCTTGAGCCTGATCAGGCTCCCCTCCCTTGTGGCCAGCAGTCTGGGGCAAAGTCCTTGGGCAGCACCTAGTTTTGCTGCTTGGCTCCAAGCTCCAGGGGCATATTCTAGACATTACTGATGCTGATTGTCCCAGACCATTTCACTTTCACTTTCTTTTCCCTCTAGTCCCTCTTAGTTTGAGGCAGGGCCGCTGGGGGGGCTGAGATGGCCGAGTCCACCCGCTGCCGGCTACTTCGACACTTGGAGCACCTGACATTGGAGGAGCTGAAGACATTCAAGTTTCACCTAGTGGACCATCTTCCCCGGGGGCGGGGCTGCCTGGAGGGGGCCGATCGCACAGAAGTGGCAGAATTCCTGGTCAGGTCTCTTGGGGAGCAGGAGGTCTGGGAGCTGGCTCTGAGCATCTGGGAGAAGATGGGCCTGAGGGAGCTGTGTGAGCGAATCAGGAGCGGTAAGGGTCTGCCTGAGAGCTGGGGCTTCCTCCTCCTTCTTCCAGGGCTCCCAGGGTTTCTTTCTTCCTCCTTCCCAACTTTCCTCAGTCCTTCCTTCCTCTGTTCTTTCTTTCTTTCCTCAGAATCCTCTTCTAGGGCTTCTCCCAGACCAAAATTACCTTATATTCACTCTGCATAGATTTTGCATTTACAAGTAATATCTCTCCAAAGAATGTGAGCTTCTTGAGGGCAGGTACTATTTCATTTTATGTTGGTATCCGCAGCACTTAGCCTAGTGTTTAGAGGGTCCTAGGTACTTAATAAATACTTACGAAATAATTTCTGACTCTTGATTTTAGAAAAATAGGATCCCCCTGGGATACATGACATAGGGCTGAGATAGGAAGGGGGAAAGGACACCGCTAGGCTTCTTCCTAACCATCAAGATGGAAGGAGTGGAATTCAGTCCCTGTGCCCCAATATGGGAGAGGAAAAACATCTGGGTCAAGAGGAGAGTTTGCTGCAAGCAGGAGAATGTTCAGGAGGTGCCAGTAGGTGGGGGAAGGAATTGAAGAGAAGGGGAGATGGTAGATCTGGGAGAATGGAAGGAATGGAGGAGATTCCAAACGTGGCCTCAGGTGAAGAAAGAAGAAAAGCAGGGTGGAGACCGGTGGGAAAAGGAGATAAAGTGAAATGGGAAGTATTGCATGTCAGCACCGAGGAAAGGTCCAAAGAAGTTAATGTTTAGACTGCTGAATTTAAGACAATTCCCTGGAGTCTGTGCTGAGTCAGGAGTAGAAGTTCTTTTCTTTTGAAAATGAGTGCTAAATAACAAGAAGTCTATCAGGTGGCAAGTACAATAGCAAGGATGAGAAAGAATTTGGTTCTAAATAAGCTTTTACTGTCAAATCATAACTCTTCCTGATCCTGTACAGTATAGGGTTTTCTTGGCCAAGATACTGGACTGCTTTGCCATTTTGTTCTCCATCTCATTTTACATATGAGGAACTGAGGCAGGCAGAGTTAAGTAACTTGCTCAGGATCACATAGCCACTAAGTGTCCAGGTTTGAACCAGTGTTCTATCATTGTGTCACCTGACTGCCCCAAACCTTAATGTGTCATTATCAACTAGTCACACCATAGACATGCAGAGAGTGCAGGAATGGCCCATATCCTCTGCATGCCTATGTCCACTCCTTTATAGGACTTGATATCAGGGAGGAGAAAAGAATCAAGGAATAGCAACAGTTGTCATTTTATGTTTAGAAGTGGAGACAATGAAGTAGGATCTTTGAAACAAGTGGGGCGATGTTTGTGACCCCATCTCTCACTGGGTTTCTCAGACAAGTTCAGCTTTACCAGGAAACACTGAGATCTAAACCACAAATTCTCTGGGCATTTCAAACTCCCTGTGAGAGCCCTGGCGTGTGTTCAATGGTTTTACCCACTTAGAATCAGTCTCCAGTTTGAACATCTGAACTTAATCATTTAAATGGTTAAAACTTCCCATTTATTCACTTAGAATTTAAAGACAAGAAACAAGAGGTAAGAACATGAAACCAAGCTTCTACTCAGTTGGAGACAAGAGGACCCTAGGTCCTCTCCTTCCTCCCCTTGGGCAATGTAGAAGATCCTCCCTCTGCCTTGAGAAGCAGATAAAGTCCCACTTCCTTCAAGAAGTCTTCTGGGACCCAGGAGCCTGCAGAGATCTCTCTCTCTCCTCCTGTGCTCCTAGTGATCTACATGCCTTTAGCATAGGAGTGTTTGGCACAGTCCAGGTTCAATAAATGCTTGGTGATTTATTGATTCACTGTTTCATATAGTTACCTTTTCAAAGCTTACAAATCATACTATTGTGTTTGTGTCAGTATACAAGCCTTTATTTGTGGAGTTTGTGGTGTAGAGACCCAGCACATTTCATTCCACCTCCTTGGGGCCCAAATTGAGATCTACTCCCTAAGGCTGTCCTCCAATTCTAGTCCTACTTTCAACTTTGCAACAGATGGGTCTCTCATCATCTTCTGCTTTTCTTTTCTACAGAGCATCTTGGATCAGTTCCTGCTTCAGTTCTTCCAGCCTCCTCAGGTCAGTACCTGCTGTCAACGTATCTTGGAGGAGTTAGTTTTTTTTTTTCCCTTTGTCATCCTGGACCTCAGATTGTCTTTTATTAAGGTCCTATCAGTAAAATTTAAGGGGCTGTGCTGCAGGAACCTGACCCATTTCCCCAACCATTGAGTGAATTAAAGTCTTGTGGATGATAGCAGATAATATATTTCCTAGGAGGGCAATATGGACAAATCCTGGCAGAGCCCTTGTTTAGTAATAGGGTGCAATGGTCCGACCTCCCCTGTATTGATGCTAGAGGTAATAGAAAAGTGCTGGAATTTATTAATGAGGAAAATGACATGATCACTCTTGTGCTTTAGTAATCTTACCTTTATAGCAGCATGGTAGATGGAGGCGAAGGAGCTTTGAGATGAGATGTTGACTAATAAAGAGGCTAATGTAACAGTGCAGGGGAGAGGTGTAACAGCAAGCACCCTAGCATACCTAGGGCGGCTACTAGCACAGGTTCTTAGATCTGCTTTTCTAAAGGAAAGCAACTCAAAATGGGTTAACAATCTTACTTTAATCAAACATATCATTTACCTAGTTCAGGGGGAAAAGTCAGCACCTTGAACTTCAGAGAATACAAA
>CM053588.1:80636529-80653600 GCA_028646515.1 Pseudochirops corinnae | reverse complement strand
CACTGCCCAATCACAAAGCTACAAGGCACGGGCATTCCTGGAAAACAAGCCTGGCGCGCACAGTCTCCACGTGACCACATTCAGCCTATTAGGGAACAGAGTATACTTTCAAATATCCAAGGGTCCTCAGAGTCACATAGCCACTTTAGCAAAGGGCCTAGGGGCAGGGAAGATCTTCAGATTCCCATAACAAGAGGTAGTGTCCTCTTAGATCCAGTGACACTGATCTAGCTTTTTCCATGAATAAGGCACTCTCTCTCTAGCTCTTGGCATTTTCTCTGGCTGTCTCTCATGCCTGGAATACTCTTTCCTCATCATCTCCTCCTAATGGTTTCTCTGGCTTGTTTTAAAGTCCCAACTCAATTATCATCTTTTATATTAAGGATTTCTTGACACCTCTAAATGCTAGTGCCTTCCCTCTCTTAATTATTTTCTATTAATTTGTAAGAAGCTCATTTGTACATATGGGTTTGCTATTTCTCCAACTAGAATGTGATCTCTGTGAAGGAAAGGACTGTCTTTTGCCTTTTTATGTCCTCAGTAATTAGCATAGTGCCTGACATATACTAGACACTCAATACATGTTTGTTGACCAATTAATAAATATTCTAAAACATATATGCGTACTTGAGCATGGAAATGCAGTAGACACATATATACACACACACCTGGACATACATGAAAATATACATTTACACCCATATATGCAAGTCCACTCATGTGGTCCCAGAAAGCCATTCCATTTTCTAGACACTTTGTGTTTCATTACTGTTTTGCAAAGTATAGCTCTTGACTCCTCCATCATTAGTGTATTTACTTTTACTAATCATCAAAATTATGCACTTAGTTCAAATCAAAGTTGTTTAAGGAAGTCACGTAGAGAAGATGTGTCAAAAATGTGTCTGTCAGGCTCCATGTAGCCCACAAGACTCCTGAATATAGGTTGAAATGGATTAAATTGGTATTGGGATAGATTTAAATAAATCTTTAAAATAATAATGTGTAGATAATACATTTTAAAATTAAGTCATTGTGATTGTTATGTATGGATAAGCCATCCCCATTTCTAGTTGAGGTTAATGCTAGTAATGTAGAGGGAACTCATTCTCCCAATACAAACCTTCACTTAGAAGAGTAGAAATCCCTAAGAATTGTTTATGGGGTATATACACATGGGTCACTTTTGGTTAGAGCCTAGGCATGGAGGGGCAGTTAACATTACCAGTGCTGAGACCTGCAGGTGTCTTCTGGAGTCAGTGATAGATTTTGTAATGTGATAGATCTCTCTGCCAAGTCTTCTGCCTGTTGGGGGCCATGTCTCCAGGGCACCTTGGTGAGTGGCATAGCTCCACTTTAGTTAGTCTTCAATCCCCAGCTCTTTTTCTGACTGCCTACTACAGCTGGGCCACATAATGCAGCCTCTAGGTAATGCCTCTAGGGAGCCAGAGGAGAAGAGAGTCACTGGATGGAAGAGATCCTCTGAGTCCTATCCTTCTTTCCCCTGCACCTCCCCTGAGAGTGTCAAAGGCAGGACCGAAGCCAGATCTCTCCTGACCCCATCTCCACAGCTGCTTTTCTAGTGCTCCTTTTCTCTTCTATTACCGCTTTACCTTTTGACCTTTCATTTTCTCCCCCTCTGCCCCCCCAAAAAACCCAATATGATAAAACTGAAAGCTCTCCTGGGGACTCAGTAAAAACAAAACTCTTAACAAGAGCTTGAGGCAATGCACAGAATCTATTCTTTGTTGTCCAAAAATATTGTCAATATGGTTAGGAGCAATTTATGTCACCCTTCCCTTTGATCTAGCAGCCAGTATAATGAAGGTGGGGGCAGGAGAAGAGGAAGAGCAATTACACAGTAGTTCTGCTTCAAGCTCAGCAATGCCTTGGCTCTGATTCAAGGCCCTGTGGATAATAGGGACTTTAACTAATAGATCAACACCATAACTCTCTGGAAGGAAGAGGCACCAAGAGTCTTCCAGGAGAGTGTAGAGCACATCCCACTTTACCACCTGAATGAAGAGTTTTCCCGTAAAAAACTTGAGATGCATTGGAGAGAGGTTCAGTCAGTCCCATATGGAACACATGCACTAACTTCCATCTTTGCACAAGCCCTGACAATTTACAACCTTTTCCCCTCCCAATCTGGATATAAATATAGATATATTTAGGTGGTAGATAAATATATATACACACAGATAAGAAATCAACATAAATATTATTAAATGCATAGGAATTGTTGGGATCTTTGAGAGAGTGAGGGTACAGAGAGAAGGCAAGTGGCACACTGGCATTTAATAGGACGCAGAAGGATAGTTATCCATTAAAGACTAAGGAACAGGAGGAACAACCAAGAGAAAGCAGTGTTTCAGAAGCAAAGCAGAAAGAAATTATCTAGAAGGGAAGTGGTGATTTGAAGTTTCAAAAGTTTTAAGGAGGTGAAAAAGAATTAGGATAGAGAAGAAAGTTATTACAGCAACAGGCACAGCTTGTACATATCCTAGCCTAGCTTCAAACCATCCAAAGAAGATGGGTATACATATACATACATAAATACCCACATACATACAGACCAGGAGAGCCAAGGTAGGGAAGCCTGTCCTATGTCTGATTGCCACTAGAGAGGGCTAACAGGGGCTGTGGTTGTGTGACTGTCAAAGAGAATTCAAGTTGCCACTTGCTATTCAGGAATCCTGTGGAATGTCAGTCATGAGATCTGTGCCCAAGTGCTGGATGCCTCCTGTGATTTCTGTTCCTTTTAGAAGCCCGTCAGTGATCTGGATTAGCAGTGGAATTTCTCCTGAGACAATGCTCTCAGTCTATTCTAGACACTTCCCCAGAGAAAGCTCCCTTTGGTTTCTGTCCTGGTTTCCCCATTGTACCAGCTGCACCAGCCTCTTCTCTCCTAGGTAATGATGGCCCCCATGTAACATTCTTTTTGTGATGTTGTTTCTTTGTCATGAGAGTCATGTTCTACCCTGTTCACTGATCTCCATGTTAAGATTTGCCAGGCTCCTCTCTATCCCTGGCAATCCAGGCCACTTCAGACAGAAATAATTGGATGTTTGAGCAATTCCATCCACTGCTACCAGGATAATTGATTCTTCTCTCCTTAGTACCATGGGTCTATGTAGTAGTCATTCATTCCTCCCCTTTAAACATTTCCACTCAAAATATTGTTTTCAAGTTAGCATTTATTCCGCATTCACACCCTAAATACCATTTCACTAGATATGGCATAGTACAAACAATAAGAAACACTAGGTAGACAACCCTGTAACCAGTGGATAAGTAAATGGAGTCCCAGGGGGACCTGGTGAGCAGGAGCCCAGTGGTGGCTGAGCATCTGGAGTCTCCATGTAGAGGGGCCCTTGTAGAAACCAGTGCTCTAAGCTGTTTGGGCCCTTCTTATAGTTCATATGATAATGGCAATAATTTTGTAAGAGCACCTTCCAGCTCAGAGAGTCATTCACTCTACATAGGAATCCAGGTTTATAGATGGTAGATCTCCATCTGCTCCCATTGTAGATGTTCTGGGTTGTGGAAGACATAGAGCTCACCTCCAGGGCCTAGTGCATCTTGTAAACCGTCAAACTCTATATAAACATCAATTGTTATTCTCAATAGTATAGTGGTAGTAGTGGAAATGTTATGATCCAGTAGCAGGAATGTGGCAATTGGGCAATTGTATGAAAACATATGTGTATTTATGTTGTGTTCATACATGTGTGTACATATGCATATATTTGCATACATAGTCACACATTCCATCCATCTACATGTTCTCATATTTTGACACAGTTATGCTTTTCCTCATATGACCTTCATGCCTCTGAATTACACAAGGAAGGTTTTCTATCAATATCACTTCTCTGAGCTAGAGAGTGGTACAGAATGGTGGAAAGAATATTAGATTTATAGTCATAAGACCTCCTAAATCTCCTTCCTAAATCTGTTATTCATTTTCTTTGGGCCTCTGTTTCCTTATATGTAAAATGAAAGAATTGGACTAGCTGAATTCCTAGCCAGCATCAAAGAGCCTTGCTTAGTAGTTCGATAGTTGTTGCTCCATTTAATTGAAAATCACTAATTGTTTATGCTGAAAACACATGATTTCCTTGTTGTGATCCTCTATCCATATGTGGTTTACAATGTAATCTTGAGAGTAAGGATTGTTTTAAGCTCTGTATTTATATACCCAGCACCTTACACAGAATCTAACAATTAGTAGCTGCTTAATAAATACTTGTTGCTAGATTGATCCCAGGTCCATTACAGCTCTAAGTACTGTGGGTCTGGGATTGGGAAGAGCCCCTTGAGGAAGAAATGGTGCCTGCCATCAGGAAGAGACATTGTCATAGCAGTAGTTATAGGAGCATCCAGTACAGAGTTGGATGGACCTGGAAAAGGGACTGTCCTCACATAGCCCCGCATAAAAAACAAACAAACACACACCCAAAGATCTGACTGCATTGAATTGAAGAAACTGTAAAACTTGAAGCCCTGTTATTTGACCATCTCAATTCTACAAATAGTTATTACAAACCTACTATGTGTTAGGCACTAAGATATAAAGACAAAAGGAAAACAATTCCTGTCTTCCAGGCCAAGTCTTATACTATTTTTTTAGTATTGTCACTAAACTGCTTCTGATGCCAGTGTTATCATCTGCTCCTGGTCTCCCAGGTCAGGACACTGTTTCCTAGTTGCCAGAAATGACTTGTATGTTTCTGACCCCTTCCTCTTCGTATCTAGTAGAATATGAAAATATAGTCATATGTTCTCATGTACACAGAGATCAATGGTTTTTCCAATGAGATATTTCACATCGTCTCCTATTTTTTCATTTGTTTGGATCTGTTTTACAGCATCTTGATTTCTCATAATCCATTAGCTTCCATTTGTTCAAATGTAATTCTGAAGATATTATTCTCTTCAGTGAGTTTTGAAATTCTTTTTCCATCTGGCCCATTTGACTTTTTAAGGCATTCTTCTCATTGACTTTTTGAGCCTCTTTTGCCATTTGAGTTGGTCTATTTTTAAGGTGTTATTTTTTTCAGTATTTTTTTGGGTCTCCTTTAGCAGGCTATTGACTCACTTTTCATGATTTTCTTGCATCATTCTTATTTCTCTTCCCAATTTTTCCTCCACTTCTCTTGCTTGATCCTTCTTGAGCTCCTCCATGGCCTGCAACCAATTCATCTTTTTCTTGGAGGCTTTTGATGCAGGAGTTGTGTCTTTGTTGTCTTTTTCTGGTTCTGTGTTTTGATCCTCTTTGTCCCCCCAAAAAGATTCTGTGATCTGATTGTGCTTCCTCTGGTTGCTCATCTTGCCAGCCAATTACTTGGCTTTTGAGTTCTTTGCCATGGTAGAACTCTGCTTCCAGAGTGCAGAATGCTCTTTCCCAGATTTCTGGGGTTTTGCACAGCTGCTGTCAGAACTGTTGTCTGAGTTATGAGGAGGATGCCCTCTCTACAGCTGCCACAAGCTCTGGCATGCTAGCACTCCTCATCCCAGGATCACCACCCAAGACTGCATCCCAAATGCAAGCAGGTCAAAAGCAAGAGCAATTACTCTCTGAATGGTTGTTTTGTCCCCCTACGTTCTATAGGCCAGGAGCTCTGGAAGCAGCTATATGGCAGCAGAAGGAGCCTCCATGCCAACCACACCCACACCTCTACTGCCCCAGGGACAGGGGCTGGACCATGCTCTTCTCTCACCCAGTTCCAACGGAGTTCCCTAATGACCTTTTACTTTCTCTTTGTGTTTTATGTGTTGAGAAGTCTATAAATTGCCCCAGCTGCTGGTGAATCACTCTCCTGAAGTCTGTTCTGGCCAGTCTGGAGCATGAGTTTGGGCCAGTGTGGCTCACACAGGACTGTGCTCCACTCCTACCTTGGTGTGATAGACCCTTCCTGTTTGCCTGCCAGGGTTGTTTCAGTGGGAGATTTGTTTCTCTCTGCCACTTTGTGGGCTCTTTGCTCTAAAATTTGTTTAAAGTCATTTTTATACAGGTATTGGAGGTGGTTGGAGCAGGAGCTCAAGCAGGTTCCTGATTTTACTCCACCATCTTGGCTCTGCCCCTCCTCCTGTCTGTATCTTGTTTGCCCATATTTGTCTGCATGTTATTTCTCTTCTTAGATTGTGAGCACCTTGAAGACAGGGACTCTTTTGTCTTTCTTCCTGTCCCCAGCTCTCAGCAGATCACCTGGGATATAGTAGGCATTTAGTAAATGTTTGTGTCATTGAATTTTGACTTGAGTGGCTTCATATTAACAAAGCAGTGAAGGGTAGAAAGCTCACGGTATATTTGGGGAAACTGGGAGGAAATAAGGATGCACAAATAGGAAGGTTTTGAATTGTGGGATGAACACAGAGTTTATACTGCAGACAAGAGAGAGACATTGAAGGTTTCTGCCAGGGGCTATGTGATTGTAAAGTTTGTATTTCAGAAAGATCACTTCAGTTAAGGTGCAGGCAGTGTTTGGGGGCTTGCCTTGGACACCAGCAGATATGAGGTGAGGGCAGAGCCAGGGAAGCACTTCATCTCCATGGGGGCTCTGTGAACAATGATGCCCAAAACTTATCTCCAGAACATTTCCCAAAGATACTCAAACAGATTTAATCCTGAACATCTCTGTCCTGTGTTTATTATGATTTTAGATGAAAGAAAGAAATATCGAGGACAAATGAGAAAGAAATTCCAGCTCATGAGGGACAAGAACCATCGTCCTGGGGAGCATGAGCTCTTTCAACACCGTTTCACAAGACTGCTGCTGCTGCAGGATTACCGTTACAAGGAGCAGAAAGAGCATGAGCTCCTAGTCCAAAGGTGGGGACATGCTGAGATCCTTCAGGAGAGAGGACAGTTTACAAAGGTTTCATCTTTATTTGATCCTGATCAAAACACAGGCACCCAACCCCACACTGTTGTGCTGCAGGGGGCTGCTGGCATTGGGAAGACCACACTGGCCATCAAAGTGATGTTGGACTGGGCTGAGGGGAAACCCTACCAGAAGAGGTTCAACTATGTTTTCTATTTCACTTGCAGAGAGCTGAACTCATTAGGAGGGAAAGAAATCAGTTTTGCAGATTTAATTGCCAATAACTGGCCTGGCCCCCAGGCTCCCATGACAGAGATCATGTCCCAACCAGAGAGACTTCTGTTCATCATTGATGGTTTAGATGAGCTGAAATTCCCTTGTAATGAGCACAGATATGATCTGTGCAAAGACTGGAAGCAGCAGAGGTCAATGCCCATCCTGCTGAGCAGCTTACTAAGAAAGACCCTGCTCCCTGAAGCCTCATTATTGCTCACTACAAGACTTACTGCTTTGGGGAAATTTATTCCTTTGTTGGAGAATGCACGTCATGTGGAGATCCTGGGCTTCTCTGTGGAGCAGAGGAAGGAGTATTTCTGCAAATTTTTCAGAGATAAGGATTTAGGTAAAAAAGCCTTTAGTTTAGTAGAAGGCAATGACACACTGTTTACCATGTGCTCTGTTCCCCTCATGAACTGGATTGTCTGCACTTGCCTGAAACAGCAAGAGGAGAGAGGACGAGATCCCACCCAGGCTTTGAAAACAACTACTGCTCTGTACATGTGCTATATCGATTTAATCACACCAGATGACCAGAACTTTATACCTCAACACTTGAGGGGCCTTTGTGGATTGGCTGCTGAGGGGATCTGGGAGAGGAAACTGCTATTTGATGAGGAGGACCTGAGGAGGCATCACCTTGAAGCAGATGATGTCTCTGCCTTCTTAGACATGAGCATTTTTCAGAAGGACAGTGACTGTGAAAAGTGCTACAGTTTCATTCACTTGAGTTTCCAAGAGTTTTTCACTGCCATGTTTTATCTGATGGGCACAGACAATGAAGGGGTGAAGAGCCCTGACTCCTCCATTCCAGATGTCAAAAAACTTCTAGAGGAGTTCAGTCTGCATGATGCCACCTTTGTGGCCCTGGTGGTGCGCTTCTTATTTGGTTTCCTAAACGCAGAGACAGCAAGGAAGCTGGAGAGTAAATTCAGATGCAGAATGTCACTGGAAATCAAGTCACAATTACTGCAGTGGGTTGAGGTAGTAGTCAAAATAGATTTTGGAGAAATTGTGTTTTATGATTCTCATCTACAAAATTGGTATTCTCTTTTATATGAGACTCAAGAGGCGGAGTTTGTAACCCAGGCATTATGTAACATCCGAGAAATGAAATTATCTCCTCACACTGACTATGAAATTCTAAGTGCAGGTTTCTGCATTAAACATTGCCCTGGGATACAGAGAATTTCCTTGTGAGTATCTTCTTTTTTAATGTCTTGAAGCCTTTATGATGCTTTTTGCGGAGAGATGGAACTATGGATCTTTCTTGGGGTTAATGAAGTGTTCAGTTTTCAGCTTTGGGTGTGTGTCTAGCTCAGATTCTCACACAACTTTTCTTTTGGGACATGGAATTTTGCAACAAAGTTTCCAACACCACTGCCTTTCCTTGAGCTTGTGTGGAAAATAAGGTAATATTCTTTTGCACCATTTATGTGTTAACCTGAGTAAAGGCAAACCATATTGAAACTAGTGCTATCAAAGTTGTATTTGTCAGCAAAGAGATCCCTCAGTAGATGATGCTATATCTTTATGTATGCCAGGAAAGAAACAGGACAAACCTGTGCACAGATTTTTATATCCAACTGAGATTGATTAAAGAATATTTGTTTAGCTAACTGAGGTCCTTCAGAGAAGGACAAGCAGCTGGGAGGGAGGCAGTGAGGGTAGAGCCATGCAAATTGGCAGGTGTGTGTCCTGCAACTTTCAGTTTTTGTACAGAACAAATCCCATCTCTAGTGTGTGCTCCAAATGGTCCTTTTCTAGGAGCTCTCAGGCAGTGTTTGGAAAGGAAGTGAATGGCATTGTGGCACCACTTCTCTGCTTTGAAATCTTTAAGCATGCTCCTGACTGAGGGTGAAAAGCAGGAAGAAGTGAAGGAAGGGAGAGTATGCCTCATCCCATGACTAATTTTGGGTCTGTTAGGGATAAGGAGCTGCTTATCACGTCCTTGGCTGGCTTCTAAGATACTTTGACAGTGGGCTCATGAAGAACAAAGATGCCCTTGCTTGTTCATGGCAGGATTTCAGACTGACCTTTCTTCTCCTCAGCCAGGCTCCAGACTCTGAACCCCGCTCTGAAAGTGAAGGAACCAGGCTAATCTTCAGGGAGGGGGGTCTTTTGTTCACTACTTCACCACTGGAATCTCTTACACATCTGAGATGGGTCAGTAGGAAGTCATTTTCTTGCTAGAACAAGCCTTTACAGTGTGCCATCTTGCAGATGCATTAGAAGCCATATTTTTTTGGGAAACACGTTGTCCTTAGTATCCTCTGCCTGGCAGCTTCATTAGAGGCAGCTAGCTGGCACAGTGGATGTTGTTTGCCCTCTGTTCTTGACATCAGAAAGGTGATGCCATGAATTTCCAATTAATTGGATTTGAGGGAGGAAGGGCTGAACAAAATCACCACTCTCATTTTGTCCTCCAGGATCATTTGGCAAAAGGGAGCGGATAAGTTTCAAGGAAAGTGGCGACAGTACCTGAAGGAAAGAAAGAAGTCCTACAGGAACAGAACAAGGTACGTGGACAAGTTGTTATTGTGGATAGGAACAATTCCAAAACAAGCAGCCCAACAAGTGCCTACCATGAGGAGGAGCTAACATAGGTTGCTGAGGAAGGGAATGAGTTCTACAGAAGCAGCACACCAGTTTAGCAATTTGAGGAGGAGCTACCAAGGCTCCTTTTGTGGAGATAGAGTTTCTGGGCAATCAATAATTAATATTTTAGGAAATAGGAAACAATTAATAGATTGAGGACAGTAACCCTCCTGGAAGCCAAAAGCCCCCATCACCGCTCCCACCATCTAATGTTTAAATAACTTTTGGAGACTGGGTGTTCCTGACAGATGGTATGCAGTTCAGATTGGTTAACAATTAATGAGAGAATGAGTATTATAATGAGCATAGGTGGGCTTATTCTAATGATGGACTGGGGGACATGACTCATCATTTCACTCTTGGACAAAGAGACTCATCTATACCCAGACCACACTTGTGTCAGGACTCTAGAGGAAGGTTTCTACCTCCACCCAGACTATTTATGGAGTTGAACAATGGGCCTGGAATTTACCTATAAATTTAAATTCACCTATCTCTTTCCCCTTTAATGACCACAAAGCTTTCCTAGTTGGGTGGGGTCCTGCCCAAGATTGAGGAAAATATTGATCCAGTTTCATCAGCCTTTACAAGAACTGAGCTTTGAATGAAGAAATAGAAAGGGAAAACCCTCCAAACCCTGCACCTCCATATGAATTGATATTTAATAATAATTTCTTTCAGAGTGCTTGACCAGAAGTCAGGAGGACATGAGTGGAAGTATGTCCTCACACACTGGATAACAAAAATACTGAGGTATAGGATTAGAGGTCCTCAAGACCCCAAAATACCAACATGCTGTGTCCTGCCAAATGAATTTGAATCAAGTCTTCTCTCAGCCAAAGAAAAGCAAAGTTTATTAAAAGTTCACCGTAATGGGTACTCTCTTAAGGAGCCTTGGTATCTATGACTCTTGTATTGGACAAGGTGGCCAGAATAATCTGACGCAGAGTAAGTCTGCCCTAGATCATTCTCTGGAATTCTCAGGAATCTAGGGGTGGTCTAGGGGAGGAGTTTAGGGGGGTTTTTCAGGAGGAGTCAAATGAGGTCAGACTCCAGTGATGAGAGATTAAGGGTGGGAGGTAGCTAGAGGCTACCTGGAGATGAGACAATGGAGGGTTTCCCAGAGGATCAAGGGTGAGAGCTAGCTAGACAAAGGAGGGCTAGGCCAGTAACAGAGGTTTGGGCAAGCCACAATGAAAGACTTATGGCCTCAGGCAAATGCCTCATCAAATGGGAAGATTCTGTCAGAGTTCAATGGCATTCCCAGAACCTCAACCTCATGAAAGTCACTTAATACCTCTTCTGGTTTCCTTATTTGTAAAATGATGAGATAGTACCTATCTTTCAGGGTTCTCAGGATAAAGGCGATAATATTTGTAAATTACTTTGTGAACCTTACAGCATTATATAAATACTATCTATTTATTTCTTTACATTAAGAGGAAAGAGAAAGAAATAGCTCCCTCTGTTTCAAAGGCATCTGGTGAAATGAAGCATGCGTGAGGGGTTTTGCAATCAATTTTGTAGGAGCTCCAGAGCTGGGAACAGAAGAGGAGCTTTTGTATTCCACATTCATCCTGAGCTTTGGATTGGGCAGAGAAGTTAGGGATGCTGAGTGAGTCAGAGGTGAATGATCTCCCTATTCCTGAGTTTGAGTTTAAATTACTTAATGCCAGATACAGTACTTTGTCCTGCAAGTTCTAGAGGTATGAGAAGCCAGCAAGCGTACTGAGGTTCAAATCTTAGTCTTTTACAATTTGCAGTTGATCGGAGAGGAATGAGGTCAGGTTCCAGAAACCTAAGATTGTTTATGAGAAGTAACCTGGGAGGCAAGATTGGGGTCAGAATAGCTCGGGATATCTTGGTGTTGGAGGGAGAAGAGTGTAGGTGTAGATGAGAGGTACACAATAAGGACCAGGGTAAATAACATATTCACCAAATAAGATTGAATCCTAGAATGGAAGCTCTGTTTTCCTTTCACTAATTCTGTAATCTTGGGTGAGTGAATCTCTTCTCATCCCATTTTTCTTTTTGGAGCAATGCTTTCAATGTTTCTGTTATTGAAATGTTAGTGTTTTTCTTTTTTCATTTGTAAATAGGCTTTGATCTGCATGATAGGTCACCTTCAGTTGAATTTGAACTTTTTGCCCTTCATATCACAAGATTATTCTCCTTTCTGCATTTTGCTTTGTGAGTCCTGAATAGTCTCATGTTATTCAGTTTTCATTTCCTGTGTATTTTAATGTCTTTGTCATTTGCAGATTTTGAGGTTTTGCTTTTGATATTTTTTGGCATTGTGCTTGTTAGATTTAACCTGTTTACATCTTGGCGTTTTCATTCTAGGGTTATTTTTTTCTTTCTGGAAATGAACTTAATTGAATTTTTGTTTGGCACTTTGTTTTCTCTATTCTCCAGTGAGTAGTTTTCTTGTGTTTTTCCTTGCATTTTGGTAATCAGATATCTTGACCAGGTTTTTCTAGGAGGCTATAAACCTTAAATTGTCTCTATTCACATTCTCTTTGAGATCAACATATTTTACTTCTACTTATATCATGGTTTCTTTTAATGTTATTGCTTTTTAATGTTCTTTTTCCAGATTGTCCTTCATGTCTTTATATTTGCATTAACAATCAGTTGTTTTCTCTTTTACTTCTTTGAAGAGACTCATGACTAGATTCAACTTTTCCTTTCTGCCAACTTTTTCTGCTGTGCAAACCATATATTCTTTTTTCATCATTCTTATGTCTTTCTTCAACCATTAACATCCTGCTATGTTTTTAAACTCTCTTAGGAATTTACAGGATCCTCTGCCCCATTAAGTGTTGGTTCTATTTCCTTTGTTGCAATTTAAACTCAGTCATGTTTGAATTCATTTGGATATTCTGGTGCTCATCTTCATTTCTGTCTTAGTTTCTTCTAAATGCTTTAACTGCTTGTGCTTAAGGTTTCTGAGTTTTCTTCCTCTTAAACTCTTTGGTTTCTGTCTTCTCCTCTTTTATTCACCTATCACTTTCTGACTCCTTTATCTTTGATGGGAGATTTCATTTATTAGTTATCTACTAAATTAGATTAGACTCTGGTGATACAAAGGAAAAGGCTCACAAGGAGATTAAATTCCATCCTTTGATGTCCTTGGGCTCCTTGTACATTATTCTCCTCCAAAATTCTTTTAAAATCATGAGAGCCTTCTCCTAGGAGTGTATCTGGGAAAGTTGGAGACACAGTGTGAAATGCAGCTGTATCAGCAAGCACCCTAGCATACCTAGGACGGCTGCTAGCACAGGTTCTTAGATCTGCTTTTCTAAAGGAAAGCAACTCAAGATAGGTTAACAATCTTACTTTAATCAATCAAACATATATCATTTACTTAGTTGGGGGGGGGGGAGGAAGTCAACACCCTGAATTTCAGGGAATACAAAGAAAATACAAACAGAAGTTACAAGCAGACAAAGAAACCCATCAGCAGATGATGCTTACAGCCAATTGACCATTACATCCATACCTAGTTAGTTACCAGAGAGGGAAGCACCAACATCTGGGTGTTCAAAGCTGGGGGCTCAATGGCTGCCAGAGTCTCATCTGGCTAAATCACATACCTCTTTCCAAAGTGAGCCCTAAAGCAAAAACTCATATCAGGGTATATATAGTCTTCTCCTGGATCAGAGAATGTCGCAGCCCTCTTGACCCACTGCCCAATCACAGAGTAATAAGGTGTGGGCGGTCCTGAAAAACAAGCTTCCCACAGTAGGTTCCATGTGACCACATTCAGCCTATTAGGGGGCAGAGTATATTTTCAAATTAGGGAAGGTTCTCAGAGTCATGTAAGCCTATTAAAGGGCCTAGGGCCAGGGAAGATCTTCAGATTCCCATAACACCAGCTCCCAAAGGAATCAGTATAAAATAAAAACAAAGTATGTCTTAGAAGGGGAAAATAATGAAAAATGAAGCCTGAGCAGTGGTTGGGGAAATTTAGAAAAAAAATAGTTTCACATATTTATGTTATTGAAATTTGAGAAGGTTATGGGTTAAATATATTAATTGAAGCCCTGGGAATTTAATTAATCTCTCTTAGCATCAGATGGGAGTATCATCTCCTTTCTCCTAGGATTCACTGGGAGTTGCTGTCCATTCTCATAACCCAATAGCAGCTCCCTATTACAAATTCCACAATTGCTATGCCCTAGAGAGGGCTCTTGGTATAATTAGGTCTCCCCTTATCCTGAAATATTGAGTCTATCATTATAAATTTTGGGCTTCTGTGCATGTTAGATATTTAGAGATCTTCTTCCTTAGATCATGTTTCTTCCTTCTCCACTCGACCTAACATTGGTTTCAGCATTGCCACTGAGTGTGTGGGGGTTGAAGTAAGAAGGACAAGGTGAAAAGGTGGTAAGAGGAAGAGGAGTTGGATGAAGACTGATGGAACTGGCTGTAATTCATACTTGGATTTGTCTCAGATGCACTGGCCTTCAGATTCCTAAGCATTTAATTTTAACAGTTCTCTCCCTGAGAATTGCTCTATTTTGATATATAACTCTTTCATTTTTCCATACAGACAGATAGCACACACATTAATACTGGGAAGCAACTTGAGTGCCACTGATAACTCCAGTAAAATTCTCCTCTCATTTGTCTCTCTAGTTCTTGTACTTCTGATGTACCTTATGGTGTTTGGCACAATTTCTTCTGTGTGGTGAAGAACAATCAGAACCTGAAAGAGCTCGAGTTGTTGGGTGCTCAATTTGTTGATGGATGCATGGACAAACTATTTCTAGAATTAAGAAATTCAAACTCTAAATTGGAAAAATTGACGTAAGTCTAAGCTGGTGCCATAGCTGGGGTGGCTGTCTATGGGGGAGTTTGGAAGGTGAAGTAAAGAGCTGAGGAAGTTGTGAAAAATAATGTCCTAGGAGGAAAAGAAAGGATAGACTAGAATCCAAATGAATAGAAAAGCAGCACAATACAAAGAAGAGGGGGGAAGGGGAAAGAAAGAATAGGTATATTCTATGATATTATTTGTTATTGTTCTAGAAATATTAGTTATGACAATAAGAAAACAAAATTAAGGATACACATATTAGCAAAGAGAAGGCCAAATTATTTCTATTTACAGATGACATGATGGTATACTAAGAAAACCCCAGAGTATCATTCAAAAAACTAATTGATTATAGGGTCATAGATTTAGAGCTGGAAAGGATTTGGAGGCCGTCCAGTCCAACTCTCTGATTTTACAGATGAAAAAGTCAAACTCATGACATTAAGTGACTTGCCTAAGGTCACATAGGCAGACCTTAAACCAAGGTCATCTGCCTCCAAATCCAATGCACTTTCTAGTGCAGCATGAATAAAATAGCCGGATTCAAAATTGATATCCCTGCACATGATGAACAAATTATGTATTTCTGTAATGTGCAAACAACCAGGAAGGAATGATGATAAAAGCTCTATGTAGCCAACTTTGGTTTCTTGAACTCTTGTCCTACATCACCAATTAATTGTTGGACATTTCAAACTGGATATTGCTTAAGTATCTCAGATTTTATTTGTAAAGATAGGCCACTGAACTTGGAGTCAAGAAGATCTGGGTTCATTTTTTTTCCTCAAACAGAACTCTAGATGAATCACTTGACCTACCTTGCCTCAATTTCCTCATATGTAAAATGAAGGAAAGAGACTCCAAGGTCTCTTCCTGTTCTGACTTTGCAGAATTCATTAATTGCCTTCTCCAGTACTCATTCCTCTTCCCACAATCTGTTTTTCTCTTAAGGAAACCACCATTCTTTTTTATAGTCTTCGGGCTATCTTTAGTTCTTGATTCTTCATCATCTCTTTTATTCAGCCAATGACTAGCTCTTACTGCTTTTACTTCCACATTATATCTTAAATCCCTCCTCTCTTGTCTACCCACATGTCTACTATCCTAATTAAAGCTCTTATCACCTCTCACTTCAGTTACTGAAAATTCCTCCTGCCTTTTATATGTGGTGTGTATGCATATGTCTGTCTTTCTATATATATGTGTGTGTGCATATTTGTGCATATGTACATGATAGGATCATAGAATATGATATAAAATGTATATATGTACTTCTATATACTCACACATATATATAATACATATATGTGTGCATCTATATCTATATCTATATGTATCAGAATCTATATCTTTTTATATGTACCAATATATAAACATACACACGTATACTTTATACATTTTCTGCTCTTCATCATTTGAATCAAATTTTGATCAATACACAAGCATTTATTACACGCCTACTTTGTACCAGGCGCTGTGCAATGTGTTAGAAATAAAATGACAAGAATGAAAGATTTTTCATATCTTTTGTTAATTTCTTAATTAGAAACTGAGTCACTGAGAAGTGTGATTCCCTCTGACTCTAAAAACGGTATAAATAGGTGGAGCCAAGATGGCAGCATAGCAGCAGCAACATATAGCAGCTCTCACATAGCCACCCCAAAATACCCATAAAATATGACTCTAAACTAATCCTAGAACTCCAAAACGCACACAAATATACTTTCCACTAAAGTCAGCTCGGCTACGAGGAACCATATCAGCACTGCAAATCGAAACCAGCCTGGCCTGAAGCCCTGGCTGAGCCCATGGGGTGGCTAGACGGGAGGAGCCGAGGAGCCTCTCTGGTGAGTGGATTAGCGGCAGCTGCAGCAGCGTTCAGAACTAGGTCAGTGGGACTTGCAAAATCAGGGGAGAAAAGCGGTCGCACCTAAAGGCCTCCAGGGCTGGAAAGCAAAAGGCAGAAGTTTTGCACCCACCTCCACATTGCAGCTTCCAAGCCCTTGGCCTGCAGACTGCAGGAGGACCAAGAAATCGTTCAGAGGCCAAGTGCTCTCGTGTTGAGTGGCCTGGGCCCGGATCACGGTCTTGGGCTTGGTCTTGTGGGTCTTCTGTATCCAGCAAGCCAGAAGTGGGAAAGGGGACCAGCACCTTCCTGAGAGCTATGGCAGTCAGGAGGACCCCAGTGATTTGGGACAGAGCCTTCTCTTCTGGAAGCAGAGCCCCACAGAGATTAAAAAAAAAATCACAGACTGACCAACCATGAGTAAGAATAAGCATAAGAAGCAGGGTAAGAACAGCAATAAAACCCTAGATTCCTTCTTTGAAGAAAAGAAGGACCAAGGCAGAGAGCTGCAAGACAGCACAGCCAGAGCTTCCCCCCCAGAGGGCTTCCAATAAACATGAAGATTACCTTAAAGCTAGAGATGAGCTGAAGAAGGATTTTGAAAACCAAATAAGAGAAGTGGAAGAAGAATTGGGAAGAGAAATAAGAATGTTGCAAGAAAATCATGAAAAGAGAGTCAGCAGTATGACTGAAGAAATTAACACCCTG
>CM053588.1:80619941-80636029 GCA_028646515.1 Pseudochirops corinnae | reverse complement strand
AATTTTCACATATATGTGCATGTCATGGCATCACCTCCCTGATTTCATGGTCCTCTTTGAGAACCAAGGACCAACAATAACCTCTGTGAGTAGTAGTTGACCTAAGAAAGTTGCTTTGGTGACAAGGAAGATCACAGCATACCTTCAGAAGATCACAAAGTCAAAGCTCCTCTACCAGGGGTGGGGAATCTGCAGCAATCAGGCTACATGTAGGTCCTGGAGTGCAGCCTTTTGACTGAATCCAGGTTTTACAGAACACTTTCTTTCTTCATAATTGACTCTTCCTGTCTTTTGTCATTTTTGCTAATTGGCCTCAGAATTGTTTCTGCATTTTTATTAGTTGTAATTTGTGGCAGGCTTTCATGTGGTTATTAGAGGTTTGCAGTTTCTCTTTTTAGACCACTTTGTTCATCCTTTGATCACTTATTCATGGAGCAATGACTTAAATCATATAATTCTGTCTGTTTCCTATATACATCTTGCATATTAATCTCTGACAGGAAAAAAATTGGTTTGCTAAGGGAATACTGCCTTTCTCTCTAAGAGCTGATTTTCATGTATATGCACATGGCTCCTAAATCTCTATTTTCATTCCTAATCTCTGGATATCCTGTGAGCATGTGAGACTCAACACATCTGAACTGAACTGGTGTTGTTTTCAAAAAAACCCACACCTCTTCCTACCTTCCCTATTTCTGCTGAGGATCCCATCCTTCTAGTCATTCAGCTTTGAACTTCACTGTTGTGGTAACAACAAAATACCTCACTTTCTCACCCCATACATAAAATCAGTTGACATAATTTGTAATTTTTTCTTCCAACAAAATCTCCTTTATCTATTTCTCACCTCTATTCAGGAAAGAAAGAAAGATGGATCTGTATTCCCTAGCTGACTAATTGGTTCTCTAGTGGGAACTACATAGTCCCTTCTGGCTCTGGAGGAGAAAGTGAGATTGGTGACTTTGCACATCTCTCTGTCACTTAAATCCACTTCACTTGCATGTCTTGGCATGACCTCCCTGATATCATGGACCTCTTTGAGAACCAAGGACCAATAGCAACCTCTTTGAGCAATAGCTGACCAAAGACAGTTGCTTTGGTGACAAGGAAGATCAAAACATACCTTCAGAAGAAGATCACAAAGTCAAAGCTCCTCCATCAGAGGTGGGAAACTTGCAACTTTCAGGCCACATGTCGCCTTTTGGGTCTTTAAGTGCAGCCTTTTGAGTGAATCCAAATTTTGTGGGAACAAATCCTTTTCCCAAAGTGTCTTTTCCTCTCTTTTGTGATTTTTGCCAGTTGGCCTCAGAGCTGTTTTTTTTCTGAATTTCTTTTATTAGTAGTCATTTGCAGAAATCTTTCACGTGGTTTTTAGAACCTTTGACCACTTACTCATAGAGTAATAACTCAAATTACTTAATTCTGTCTGTTCTCTCTCTGCCTTTATATATACACGTGTGTGTGCATGTGTGTGTGTGTGTATCTTGGAAATAAATCCCATATTAGAGATTTGCTCTCAAAAAACCTGAAACAAAACATATTCCCAGTGTCTCCCTTCCTTATGACATGATTAATTCCATTCATGGGAAAAACCTTTCAATTGCATGGAATGAACATGAGCTAATTTGTGTTTTGTTGTTGCCACTATCTAAGAATTCTCCAGTATTCATTGTTGTCTAAGTTTGTGATCTGATTCACTCCTTCTTCTTCTTGTTTTTGCTCTTTTTCTTATACTTGTTGTTAACGGTTTCTTAAAAATTTGATTACATTTAATGGATATGAACTATTGTGTATTTTGTGTTACCACTAACAATTTTCCCATTTTCATAGTTGTCTAAGTTTCTTGACCTGATTTTCCTCTTCTTCTCCTTCTGCTTCTCTCCCCTCCTGTACCCTTCTTTCCCCTTCTCCCCCTCCTCCTCCCTCCTTCCATTTTTCTGCCTTCTCCTCTCCCTTTTTCTCATCCTTCTCCCCCTCCTCTTTCTCAACCAACTCTTCCTCTGCCTCCCCTCCTCTCCTTCTCCCCACCTCCATCCCCCACTCCCTGCCACCCCAGCTTCCTTGGCCTCCACAGCCTCCTCTGGGATCTACTCCCCCACCTCCTTCTCCTCCTCTTTGTTTTTTTTATTTCTCTTCTTCTTCTCTTTCTTTTTAGCATCATGAACTTTACATCATAAGTACATTTTGAGCTAATTATAATATATGTTGTAAATATTGGTCTAAAACTATTTAATTTCTGCCAAAATGTTTTCCAGTTTTTCCAGAAATTTTTTTTCATGTGAGGAGTTCTTCCTTGAGTAATTTATTTTCTCATGTCTGTTGAAGATCACTTATTGAATTTAGTTATTTCTGATTCATTCTCATTTAATTTGCTCTATTGTTATACTTTTTTAAAACTAGTACTAAACAGTTGTGATGACTTTTGACATAGTATAATTTGAGGTCTCAAAATGCTGTTCTCTGGAAGAGACTGTCCATTTTTAAACAAACTACATTTATTCCACTGAAGAGGAGAAGACAAAGGATGGTTGTCATAAAGCAGACGGATTTTTAGCATTGCCCAGGGAAAGGCAGGAGATGAATTATTCCCCCAAAATACAATTGACCATTTTCCCTCTGATTATGTTTTCTTCTACAGTCTGGAATCTTGTTTTCTTACCTCTACATGTTCCCAGAATCTATTCTGTTATCTCAGTAGAAATAAGAGCCTGAAAAAGCTGGATTTGAGTGAAAATTGCTTGGAGGAGGGAGGAATAAAACTTCTGTGTAAGGCCTTGGGAAACCCAATGTGCAAGATAGAGAAACTGAGGTGAGTTCCCACATGTTCCCTTGGTTGATGTTCTGTTTGGCATCAGGGACAGGAGTCCATTAGGGAGAGAGAACAGCACAAAACAGAGAATGGAGAGTGAAAACTGTCTGCCTAATCCAAGTTCAGGGTTCATAGTCTTATATAATCCCTGTACCCTAAGGAGGAACATGACAGGAAAAAAATTGGTTTGGTAACGGAATACTGCCTTTCTCTCTGAGAGCTTATTTTCACGTATATGTGCATGTCTCCTAACTCTGTATTTTCGTTCCTAATCTCTGGATATCCTGTGACCATGTCAGACTCAACACATCTGAAGTAAACTGTTTTTGTTTTTCTACCAAACTCACAGCTCTTCCTAACTTCCCTGTTTCTGCTGAGGATCCCATCCTTCTACTCACTCATGTTTGCAACTTCACTGTTATCCTTGATTCCTTACTTTCTCACCCCCTATATAAAATCAGTTGTCATATTTTGTAATTTCTTCTTCCAACAAAATCTCCTTTGTCTGTTTCTTATCTCTATGCAAGAAAGAAAGATGGAGCTGTATTCCCTAGCTGGCTAGTTGGGTACCCAGTGGGACCGACCTACTGACAGAAGGCTCCAGAGGAGAAAGTGAGATTGGTGACTTTGCACATCCCTTCCTCATTTAAATCCAATTCACTTGAATGTCATGGCATCACCTCCCTGATGTCATTGTCCTCTTTGAGAACCAAGGACCAACAGTAACCTCTGTGAGTAGGAGTTCACCCAAGAAAGTTGCTTTGGTAATAAGGAAGATCAAAACGGACTCTCAAAAGGTAATCACAAAGTAAAAGCTCCTCCACCAGGGCTGGGGAACCTGTACTTTCAGGCTACTTGTAGCCTTCGAGGTCCTTAAATTCAGTCTTTTGACTAAATTCAAGTTTTACAGAATAAATCCTTTCTGCAAACATGATTTTTCCTATCTTTTGTCACATTTGCTAATAAGCCTCAGAATTGTATTATTATACATTTCTCTTATTAGTAGTAATTCACAGCAGTCTTTTTTATGGTTATTAAAGGTTTGTAGTTTCTCTTTTGAGACCTGTTTGATCATCCTCTTTGATCACTTATTCATGGAGCAATGACTTAAATCACATAATTCTGTCTGTTCTCCTTATATATCTTAGATATTAATCCCATATCAGAGCTTTGCTGCCAAAAAAACCAAAGCAAAAGAATTCATTTTCCCAATGTCTCCCTTTCTTGTCATACCATGAATTCCATTCATGGGAAAAACCTTTCAATTGCATTTAATGGACATGAACTATTTTTTGTTTTCTTGTGGCCACTATCTCAGAATCCCTCATATTTGTAGTTCTCTAAATTTGTGATCTGATTCTCTCTTTTTCTTTTGTTCCTTTTGAGTTTCTTCATGTTTTTCTCATTATTGTTTTTCTTCTTTTTTACATTATGACCTTTATGTCATAAGTACATTTTGATTTAGTGATAGGACATGTTGTAAATCTTGGTCCAAAACTAATTTCTGCCATATTGCTTTCCATGTTTTCAAGCAATTTTTTTTCATGTAGGGAGTTCTTACATGAGTAATTTATCTAATCTTGTCTATTGGAGTCTAATTATTGAGTTTAATTTTTTCTGGTTCTTTCATATTTAATCCGCTCTGTTTGCTTTTCTCTTTTTTAAACTAGTACTAAATGGTTTGGCTGATTCTTCCCTCGTAGTATAATTGGAGATCTAAAAGGGCTATTCTCTAGAAGAGACCATTCTTGAATCATCAAGAGATCACTCCCCTGAAATGAGATGACAAAGGATGGTGATCATAAAGTGCATGTGTTTTTACCATTGCCCAGAGAAAGAGAGGACATGAATTTAATTGAATCTTTTTTTTTAAAAAAAACCTTTCATTTCTGCTGAACTTCTCTTATCCTTCTAGTTACTCAGGTTTGAAAGTTCATTGTTATCCTTGATTCCTCACTTTCTCATCCCTTACATATAATCAGTTGTGAAATTATATAATTTCTTCTTTCAGCAGAATCTCCTTTATCTCTTTCTTATCTCTTTGCATACAATACATTTCAGACCCTCATCACCTTTCACCTTCATTATTGCAATAACTACTAACCTGGGTTTCCAAACTTCAAGTCATTTTCCTCTCTAATCTACCCTTCCCATGGTTTTCCAAGTGATTTCCTTATGCAGCAGTCTGACCATGCCATTCCCTTAGTCAGTAACCTCTAGGACCTAGAGTCTAGGTGCTCTTTATTACCTCCAGGAACAAATATGAAATCTTCTGTTTGATATTTATAAGTCTTTACAGCCTTTCCTCCACCTCCCTCTCCAACCTTACTTTCTTCACCCCTTCTGTGGTCCAGCCAGAGTGCCCTTACTCTTGCTCACATAGTGCAGTCCATTTCCATTCTCTATTCCTTTGTGCTGGCTGGCCATTATGCTTTGAATGTTCTCCCTTCTTACCTCTTCCTCATAAAGATCTATTGTCCCTTTAGACTAAATTTCTTTTTTTCCCTTTTTTAATGGTCTTTATTAATTTGTTTGTTTACTTTTAGTTTACAAGATTCAGTTCCACAACCCCTTGAGTTTCAAATTTTTTCCCCTTCTCTCTCCCTGTCACCTTCCCCTATGGCGGCATGCAATCAAGCATAGGATCTGCAAATACTTTCACATTAGACATTAGTCAGGTTGTAAAGAAGGTTTATAACCGATGGAATGAACAATGTTAAAGAGGAAACAAAACCAAACAAGAAAAAGAAAGAGAGCAGGTAGTTTGCTTCAATCTGCATTCAAACTCTGTAGTTCTTTCTCTGAATGTAGACATCTCTTTCCATCGTGAGTCATTTGGAGTTGTTAAGACTCTTTTTCAGCACTGCCCTCACCAAGAATCCTTTCCTCATCCACTCAGCTATTATTGTCCTCCTCACAAAAAATTTACTTATGTTCAGTTGTTTCTACCTATCTTTTTACACATTATCTCCCCTGATAGATTGTAAACTCCTTGAAGGCAGGGACTATTCCTTTTGTATCTTTGTATCTCTAGTATCTAATGCTCTGCCTGGTAGATAATAGGGACTTAATAACTGTTTACCATATGATAGCCATACATTCTCATAGGAGGAAGCTAAGCAATATTGTGAGAGATTAGTGAATTTTTTTGAGGCAAGAATGGATGGATTTTTAAGTTTAACCCATAACAAGTCAGCTGAACTTTGAACTAAGTTCAGAGATAAAGAACCATGAGTTAAACAATTACAGGACAAAAAGCAGTTACAGAGGAAAATCAGTGACTTGTAAATAGGATCAATAAGAAAATGATACAGGATTCACTTAAATCTTACCTGTGGCTCCAGGAAGCAGTAGCTGGCTCAGTGATCACACCCTAGTAAGCTGTTTCAGCAGACATGCTAAACCAGGTTGAGGAAAACCAAGGGATCTCAAACCCTTTGGTGAATTAGGGGATGTCTTCATCTAGTATATGAGGACTTCTGGCAGAAGGGGTAGATGAGAACAATTTGTTCTAATGGCCATGGAGGTGGGTGAAGCAGATGCTGTGGAGAGTTTAGAGCTGGGTCAGACATCAGAGATACCAAGGTTGTTTCCTGACCCTTGAGCCATCACCAATTGTCTTGACTCTGTCCTGCCCCTGGATTGTGACAACTGTGGAGGAGAGAGTGACCTGGTGACTTCACACAACTCTCAACTCTCCCTCATTTAAAATCCAATTTAGGTAGGAATCAAAGATATTACCCCATTTTATCATTTTTCCCTGTCTCAAAGTTCTGTGCTGACAGGTGAATGATAAAGCAGCAGGTGTAGATGCATGGTGGGCTGTAGGCACAACCCTGCACATAGGTGGCCCAGGCCATAGGGTCATCATCTTGTTAGAAGGAGCTGTAGCTTTGGCAGCCCTTCAGAGTATCTAAAAAAATGAGAAATCTATGTGGTTTACCAGCATGAAAGTTTATCTCTCTCTAAGAAGGCAGCATTACTGGAAAGGATGTGGAAAAATTGGAACACTAATGCATTGTTGGTGTTGCTGTGAACTGATGCAACCATTATGGAGAGCAATCTGGAACTATGCCCAAAGGCATATCCTTTGACCCAGTAATACCACTTCTGGGGTTGTATCCCAAAGAGATCATAGAAGTGGGAGGAAGAACCACATGTACAAAAATATTTATTGCAACTCTCTTTGAGGTGGCAAAAAATTGGAAATTAAGGGGATGCCCATCAATTGGGGAATGGCTAAACAAGTTGTGGTATATGAATGTAATGGAATACTATTGTGCTATAAGAAATGGGGAGGAGATGGTCTTCATATTCACCGGAAAGGCCTATACAAACTGATGCTAAGTAAGAAGAGCAGAACCAGGAAAAATTTGTATACAATCACAGACACATCGAATGTGTGACAACCAACTTTGATAAACTGGACTCTTCTCAGCAATACACAGGTATAAGACAACTCTACAAGTCTCAGGATGGAAGGAGATATCTACACTCAGAGAAAGACCTAGAAAGACCAGAGTTTAAATGGAGACTGAAGCAATCTACATGCTATCATTCTTTTTCACATTTGGTTTTCTTTCTTTGTTTCCATTGTTCACTCCATTGGTTATAACCCTTCTATATAACCAAACTATTGTACAATGTGAAAGTATTTGCAGAGCCTATACTTGATTGCTCACCACCATGGGGGAGAAGGGAGGGGAGAAAAATTGAAACTCAAAGGATTGTGGAACTGAATCTTGTAAACTAAAAGTAGATGAACAAGTCAATGAAAAAAAGAAGGCAACATTAACTACATGTAAAGTCAGGTACAAGCAAATATGAGAAATACAGGATTCTCAACTCAGTAAGAAGGAAAATGAAATTCAGTTTTACACTGTTAATAACAATCCAAAGCACTTTTATGATGTCCTGAAGTCTATTTATGGGCCAAAGACCTATGGTGCATCTCAAATACTCAGTGCTAATGGAGTCACATTGATTAGTAATAAGGACCTGGTCCTGGAGAGATGGGCAGAACACTTCCATGGTGTTCTCATTGGACCATCATCAATTGGTCCTGAAACCACTGACCATTTACCTCAGGTTGAAGTCATTCCCTCTCTAGACAAATATGTGACTGAAGAAGAGGTTTTGAAGGCCATTTGGCTTCTTCCCTATGGTAAAGCAACTGGTGATAATTCTGTTCTAGCTGAGATGTATAAGGTAGGGGTGGGGTAATTGCTCATACAAAGCTGCCTCAAATTTTCTGTGTTGAAGGTCTGGTTCAAGGACTCACCTATTGTCCATCTCTATAAAAGTAAAGGGAATAGATTGTCCTGGGGCAATCACAGGGAGGTTCTCTCTCTTAGTCATTGCTGGCAAGATTCTTGCCAGAGTCTTCCTTAATAGCCTGATCCTTCACCTGGAAGATAGTCATCAACCTGAGAGCCGGTGTGACTTCAGAAAGAGTTGAGGAACAGACCATATGTTGTTTGCTGCTTTGCAACTTGAGGATAAATGCCATGAGTAGGAGAGAGGTCTATACACAATGTTCATTGATTTGTCTGAGCCCTTTGATACTGTCAGTCATGAGAGTTTATGGAAAACTTCAAATTTGGTTGCCCAGAGAAGTTCATCACTATTGTATGTCAGTGTCATGATCACATGCTTGCCTAGGTTGTGTATAACAGATGACACTCTCATTCTTTCCCAGTCACCCGTGGAGTGAAGCAAAACTGTGTGATTCCTCCCATGCTTTTTTTTTTTCACATGATATTATGTTGTCAGACACATTCCATGAAAACAAACATGGCATCAAGGTCAGCTACCAAACTCATTGTGAATTACTTAATTTGAAAAAGTTACAAGGCAAGACTAAAATGGAAGAAGATTTAACGTGTGGTTTTTTGTTCACAATTGCTTGTATATCTAGTGTAGCCTCTGAACCTGAGATGCAACAGAATATGGATCTATTTTCTGTTGCTTGTGATAATTTTGACCTAACAGTTAACACCAAGGAAACTCAAATGCTCCACCCACCTACACCATACCATCCATGCTTGGAACCACAGTTACAGCAAATGGTGAAGTTTTGACTGCTGTGCATAAGTTCACTTACCTTGAAAGTATACTTTGCAGGAATGTATAAATTGATAATGAGGTTGACACATGCATTGCTCGAGCTAGCTCAGTGTTTGGGAGGCTCTAAAGAAAGTACAAAAGAGAAGAGGTATCCGACTACCTACTAAACTGAAGGTCTACAGAGCCATCGTGCTGACCTTATTGTTGCATACTAGTGAAACGTGAACAGTACTCCAACATCCTCTCAGGAACTTAGTAGGTTCAATTTGAATTGTTTTAGGGAGATTCTGAAGATCACCTGGACTGATAAGGTAATGGAGACTTAGGTCCTTTGTAAGACTCAACTGCCAAGCACTCCAACTCTACTGCAGATAGCACAACTAGAATGGGCTGGCCTCATTGTTCAAATTTCAAAATACATGATGATTTTATAGAGAATTCACACAGGCCAAGACAAATGGTGGTCAGAAGAAGTGATATAAGGACTACCTAAAGGTCTCTCTGAAGAACTTTGGAATTGATTATGTGACACTGAAATGAAACTCTTCAGCACAGTATGCCCTCATCAAAGAAAGGGCTGTGCCCTATAGGCAAAGCAGAAGGGATATATCTCAAAATAATTGAGCAATGTATAAATTTAGAGAGTACACCTCAATTATTCATGTGGACTTTGTGTCTGACATGTGGTAGAGCATTCTGAGCTCATATTAGTCAGATTAGCCACAGTTGGGCAACACTGTAACTTGACTCTAACGAAGTGATATCATTTTAGTCCTCTATGAGAAGGAAGAACAACAACCAATCAATTCAAACAGGACATGAAACTAGTCGGACATAAGTCTTCCTCATAAACTTCTTGTTGACTGACTTCGTAACCATCACTTCCTCATCTAGATTTGCACCAAATGTCTCTTTAATTAGACATTTTATAATTTTTTTCCAGAGATTGAAGTCAAACTCACTGGCATAAAATGTCCAGACCCTGTTCTCTTTCCTTTTCTGAAAATGCAGACATCTGCCCTTCTCCCATACTTCATGAAGTAGCAACGAAAATAATTTTATGGTTGGGGGTCACCACAACATGATGAACTGTATTAAAGGGTCGCAGCGTTAGGAAGATTGAGAACCACTCTTGTAGGACCTCTCTTATTTTACCTGGTCTTCCACATATCATCAAGAAAGCCTCAGCAATCACATTTTTTTTCTTAGTTATTTTAATGTTTCAAGTAGGTTTTTTTATTTGTCCCTCACACTGGCTTCTCCCCTATGGAGAAAAAAATCCTTCAATGTATAGCTATATAGTCTGGCAAAATAATTTCCATATTGATTATGTACAAAAATATATGTTTCAGCATTTCAAGTTCCTCATCTTTGCCAGAAGCTGGGTGGCTCATTTTATCATCATTATTTTGGACTCATCATTTTGCTGATCAGAGTTCCAAAGTCTTTCGCAATTGTTTTTCTCTACAATGTTATTATTGTATAGATCTTGTTCATCTCATTTCCCTCTCCATAAATACGTAGAGGTCTTCCCAGTTGCCTCTGAAACCATCCTCACATCTTATATGATGATATTCCACTACATTCATATAACACAACTTGTTTGACCATTCCTCAACAGGATACCCTTTTAGTTTTCAATTTTCAGCCACAACAGAAAGATTTGCTGTAAATATTGTTATACATATAACTTCTTTTCCTATTTCTTTCATTTATTTGATATATATGACTTGTAGTTGTATAGCTGGGCTGAAGGGTATACGCAATTTGGTAATGTTCTTAGTATTCCAGGAAATTAAATTCTTTTGCAGAATATCCAGACCAATTCACAGCTCCACTAACAATATATCACTATATCTGTTTTTCCATAGGCTCTCCAGTACTCCTCATTCTTCTCTTTTCTCATCTGTGCCTGTCTGAAGGTTGTGAAATAGGACTTCAAGTTGCTTTAATTTACATTTCTCTAATTATTATCGATTTATGGAACTTTTTCTTATGAATGATGGCTTGCAGTTCTTTCCTTAAAAATTGCCTGTTCATATGCCCAAAGGGCTGTAAAACTGTACATACCCTTTCATCCAGAAATACTTCTGCTAGGTCCATATACCAAAGAGATTCAGAGACAGAGGGACCGACAGACAGTGGAGAGAGTGAGAGAGACAGAGAGAGAGAGAGACAGAGAGAGAGACAGAGAGAGAGAGAGACAGAGAGAGAGAGACAGAGAGAGAGAGAGAGACAGTGAGAGAGACAGAGAGAGAGAGACAGAGAGAGAGAGAACCTAATGGTACAAAAATATCTATAGCAACTCTTTTTGTGGTAGCTAAGAATTGGAAATTGAGGGGATGCTCATCAATTGGGGAATGGTTGAACAAGATATGGTATATGATTGTAGTAGAATATTATTTTTCTGTAAGAAATAACAAGCTGGATGATTTTTAGGAAAACTTCAAAAGCTGTACATATATTGATGCAAAATGAAGTGAGCAGATCCAGGGGAACATTGTGTACAGCAATAGGAATATTGTATGATGAGGAATAATAAATGACTTCACTATCCTCAGCAATACAATGATCCAAGACAATCCACAGAACTCATGATGAAAAATGTTGCCTTCAGAGAAAGAACTGATGTCTGAATACAGATGGAAGAACACTATTTTTCACTTCCTTCCTTTCTTTTATTCCTTGCTTTCTTTCAAGTGTTTTTGCACAAAATGACTAATATGGAAATGGTTTCCAGGGTTGCATGCATATAACCTATATCAGAATGCTAACTGTTTCAGGGAGAGGGGAGGGAAAGGAGAGAATGATAGAATTTTGAACTCAACCCTTAAAAAAATTAAAAATTGTTTTTATATGTAATTGAGAGAAATTGGAATGTTATTTTTTAAAATTGCCTGTTGTTTATCTCTTTTGATCATTTATCAATTGAAGAATGGCTCTGAGCCTTATAAATTTAAATTAGTTATTTATATAACTTGGACATGTGTCCTTTATCAGTGAAACTTGATCCAAAGATTTTTTTCTCCCATTTACTTGTTTTCTTCTAAATTTAGCTGCATTATTTTTGTTTATGTAAAAATTTTAAGTTTATTTAATCAAAACTTAACATTTAAGCTTTTATGATCCTCCCTATCCCTTGTTTGGTCATAAACTCTTCTAGAAAGGGTTATTTAAAAAAACAAGTGTAATTTCCATTCTAGCCTCATAAATTCTTTTTTTTTTTAAATCATGAACTTAAACACCAATTATGAAGGATTTTTATTCTATATAGTAGAATAGAAGAAAGAGAATTTTGCATGAAATTGTGGACCTCTATTATGTAGAGCTTGATTTCATTTTTAAATATATGATCAATCTGTAACTTTCAGAAACTATCCTGTTTATTACTTCTTTCTGGCCTTCCTTCTCTTTTTTTCTCCATTAAAATAAAAAATATTCCTTACTGACTTTTTTTTTTTACATTCACAATCTTATCTTTATTCCCCATTTACCCATATTCCCTCATCCCCTTTTGGGGAAAAGAAAAACAAAGCCCTTATAACAAATATACAGGATCAAACAGAAGAAAATCCAGAATTTGGCGTGTGTGTGTGTGTGTGTGTGTGTGTGTGTGTGTGTGTGTGTGTGTGTTCTGAGGGTATGGTTCTAAAGGGTCTTTTGGTTTGATCGCCTTTCCACATGAAGTCAGGAAATGAATGGCTCCTTGAGAAATGAAATTGTAATTTTTCCTTTGGTTGTCCTTCTCCTTTAGGTTGTTTGGCTGTGCTTTAACTGCTGCTTGTCTTCAGCATCTCCTCCCTGTTATCTGTAGCACTCAAAACCTAAAAACCTTGGACTTGAATTTCAATATATTTGGTGATGAAGGAGTGAAGTTGCTGTGTGACACCTTGGAAAAACAGGACAGTAAACTACAGACACTAAAGTGAGCCCTCAAATTTCCTTTCTAGAATGTTCCCGATGTTTTAGGGTCAAAAAAGAAGAAGGAAGTGCAAATGATAGGGGGAAAAAAACCCCATAAAACCCTTTTTACTTTATCTTTTCAATTAAAAAAAAATCTACCTTATCTCTATCACTCCCCTCCCCCTTCTAATTTGAAAAAAATGAGGAAAAATAAGACTTTTGTCTTATTGTACATAGTCAAGGGAAACAAATTCCCATAGTAGCCATGTGTGAAAAAACATGTGTCTCAATCAATACTCTGAGTCCATCACCTTCCCTGGTAAGGGGCTGGTAATATGCTACATGAGTCCTCTCTAATTGTTGTGGTTCATTGCATTAATTTGGGTTCTAAAATCTTTCAATGTTGTTTGTTTTTAATAATTGTCATGGTATATTTCTTCTTCCCAGGGTGGCCCAATCACATTCAGACTGGAATGTTTAATAAAATAAATAAAAATGCAGTACAACCTGGATAATGTTAATTTTTTAGTTTTCTAAAACAATATGTGACCCTAAAAGATTATTTTTTTTTGAGTTGGACGTCACTGCTCAAGTCCAACCTGTACCCAATCAGGTCTCTCTGTTACTTATAGACTCCTTTGAAAAATACATATATACATTAATGTATACATATATGAGTATATAGAGAGACATTAAGTTTATTTTTACATTGATTATTTCTTTTCCACCTTGCCCCTCTCCCACAATAGAACAATAAAAATGAAGAACAATAAATTAAAACCCTCTCATTCTTAGTCTTCAAATACTGAAATTTAGCTAATGTATTCCTGCCTTGCTCTCACTCCCCCAGCTTCTTCATCTGAACTACCCACAGCACTGGGGAGGAGGTTGCCAGGTGGTTGCATGGATAGAACACTAGGATTGCTATCAGGAAGAGACCTGAGTCCAAATTTGGCTTTAGGTTCCTATTAAGTGTGTGACCCTAAGAAAGTTACTTAAGCTCTGTCTGCCTCTGTTTCTTTAACTGTAAAGTAGAGAGAACAATAGCACCTAATTCATAGGGTTGTTTTAAAGATTAAATGAGATAATATTTGTAATGTGTCTAAGGCATCCTGCTCCATAGTAGGTGCTTCTCTGTATGCTGGTTACCTTCTAGGAACATCCTTCAGTTTATCATCATTATTGCTAACATGAGGTCATCTCCTTTATCCCCCAACAGCATGCAAAGATCCCACTTTGGATTTATCAGGCCAGAGTATAGAAGCACTAACTCATCCCTCCTTTTGTACCCTATCCTTCTTTTAATGAAGCCTAAATTCACACTAGCTATTTTGTCAGATTTGACACAGTATTTTCTCATATGACTTGCAAATCCAGATATTTTTCACAGGGCTGTGTATTCATGTTTCTCCCTTTCTGGCACTTGTACCCTTGGTTTTTTTGAACTGAGGCATTGGACTAACCATCTGTCCAGGTTTTGACTATGAAGGGAGATTCTGTCCAGTATGCACTGGCCCTGCCCCCAGTGAAGTCCATACACTCAAGGACTTCTACTGATGGTCGTTTAGGCTATCTTGAGGAGGCCACTAGAAGGACAAATCTTAAACTTATTTCAGATATAACAGATGAGTTTTTAAAGTCATCTTTCAGTAGCTTCTGTGTATATACATACACACATGCACACACATGCATGCACACACACAGTCACAGTTATAGAGAGTAAAACATGGGAGGAAGGATGGGAAGCAGAAGTAACTAGTAGAAGGTACTTGACTGATGATGTAGGCATAGGGCTTACAAAGAAATTCAACTAAAGATTGAACAAAGTGTTTTTGTGTTTTTACAGCTTCCTCCAGTATGACTTAAGTGAAGAATCACAGAGAGCATTGGTCATGCTGAAATTAAGGAAATCTTTTCTCACCTTTATGAAAAAGAAAGAAGATCGTACAGTAGCATTTTTTAACAAGAATGCTGAAGACAGAGTGTTCTCTTGATCTGCCCACATTCTGGCTGTCTTTGAACAAATTTCTTTTCCTTTATGAGCATCAATTTTCTTATCCATTTTCAAGGGAATTATGATTTTTCATATTAATAGAAGGGACATATGTAATAAATACACTAATTCATTAGAATCTCCTCTTCTGGCTTGAGAATTAGACTTACAACAATGAAATGATCCATCATAGCCTTGATAACACTCTCACTATCACTGCATTCTTATGCCTTGTTTTTCTTAAGTGAATCAAATCAAAGATTATAGAACCTGTTCTTGTCACAGAATTGTGATCCTGTGATTCACCAAGTAACAAGCCCTAAGGACCCGAAACAATACTATTCCCACAGGACTCCCAGACCTCTTTATTGTGGACTTGTAATGGGGAACCACTCGGGCCCTGAGATATGAGTGTTTGTAATCCACCTCCCCTCTCCTTCCCTTCCTGGTATTTATGTATATAATCTCTGTATGCACTAGAGGAAGGTCTTCCCCTCTGAAACTAAGGAAAACCCATGTAATGTCTTTGTCTTCAGGGACTCGAAGGGCTCTCAATTCCCTGCTTTTCCCATTCCTTTTACTCACTCTCAACACTTTAGAAATGTCTGTAATGGGAATCTGCTGCCTCAGGAGGACAACATGTTCTCCATCATTGGAGCACCCAAAGTAGAAGATGGATAACCATTGGACAGGAATGCTGTGAGTGAATTTGCTGTATTTGTACGACTGAGATTAGACACTGATAAGCTATAGAGGAAGGACGAAGAAAAGTCTGGGCAAAGCAAACAAGGCTTGTAAACACTGACCCCAGAGTTGGAAAAGGCTATGATGTGAAGAGGAAGGAGGGTGGGGAATTGGAGATGGAGATAATACGATCTTCTTTGGCAGTCTGGCAACTATGAAATCCACCCATACTTTTCTTTCCTGAGGTCTTATCTTCAGCCTTCAGCTCTCATCCCTCTCTTATAACAGTTCCAGTCCCTGGTGCTTTTGAAAAAGCTCACTCCATCCCCTTCCTGGGTATTCCCACCAATTTTCTTATAGATGTAACTCCTACTCAGCCTTTCAGGTCTGAACTAGTAGTGATCTGCATCTGTTTGCAAAGATACATGGTCTAACAAAAGCCTAAGAAAATACCCAGGGGTAGGAATGCATGGAATGGGGTATGAAAATATCTTCCCTTAGAAGGAGATGGACTTCATAATTACCTGGAGAGGCTTACACAAACTGATGCTAAGTGAGAAGAGCAGAACCAGGAAAAACCTGTACACAATCACAGACACATCATACATGTGATGACCAACCTTGATAAACTGG
>CM053588.1:80597775-80619441 GCA_028646515.1 Pseudochirops corinnae | reverse complement strand
GTGGAAATAGACCCCACTCACCCACTGGACACAATTAAGGCCTCTGGGGCAGAAGAGTCCTAAAACTGAAGGTGCCATCCAACGTTAAAGTTCATCCCAGCTCAGACATTCTATATGTTTAAGAGGTCTTCCTTTTCTCCTCTGTCAGATGAGGAGGTTTGAGAAACAAAGGCATCTTTAATATCAGACTCCTGGGTTTCCTTTCTCCAAGTCTATTCTCCTGGACTAGGGATTCTGAGAACTCTTTAAATCTGGAGCCCTGGGTTCAAATCCAAATTCTGTCACTCACTGAACCCCCTTGGACAAAACATCTTACCCTCTCCCTGCCTTGTTATTTCTGATCTGCAAAGACAGGAGTTGGACTGGATCTCTAAGGTCCCTTTCAGTTCTACATTTATGATCCTGAATACTTAATAAATATGAGTTGAATGCACCTCTCACAGTGCAGAGGCTGGGGGTTTGAGGAATCTAGGGACAACATCTTCTATACTATAAAATTCAAGACCATTTTAAATATCAAGGGACCTTATCTGTGTTTCCATTGAAATGTTCTGACCTATTATGGGAATACACCTGCTAAAGATGACTTGAATACCCTGGGGAATGGGTTGGATGGACATGGGATGGATGCCGTGTCCTTTATTGACACACAATACAAGTTTTAGGGAAAGAGTCTGGTTCATGTCCCTGTGTCCCCATATCTATACAAAGGGAGGTAGAAGTGGAGATAGGAATGGGATTAACATAATCAAGCCATGTTTCTGCTTACTAAGGGAAGGACTCTTCACATTCTACTCTATGAATTCCCAGGTCTAGGTATTTTCTTCAGCTTTTGTTACAACCTGTATCTTTGCAAACAGATGCTGGTCACTGTTAGCCCAGACCTGAAAGGCTGGGTAGGGGTTACGTCTATAGGAAATCCAGGGGAAAAATCAATGAAGGGGATGGAAAGAGAGTTTTCCTCCCAGCACCAGGGACTAGTTATTATGAGAGATGGAAGAGAACTGAAGGCTGAAGATATGAGCTCAGGAAAGAAAAGTATGAACGGACTTCAGGTTGTCAGACTGGCAGTGGTTCTCAATCTGTGGGTCACGACCCCTTTGGGGGTCAAATGACCCTTTCACAGGGGTTGCCTAAGACAATTGGAAAACACATATGAAGTTATGAAGTAGCAATGAAAATAATTTTATGGTTGGGGGTCACCACAACATGAGGAACTGTATTAAAGGGTCACGGCATTAGAGAGGTTGAGAACCACTGGCTAGGGCGATCACTTTGTCTGAACCTCCAATTCCCTTCCCTGCTTCCTCTTCACTTAACCCATGCCTCACCAATTCTGGGGTCAGTGTTTACAGGCACTATTACATGGGCCCAGACTTTTCTTTATCTCTCTTCCACAGCATCTCAGCATCTAACACTAGTTGTACAAATACAGCAATCTCCCTTAGAGCATTCATGTCCAATGGATATCCAACTTCTGCTTTGGGTCTTCCAGGGATGGAGAACATACTGTCCTCCTGAGGTACCAGATTCCCATTGTGGACATCTCTAATTTTAGGGGGAGTAGGAAGAAGGGGAAAAGCAGGGGAATGAGAGCCTATCAAGTGACTGAAAACACAAACACTATGTCTGTTTTGCTTAGTCTCAGAGGGGAAGACTTTCCTGTAGTGAATGTAGAGATTATAGATATAGATATAGATATAGATATAGATATATAGATATATCCCAGGTGGGGGAGTAGGAGGTAGATTACAAATATTCATCTCCCAGGGCCTGAGTGGTTTCCCACTACAGGCCCACAAGTCCACAGTACAGAGGTTGTGGTATCCTGTGGGAAGAGTGTGGTGTCAGGTCCTTAGGGTTTCATTACTTGGTGGGTCACAAGATCAGAGTTCTCAGACAGGAACAGGTTCTACCATCTTTGATTTGCTTCACTTAAGGTACAGAGGTACAAAAGTGCAGTGATTGGGAGAGTGTCATAGAGGTTTTCATTGATAATTTCAAGCTGCATTGAAAGTCTGACTCTCAAGCCAAAAGAGGCAATTCTGAGAATTTAATCTATTAGAATATTCATTACATATATCTTATTGATTAGTATGAAAAGTCATAATTTCCTTCAAACTGGATGAGAAAACTGATGCTCATAAAGCAAAAGGGACTAGGTCAAAGTCACCCAGTCAGTGGGCAGATCAAGAGTACACTGTGTATTCAGCATCCTTGTCAAAGAATGCTCCTGTAGCATCTTCATATTTTTATGTTTTGAAGAGAAAAGATTTCCTTGATTTTAGGTTGGCCAACGCTTTCTTTGATTCTTCTCTTAAGACTTTTTGTGAGAAGCTATGGAAAGACAAAGACATTTTGATCAATCTTTAGCTGAATTTCTTTGTAACCCCTATGCCTATATCATCAGTCAAATCACCTAGTCACTTCTGTCTCTCATCCTTCCTCCCATGTTTTGCTGTCTATAACTGTGAGTCTGTGTGTGTATGTGTGTGTGTGTGTGTGTGTGTGTGTGTGTGTGTACAGAAGCTACTGAATGATGGTTTTTAAAAATTTATCTGTTGTATCTGAAATAGGTTTCAGATTTGCCCTTATAGTGGCCCTCTCATAACAGCCTCAATGACCATCAGTTGAAGACAATGTGTACATGAACTTCACAGAGAGTAGGTCCTGCACAGACTGAATAGAATCTCCCTCCATAATCAGAACTTGGACAGATGGTCGACCCTATGCCTGGGTTAAAAAAAAAAAAAGCCAAATATACAAGTGCCAGCAAGGGAGAAACATGAATAGACAAGAATTCATATGAAAAATATCTGGGCTTGCAAATCAGGAGTCAACTGTGTGACAAATCAGACAAGATACTTATTGCGAATTTAGGCTTCATTTAGAGAAGCATAGCATACAAAAGGAGGGATGGGTTAGTCCTTCTATACTCTGGCCTGGTCAAGTCAGTGTGAGATCTTTGTATTCTGTTGGGCAATAAAGGGGCCACCTTCATTTTAAGAATAACCATGAGACACAATCACAGACACATCGTACATATGATGACCAACCTTGATAAACTGGACTATCCTCAACAACACACAGCTAAAGGACAACTCTACAAGCCTTAGGATGGAAGGAGATATCTAAACTCAGAGAAAGATAAAGAAAGACTAGAGTTTAAATGGAGACTGAAGCAAAACATGCTATTGTTCTCTTTCATGTCTGGTTTTGCTTTTTTTCCCAGTGATCACTCATTGGTTACAACCCTTCTATATAATCAAACAATTGTACAATGTGAAAGTATTTGCAGATCCTATACATGATTGCACGCCACCATGGGGTGGGGGTGGGGGGGAAAGGAGGAGAGAAAATCTGAAACTCAAGTGATTGTGGAACTGAATCTTGTAAACTAAAAGTAAATAAACAAGTCATTCAAAAAAATAAAAAAAGAAAAAGAAAAAAATAAAAAGAATAACCATGAGAAACTGTAGGATGTTCATAGGAGAGTAACTAGGATGCAGAGGTGGGAGGGAAGCAAGGAAGGAAAGAAACAAGCATTTATTCAGCACCTACTGTGGGGTAAGGAGCCTTAGGCACATTACAAATATTATCATATTTAATCTTCAAAACAACCCTGCTAGTAAGGGACTATTGTTCTCTACACTTTATAGTTAAGGAAATTGAGGCAGACAGAGCTCAAGTGACTTGCTCAGGGTCACAGGACTAATAAGCATCTAAAACCAAATGTGAATTAGGGTATCTTCCTGATAGTGGTCTACCCTTGGCACCACCTGGCAGCCTCCTCCCCAGTGCTGTGGGTGGGTCAGATGAAGAAGCTGGGGGAGTGAGAGGAAGGCAGGGATATGCTAGATGAATTTCAGTATTTGAAGACTTGGAATGAGAAGGTTTTATTTTTAGTATATTTATTGTTCTATTGGGGAGGCAGATGGAGGAAGAAATAATCAAGGTAAAAATAGATTTAATCTCTCTCTACATATACATATATGAATACATTAGTGTATATATATATATATATACACATATATATACATATATCTATATGTATATCTATCTATCTATACATATATTTCTTTTTTTTTAAAGATTTGTGAAACTGCGTTTAATAATGTCAAATTTTTTTTTTAATTTCATCTTTTTTTTTTTTTGGAGGGGAGAATACAGAGCAATTGGGGTTAAGTGACTTGCCCAAGGTCACGTGGCTAGTTTTTGTGTTAAGTGTCTGAGGGTGGATTTGAACTCAGGTCCTCCTGACTCCAAGACCAGTGATCTATTCACCGTGCCATCTAGCTGCCCCTATATATATATATATTTCAAAGGAAGAAAAGAGTAATAGAGAAGCCTGACTAGGTACAGATTCGACTTGACCAGTGATGTCAAACTCAAATAGAAATTAAACCTCTAGAGTCACATATTGCTTTAGAAAAGTCAAAATTAACATTATTTATATTCTACTGCATTTTTACTTATTTTATTAAACATCCCCATCTGAATCTGGTTGGATCCCCCTGGGAAATGTTTTGACCCCAAGGGTGGCCCCTCTGGACTAGAGGAGGGATCTTTCTCTAAGATACTGGGATTCTGTGGGAGCTACAGGAAAACAACAGGAAAAAATCCTTGTGTCCACCCTATGGATTTGTGGGTGGAAGAAATTCAGCCTTTCTAGGTAAGCAGTAATATGGCAGTGGCTTGAACAATTACCTCTACCCTCCTTTCCCAGAGCTGTTCAGCCTCTTCACATTAATCACAGAGACCCTTTCTTTCCAGAAGGAAACAAGAGAGAAAAGTGAGACCAAGAAATAGGTTTCAGGTGAAGGAGATGGATTAAAAAAAATACTAGAGAAGTCCACTGGGTTTGTACGAAGGAAGTGAACTCTCCTCTGAGCAAACTAACCCTGGCAGAAGCAAGGGGAGTGAGAAGGAGAAGGCTCCACTACCTGCAATGTTCAGCAGGAAAGGAAATGTCTTAGACTCAGACTGTATCAGACTGGCTGACTCTAGGTCCCTTTCCAATTTTCCCTGCTCTTAGATCTTTTTTGTGGTTCCACTAAACAACTGGAAACTGAGAGAGTCTTCATGAAATAAGGAATATCCCAACAAGTTATGGCTGACTAATATGAGGGAATATTAGAAGAAGATGATTTCAGAGGAACCTAGGAAGACTTGTATGAACTGATTTGGAGTGAAGTGAGCAGAACCAGGAAAACAATTTATATAATAACAACATGAAGCATGACAATTACAAAGACAAAGCACTTTGAAACAGTTTAGAAGCCTGATTAATGCAATGATCAACCATAATTCCAGAGGACTCACGAAGCAGCATACTACCAACCCCCTAACGGGGAAGGTAATGGACTCAGGGTACTGATGGAGACACATGATTTTTGCACTAGGCTAGTACAAGCATTTGTTTTGCTTGACTATCCATATTTGTTACAAAAGTCTTATTTTCCTTTTATTTTTTTCAAATTAGCAGGAGGAAGGGAGGGATAGAGGGAGATAAAATGGATTGTTTATTTACTGAAAAAATTAAGTTAAAAGGTTTTTTCTTCTTCCATTTTGGCCTTAATGACTAAGGAACATTCAAGAAAGGAAATTTGGGGGACTGTTTGTAGTTTACATTCCTGATTTTCCAAAGCATCAAACAGCAACTTCCTTCATTCATCACCAAATAAATCGAAATTCAGGCCCCAGGTTTTTAGGTTCTCTCTACTACAGATAACAGGAAGGAGATCCTGAAGACAAGCAGCAGTTAGAGCACAGCCAGACAAGCTAAAGGAGAAGGATAACCAAAGGAAAAATGACAATTTCATTTCTGTAGGAGTCATTGATTTCCTGATTTTTGGGGGGGAAGCTGATCAAACAAACAGGCCCTTTAGAACCATTCTCTCACAATACACACACACACACACACACACACACACACACACACATACAGAGTAGCATGCACATAGCAAGCTCCACACACTGGAATTTGTTTTGCTTTATCCTGTATATTTGTTATAACAGCTTTGTTTTTCTTTTTCCCAAAAATGGGAGGGGGGAAGATGAGTAAGGATAAGATTGTGTAAGAATAAGATTGTAAACAGAAAAAGAAAAGAAATCACTAAGTGTAATAGCAAGCACCCTAGAACACCCAGGATGGCTGCTAGCACAGGTTCTTTGATCTGCTTTACTAAAGGAAAGCAACTTTATAATGGTCCATAACACTAAGGAATCTTTTTTTTTTAATGGAGAACAAAGAAGAGAAGGAAGGTCAGAAAGAAGCATAAACAGGATAGTTTTGAAAGCCACAGATTGATCATATATTTAAAAAAAAAAAGCAAGCTCTACATAACAGAGATCCACAATTTTGTGCATAACTCTCTTTTTCTCTGTTCTAATACATAGAACAAAAGTCTATTCTATTTGGTGATTAAGTTCATCATTTAAAAAAAAAAACATCAGGCTAGAATGAAAATGATAATTGTTTTTTTAATGACATTTTCTAGAAGAGTTTATGACCAAACAAGGGATAGAGAGGATCATAAAAGTTTAAATGGTATGTTTTGATTAAATTAAATTAAAATTTTTACATAAACAAAACCAACACAGCTAAAATTAAAAGAAAAACAAATACTTGTGGGAAAAGTACCATTGGATCAAGTTTCACTGATAAAGGTCACGTGGTCCTAGTATTATAAAAAAAATAAATTTAAGCTTATAAGGCTAAGAGTCTTTCTTCAATAGATAAATGATCAAAGGATATAAACAGGCAGTATTTTAAAAATTATATTTTATTTTCTCCCAATTACATATAAAAACAATTTAAACTTTTTTTTTAAGTTTTCATTTTGAAATCCTATAATTCTCTCCCTTCCCTACCCCCTTCCTGAAAGAGTTAGCATTCTGATATAGGTCATATGAGTACAATCATGGAAAACATTGCCATATTAGTCATTTTGTGCAAGAAGACTTGAAAGCAAGAAAAAAAGAAAGGAAGGTAGAAAGTGAAAAAGAGTGTTCTTCAGTCTGTATTCAGACTCAGTTCTTCCCCTGAAGGCAACATTTTTCATCATAAATCCTATGGATTGTCTTGGATCATTGCATTTCTGAGAATTGCCAAGTCATTTACAATACTTCATCATACAATGTTGCTATTGTTATATACAGTGTTCCCTTGGATCTGCTCTCTTCACTTTGTATGAATTTATGTCTTTCAAGGTTTTTATAAATCATCTTGCCTATCGTGTCTTATAGCACAATTATGTTACATGAAAATCATATACCATACCTTATTCAACCATTCCCTAATTGATGAATATGATCTCAATATCCAATTCTTAGCTACAACAAAAAGAGCTGCTATCGAAATTTTTGTACAAGTAGGTTCTCTCTCTCTCTCTCTCTCTCTCTCTCTCTCTCTCTCTCTCTCTTCTCTCTCTTTCTCAGAGAACCAAAATGACATCACTATGTTAAAGTCAAGTTTCATTGCATTGTGTCCAACTCTAGCAGAGAGCTTAGAATACTCTATCATGGGTTGGGCACAAATAGTCAATGTGAATATTTGAGGTGAGTTCTCTAAATTTGCACATTTCTGATTTCTTTTGAGCTATGTCAATTCCTTGCTCATAGAGCACTATGATGAGGACAGGCCATGATGAACAGTCCCATACCACTGTCTCCAGTGTCACATAATCAATTTCAAAGTTCTTTAGAGAGATCTTGATAGTGTCCTTATAGCGTTTCTTCTGACCACCATTTATGTGCTTCTCCTGTCTCATTTCTCCATAAAATGATCTTTTAGGCAAGTGAATCTCTGAAATTTTACCATGAGCAGCCTTATGGAGTTGTACTATCTGCAATAGAGTTGGAGTGCTTGGCAGTTGAATTTGAGAAAGGACCTAAGTGTACATTACATTATCTTGCCAGGTGATCTTCAGAACCTTCCAGAAAAAAAAAAAATTCAAATTCAAGTTTCTTGGCATGGTGTTGGTATACTGTTCAGGGTTCATAAGCATACAACAATAAGGTCAGCACAGTGGCTTTATAGACCTTCACTTTGGTAGGCTGTCTAATACTTCTTCTCTCTCACACTTTCCTTTTCCACAAACAGTGAGTGCAGTAGCACTCCAGAGAGACTCTGTTGGCTGTGGGCACTTGCAGAAGAGCAGAGACCCTGGTTTCAGTTCTAGAACACAGTGGAAAGCTATAGTTCGCAACCACCACAGGGAGCAAAATAAGCAGGAGCATTTGTGGGACAGAGTAGCTGGGGGTCCCATTCCAGGCTTAGGGGTGAAGAGGAGTGCCCAAAGTTGGCCCTCCTGGACTGAGCTCATAAAATAACAGTAAGAAGGAACTGAGGACTTGGGCATCATTCCCCACACCTGGGGACTAAAATCTGAATGTCAATAATGAACTACTAAAAATAAAACAAAGGAAAACAAAAGAAAAAAATGAGTAAGCAAAGGAGAAAGATGTCAACAAGAGATAACACCTATGGGGACAGAGAAGATCTTGAGGCTAAAAAGGTCACTTTTTTTCAATGAGAAATGCCAAATGGTCACAAACCAAAAAGAGGTCTTAGAAGAACTTAAAAAGGACTTGAAAAATCAAATGAGAGATCAAGGAAAAATTAGGGAAAAAAATGAATAATGCAAGAAGATTATGAAAAGAAAGTCAACCAACTAGAAACAGAGTATCAAAAATTTAACAAAGAAAATAATACCTTGAAAATGAACTGAGCAAGGGGAAGCTAATGACTGTATAAGACACCAAGAAATGATAAAACATTTAAAATCAGAAGAATGAAAAAATAGAAGAGAATGTAAAACATCTCATCAGAAAAACAACTGATCTGCAGAACAGATAGAGGAGAAATAATATAAGAATAGTCTGACCAACTGAAAGATATGATCAAAAGATCAATCTTGATACAATATTACAAGAAATTACTAAGAAAATTAACCTGAAGTTTTAAGACAAGAAGATAAGGCAAAAATACAAAAAAAAAAAATACATCTATTACCACCTGAAAGATACCTGGAGGAAAACTTACAGGAATGTGATAGCCAAGTTTCAAAATTTCTAGGTTAAGAAGAAAACATTACAAGCAACAAGAAAAAAAAATTATTTAAATATCATGTAGCTACAATCAGGATTACACAAGAAGTAGCACCTAATACACTGAAGGACCATAGGTCTCAGAACACAATATTTTGTTGAGTAAAAGAACTAGGATTACAACCACATATAATTTACCCAGCAAAATTAGGTATAATCCTTAATAGAAAAGAAAATGGACATTTAATGAATTGAAAGACCTTCAGATATTTGTGACAAAAAGAGCTGAACTTTATTAAAAATTCAACATATAAGATCCAAGAGAAATATAAGGTAGATATTAACAACCAAGTATAAGGGACTCAATAAAGTCAAACTGGTTACTTCGTACATGTCATCATTCCTTTATAGCCACAATCCTCTAACATACTCATTTCATGCTAAACAGTTCAATTTCCTTAAAAACTGAGCCCATTCTTCTTGTTCTGATCTTCATGTCTGTGTTATGTCAAGTCAACAGTGTGACACAGGAAGGTAAAGAAAATGAGAATGAAGTAGATGCTGATTAGGGATTAGTAGGAATATTAAAGTGGGAAGGGAGAGAGGAATTCATTTCAACTCCTCTTTCTTGACAAAAACACTCAGTGTCTTTGACATTTCACCACTGGAGCATTGTGCCAGGCTGGACATACTACCGTAATTCTTTTTATTTTGGAAAAATTTCCACTGGTGACTCCTGTTTTTACAACACTTTAATTTCCATATGTGTCTCCTCATCTCCTACTCCTAGAGCCATTCCTTATAACAAAGAATAAAAAATAGGAAAAACAGTTTTTTAGAAAATCAGCCAACATGTGAGGTAAATTTGATGTTATATGTATTTCCCATCCACAGTCCTCCGTCTTTCACAATGAAGAGATGAAGTATGTATATTCTTCTATTTTTTTATTTGGGGCAATACTTGATGATTTTAATATCATGAGATTCAGTTTTGATTTTTCTTTTTCTTCCTCATCTACATTGTTGAAGTCAATGTATATATTGTTTTCCTGCTTTGTTTACTTTCCTCTGCATTAGTTCAGCTAATTCTTCCATTTGATACATGAAGCAATACTCCTTTAGGTATTTTTGTGAAAATTTCTTAACCTATTCTCTAATTTATGACTATCTACTTTTGGGGGTGTCAAGGTGGTGCAGTATACTTAACACTAGCTATGAACCTTTGGGCAAGTCATTTAACCCCCACTGCCCCTCAAAAAGCAAAAAAAAAAAAAAAAGACCATCTACTTTATTTAGCTGCTGCTGCTACTCTACCCCTAAGATCCCACCAAACCAGCAAAAAAAAAAAAAAAGCAACACCCATCCCAATAATGCCCTTAATGCATCACTATATATCCTGACAAAATGTGATATATTCATATTATTCAAATGATCACATTGGCAATGTCCAAAAATGTGAGTTTTTCCCAGCATTTTATATTAATCCCCTCTCTATCTATGAGGAGCATATTTCATCTTCATTCTCTTAGACTCATGGTTCAGTTGCTTTTCTCTAGAATGTCATCATTGTAGAAACTGATCTCCTAGTTCTGCTCACTTTGCTTTCCATTAGTTGACAAAAACCTTCCCAATAACCTGTGAAACTGTCCACTTCATCATTTGTTATGTCACAATAGGATTCCATTAGACTGATACACTACAATTTGTTTAGCCACTTCCCAACTGAAGGAGACCTTCATTTCCAATTTTTAGCTACCACAAAAGGAGATGCTATGAATATTTTTGGATATATGAATGCCTTTCCTTTTTCTATGACTTTTTTTGGAGTATTCTCCCAGTAGGAATAGAGGTAGGTCAAAGACTAGGCACATTCAAGCAAATTTTGGGGCATAGTTTCGGACAGTTTTCCAGAATGATACTAAAAATCACAATTCCTCAAAAGGAACTCTGGTGTGCCTGCTGTTTACAGAACTTATTCTATTTCTCGTGTTCCTCTTTGCCATCTTTGCCAGTCTGATATGTGTGAGGTAGAAACTCTAAATTGCTTTAATTTTCATTTTTCTAATAATGCATTATTTATAGAACTTTTGCACTCATTTTTCATCTTTACTGTCACTCATTTTAACCATTTTTTTCATAATTGTTGTTACCTTCTCCTTTGAAAAACGCCTTGTTGATATGCTCTACCGTTTATGTATTGGGGATTGATTTTTAGCCATGTAAATTTGGAAGAGTTCCTTATATTTTATGAGCATGAAATTTTATCAGAGAAATGATGCAAATATTTTTTCCAGAAATATCTTTGCCTTTGAAATTTTTACTATATTAGATTTGTGAAAAAGCTTTTTAATTTTAGATCATTGAAACTGTCAATTTTTTCCTTCATGATACTTTCTCATCTGATTAGTCATGAATTTTTCATCTTTCAACAGATCTGAAAGGTCATTTCTTCTTTTCTCTTTTAATTTAGTTTGTGAACATTTATATTGAGGTCATATATTCACATGGAGCTTATCCTGGCATAAGATGTGATATTTAGGTCTAAATTTAATTTCTACCACTTGATTGCTATGCAGGATTTTTTTTGCATCTCAAAGAATATTCTTTTGGAAACCTGAATTACATAACCTTGAATAAGATTAATATATTTCATATAGTAATATGTACATGTATGTATATATACACTCATGTGTGTATAGACCCATGTATATGTGTATAAACACACACACATATTGTTTGAACCAACCAATGAGAAATATCAATATTGTTTGAATTATTTAGGTCTGTCATTTTTTCAGAAAAGATTGTTTTATATTGAGATTCATAGCATCTCCTGGAGCTTGGTAGATATACTCTCAAATATTTTATAGCTTCTGTAGTTATTTGAATGTACATTCATTGTAGCTATTCCTGCATATTTTGTGGGTTATATAGAGGAATGATGATAATTTACGTGATTTTATCTTTTATCCTTCAATTCAGCAGAAGTTATTATTTGAATTAATTTTTGGCTCTCTAGAGATCAACCTACTCTCTAGAGTTCTACAAGTACTCAATCTTACCATCTACATAAGGGATAATTTTGTTTTGTCTTTGCCTGTGCTCCTCCTTAGTTCTTTTCTTATGGCTCTAGCTAGCATTTCTAACAGTATATTTAACAGCAGTAGTGTTAACAGATGTTCTTGTTTTGCAACTGATCTTACTGGAACAGAATCTCAATTGTATCTAACGTTTGTTTTTTTGATTTAAAGACAGTTTGCTATATTAAGAAAAAGTCTCCTGATTCTTACAATCTCTAGAATTTTTAATTAAAAAAAAAGATTTCTTGGGGAGGCTAGGTGGTGCAGTGAATAGAGCACCGGCCCTAGAGTCAGGAGGACCTGAGTTCAAATCTGACCTCAGACACTTAACACAAAAAACTAGCCATGTGACCTTGGGCAAGTCATTTAACCCCAAAAGCACTCCAAAAAGCACAAAAAAAAAAAATTACTTGATTTACTCGAAGGTTTTTCAGCATTCACTTATATTATCATACAATTATTGCTATCTGTATTATTAACACAGGTTATCATATTTATCATCTTCCATATATGAAAACAACTCTGGTCATAGTGTATGATCTTATGACATGGTTACAGCCATCAGAATAATATTTATTGGGGAAGCTAGGTGGCACAGTGAATAGAGCACTGGCCCTGGAATCAGGAGGACATGAGTTAAAATCCGGCCTCAGACACTTAACACAAAAACTAGCTGTGTGACCTTGGGCAAGTCAGTTAACCCCAAATGCCCTCCAAAAAGCAAAAAAAAAAAAAAAGAGTAACATTTATCTATTTGTGTCAATGTTCACTGGGTTTAACGTCTTTAGACTGCTTGCTCTGCTTTTTTCTCCCTGGTTTACTTATCAAGATCCTATTTACATCAGAGGAAGATATGGGAAGGCTGCTTTTTCTTATTACTGAAAACATTTTATGTATTATTGGAATTAATTGCTCTATGAATGATTCATGAATTTCATTTGTCTCTTCCTCTGGTCCTGAAGTTTAGTTTTACTTCAGAAGCTCATTTGTGGCTTTTGGAGTTTCTTTTTATTGCTAATAGTTTATTGACATAAGCTCATTAATTTATGGTAGTCAAATTTCAGAATTATCTGGTCGAGGAGAAAATACTAGAGGTAAAATATATAAACAATTTAAATATCATGAAACCACAGCAGGATTACATGGGACCTAGCAACTTCCACATTAAAGAATCAGAGGATTTAGAATATGGTATTCGAGAAGACAAAGGAGCTTTGATTACAACCCAGGATCAACTAAACAGCAAAATTAAGCATAATCTTTTCGGGGAGGAGATGAGCATTCAATGAAATAGAGGACTTCCAAACCTTTCCAATGAAAAGACCAGAGTTAAACAGAAAATTAAATCTTCAAATACAAGATTCCAGAGAAGCACAAAAAGGTCAATGGGAAAGGAAAAAATATGTTATTCAAAAAGGGTAAAATGTTTACATCTCTACATGGGAAGTTGATACTTGTAACTATTGACAGCTGTTTCTTTATTACAACACTTAGAAGGGGTATACCAGTATATATACATATATTCTTCCCCTCTTAAATCCACTCCCAATGAAGGTCCATTGCCCCAACTTCCAGTTCTCCTCCCCCATCTAATCCCTCTGTATTGATTTTTCCCTTGCATCTCATTTGTACAAAATAATTTCATTTTAACTGTTCATAAATGATTTTATTTTTAAATTCATATCACACTCAGGTTTACCCCTAGATTTTCTTATAATCTACACAATTATTAAAGAGAATATTACACATAAGTTTTACATTTTACATATATGAAAACGTAAACAATCTATCCCCATGAATCACCTATAATCAGTCTTTGGTATGCACCTTATATTTCTCTTGGCTCTTGTATGTCAAATCTAGTAAGTTCATGGTTATTGTTGTTTTTCACAAAGTCTTGAAACTCTGACAGTTGATCAAATGTCCAGATTTTTCATTCAGAATTGTGCTTAGCTTTGCTGGGTATGATATTTTCACCTGGAGCCCCAATTATTTTACTCTATGATATATAGTGTTCCCAGACCTGTAGTTCTTTAATGTCTCAGCTGTTATATCTTGTGTGATCTTAATTGTGTCACCATCATATTTGAATTGTTTTAATCTTGATCCTTTTAATATTTTATCCTTGAGTTTGGGGTTCAGAATTTAACTATAGTATTCATATAAGTATTCTTCATAGGATCTCTTTTTAAGTGGTGATTGATGGATTTTTTTTCTATTTCTACTGTTTTGCCTTATTCTAATGCTTCAGGACAATTTTTTGCATTATTTCTTGTATTATTGAATAAAAATTCTTTTTTTGATCAGGGATTTCAGTTAGTCTGATTATTTTTATGTTTTCTCTTCTTTATCTCTTCTCCAAATCCATTGTTTTTCTTATATTTCACTTTCTTTTCTATTTTTTCACTATTCATATTTTGTCTATTTTTTTTCTTGATCTCTTATAATTTTGCTGCCATCACCTTGCCCAATTCTACTTTTCAAGGTATCATTTTCTTCCTTAAGATTCTGAATCTCCTTTTCTAATTGGTTGACTTTCATAATCTTGTTTTTCTTGGATTATTATTTTTTTGTGGTTTTTTCCTCCATCTCCATCATTTGGTTTTTTTTAAAGTCTTTTTTAAAGAAATTCTATGAATTCTTTTTGGGCAAGTGACCATTTGATGTTACTCTTTAGTAGTTTCTATATTTCATTATCCTCCTCTGACGATGAAGCCCAATCTTCTCTATTCCCATAATAGCTTTTTATGGTGGGATTCTTTTCCTTTGCCTGTATGTATATGTTTTGAGATTTTCCTATAAGTGGCAATCACATTGTCATAAGCCTAATGTTCACTCCTTTTGGCAGGCATGCCAACTTGTTGACTAGATTAGTTTTGATTAAAAAACCCAGACCAGTTTCGCAGCACTCCCCTTCACTGTGGTCACTCCAGAAAAATGTGTATCCAGCTCCAACTTAAGTAAGCTGCCCTTCATTTGCCAGCTTTCTTTCACTCGGAGCTGCTATTTGGATGTGATACCTGATGAGTTCTCTTGTGAGAAGAGCTGTTCATCTTTCAGGTCTACTGGATTTTGTGTTGTTTGTAACTATGCTCACATTTCATGTCCTGCTGGTGAGTGGAATCATCTTGGAAGATGTTTTTAATACATTTTTTTGTGATTCTCAACCACAGAGTAGGATTCCCCACCAGCTGTGGTAATCAGGCCAGGGCTAGGTAAGCAGACAATTTTTAGGGCATTTTTTCAGGTGCCTTCCTCACACCAGGAAGTGAACAGTGCTATCCTTAATAGTTGCTCAGAGACCCAGAAGGCTGCCAAATCCCACTGCCGCTTACAGTGAGAACAGATCCTATGGGCTAGGCCACCTGGGTACAATGTTGTGACTACAGAACCATGACTAATCCTGAAGAGGTCAAAGGAAAATTTTATGAAGATCTGGAGACTCTTACCATCAATGTGCCAAAAGAGGACAAGCTTATAATTCTGGCTGGCTTTAATGCTAGAGTGGGCTCAGACTACTAGACTAGTCAGGGAGTCCTAGGGAGAAATGGAGTTGGAAACAGCAACAGCAATGGTCACTTACTACTGAAGACTTGTGCATCTCATGACCTTCTTTGTCTTCCATTTACCTAAATGCAATAACACTTCATGGATGTACCCTCGCAGCAAACGATGGCATCTAATAAATAGACTATGTGATCGTAAGGAGAAGAGACGAATAAGATGTGAGAGTGATGAAGGCAATGTGAGGTGCAGAGTGCTGGACTGATCATAGACTTATCCTTTCCATTCACATTCATCAGAAGTGGTGTCCCCAAGGCAAAATGACTACCAAAAGAATTTATGTCAACCAATTAGAGGTCTTCTCTGAGTGAGAACAGTTTGTTGCTAAGTTGGAAGGAAAGTTGAGCCAACACATAGTTGGCAACACTGGAGCAGAAAAGGAGTGGGCAGCTTTCAGAGATTTGGTGTATAGCACTGCATGTGCTCATCTGGGTCAGAACACTTGCAAACACCAAGACTGGTTTGATGAAAATGATGTGGAAATTCAGAAGGTGCTAAAGAAAAAATGAGGATTTACCAGCAGGATAGTTCATCAATTTCTAAGAAGGTAGCATTTAATTCTATCAAAAGTAAAGTATGAGCAAAGCTTAGAGAGATGCAGGATTCCTGGATCAGTAAGAAGGCAGATGAAATTCAGTTTTATGCTGATAGTGACAATCCAAAGCACTTTTATGATGCTCTGAAGGCTATTTATGGGACAAAGACCTATGGTGCATCTAAACTACTCAGTGCTGATGAAGTCACATTGATTAGTGATCAAGACATGATCCTAGAGAAATGGGCTGAACACTTCCATAGTGTTCTCAACAGACCATCATCAATCAGTACAGAGGCCATTGATCATTTACCTCAGGTTGAAGTCAATCCCTCCCTAGCTGAAGCTCCAAGTGAAGAAGAGGTTTTGAATGCCATTGGGCTCTTTTCATGTTGCAAAGCACCTGCTGCTGATTCTATTCCTGCTGAGATTTACAAGGTAGGGGGTCCATTGCTCATACAAAAGCTGACTGACATTTTCCAGGTTATGTGATAAGTCACAGTGGTTCTCAACCTTCCTAATGCTGCAACCCTTTAATACAGTTCCTCATGTTGTGGTGACCCCCAACCATAAAATTATTTTCATTGCTACTTCATAACTGTAATTTTGCTACTATTATGAATTGTAATGTAAATATCTAATATGCAGGATGTATTTTCATTGTTAGAAACTGAACATAGCCCACAGGTTGAAAACCACTGTGATAAGAGGAGGTTATCCCCCAGGAGTTCAAGGATGCCTCTATTGTCCATCTCTCTAAAGGTAAAGTAAATAGATTGTCCTGTGACAATCACAGGAGGGACTCTCTCTTAGTCATTCCTGGCAATATTCTTGCCAGAGTCATCCTTAATAGGCTAATACTTCATCTGGAGTATGACCATCTACCTGAGAGCCAGTATGACTTCAGAAAGCACTGAGGAACAGTCAATATGGTATTTGCTGCCCAACAACTCCAGGAGAAATGCCAGGAGCAGAACAGAGGTCTGTACACATTTGTAGATCTAACCAAGGCCTTCGATACTGTTAGTAATGAGGGTTTATGGAAAACTGTGTCAAAATTTGGTTGCCTGGAGAAGTTCATCAGCATTGTGCATCATTTTCATGACAGCATGCTTGCAAGGGTTCTAGAGAATGGACAATGCTCTTCTAACTTCCCAGTCACCAATAGAGTGAAAAAAGGCTTTGTGCTTACTCCCATGCTTTTTAGCATAACATTTTCATCCATGTTGTCAAATGCTTTCAATGAGGACAAGCATGGCATCAAGATCAACTATAGTACTGATGGTAAATTCTTCAATTTGTAAAGGCTACAGGCCAAAACCAAAGTGGAGGGAGTATTCGTGCATGATTTTCTGTTTGCAGGTGATTGTGTACTCAATGCAGTCTCTGAAGATGAGATGCAACAAAGTAAGGATCAATTCTCTGCTGCTTGTGCTAATTTTGATCTAACAATTAACACCAAGAAAACACAGGTGCACCATCAGACACCACTACACCATGCATATGTGGAACCATTGGTTACTCATTTGGATGAGAAGTTTTGAATGCTGTGGTTAAGTTCATTTACCTTGGCAGTATATTTTCCAGGGATGCACACGATGATAATGAGGCTGACACATACACTGACAGAGCTAACTCAGTCTTTGAGAGGCTCTGAAGGAGTCTGAAGGAGGCTCTGAAGGAGCTCTGAAGAGGTATGGGAGAAAAGAAGTATTAGACTGACTACCGAACTGAAGGTCTACAGAGCCATTGTACTGACCTCAATGTTGTATGCCTGTGAAACCTAGACAGTCTACCAAAACCATGGGAGGAAACTGAATCACTTTCATTTGAATTGTCTTAGGAAGATTCTGAAGATCACCTGGCAGGATAGGGTACCAGACACTGAGTTCCTTGCTCAAACTAAACTGCCAGGAATTCAAACTCTGCTTCAGAGAGCGCAGCTCCGATGGGCTGGCCACATGGTTCAGATGCAAAACGTATGCTTGCCAAAAAGATTTTTTATGGACAACTCACAAAGGGCAAGCATTCACATGGTGGTCGGAAGAAACCATACTAGGGCACCCTACAGGTGTCTCTCAAGAACTTTGGAATTGACTGTGTGACGTGGGAGACACTGGCAGAGGACTGCTCAGCATGGGGTGCCCACATCAGAGAAGGTGCTGTGCTCTAGGAGCAAAGCACAGTTGAAGCAGTTCAATGGAAACACAGAATGTACAAATATGGACATTCCACCTCAAATATTCACACAGACTATTTGTGCCCAAGCTGCAATATAGCTTTTGGAGCTCATATTGGTCTGATCAGCCACAGCCACACATTGCAGCTTAATTTTAGTATAGTCATGTTGTTTTGGATCTCCTTCAAGAATGAAGGACAACAACCAACCAACCAATCAACCATAGGCTTAGACACCCAACTCCCCTCACTGGTGGGGGAGGGGTGGGGCAAAAGTTCCTGTGGCTGGGGCCAAGGCAGTCTCTCAGTCAATTAACCCGAGTACTTCCAGCTTTCCAGCTTTTTTTCTAAGCCACTTGCCTCTTGTTAAAGTGTACCCTAGCCTGGAGATGTTTACTCTTCACAGGAACCAAAAATCATACTGGGCTTTTACTTCTGATCTTCTCAAATTGTCCCAGGAAGACTTTTGTTGTACCCGTGTTCTTATTTATTTTTACCCACATCTTGTTCACCTTAATTTTCTGTTTTCTGAGGGAACATCTTGGGAGTTTGGAATTTTCTGACCTCTTCTACAATCTTCCCAGAATCCTCTGGTATATATATATTTAGAAGGGTATAAAAGTCTTCTAAATTCAGAAAGAAATAAAAGGCTTAGAGATAAGGAGCAGGGAGAGGATAAGGGAGAGATTTTTAGAGTGAACCCTACTTACAGTATATCTGGGTAAAATAGAGAACAACATATAAATATTTGCTTTTTGGAGGGAGGAAGGTAGGACAATTGGGGTTAAGTGACTTGCCCAAGGTCACACTGGTAGTTTTGTGTTAAGTGTCTGAGGCTGAATTTGAACTCAGGTCCTCCTGACTCCAGGGCTGGTGCTCTATTCATGGTGCCACCTAGCCGCCCCAGTATATACATTTAGAAGGGAATAAAAGTCTTCTAAATTTATAAGAAATAAAAAAGGTGAAGGAATAGGATAAGGGAAGAGTAATGAAAGGTGTCTAGATTAAATGGAATGGCATAGAGCAGTGGTTCTCAACATTCCTAGTGCCACAACCCTTTATAGTCATATGTGGGCATATCTGCATGTGGGCAGACCCCCTCTGGAGACAGATAGAGGAGCGGTGTCTCAGTTCCTAAGACCATGGGAAATATGTGTTTTCCAATGGTCTCAGGTGACCCCTGTGACCCCTGCAAAAGGGTCGTTCAACCACCAAAGGGGTCACGACCCACAGGTTGAGAACCACTGGCATAGAGAATAACATATATATTTGGAAGGCTAGAAAAGTCTTCTAAATTCAGATGCAAACGAGAGGAAAGGCAGGGAGAGGATAAAGGAGGGATTTTTGGAGAGGGGTTAGGTTAAGTAATAGGAGGGCAAGGTAGTGGGTAGAAGTAAAGTGGAGGAGTCAGGAGGAATAGGAAATAAGAGATACACACAAACATAAAATAAAGATCAGGGGTAGAAGTTATTAGGGGATAAAAACAGGGGTAGTAGTCACAATCTCAGGCAAACGAGATTTAATCAAAAGAGAAAAATAGGAATGGAGTCAGGATGGCAGAGTAAAGGCAGGGCCTCACATGAGCTCTCCCCCAGAACTCTCCACATACCTTTAAATAATAACTCTAAATAAATTCTAGAGCAGCAGAAGGTATATATTCTAGCCATAAAGATGGAGTGTAACATTTTTTTCCAGCCCAAGACAGCTTAGAAGGCAAGGAGGAAAGGTGTGTTGTAGCAGGCTAAGAGAGAAGCAGAGTTCAGTGCAGGCCACCCAAGCAATTCCAGGCCCCAGCAAACCCAGAATAGGCCTCAGGAACACTGAATTAGTGGTACCAGTGGACTTTCAGAACTCTCAGTCCATAGATGCCAAAGACAAATCAGAAGATCAACAGGAAATGGCTGTCACACCCAGGTAAGAATGGAGTGCCGTCCAGTCCAGGCTCCACCAGCATAGCCCTGGCCCCTGGAAACCAGGAGCAGGCCTGACAGCTGTGGCAGGATTTGCTTCCAGAGCTCTCAGCCCACAGACAGTAAGGGGGTCAAATAACTGATCTGGAGGACATTACAGGGGTCTTTTTGCTAGCACTAAGGAAGTACTCTGTTAACCTGCCCATATTTGGATCAGGGTCACAGTCCAGGGTATCAGTCCCAGGGTGAGGAGCACTATCACATCAAAGATTGTGGTCAGAGAGGAGCAGGGATACTCCTCACAGTTCCAGGGCAGAAAAGAGTGTGCATAGACACTAACACACCAGAGCACAGCCCAGGGGAGTATCAAATACCTCTCCTGAGGTCATTAACACTTTGAAAGAACTGAAAACTTAGAAGTCCCTAAAAATATCTTTGAAAACAGGTGCACAAAACTCCTAAAGCTTGGAACAGTGGGCCCTCTACCCTGGAAGTCGAGGCCCAGTTTAAGAAGGAGTTAAAAGTCAAGAAATAGGTTGGGAAAATAAACAACAGAAGAAAAATTATGACCATAGAAAGTTACTAAGGTGACAAAGAAGACCAAACCACACACTCAGAAGAAGATAACAAAGTCAAAGTTCCTATATCCAAAGCTTCCAAGAAAAATGTGACTTGCCCTCAGGCCACAGAAGGGTTAAAAAAAAAGATTTTTGAAAATCAGGTAAGAGAAGTAGAGGAAAAATTGGGAAGACACATGAGAGTGATGCAAGAAAATCATGAAAAAAGAGTCAACAACTTGATAAAAGAGACACAAAAAAATACTGAGGAAAACAGCACCTTAAAAAGCAGACTGTACCAAAATTGGAAAAGAGGGGTACAAAAAGTCAATGATGAAAACAATGCCTCAAAAAGCAGAACTGGTTAAATGGGAGAAGAGACAGAAAAATTTACTCAAAAAAATAATGCCTTAAAAATTAGAATGGACCAAATGGAAGCTAATGACTTTATGAGAAATGGAGAAATTATAAAATAAAACCAAAATTACAAAATAAAACAAAATAGAAGACAGAGTGAAATATCTCATTGAAAAAACATCTAACCTGGAAAAGAGATCCAGGAGAGATAATTTTTAAAATTGTTGCACTACCTGAAAGCCATGATCAAAAAAAGAGCCAAGACATCCTGTACCAAGAAATTATCAAGGATAAGCCCAAAGACCCCAGTTTCTGGGCTAAGAACTCATTATTTGACAAAAATTGCTGGGAAAATTGGAACATAGTTTGGCAGAAACTGGGTATAGACCATCATCTAATGCCATACACCAAAGTCAAGTCTAAATGGGTGCATG
>CM053588.1:80579914-80597275 GCA_028646515.1 Pseudochirops corinnae | reverse complement strand
ATATCAATCCCATATCAGAGATTTCCTCTCAAAAAACCTGAACCAAAACATTTTCTGAGAGTCTCCCTTCTTTATCACATCATTAATTCCATTCATAGGAAAAGAAAACAAAAACTTGCAGTTGCATTTAATGGACATGAGCTATTTTGTGTTTTGTTGTTGCCACTGTCTAAGAATTCTCCAATATTCACAGTTCTCTAAGTTTTTGATATGATTCTCCCCTTCTTCTTCTTGTTTTTGCTCCTGTTCTTATACTTGTTGTTAAAGGTTTCTTAAAAGCTTTGATCACATTTAATGGATATGAACTATTGTGTGTTTTGTTTTTCCCACTAACAATTCTCCCATATTCATAGTTTTCTGAGTTTATTGACCTGATTCTCCTCTTCTCCTCCTTTCCCTCCTCCTAGCCTCCTTCACTCTTTCTTCCCCTTCTCCTCCCCTGCGACTCCCTCCTCCCACTATTTTGCCTTCTACTCTCTCTCTTCCTCCTTTCCTCCCCCTGCTTCCTTGGTCTCCAGAGCATCCTCTGGGATCTCTTCCCCCACCTTCTCCTTCACCTCCTTCTCCTGTTCATTATTTTTTTCTTGCTCTTGTTCTTCTATTACTTTTTAGCATCACGATCTTCAGGTCTCCTGTACATTTTGAGGTAATTATAATATGTGTTATAAATGTTGGTCTAAAAATAATTAATTTCTGCCAAAATGCTGTCTGGTTTTTCCAGAAAATTTTTTTTTTTTACTTAGGGAGTTCTTCCGTAAGTACTTTACATTCTCATGTCTGTTGAAGAATACTTATTGAATTTAGTTCTTTCTGCTTCTTTCTTATGTAATCTTTCTAATATAATCTGATCTATTTTTATACTTTTCTATTTTTTTTAACTAATACTAAACAAGTTTGATAACTTTTACCTTATAGTATAATTTTGAAGTCTCAAACTGCTGTTCTCTGGAAGAGCCTGACCTTTTTAAAAGAAAATAGATTAATTCCACTGAAGAGAATATGACAAAGAGTGGTGATCTTGAAGCAGATGGTTTTTAGCTTTGCCCAGGGAAATGCGGGAGTGAATTATTCACAAAAAATGCAACTGACCACTTTCCCTCTGTTTGTTTTCTCCCACAGTCTGGCATATTGTAGACTTACCTCTACATGTCCCTGGAATTTCTGCTCTGTTATCTGTAGTAATAAGAGCCTGAAAAACCTGGATCTGAGCGGCATTTTCTTGGAGGAAGAAGGAATAAAACTTCTGTGTAAGGCCTTGGGAAACCCAGACTGCGTGTTAGAGACATTGAGGTGAGTTCTCACATGTTCCCTTGGTTGTTCTGTTTGGCATCAGGGATAGGAGTCCATTAGGGAGAGAGAACAGCACAAACCAGGGAATGGACTTCCTAATTTCCCTCTTTCTGTTGAGGATCCCATCCTTCTAGTCACTCAAGGTTTCAAGTTCACTGTTTTCCTTGGTTCCTCACTTTCTCACCCCATACATAAAATCAGTTGCCATATTCTGTCATTTTTTCTTCCACCAAAATCTCCTTTATCTATTTCTTATCTCTGTTCATGAAAGGAAGAAAGATGGAGCTGTATTCCCTACCTGGCTAGTTGGGTCCCCAGTGGCACCCATGTAGTGACAGAAGCCCAAAGAGCAGAAAGTTAGATTGGTGACTGAACATCTCCCTGTAACTTAAATCTAGTTTGCTTGAATATCATGGCATCACCTCCCTGATGTCATGGTCCTCTTTGAGAATCAAGGAGCACCAATATGCTCTGTGAGTAGTAGTTGCCCCAAGAAAGTTGCTTTGGTGACAAGAAAGATCAAAAGAGACCCACAGAAGGAGATAAGAAAGCCAAAGCTCCTCCACCTGGGGTGGGGATCCTGCAGCTTTAAAGCCACAGGTAGCCTTCTAGGTCCTTAAGTGCAGTCTTTTGTCTGAATTCAAGTTTTGCAGAAGAAATCCTTTTGCCAAATGTGATTTTTCCTGTCTTTTGTCATGTTTGCTAATAGGCCTCAGAGTTGTTTTATTCTACCTTTCTCTCATTAGTAGTAATTTGTAGCAGTCTTTCTTATGATTATGAGAAGTTTGTAGTTCCTCTTTTGAGACCTGTTTATTCATCTCCTTTGATCACTTATTCATGGAGCAATGACTTAAATCACATAATTCTGTTACCTATATACATTTTGGATATTAATCCCATATCAGAGCATTGCTGCCAAAAAACCCAAAGCAAAACAATACATTTTTCCAATATCTCCCTTTCTTATCTTACTGTGAATTCCACTCATGGGCAAAACCTTTCAATTTCATTTAATGGATATCAACTATTTTGTATTTTGTTGTTGCCACTAACAATTCTCCCACATTCATGGATGTCTGAGTTTTTTGACCTGATTCTCCTCCTCTTCCCCTTCTCCTGCCCTCCTCCTTTGTGCCTCTCTTCTGCCTTCTCCTGTCCTCCCTCTCCTCCCCCTGCTTCCTTGGTCTCCACAGCCTCCTCTGGGATCTCCTCCTCCCCCTCCTGTTCATTATGTTTTTCTTGCTCTTGTTCTTCTATTTCTTTTTAGCTTCATTACCATTTTGAGCTAAGTATAATATGTGTTATAAATGTTGGTCTAAAAATAATTAATTTCTGCCCAAATACGTTGCAGTTTTTCCAGAATTTTTTTTCTCATAGTGAGTTCTTCCATGAGTAATTTACATTCTCATGTTGGTTGAAGAAAACTTATTGAATTTAGTTGTTTCTACTTCTTTTTTAATTTAATCTGCTCTATTGTCATACTTCCTATTTTTTAAAACTAGTATGAAACTTGTTTGATGACTTTTACCTTGTAGTATAATTTGAAGTCTCAAACTGTAGTTCTCTGGAAGAGCCTGACCTTTTTAAAAGAAAATACATTAATTCCACTCAAGAGAAGATGACAAAGAATGGTGATCTTGAAGCAGATGGATCTTTAGCATTGTCCAGGGAAAGGCACGGAGTGAATTATTCACAAAAAATGTGTGATCACTTTCCCTGTGATTATGTTTTCTCCTGCAGTCTGTCATCTTGTCATCTTACCTCTACATGTTCCGAGGATCTATTCTTTTATCTCAGTTGCAATAAGAGCCTGAAAAAGCTGGATCTGAGTCGAAATTCCTTGGAGGAAGGAGGAATAAAACTTCTTTGTAAGGCCTTGGGAAACCCAAACTGCGTGTTAGAGACATTGAGGTGAGTTCTCACATGTTCCCTTGGTTGTTCTGTTGGGCATCAGGGACAGGAGTCCATTAGGGAGAGAGACCAGCACAAACCAGGGAATGGAGAGTGAAAACTGTCTGCCTAATCCAGGCTTAGGGTTCATAGTCTTATACACTCACTGTGCCCTAAGGATGAACATGACAGGAAAAGATTGGTTTGCTTAGGGAATACTGCCTTTCTCTCTAAGAGCCTATTTTCCCATATATGTGCGTGGTTCCCAAATCTATATTTTCCTTCCTTATCTCTGGATATTGTGTGAGACTCAATGCATGTGAACTGAACCGATTATGTTTTCAACAAACCCACACCTTTTCCTAACTTCCCTCTTTTTGTTGAGGATCCCATCCTTCTAGGCACTCAGGTTGGAAAGTTCACTGTTTTCCTTGATTCCTCACTTTCTCACCCCATACATAAAGTCAGTTGCCATATTTTGTAATTTTTTCTTCCACCCAAATCTCCTTTATCTATTTCTTATCTCTATTCGTGAAAGAACGAAAGGTGGAGCTGTATTCCTTAGGTAGGTAGTTGGGTCCCCAGTAGGACCCATGTACTGACAGAAGGCTGAAGAGGAGGGAGTGAGATTAGTGACTTTGCACGTCTGTCTGTCACTTAAATCTAGTTTGCTTGAATATCATGGCATCACCTCTGTGCTGTCATGGATCTCTTTGGCAACCAAAGGCCAATGATAAACTCTGTGAGTAATAGTTGACTCAAGAAAGTTGCTTTGGTGACAAGGAAGATCACAAGAGACCCTCAGAAGGAGGTAAAAAAGCCAAAGCTCCTCCACCAGGGGTGGGGATCATACAGCTTTCAGTCCTGCAGCTTTTAGGTCCTTAAGTGCAGTCTTTTGTCTGAATTCAAGTTTTACAGAACAAATCCTTTTGCCAAATGTGATTTTTCCTGTCTTTTATCATGTGTGTTAATAGGCCTCAGAGTTGTTTTATTCTACATTTCTCTCAGTAATAGTAACTTATAGTCGTCTTTCTTTTCGTTATTTGAGGTTTGCAAGTTTCTCTTTTGAGACCTGTTTGTTCATCCTCTTATTTATGGAGCAATGTTTTCAGTCAATAATTCTGTCTTTTCTCTTTATATATCTTGTATATTAATCCCATATCAGAACTTTGCTGCCAAAAAAACCAAAGCAAAACCATACATTTTCCCAATATTTCCCTTTCTTATCATACGGTAAATTCCATTCATGGGCAAAACCTTTCAATTGCATTTAGTGGATATAAACTCTCTTGTGTTTTGTTGTTGCCACTAACAGTTCTCCCACATTCACAGATGTCTTAGTTTCTTCAACCTGATTCTCCCCCTTTTCCCATTCACATCCTCTCCTTGACCCTTCCTTCCCCTTCTCCCCCCCCCCCCTTTGTCCCTCTCTTCTGCCTTCTCCTCTCTCTCTTCCCTTCCCCCCCTGGCCCACCTTGGTCTCCACAGCCTCATCTCAGATCTCCTCCCCTACATCCTTCTCCCTCTCTTCCTCCACTGGCTCCACCTCTTCCACCTCCTGTTCATTATTTTTTTCTTCCTTTTATTTTTCTATTTCTTTTTAGCATCATGACCTTCAGGTCACATGTTCATTTTGAGCTTAATATAATATGTGTTATAAATTTTTGTCTAAAAATAATTAATTTCTACCCAAATTCTTTCCATTTTTTCCAGAAAAATTTTTTCACTTAGGGAATTCTTCCGTGACTAATTTACATGCTCATGTCTGTTGAAGAATACTTATTGAATTTGGTGGTTTCTGCTGCTTTCTCATTCAATCTGCTCTATTGTTATACTTTTCTATTTTTTAAAACTTAGTACTAAACAGATTTGATGACTTTTACCTTACAGTATAATTTAAAGTCTCAAAATGTTGTTCTCTGAAAGAGCTTGACCTTTTTAAAAGAAAATGCATTAATTCCACTGAAGAGAAGATGACAAAGAATGGTGATCTTGAAGCAGATGGGTTTTTAGCATTGCCCAGGGAAAGGTGGGGAGTGAATTATTCACAAAAAATGTGTGATCACTTTCCTTGTGATTATGTTTTCTCCTGCAGTCTGGAATCTTGTCATCTTACCTCTACATGTTCCGAGGATCTATTCTTTTATGTCGGTAGCAATAAGAGCCTGAAAATGATGGATCTGAGTGAAAATTCCTTGGAGGAGGGAGGAATAAAACTTCTGTGTAAGGCTTTGGGAAAACCCAACTGCATGTTAGAGACCCTGAGGTGAGTTCCCACATGTTCCCTTGGTTGTTGTTCTGTCTGGCCTAAGGGACAGGAGTCCATTAGGGAGAGAGAGCAGCAGAAACCAGGGAATGAAGAATGAAAACTGTCTGCCTAATTTAGGCTTAGGGTTCATAGTCTTACACAATCGCTGTACCCTAAGGAGGAATATGACAGGAAAAGATTAGTTTGCTTAGGGAATACTGCCTTTCTAAGAGCCTATTTTTCCATATATGCGCATAGTTCCCAAATCTGTATTTTTCTTCCTTATCTCTGGATATTGTGTGAGCATGTCAGACTCAACCCAAGTCACCAAAATGGTTATATTTTCAACAAAACCCACACCTCTTCTTAATTTCTCTGTTTCTACTGAGGATTCCATCCTTGTAGGCACTGAGGTTGGGAAGTTCACTGTTTTCCTTGATTCCTCACTTTCTCATCCCATACCTAAAGTCAGTTGCCATATTTTGTAATTTTTTTCTTCCACCAAAATCTCCTTTATGTATTTCTTATCTCTATCCATGAAAGGAAGAAAGATGGAGCTGTATTTCCTACCTGGCCAGTTGTGTCTGCAGTGGCACCTATGTACTGACAGAAGGCTGAAGAGGAGAAAGTGAGATTGGTGTACATCCATCCATTTGTACATCCATCTCTCTCTTAAATCTAGTTTTCTTGAATATCATGGCATCACCTCCCTGATGTCTTGGTCCTCTTTGAGAATCAAGGAGCACCAATAAACTCTCTGACTTGTACCTGATTCAAGAAAGTTGCTTTGGTGACAAGAATGATCAAAATAGACCCTCAGAAGGAGATAAGAAAGCGAAGCTTCCTCCACCAGGGGTGGGGATCCTGTAGCTTTCAGGCCACATGTAGCCTTCTAGGTCCTTAAATGCAGTCTTTTGTCTGAATTCAAATTTTGTAGATCAAATCCTTTTGCCAAATGTGATTTTTCCTGTCTTTTGTCATGTTTGCTAATAAGCCTCAGAGTTTTTTTATTCCACATTTCTCTTATTAGTGCTAGTTTGTAGCAGTCTTTCTTTTTTTTTTTTGAATGACTTATTTATTTACCTTTAGTTTACAAGATTCAGTTCCACAATCACTTGAGTTTCAGATTTTCTCCTCTCCCTTCCCCCCAACCCCCCGCCTTGGTGGTGTGCAATCATGTATAGGATCTGCAAATACTTTCACATTGTACAATACTTTGATTGTATAGAAGGGTTGTAACCTATGAGTGATCACTGGGAAAAAAAAAGCAAAACCAGACATGAAAAAGAATGATAGCATGTTATGCTTCAGTCTCCATTTAAACTATAGTCTTTCTATATCTTTCTCTGAGTTTAGATTTCTCCTTCCATCCTGAGGACTGTAGTGTAGTAATCTTTCTTAAGGTTATTAATGGTTTGCAGCTTCTCTTTGAGACTTGTTTGTCCATCCTCTTTGACCACTTACTTATGGAGCAGTGACTTAAATCACATAATTTTGTCTGTTCTCTTTGAATATCTTAGATATTAATCCCATATCAGAGTCTGTGACAAAAAAAAACCAAACCAAAACAATATATTTTTCCAATGTCTCCCTTTCTTGTCATTCCATGCATTCCGTTCGTGTTCAAAACCTTTCAATTGCATTTAATGGACATAAATTATTTAGTGTTTTGTCATTGCCACTATGTCAGAATCCTCCCATATTTATAGTTGTCTACGTTTGTGATCTGATTCTCTTCTTCTTTTTTGTCTGTCTTTTCTGTTTTTCTTCTTTTCTTGTTCTTGTTCTTCCTTTTTGCATTATGAATTTCAGGTCATATGTCTATTTTGACTTAGTTATAGTATATTTTGTAAATATTAATCTAAATCTTATTTCTACCGTAGTGCTTTTCATATTTTCAATCAATTTCTTTTTTCATGTAGGCAGTTCTTATGTATTCTTGTCTATTGGAGTCTAATAATTGAGTTTAATTGTTTCTGGTTCTTTCTTATTTAATCTGCTCTATTTGTATGCCTTTCTGTTTTTTAAGCTAGTATTACATAGTTTTGATGACTCTTGCCTTATAGTATAATTTGAGATCAAAAAGGGCTATTCTCTAGAAGAGACTATTCTTGAATCATCTAGAGATCATTCCCCTGAAATGAGATGACAAAGGATGGTGATTATGAAGTGCAAGAGAGGCAGTGAATTGAATTGAATCTTTTCTAAAAACCCTTCATTACTGCTGAACTTCCCTATTTCTGTTGAAAATTCCATCCTTCTAGTGACTCAGATGTGCAAACACACTGTTACCCTTGATTCCTGACTCTATCACCCCTTACGTATTATCTATCAGTCGGGAAATTATATAATTTCTTCTTCTATCAGAATCTCCTTTATCTGTTACTTATTTCTTTGCATGCAATTTCCATTTCAGACCCTCTTCACCTTTTACCTTCACTATTGCAATTGCTACTTACCTTGTTTTCCATACTTCAAGTCATTTTCCTCTCTAATCTACCCTTCTCACAATTTCTCAAGTGATTTCCTTAAGCACCAGTCTGTCCATGCCATTCCCTTAGTCAGTAACTTCTAGTTGCTCTCTATTATCTCCGGGAGCAAATATGTTTGGCATTTATAACTCTTTACAGCTTGTCCTCCACCTACATCTCCAACCTTATTTTCTTCACATCTTCTGTGGTCCAGCGAGAGTGACCTACTCTTGTTCACATAATGCAGTCCATTTCCACTATCTATTTCTTTGTACTGGCTGGCCACTATGCTTGGAATGGCCTCCCTTCTTCCCTCTTCCTCATAAACATTTACTGTCTCTTAAGACTCATTTTCAGTACCACCCTCACCAAGAATCCTTTCCTGATCTGCTCAGCTAGTAGGGTCCTCCTCGCAAAAATTCACTCATGTCTATTTTGTCTCTACTTATCTTTTTTTAAAAATAAATTGATTTGTTTATTTGCTTTTAGTTTACAAGATTCAGTTCCACAATCCTTTGAGTTTCAAATTTTCTTCCCTCCCTCTTCCCCCCCTTCCCCTGCCCCATGGTGTCTTGCAATCAAGTATAGGATGTGATAATACTTTCACATTGGACATTAGTCTGGTTGTATAGAAGGGTTGTAACTGATGCAATGAACAATGGGAAAGAGGAAACAAAATCAAACATGGAAAAGAGATAGAGCATGTAATTTGCTTCAGTCTCCATTTAAACTCTATTCTTTCTAGATCTTTCTCTGAATGTAGACATCTCCTTCCATCCTGAGATTGTAGAGTTGTCTTATAACCTTGCATTGCTGAGAAGAGTCCAGTTTATCAAAATTAGTTGTCACACATATGTTATGTCTGTCTTTATGTACAAATTTCTCCTGGTTCTGCTCTTCTAACTTAGTGTCAGTTTGTATATGTCTCTCCAGGTAAATATGAAGTTCATCTGCTCCTCATTTCTTATAGCCCAATAGTATTCCATTACATTCATATACAACAACTTGTTTAGCCAATCCCCAAGTGATGGGCATTCCCTTAATTTCCAATTTTTTGCCACCACAAAGAGAGCTGCAATACATATTTTTGTACATATGGGTCTTTCTCCCACTTCTATGATCTCTTTGGGATACAACCCTATACGTGGTATTACGGGGTCAATGGGTATACAATTATTTATAGCTCTTTGGGCATAGTTCTAGATTGCTCTCCAGAATGGTTGAATCAGTTTACAACTCCACCAACAATGTATTAGTGTTCCAATTTTTCCACATCCTCTTCAGCATTTGTCAGTTACAGAGGAAATTCAGTTACTTGTAAATAGGCTCATAAGAAAATGAGGCAGGATTCATTTAAATCTCACCTGTGGCTCCAGGAAGCAGGAGGTTATTCAGTGGTCACAACCTAGTAAACTGTTTCAGCAGATGGACTAAATCAGGTTGAGGATAATCATGGGACCTCAACCCTTTGGTGCGTTAAGGGTGTCTACAGCAAGTATATTAAGACTTCGCCTAGTGAAATGTGTAGGTGAGAACAATTTGTTCTAATGGCCATGAAGGTGGGTGAAGCAGATGCTGTGGAGAGCTTAGAGTTTGGCCAGACATCAGAGACACCAAGGTTGTTCCATGAACCTTTAGACATCACCAGTTGTCTTGACTCTGTCCTGCCACTGGATTGTGACAACTGAGGAAGAGAAGATGAGGGTGGTGACTTCACACAACTCTGCCTCACTTAAAGTCAATTTATGGAGGAATCAAAGACATCACCCCATTTTTACCATTTTTCCCTTTCTCACACTTTTGTGGTGACAGATGAGTGATGAAGCAGCAGGTGCTGATGCAATGGGGGTTGTAGGCACAACCCTGCACAAAGGCGGACCAGGCCATCGGCTCATCATCTCATTGGAAGCAGCAGTAGGTTTGGTAGTCCTTTGGGGTATGTGAGCAGCCTTTTAAGTATCTCACTATTCATCCCTAGGTCTGAGAGAGGGGCTAGGAAAGGTGCCCTACAAATTGTCTGCTTATGTAACCCTAGTCTGTCATAGTGTCAGGTGGGGAACTCCCCCCCCCCCCCCCGGCAGTTGAAACACACACACACACACACACACACACACACACACAGCGTAAAAAGCTTCTGCAAAGATGATTCCATCAAATATCAGTATGTGGAATGTGTACTCACCTACAAATCCTGTAAATGTGAAAGATGAGCAGCTCTTATTGTGAGAGAATTGAGCAGGACTCAATCCAAATAGTTGCCCTAAGTGAAACAAGGCTGACAATTGGAGGCCAACTTACCTATGGTGGTTCTGGGTACATTTTTTTTCTGCACTGGTTACGGAGATGGGGAGCACCAAGAAACTGGTGTTGGTATCACAGTCAATTCTAATCTAGTCAACAAGTTTGTATGCCTCCTAAAAGGACTGAACTATAGGCTCATCAAAATGCAATTGCTACTTATAGGAAAGTGCCACACCACCACCATCTGTAGCTGTGCTTCCAACATGATGAATCCTGATAAGGTCAAAAATAAATTTAATAAAGACCTGGTGACCCTCATGTGCTCACAGTTCAGGGTGACTTTCATGTTTGAGTAGACATAGACTATAAGATATCGCAAGGGGTCCTTGAGGTGAATGAAGTAGGAAACAATAGCAGCAGTGGTCATGTATTACTGAAGACTTATTCATTTCATGACCTTCTCATCACCAACACTGTCTTTCACTTACCTAAATGCAATGAAACTTTGTGGACACACCCTGACAGCAAACTCTGTCATTTGATTGACTATGTCATTTTTAGGGGAAGAGACAGTCAGGATGTGATTGTGACAAAGCCAATGTGTGGCACAAAGTGCTAGACTGATCCTAATTTATCCTCTCCGGGTTAAATATTTACAATCAATAAAACCAGAAGCCTCAAGGTAGGAGAAAAACCAGAAGCCATAATGTCAACAGATTAGAGAGCTTCTCTGAGTGGGAACAGTTAACTGGTAACTTGGAGGGAAAGTTGAAACAACAGTTGATTGACAACAGTGTAGCAGAAAAGGGTTTTCATAGCTTTGGTGTACAGGGCTGTGTTTACTTATTTGGGTCAGAACATTGGTAAACATCAAGACTAGTTTGATGAAAGTGATGGGGAAATTCAGAAACTGCTAAAGGAAACATGAGAACTCTTTGTCATTTACCAGCATGAAAGTTTATCTCTCTCTAAAAAGGCAGCATTAACTACATGGAAGGTCAGGTACAAGCAAATCTGAGACATGTAGGATTCATGGCTCAGTAACAAGGCAAAGGAAATTCCATTTTACAGTGATAATAACAATCCAAAGCACTTTTATGATGACCTCAAGTCTGTTTATGGGCCATAGACCTATATGGTGCATCTCAACTCCTCAGTGGTAATGGAGTCACATTGATTAGTAATAAGGACCTGATCCTGGAGAGATGGGCAGAACACTTCCACAGTGTTCTCAGTGAACTATCATCAATCAGTGATGAATCCATTGACTGATTACCTCAGGTTGAAGTCAGTCCCTCTCTAGACAAATATCTGACAGAAGAAGAGGCTTTGAATGCCATTTGGCTTCTTCCCTCTGGTAAAGCAACTGATGATAATTCTGTTCCAGCTGAGATTTATAAAGTAGGAGTGGGGTAGATTGCTTATACAAAGCTGCTTCAAATTTTGTGTTCAAGGTGTGGTTCAAGGACTCCTCTGTTGTCCATCTTTATAAAAGTAAAGGAAATAGATTGTCCTGGGACAATCACAGGGAGGTTCTCTCTCTTAGTCATTGCTGGCATGATTCTTGCCAGTCTTCCTTAATAGCCTGATCCTCCACCTGGAAGATAGTCATCTACCTGAGAGCCAGTGTGGCTTCAGAAAGGGCTGAGGAACACTCCATATGTTGTTTGCTGCTTTGCAACTTGTGGAGAAATGCCAGGAGTAGCAGAGAGGTCTGTACACGATGTTCATTGATTTGTCCGAGGCCTCTGATACTGTCAGTCATGAGGGCTTATGGAAAACTGTCAAATTTGGTTGCCCAGAGAAGTTGATCACTATTGCATGTCAGTGTCATGACAGCATGCTTGCCTGTGTTCTGGATAACAGATGACGCTCTCATGCTTTCCCAATCACCAGTGGGTGAAGCAAAATTGTGTGTTTGCTCCCATGCTTTTCAGCATGATATTATCTTGTCAGACACATTCCATGAAAAGATAAATGGCATCCAGGTCAGCCACCACACTCATGAATTAGTTAACTTGAAAAAGTTACAAGGGAAGACTAAAATGGAAGGAAAGTTCGCATGTGGTTTTTTGTTCACAGTTGATTGTATACTCAGTGTAGCCTCTGTAACTGAGATGCAACAGAGTATGGATCTATCCTCTGCTGCTTGTGATAATTTTGAGCTAACAGTTAACACCAAGGAAACTCAATTGCTCCACCTGCCAACACCATACCATCCATACTCAGAACCAGAATTATAGCAAATGGAGAAGTTCAGAATGCTGCATCTAACTTCACTTTCCTTGGCAGTGTACTTTGCAGGATTGTACACATTGATAATGAGGTTGACACATGCATTGCTAGAGCTAGCTGTGTGTTCTTGAGGTTCCAAAGAATGTGCAAGGGAAAAGAGGTATTCAATCGCCTACCAAACTGAAGGTCTACAGAGCCATTGTACTGACCTTATCACTGTATGCTAGTGAAACATGAGCAGTACACCAACATCCTCCCAGGTAACTTAGTAGCTTCAATTTGAATTGTTTTAGGGAGATTCTGAAGATCACCTGGCCAGATAAGGTAATGGACATTTAGGTCCTTTCTTAGACTAAACTGCCAAGCACTCCAACTCTACTGCAGATAGCACAATGCCAATGGGCTGGCTACATTGTTCAGATTTGAAAATACACTTGCTTAAAATATTATTTTATAGAGAAGTCACACAGGCCAAGACACATGGTGGTCAGAAGAAGTGATATAAGGACTCCCTCAAGGTCTCTTTGAAAAACTTTGGAATTGATTACTTGATAAGGAAGATCCTGATACAGGTCTGCCCAGCATAATATGCCCTCATCAAAGAAAGGGATGTGTCCTATGGGCAAAGCAGAAAGGACATATTTCAAAATAATTGAGAAATGTTCAGATTTAGAGAATACACCTCAAATATTCATGTGGTCATTGTATCTGATATGTTATAGAGCATTCTGAGTTCATATTGGTCAGATCAGTCACAGTTGGACAACACTTTTATTTGACTCTTTCATAGTGATGTGTTTCTCTCCTATGAGAAGGAAGACCAACAATGAACAAATTCAAATAGGACATGAAATTAGTCTGGCATAAGTCTTTCTCACTAACTTCTTGTTGACTCGCTTTGTAATCATTACTTCCTCATCTACACTTGCACCAACTACCTCTTCAATAAGACAATTTACAATTTTTTCCAAGGACTGAAGTCAAACTCACTGGAATAAAGTGTCCAGACACTGTTCTCTTTCCTTTTCTGAAAATGTAGACATGTGCCCTTCTCTAGCCATGTGGGAATTCTCTTATTTTACCTGGTCTTCCCCATATCACTAACAGAGACTCAGTAATCACACCTTTTTTTTCTTAATTATTTTAAAGTTTCAAGTAACAGTTTTTTTCCCTCCTGCTGGCTTCTCCCCTATGGAGAAAAAACAACCCTCAATGCATAGCAATATAGTCTGGTAAAAAAAAAAATCCGTATTTAATTTTGTCCAAAAATATATGTTTTGGCATTTCAAGTTCATCATCTTTGCCAGAAGATGGGTGGTCCATTTTGTCACCCTTATTTTGGGGTCATTTCTCATTTTGTTGATCAGAGTTCTAAAGTCTCTCACAGTTATTTTTTCTCTATTATGTTATTGTTTTATAGATCTTGTTTGTTTCTTTTCCCTCTCCACAAGTTGATAGAGATCTTCTCAGTTTCTTCTGAAACCATACATTTCTTCACATCTTATGGAATGATATTTTACCACATTCATATAACATAACTTTTTTCAATGTTCCTCAATAGAATACTCTTTTAGTTTCCAATTTTTGGCTACAGAAATATTTGCTGTAAATATTGTTATATATATAACTTCTTTTCCTTTTTCTTTCATTTATTTGACATATAGGGCTAGTAATGGTATAGCTAGGCTGAAGGGTATGTGCAATTTGGTAATATTCGTAGTATTCCAGTAAATTAAATTCCTTTCCAGAGTATCCAGACCAATTTACAGCTCCATTAACAATGTATTATTGTATCTGTTTTTCCATAGGCTCTCCAGCACTCCTCATTCTTCTCTTTTGTCATATGTGCCTGTCTGAAGATTGTGAAATAGGATATCAAGTGACTTTGATTTACATTTTTCTAATTATTATTGATTTATGAAACTTTTTTCTTATAAATACTGATGGCTTACATTACTTTACTTAAAAATTGCGTGTTCATATGCCCAAAGGGCTATAAAACTGTGCATACCCTTTTATCCAGCAATACCTCTGCTAGGTCCATATACCAAAGAGATCCAGAGACGTAGACAGACAGAGGGGGGAGAGAGAGAGAGACAGAGACAGAGACAGAGAGACAGAGAGAAAGAACGTGTATACAATTACATATAAAAATATTTATAACAACCCTTTTTCTGGGAGCTAAGAATTAGAAATTGAGGGGATGCTCACCAATTGGGGAATGGTTGAACAAGATATGGTATATGATTGTGATGGAATATTATTTTGCTATAAGAAATTACAAGCAGATGAATTTTAGAAAAACCTGGAAAGACGTGCATAAATTGATACAAAGTGAAGTGAACAGATCCAGGGAAATATTGTATAAAGCAATAGCAATATTGTATGATGAGGAATAGTAAATGACTTGGCTATCCTCAGCAATGCAGTGATCCAAGACAATCCACAGGACTTATGATGAAAAATGTTGCCTTCAGAGAAAGAATTGATGTCTGAATATAGACTGAAGCACACTATTTTTCACTTCTTTCCTTTCTTTTTTCCCTTACTTTCTTTCATGTCTTCTTGCACAAAATGAATGATATGGAAATGTTTTCCAGGATGGCACACGTATAATCTATATCAGAATGCTTAGTGCTCCAGTGAGAGGGGGAGAGAAGCGAGAGAAACATAGAATTTTGAATTCAAACCTTAAAAAAGTTAAAAATGGTTTTTACATGTATTTGCGCGAAATGAAAATGTTGTTTTTAAAATTGCCTGTTGTTCATCTCCTTTGATCATTTATAAATTGAAAAATGTCTCTGAGCCTTATAAGTTTCAATTAGTTTCTTAAATAACTTGGACATGTGTCCTTTATTTGTGAAATTTGATTCAAAGATTCTTTTCCCCATTTACTTGTTTTTCTTCTAATTTTGCTGCATTGCTTTTGTTTATATAAAAACTTTTATTTTACTTGATCAAAAGTTACCTTTAAACTTTTATGATCCTCCCTATCCTTTGTTTGGCCATAAACTCTTCTATAAAGTGTTATTTAAAAACAACAACAATTGTAATTTCCATTCTAGTCTGATAAATTCTTTTTTTTAAAAAGATCATGACACTGGACTTTTATTCTATACAGTTGAACAGAAGTAAGAGAATTCTGTAGGAAATTGTACATCTCTCTTACATAGAGCTTGATTTTATTTTGTATATATATATATGCATATATATATACATACATACATACATACATATATGTGTATATGATCAGTCTGTTACTTTCAAAACTCTCCTGTATATTGCCTTTCTGACATTCCTTCTCTTCTTTTTTTCTCCACTAAAATGAAAAAAAAATTTTCCTTACTACCTTTTTTTTTTTCTTTTTACATACACAATCTTATCTTTATTCCCCACTTACTCATCTTATCTCCTTTTGGGTAAAAGAAAAACAAAGCCTTTGTAACAAATATACAGGATCAAACAAAACAAATTCCAGAATTTGAGGTGTGTGTGTGTGTGTGTGTGTGTGTGTGTGTGTGTGTGTTCTACAGGGTCTTTTGGTTTGATTGACTTTCCACATAAAGTCAGGAAATGAATGGCTCCTTGAGAAATGAAACTGTCATTTTTCCTTTGGTTGTCGTTCTCCTTTAGGCTGTCTGGATGTGCTTTACCTGCTGCTTGTCTTCAGGATCTCCTTTCTGTTTTCTGTAGCAGTCAGAAACTAAAAGCCTTGGACCTGAGTTTCAATGAATTTGGTGATGAAGGAGTGAAGCTGCTGTGTGACACCTTGGAAAAAAAGGATTGTAAACTACCGAAACTATTGTAAGCCCCCAAATTTTCTTTTCTAGACTGTTCCCAGTGCTTTAGGGTCAAAAAAGAAGGAGGAAGTGCAAATATTAGGGAAAAAACCCATGAAAACTTTTTTCTTCCTTTTTTTTGGAGGGCAATTGGGGTTAAGTGACTTGCCCAAAGTCACATGGCTGGCAAGTGTGTCAAGTGTCTGAGGTCAGATTTGAACTCAGGTCCTCCTGACTTCAGAGCCAGTGCTGTATTCACTGTGTCACCTAGCCGCCCCTTTAAAAATGTTTTTGCATTATTAAAAAAAAATTTTTTTAAAAAAATTAACTTTTGTGTTTATTTTTAGTTTACATCATTCATTTTTAAAAGATTTTGAGTTTTAAATTTTCTCCTTGTCTTTCCCCTACACACCACCCAAAAACATCAATCCTACTGAATACTCCCTCCCCCATTCTGCTCTCTCCTATATCCTCCTCCGTTACCCCTTTGACTTTCTGGTAGGGCAAGATGGATCTCCATACCCCAGTGCCTGTATATCTTATGTAAGTAATGTGAGTAATGTAAGCATGTAAGTAATAATAATAATACTAACAATATTTTTTTTAAAAACATTTGATTTTAAAACTTTAAATTCCAGATTCTTTCCCTTCCTCCCTCATCCCCCCCCCCCTATACTGGGAAGATAAGAAATTCAATATAGGTTGTACATGTGTAGTTACACAAAACATTTCTATAGTGGACGTATTGTAAAAGGCTGAGTATATTTCCCTTCATCTTATCCCCCCGCCCTGACTTGTTCTATTCTCTATTTTGTCCCTGTCCCTTTACAAAAGTGTGTGCTTCTTTGTTGTTGTTGTTGTTGTTGTTGACTTGTTTATTTACTTTTAATTTACAAGATTTGGTTCCATATTCACTTCAGTTTCAGATTTTCTCTCCTCTCTTTCCCGCCCCCCCCCTCCCCATGGTGGCGTGCAATCATGTATAGGATCTGCAAGTACTTTCACATTGTACGGTAGTTTGGTTATATAGAAGGGTTGTAACCAATGAGTGATCACTGGGAAAGGAAAAAAAAAAAGCAAAACCAGACATGAAAGAGAACGAAAGCTTGTTTTGCTTCAGTCTCCATTTAAACTCTAGTCTTTCTATATCTTTCTCTGAGTTTAGATATCTTCTTCCATCCTGAGGCTTGTAGAGTTGTCTTTAACT
>CM053588.1:80555406-80579414 GCA_028646515.1 Pseudochirops corinnae | reverse complement strand
CAGGCCGCGGGTGGGAAGCTATAAAGCGGAGGTGGGTGCAAAACCTCTGCCTTTCGCTTTTCCACTCTGGAGACCTTTCGGCAGGACTGCTTATCTCCCCTTTTCACAATCCCCACTCACAGCTGGTGCTAATCTCCGCTCACCTGAGAAGCTTCTCCCGCCCAGCCGCCCCCGGGGCACAGCCGCGGCTTCAGGCCAGGCTGGTTTCGGTTCGCAGTGCTGATATGGTTCCTCGTAGCCAAGCTGACTTTAGTGGGAAGTATCCTTGTGTGCGTTTTGGAGTTCTAGGATTGGTTTAGAGACCTATTTTATGGGTATTTTGGGGTGGCTATGTGAGAGCTGCGATATGTTGCTGCTGCTACGCCGCCATCTTGGCTCCCCATCCTCTGTCTATGTATACACCTTCTAAGTACTCTAATAAAGATACAGTTCTCAAGAGTTACAGGTATCAACTTCCCATGTAAGGATGTAAACATTTTACTCTTTTTGAATAACATATTTTTTCTTTCCTGTTTACCTTTTTATACCTCTATGGAACATTGTATTTGAAGATTTAATTTTCTGTCCAGCTCTGGTCTTTTCATCAAGCAAGTTTCAAAGTCCCCTATTCCATTAAAGTCAATCTCCTCCCCTGAGAGATTATGCTCAGTTTTACTGGTAGTTGATCCTTGGTTGTAACCCAAGTTCCTTTGACTTCTAGAATATCATATTCTAAACCCTCTGATCCTTTAATGTGGAAACTGTAGGTCTTGTGTAATCATGACTGTGGTTCCATGATATTTAACTTGTTTCTTTCTGCTGCTTACATTATTTCCTCCTTGACCTGATAATTCTGCAATTTGGTTACAAGAAATTCCAGAAGCCATAAATGAGCTTCTGAGGTAAACAAAACTTCAGGACCAGATGAGTAGACAAGGGAAATTCATAAATCATTTACAGAAAATAATTCTAATAATATATGAAATTTTAGCAGTAATAAGAAAAAGCACCCTTTCAATGTCTTTCTCTGATATAAATAAGGTCTCAAATACTAAACCAGGGAGAAACAAAACAGAGAAAGCAGTCTAAAGACATTAATTCTCATAAACATTGACATAAATATGACAAATATTATTCTGATGTCTGTAAAAATGTCATAAGATCATATGCTGTGATGAGAATTATTTTCACATATAGCAGATCATAAATATAATAAGCTGTGTTAACAATACAGAGAGTAAGAATCATATGCTAATACAAGTAAATGCTGAAAAATCTTCAGCTAAATCAAGTCTTTTTTTATTAAAAATTCTAGAAACCATAGGAATCAATAGACTTTTTCTTAATATAGCTAACTCTCGTTAAATCAAAGGGGAAACATGTACAACAGAAACATCATTCCAATAAGACAAGGAGTAGAACAAGAATGTCAATTATCACCACTGCTATTAAATATAGTGTTAAAAATTCTCGCTAGACCCATAAGAAAAGAATTAGGTAGAAGGAGCATAGGCAAAGAGAAAACAAAATTATCCTTTATGTAGATGATAAGATTGTGTATTTGTAGAGCTCTAGAGAGTAGACTGATATCCAGAGAGTCAAAAAAATCTCTTCAGATAATAACTTCTGCAAAGTTGAAGGATATAAGACACAATCACATGAATTATTCTTATTCCTCTACATAACCAAGAAAATATGCAGTAAAGCTAAAATGAAAGTACATTGAAATAGCTACAGAAGCTATAAAATATGAGAGTATTTCTACCAACCTCCACCAAGAGATGCTATGAATTTCACTATAAGGCACTCTTTGTTGAAATAATGGCACACCTAAGTAATTGGAAAAATATTGATATTTCTCATTGTTGAGACAGACCAAATACACACACACAAACCCATATATGACAGTACTACACAAATTAATCTTATCTAGTGCCATTTAATTTAGGTTTCAAAAGAGTATTTTTAGAGATGTACCAAAAACCTGCATAGTAATCAAGTGTAGAAATTAGCTTTAGAACAAAACATTCCACCATAAGCCATGATAAACTCCACGTGAATATATGACCTTAACATTAATGGTCACATCATAAATTAAAGGAGCAAGGAATAAATTACCTTTTAGATCTACAGAGAGATGAAAAACTCATGACAAAACAGGTGAGAAAGGATCATACAAGAAAAAATAGACAATTTTAATTATCTAAAGTTTTAAAAAATTACAGAAATTAATGTAGTAAAAATTTCAAAGGCAAAGATGTAGCTAGAAAACATTTCAATCAATTTTCTCTGATAAAGTTTTTGTGCTCATAGCTCATAAGGGATTGTTTTAAATTTATGTGACTAAAACCATTCCTCAATAAATAAATGATGAAGGATATGAACAAGGAGTTTTTCAGAGGAAGAAGCTAGCACAAATATGAAAAAAATGGTTAAAATGATTGAAAGTAAAAATGAAAAAATGATTACAACAATTCTATAAATCACAAGTAATTAGAAAAATAAAATTAAAACGACTTTGAGGTTTTACCTCCCACCTCAGACTGGCAAAGAGAGTGTAATGTTAATGGGATTTAAGATCATCCCTATTCATTTATAGGCCTCAGGTCGAGCTCATTAAGGGAAGTTTGCTCTGGGGAGACTTGCTTATAGGAAGACTTTCATATATTTTGTTAATTTCTAATTAGAAACTGAGTCACTGAGAGTTGTGATCCCCTCTGACTCTAAAAAGGGTATAAATACTTTAAGATTAGTATTTTGCTTTGGGGCTCACTCATTGGAAGAGTGTTCTTGTGATCTCACCAAATGAGACTCTGGGTAGCTGTTAAGGAGCCCCTCAAGCTTTGAAAAACCTAGATGTTGGCGCTTCTCTCTCTGGTAACTTTGTATATATTGCCTTGGTCAGACAGTTGGATCTATCTGTTGAATTGTGCTAATTTCTCAGACAGTTAGAAGCCCTGTCTGTTGGTTTTCATTTCTCTGCTTGTATTTTCCCTCTAAGTATTTTCTCTGAAGTTCAGGGTGCTGACTTTTCCCTTGGACTAATGAAGGTAATTCAAGAAGGTTGTTGACCCCTTGAGTGGCTATCTTTCCTAGGAAGTCAGATGTAAGAACCTGTGCTACCAGCCATCCTAGGTATGCCAGTGTGGTTGCCACTACAGATGGCAGAATAGGAAAATGACAAATATTATAGGGACTATGGAAAATAGGTGCACTAGAGTGCCTTTTGGGGAGCTGTGATTGGTCTAGTCATTCTGGAAAACCATCTTAGACTATGCCTAGAAAGACCCTTAAATGTCTCTAGTGTTTCACCCATCTATATTGCTGCTGGCAGTATGCTAAAAAAAAAAATGATGGGAAAAGGAAAGAAATCTATATATATCAAAAAATATTCATAGCAGCTCTTTTGTGGTAGTTAATGATTGGAAATGAAGGTTTCCTTCAATTAGGAAATGGCTAAACAAATTGCAGTGCATGAATCTTAGTGGAATTCTATTGTGACACAACAAATGATGAAATGGACAGCTTCACAAGATTATTGGGAAGGCCTTTGTGAACTAACAGAACGCAAAGTGAGCAGAACTAGATCAGTTTCTACAACGATGATATTCTAGAGAAAAACAACAGAACCATGAGTGCAAGAGAATGAAGATGAAATATGCCTGTTATACAGAGAGAGGTAATTAACACAAATTGCAGTGACAAACATACATTTTTGGACATTGCTGATGTGATCATTTGAATAATTTGAATATATCACGTTGTTAGGATGTGCAGTTTTGTATTGATGGCATTATTGGGATTGGAGTTACTTGGTTCTTTGCTGATTTTTTGGGGCCCTCAGGCATAGTGGAGGCAGCAACTAAATAAAGTAGAGAGCCATAAATTAGAGAATGGATGAAGAAATTTTCACACATATACATAAGGTGCATTGCTTCATGTATCAAATGATGACTATAAAGATTACATAGAAATATGGGAAGAATTAACTGAACTAAAGAAGAAGAAAGCAGACAAATGAGGAAAACAACATAGCCATTGATTTCATCAATATAAATGGAAAAGAAAAATCAAAACTTAATCTTGTGATATTACAATGATCAATTACTGCCCCAAATAAATGATAGAAGAATATATCTTCCTCTCTTCATTGTAGAAGAGGGACAACTGTGGATGTGTAGTCCATATAACATCAGATTTTCGTCATCAGGTTTTCCTTTAAAAAATCTTTTTCCTCCTTTTTCTTCTTTGTTATAAGGAATGACACTACAAGTAGGAGATGAGGAGACGTGTAGAAATGAAAGTGTTTTTAAAAACAAGGACTACCAGTGGAAAATTTTGAAAATAAAACAAATTACAGTAATATGTCTAGACTGGCACAGTACTCCAGTGATGAAATGCCAAACATACTGAGTGATCTTGTCAAGAAAGAGGAGTTGAAATGAATTCCTCTCTCCTTTCCCACATTATTTTTCTTACTAATCCCTAATCAGCATCTACTTCATTCTGATTTCTCTGCCTTCACCTGTCATATTGTTGAGCCAATAAAACACAGGTATGAGGATCAGAACAAGAAGAATGGGCTCAGTTTTTAAGGAAATTGAATTGTTTAGCATGGAATAGGGATGTCAGAGAATTGTGGCTATAAAGGAATGGTGGCTCTGACCTCCTTTCCAGAAAGAGAAGAAAGAACTAAATCCTGGAGAAAGAAATGATTCATTTAACCTGTGGTAGTCTGTCTCTCCAGGCTGGAAGGCTTCAAGGTAACTTATTGGTGTTGTTGTCAGGGTTTCTTCTCTGCTCCCAGTTTGAAAAGCCTGCACTTGTGTCATTTTTTTCTTTGAGGATGATGGCGAAAAGTTGCTATGTGAGATCTTGGGAGAAAAGAACTCTTGCAGCTATCTTGCCCTGGCCACCTCTTGCCATGGGTATGGGAGCCAGATGGGACTCTTCTGCCACCAAGTTCCAATGGAGTTCCCCACTGACCTTTTACTTTCTCTTTGGGCAGAGAAGTCTGGAAACCATGACAGCTGCTAGTGATTCACTCTCCTAAAATCTGCTCCCACCAGTCTGGGCCAGTAGTTGGGGACACCCTGGGCTCGGGTCCAGCCCCACACAGATCACGTGGAACTGGGCTCATCTCCCAGCTTGGTGCAATAGACTATTCCTGTTGGTCTACCAGGCTGCCTGCAGTGGGAGATTTATTTCTCTCTGTCACTTTGTGGGTTCTGTACCTTAAAAATATGTTTAGAGTCGTATTTTACAGGTATTGCAGGTGGTTGGGGCAGGAGTGTCCTGCTTCTACTAAGCCATCTTGCTTCTGCCCCCAAAATTGCATCTTTAAAAACAAAACCTTCATCTCTTCCTAACTTCCCTATTTCTATTTAGTATGCCATTCTTCTATTCATTCAGATTTGGAACTTCATTGCTATACTTGATTCCTTGTTTTCTCACCCCTTACATATTATCACTTGCCAATTCCACCAGAATATCCTTTACACATTTCTTAACTCTTTGCATACAACTTCCATTCTAGTTCACCTTTCACCTTCATTAGTGCAATAATTACTAATTGGTCTCCATACCTCAAGTCTTTCCCCTCTTTAATCTGCCCTTCGGGTTGTTGCCCAAGTGATTTCGTTAAGCAGCAGTCTGACCATGCCATCCCCTTAGTCAGTAACCTTTAATTGCTCTCTATTACCTCTGGAACAAATATCAAATCCTCTGACTGGCATTTATAATCCTTCACAAACTGTCCTCCACCTACCTCTCCAACTTTACAACACCTTACTGTCTTCACACGTTCTGTAGTTCAGCCACAGTGCCCTTACTCTTGCTCACATAGCACAGTTAATTTCCTCTCTCTGTTCCTTTGCGCTGGCTGGCCACTATCCCTGGCATAGTCTCCATTCCTGCCTCTTCCTCATAGAGATCTATTCTCTTTTAAGACTAATTTTCAGCACCACCCTCACCAGGAATCCTTTGCTGAGCTGCTCAGCTGTTAGTGCCCTCCTCACAAAGATTCACTGATATCTATATTGTCTCTATCTATTTATACATTATTTCACTTGATAGGTTGAACACTCCTTGACTATTGCACTTGTGTATTTGTATCCTCAGTATCTAGTGCTCTGTCTGGTGCAAAGCAGGGACTTCATAACTCTGTTTACTGTATTATAACAATACATTCGAATAGGAGGAAGCTAAGTAGTATTGCGGAAGGTTAGCAAAATTTCTTGAGGGAGGAAGAGATGAATTTTTATGTTCAACCCCGTAACAGGCCAGCTGAACTGTGACCTAAGTTCAGAGACAAAGCACCACGACTTAAACAGTTACAGAAAAAAATCAGTTACAAAGCAAAATCAGTGACTTGTAAATAGGATCAATAAGAAAATGAGGCAGGATTCACTAAAATCTCACCTGTGGCTCCAGCAAGCAGTAGCTTGTTCTGTGGTCACAGCCTAATAAACTCTTTTAGCAGATGGGGTGAACTAAGTTGAGGAAAACCATGGGACCTCAAAGCCTTTGGTGAGTTAGGGGGTGTTTATACCAATTATATGAAGACTTCTCATGGTGGAATGTGTAGATGTGTAGAATGTAGAATGTGTAGAACAACAGTTGGTTCTAATGGCCATGACAATGGGTGAAGCAGATGCTGTAGAGAGCTTAGAGCTTGGTGAGACATCAGAGACACAAAGGTCATTCCCTAAACCTTCAGCACCATCACCAGTCCTCTTGACTCTGTCCTACCATTGGATTGTGACAACTGGTGAAGAGAGAGTGAGGCTGGTGACGTCACACAACTCTCACTTATATCCAATTTATGTAGGAATAAAAATATATCACCAAAAATTTTAGCATTTTTTCCTGTCTCAAAGTCCTGTGGTGACGAGTGAATGATGAAGAAGCCGGTGCAGATGCATGAGGGGCTGTAGGCACAACCCTGCACAGGGGGGGCCCAAGCCATGGGGTCATCCTCTCATTGGAAGCAGCAGTGGGTTTTGCAGCCCTTCAGGGTATCTGAGCAGCCTTTTAAGTATCTCACTGTTCACATTCAGGTCTGGGAGAGGGACTAGAAAAGTTGCCCTAAAAATTGTCTGCTTATATAACCCTGGCCCGTTATTGTGTCAGGTGAGAAGCCCATGCTGTTGTTGAAACACACACACACACACACACACACACACACACACAGTGAAAAGCTTCTGCAATGATGATTCCATTCAGTATCAGCATGTGGAATGTGGACACACCTATGGACGACACAAATCCAGTAAACGTGAAAGATGAACACCTCTTGTTGTGAGAGAATTGAGCATGATTCAATCTAAATTGTAGGCCTAAGTGAAACAAGGCTGACAAATGAAGGCCAGTTTACCTGAGCTGGTTCTGGGTACCTGTTTTTCTGGAGTGGCTACAGTGATGAGGAGCACCAAAAACTGGTGTTGGTGTCCCAATCAACTCTAATCTAGTCAACAAGCTTGCATGCCTCCTAAAAGGACTGAACTGTAGGCTTATCTAAATGTGATTGCCATTTGTATGAAAGTACCACCCCACCATCATCAGTGCTTATGTTTCCACCATGATGAATACTGATAAGGTAAAAACAAATTTCACAAAGATCTCGAGACCCTCATGTTTCAAAAGAGGATATGCTTATAATCCAGGATGACTTTAATGTTGGAGTAGACATACTACCTGACATAGCAATGGGTCCTTAGAAGAAATGGAGTTGGAAACAGCCACAGCAATGGTCACTTAGTACTGAAGACTTGTGCATCTCATGACTTTCTCATCACCAACATTGTCTTCCATTTACCTAAAGACAATAAATCTTTGTGGATACACACTGGCAGTAAAAATTGACCTTTACTAGACTATGTGATTATTAGGAAAAGAGACAGAGAGGATGTGAGTGTGACAAGGGCAATGTGTGGCACAGAGTGCTGGACAGATCACAGTCTTATCCCCTCACAGCTAAATATTTTCATTCAATAAAAGTGGCAGCCCCAAGGCATGAGAAAAAGCAGGAAACATAGGGTCAGCAGATTAGAGCGCTTCTCTGAGTGGGAATAGTCTATTGCTAACTTGGAGGGAAAGTTGAGACAACACCTGATTATCAATAGTGGAGCAGAAAAGGAGTGGCCAGCTTTCATAGATTTGGTGTACAGCACTACATTTACTATTCTGAGTCCAAACACTGTTGAACATCAAGACTGGTTAGATGAAAATGATGGAGAAATTCAGAAACTTTTAAATGAAAAATGAGAACTCCACAGTGTTTACCAACAAGATAGCTTGCCTATTTCTAAGAAGGCAGCATTAACTCCATGAAAAATAGGGTAGAAGCAAAACTTAGAGAGATACAGTATTCTCAGTTCAGTAAAAAGGCAGATGAAATTCAGTTTCGTGCTGAGAGTAACAATCTCAAGCACTTTTATGATGCCCTGAAAGCTATTTATGGGCCAGAGACCTATGGAGCATCTTTACTACTCAATGTTAAGGGAATTGATTAGTGATAAGGATCTCATTCTGGAGAGATGGGCCAAACACTTCCACAAAGTTCTCCACAGACCACCATCAATCCTTGCTGAAAACATGGACCATGTACCTCAGGTTGAGGTCAATCCCTCTCTAGACAAATATTCAACTGAAGAAGAGGTTTTGAATACCATTTGGCCCCTTTCCTGTGGCAAAGTACCTCATGATGATTCTGTTACAGCTAAGATTTATAAGGTGGTGGTGGGGTTCATTATTCATACAAAAACTGACTGAAATTTTCTGGGTTATATGGCAAGAGAATGTTGTCACCTAGTGTTCAAGGACCCCTCCATTGTCCATCTTTAAAAATATAAAGGAAATAGACTGTCCTGTGACAATCATAGGGATGTTCTTTTTCTCAGTCATTACTGGGGAAGTTCTTCCCATAGTCCTCCTTAGAAGGGTGATCCTTTACCTGGAAAGTTGTCATGTACCTGATAACCAGTGTGGCTTCAGAAAGGGCCAAGGAATAGTCAATATGGTACTTGCTGCTTGACAACTTGAAGGGAAATGCCGGGAGTAGAATAAAGGACTGTATACAATGTTCATTGATTTATCTAAGGTGTTTGATACTGTCAGTCATTACAGCTTATGGAAAATTGTCAAAATCTGGTTACCCAGAGAAGTTCCTCAGTATTGTATGTCAATTTCATGACATCATGCTTGCCCAACTTCTGGATAATGGATTACATTTTTATACTTTACCAGTAACCAGTGGAGAGAAGCAAGACTATGTGTTTGCTCCCATGCTTTTTAGCATGATGTTTTAAAAAATGTTGTCAGACACCTTTAATGAAGAGAAACACAGTGTCAACATCAGCTACAACACTGATGATGAATTATTTAAGACTAAAGTAGAAGGAAAGTTGGCATATGAACTTTTTTCCACAGGTGATTGTGTATTAAAAGCAGCCTCTGAAGCTGAGATGCAACAGAGTATGGATATGTTCTTGGACACTTTTTTTGAGCTAACAACACTAAGGAAACACAAAGCTCCACCTGTCTGCACCACACCACACATACTTAGAACCATCAGTTATAGCAAATGGAGAAGTTTTGAATACTGTGGATAAGTTCACTTCCTTGGCAATTTACTCCCCTGGAATGACCACATTGATAATGAGGTTGACACACGGATTGCCAGAGCTAGCCCAGTGTTTGGAAGCCTCCAAAGGAAAGTGTGAGTGAGAAGAGGTATTTGACTGACTACCAAACTGAAGGTGTATAGAGCCACTGTGCCGATCTCATCATTGTATGCATGTGAATCTTGAACAGTATAGCAACACCATGCCAGGAAACTGAATAGCTTCAATTTGAATTGTTTTATGAATATTCTGAAGATCACCTAGCAAGATAAGCTAATGGATACTTATGTTCTTTATCAAACTCAACTGCCAAGCAATCCAACTGTACTGCAGATAGCACAGCTCCAATGGGCTGTTCATGTTCAATTTTCAAACATACACTTGCCTAAAACGTTATTTTAGTGAACTCACACAGGGCAAGGACTCCCATGGTGGTCAGAAGTGATATAAGGACACTCTTAAGGTGTCTCTGAAGAACTTTGGAGTTGATTACATGACATGGGAGACACTGGCATAGGACCGCCGCGTATGGCATGTCCTCATCAGAGAAGATGCTGTGCTCTATGAGCAAAGTAGAATTGAAGTAGCTGAAAAGAAATGCAAAATGTGCATATTTGGAGAATCCACCCCAAATATTCACAATGACTACTTGTGCCCAACCCATGGTAGAGCATTCTGAGCTCATATTGGTCTGATCAGTCACAAATGGATACACTGAAACTTCACTCTAACATGGTGATATCATTTTGGTCCTCTATGAGAAGGAAGAATAGCAACTAACCAACAAATTCAAACAGGACCTGAAATTAATCTAGCACAACTCTTTCTCACAAACTTCTTGTTGGCCAACTTTGCAATCATCCCCATTCCCCTTCTAGATTTGCACCAACTATCTCTTTAATAAAACATTTTATAATTTTTTTTTCCAGGAATTGAATTTGAAATGACTGGCACAACATTTGCAGACCCTGTTCTCTTTCCTTTTCTGAAAATGCAGATATTTGCCATTCTACAACCTTGGAGGACCTCTCTTATTTTACACTGTCTTCCACATATCACCAATAAAGCCTGAACAACCGCATCTTTTTTCCTTCATTATTTTTAACTTTCAATGAACAGATTTTCTTTAAATTTGTCCCTCCCACTGACTTCTCCCCCACTAAAAAAATTCCTTCAATTAATAGTCTGGCAAAAGAAATTTCCATCTTAATAATATCTGAAAATATATGTCTCTGTCTGCCTCTCAAATTCATCATCTCTGACAGGAGATGGACCATTTTTCATCATTATTTTCCACTCATTTATCATTGGGTTGACAGAGTTCTAAAGTCTTTCACAGTTAATTTTTTCTATAATGTTGTTGTATAGATTGATCTTGTTCTGCTCATTTCACTCCCGATATGTTCATAGAGTCTTCCCCAGTTTCCTCTGAAACTGTTCATTTCATCATATCTTATAACATGATTTTTCATTGCATTCATATAACATAACTTGTTTCACCCTTCTTCAATAGAACAACCCTTTAATTTCCAATTTTTGGCTACAACAGAAAGAGTTGCTATAAATATAATTCCTTTTCCTCTGTCTTTCATTTATATGGTATATAGGATTAGTATTGGTACATCTGGTTTGAAGGGTATACCCAATTTGGTAATGTTCTTGGCATTCCAGGAAATTAAATTACTTTTGTGAATATCCAGACCAATTCACAGCTCCAGTAACAACGTATTCCTGTGCCTGTTTTGCCATAGCCTCTCCAACACTCCTCATTCTTCTCTTTTGTCATCTTCTTCTGTTTGAAGGGTGTGAAATAGAACTTTAGAATGCTTTAATTAGTATATCTCCAATTACTGATTTATAGAACTTTTCTCATGAATATTAATGAATTGTATTTCTTTCCTTAAAAATTGCTTTTTCATATGCCCAAAGGGCTATAAAACTGTGCATATCCTTTCATCCAACCAATACAACTGCTAGTTCCATATCCCAAAGAAATTGAGATAGAGATAGACACACACACATACACACACACAAACACATAAAGAGAGAGAGAGAGAGAGAGAGAGAGAGAGACAGAGCAAGATAGACAGAGAGAGAGAGAGACAGAGAGAGAGAATCAGAGAGAGAATCAGAGAGAGAACCTATGTTTATAAAAATATCTATAGCAGCTCTTTTTGTATTAGCTAAGAATTGGAAACTGAGGGAATGCTCATGAATTGCAAAATGGTTGAACAAGGTATGGTGTATGATTGTAGTGAATATTATTGTTCTGTAAGAAATAACAAGCAGGATGATTTGATTTCCTTTTTCTTTTTCCAGGGCAGTTGGGGTTAAGTGATTTGCCCAGACTTGTCACATGGCTAGTAAGTGTTAATCAGTTTGAGGCTGAATTTGAACTCAGGTCCCCTTGATTCCAGGGCCAGTGCTCTATTCACTGCACCACCTAGCCACCCCCAAACCAGGATGATCTTAGAAAAACCTGGAAAGACATACATAAATTGATGCAAACTGAAGGGAGCACGTCCAGGGGAACATTGTATATAACAATGGTAGCATTGTATGATGAAGAATTGTAAATGTCTTGTCTTTCTCAACAATGCAATGATCCAGGAAAATACATAGGACCCATGATGAAGAATGCTGCCTTCAGAGAAAGAACTGATGTCTGAATACAGACAGAAGCACACTATTTTCCCTTCCTTCCTTCCTTCCTTCCTTTCTTCCTTCCTTTTCTCCTTCCTCCCTCCCTTCCTTCCTTCCTTCCTTCCTTCCTTCCTTCCTTCCTTCCTTCCTTCTTCCTGCCTCCATCCCTCCATCCCTTCCTCCTTTCCTTCCTTTCTTTCTTTTTTTCTTTCTTTCAAGTCTTCTTACACAAAAACTTATTTGGAAATGTTTTCCAGGATTGCACACACATAAGCTATATCAGAAAGATTACTGGTTCGAAGAGGGTACAAGGAAGGGAGAGAAGGATAGATTTTTGATGTCAAAAATTTTTTAAATAGTTAAAATTGTTTTTATATGTAATTGGGAGAAAATAAGATATTATTTTTTAAATGTTGCCTGTTGTCCATATCCTTTGATCTTTTATCTATTGAAGAATGGCTTTTCAACTTAAAAGTTTAAATTTGTTTTTTATATAACTCGTACATGTGACCTTTATCAGTGAAATTTGATCCAAAGATTCTTTTCCTCCATTTACTTTTCTTCTAATTTTTTCTACATTAGTTTTGTGCATGTAAAAACTTTAATTTTATTTAGTGAAAAGTTACCATTTAAACTTTTATGATCCTCTCTGTGTCTTGTTTGGTCATAAACTCTTCTAGAAAGGGTCATTTAAAAAACAACAACTATCATTTCCATTCTAGTCTGATGAATGTTTTTTTAAAATTATGAACATAAAAACACCAATTAGAATGGACTTTTATTCTGTATAGCAGAACAAAAAAAAGAATTATGCATGAAATTGTTTATTTTTTTGTGTAGAGCTTGCTTTTTTTTTTTAATGTTTGATCTATATGAAGCTTTCAAAACTATCCTGTTTATGCTTCTTTCTGGACTTCCTTCTCTTCTTTGTTCTCCCTTAAAAAATAAAAAGATTCCTTAGTGATTTCTTTCTTTTTCCATTCACTATCTTATCCTTATCCTTACAAAATCTTGTCCTTACCCATCTTCCCCCTTCCCCTTTTTGGGAAAAGAAAAACAAAGCCCTTATAACAAATATACAGGATTAAACAAAACAAATTCCAGCAATTTGCATGTGGTTTGTGTGTGTGTCTGTGTGTGTGTGTCTGTGTGTGTGTGTCTGTGTGTGTGTGTTCTGAGGGTGTGGTTCTAAAGGGGCTGTGGATTTGATCCCCTTCCCACAAAAAGTCAGGAAATGAATGGCTCCTAGAGAAATGAAATTGTCATTTGGTAGTCCTTGTACTTTAGGTTGTACGGATGTACTCTGACTGTTACTTGTCTTCAAGATCTCCTCCCTGTTATCTGTAGCAATGAGAACCTAAAAACCTTGGACCTCAGTTTGAAATTATTTGGAGATGAAGGAATCGAGCTGTTGTGTGAGGCCTTGGAAAAGCGAGACTGTAAATTACAAACACTAATATGAGTCCCCCAAGTTTCTTTCCTAGAATATTCCGTAGGCATTAGAGTGAAAAAGGAAGAAGAAAGAGCAAATGCAGGGAAAAACACCTCATAAAAAAATCATTTTACTTTATTTTTTCAATAAAAAAACTATCTTATCTGCCTCACCTCTGTTACTCCCCTTCCGCTACTGATTTGAAAAAAGAAAAGAAAAATAAGAGTTTTGTAACAAATAGACATGGTAAAGCAAAACAAATTCCCATATTAGCCTAGTCCAAAAAACCTGTTTCTCAGTCAGTACTCTGAGTCCATCATCTTCCCTGTTAGGGAAGTATGCGACATGAGTCCTCTGGAATTGTGGGGGATCATTGCATTAATCAGGGTTCTAAAGTCTTTCAAAGACATTTGTTTTTATAGCTGTCATACAGTGTGTTGTCATTATATAAACTGTTTCCTGGTTCTGCTCACTTCAAAGCGATTCATACAAGTCTTCCCAGGTTTCTCTGATATCATCTCCTTCATCAATTCTCAGAGTACAATAATATTCCATCATACTAGTCAGCCATAGGTTGTTGGGATATTCCTTATTTCATGAACACAGTCTCAGTTTCCAGTTTTTTACTGGGACCACAGAAAGAGCTATGAGCAGTGAAAAGTGGAGAGGGACCCCAGTTAGCCAGTCTGATACAGTCTGAGTCTAAGACATTTCCTTTCTTGCTGGACCTTGCAGGTAGTGGAGCCTCCCCCTTCTCACTGCCCTGGCTTCTGCCATGGTTTATTTGCTCAGGGGAGAGTCCACTTCCTTCTGACAAACCCAGGGGCGTTCTCTAGTCTTTTCTCAGTCAATCACCTTCAACTAAAGCCTTTGTTCTCACTGTTCTCTCTTGTTTCCTTCTGGAAAGGATGGGTCTCTGTGATTAATGTGAAGAGGCTGAACAGCTCTCAGAAAAGAGTATAGAGGGAACTGTTCAGGCCACTGCCATATTACTGCTTACATATAAAGGCTGAATCTCTTTCATCCACAAATCCATAGGGTGGAAACAAGGATCTTCTCTTGTTGTTTTTCTGTAGCTCCCAGAGAATCCCAGTATCTTAGAGAAAGATACTTTCTCTAGTCCAGAGGGGCTGACTCTGGGGCCAAAACATTTCTCAGGGTGACCCGACCAGATTCAGATGGTGATGTTTAATAAAATAAGTAATAACGTATAACATGGATAATGCTAATTTTGACTTTTGTACATCAATATGTGACCCTAAAGAATTCATTTCTATTTGATTGTGACACCACTAGTCAAGTCCAACCTGCACCTAATCAGGCTTCTCTCTTACTCTTTTCTTCCTTTGAAGTATACATATATACATTAATGTATTCATATATGTATATGTAGAGATAAAATCTATTTTTACCTTTATTATTTCTTCCTCCATCTGCCTCCCCAACAGAACAATAAATATACTAAAAATAAAACCTTCTCATTCCAAGCCTTCAAATACTGAAATTCATCTAGTGTATCCCTGCCTTGTTCTCACTCCCCCAGCTTCTTCATGTGGCAGGTGGTGCCATTGATAGACCACTAGGCTTGGATTCAGGAAGAGACCTGAATTCACATTTGGTTTTAGATGCTTATTAGCCCCCTGACCCTAAGCAAGTCACTTGAGCTCTGTCTGCCTCCATTTCCTTAACTTTAAATGGAGAGAACAATAGCCCCTTACTCCCAGGATTGCTTTGAAGATCAAATGATATAATATTTGCAATGTGCCTAAGTTTCCCTGCCCCATCGTAGGTGCTGAATCAATGCTTCTTTCTTTCCTTCCTTGCTTCCCTCCCACCTCTGCATCCTGGTTACTCTCCTATGAACATCCTACAGTTTCTCATTGTTATTCCCAAAATGAGGGGGTCCCCTTTATCCCCTAACAGAATACAAAGATCCCACCCTGGCTTGACCAGGCCAGAGGATAGAAGGACTAACCCATCCCTCCTTTTGTACCTATGTTTCTCTTAATGAAACCTAAATTCACACTGTCTTGTTTGATTTGTCACACAATTGACTCCTATGATTTGCAAGCCCAGATATTTTTCCTATGAACTCTTGTCTATTCATGTTTATCTCTTTCTGCCACTTGCACATTTTTTTTTTTTAACACAGGCAGAGGGTCGACAATCTGTCTAGCCTCTGATTACGAAGGGAGATTCTATTCAGTCTGTTCAGGACCTACCCCCAATGAGCTTCATGTACACCTTGTCTTCAACTGATGGTCATTGAGGCAGTCATGAGAAGGCCATTATAAGGGCAAATCTGAAACCTATTTCAGATATAACAGATGAATTTTTAAAAAACATCATTCAGTAGCTTCTGTACACACACACACACACACACACACACACACACACACACACACACACACAGAGTCACAGTTATAGACACCAAAACATGGGAGGAAGGATGGGATGCAGAAGAGACTAGATGAAGGTATTTGACTGATGATATAGGCACAGCTGTCACAAAGAAATTCAGCTAAAAATTGATCAAAATGTCTTTGTGTTTCCACAGCTTCTCATAAAAAGGCTTAAGAGAAGGATCAAAGAAAGCATTGGCCAACCTAAAATCAAGGAAATTTTTTCTCTTATTTACATAAAAATATGAAGATGCTACAGGAGCATTCTTTGATGACGATGCTGAAGACACAGTGTACTCTTGAGCTGCCCACTTAGTGAGCGACTTTGAACTAGTCCCTTTCGCTTTATGAGCATCAATTTTCTCATCCAGTTTGATGGGAATTATGACTTTTCATATTAATCAATGGGATATATATATATATATATATATATATATATATATATATATATATATAATGAACATACTACTAGATTAGATTCTCAGAACTGACTCTTCTGGATTGAGAGGCATACTTACAATGCAGCTTAAAATTATCAATGAAATCCTTGATGACATTCTACCAATCAGTGCATTTTTGTGTCTCTGGACCTTAAGTGAAGCAAATCAAAGATTGTAGAGAATCCTGATGTACTGACCCATCAAATAATGTACCCCAAGGACCTGAAACAATGCTGTTCCCACAGAACTCCAGGAAATCTGTATTGTAGATTTGTGGGCCTATAGTGGGAAACCTATCAGGTCCTGGGAAATGAATGTTTGTAATCTACCTCCTACTCCCCCACCTTTGATTTATGTATATAATCTCTGCATTCACTAGAGGAGTGGTTCTCAACTTTCTTAATGCCGTGACACTTTAATACAGTTCCTCATGTTGCGGTGACCCCCAACCATAAAATTATTTTTGTTGCTACTTCATAACTGTAACTTTGCTACTGTTATGAATCATAATGTAAATATCTGATATGCAGGATATATTTTCATTGTTACAAATTGAACATAACCCACAGGTTGAGAACCGCTGCCCTAGAGGAAAGTCTTTCCCTCTGAGACTAAGAAGAACAGACATAGTGTCTGTGTTTTCAGGTACTTGAAGGGCTCTTATTTCCCTTCTTTTCCCCTTGCTCCTACTCCCCCTCAACACTTAGAGATGCCAATAATGGGAATCTGCTACCGCAGGAGGACAACATGTTTTCCATCCCTGGAGAACCCAAAGCAGAAGTTGGATAGCCATTGGATGGGAGTGGTGTAAGAGAGATTGTTGTATTTGTACAACTGGTTTTAGATGCTAAGATGCTGTGGAAGAAGGATAAAGAAAAATCTGGGCCTATCTAATAAAGCCTGTAAACACTGACCCCAGAATTGGTTGGCAATGGGATAAGTGGAGAGGAAGCAGGAAGGGGAATTGGAGACAAAATGGTCTCCCTAGGCAGTCTGGCAACTGTGAAGTCCATTCATATTTTTCTTTCCTGAGGTCTTCTTCAGCCTTAACTCTCTTCCCTCTCTCATAATAACTAGTCCCTGGTGCTACTAGGAAAACTCTAGCTCCATCCCCTTCATTGGTTTTTTCCCTGGATTTTCTACAGATGTAACTCTTCCCCAGTGTTTCAGGTCTGGGCTAATTGTGACCAGCATCTATCTGCAAAGATACAGCTTGCAATGAAAGTCGAAGAAAATACACAGACCTGGCAATGCATGGAGTGGAATGTGAAGAGTCCTTCCCTTAGTAAGAAGTAACATGGCCAAATTATGTTAATCCCAATCCCATCTCCCATCTCCACTTCTACCTCCCTTTGTATAGATATGGGGACACAGGGACATGAACCAGACTCCTTTCCTAAAACTTGTATTGTGTGTCAATAAAGGACACTGCGTCCATCCCATGTTCATCCAACCCATTGCCCAGGATATTCAAGGCATCTTTAGCAAGTATAGTCCCATAATGGGCCAGAACATTTAAATGGAAACACAAACAAGGCCCCTTGATATTTAAAATGGTCTTGAATTCCATAGTATGGAAGATGTTGTCCCTAGATTCCTCAAACCCCCAGCCTCTGCACCGTGAGAGGTGCATTCACCTCATATTTATTAAGTATTCAGGATCACAAATTTAGAGCTGAAAGGGACCTTAGAGGTCCAGTCCAGTTCCTGTCTTTGCAGATCAGAATTAAAAAGGCAGGGAGAGGGGAAGATGTTTTGTGCAAGGGTGTTCAGTGAGTGACAGAATTTGGATTTGAACCCAGGCCTCCAGACTTAAAGAGTTCTCAGAATCCTGAATAATATCCAGTAGAGTAGACTAGGACACAGGAGACCAAGGAATCTGATAGTAAAGATGCCTTTGCTTCTCAAACCTCCTTATCTGACAGAGGAGGAAAGAAAGAACTCTTAAACATATAGAATGTCAGAGCTAGGATGAACGTTAACATTGGATGGCACCTTCGGTTTTAGGACCCTTCCACCCCAGCGACCTTCATGTTGTCCGGTGTTGGAGTATACTATTTCCACCCCTGTTGGCCTTCCTCCCTATTCCATGATTCCTTAAATATATTTGTCATGTCAGGACTTGATTGGAGTCATTTAACAAGAAGAAGAGTTAAGTGTCCTGGCTGTGGGTATAGATTCTAAGTCACAGGCACAAAGAACTGTCAAACCAGGTAAGAAAATATGAGGTTAAGGACTTTTTCCATTGTACCAGATTCCCTCTCAGAATTCTTGATAGCAACAACTATGATATTAACCACTTATATAAAGCTGAGACATTCAAAGTTTACAAAGCACATTAATAAAATGATTACAGTATTCCATTGGAAATGCACCCCTGGCAGAATGTTAGGGCCCTGTCACCCATCTCAGAGGCCAGTTCCTGTCCAGACATGCCCTGACATAGGGGATCTTTTCCTTCTTTGCACATGATAGACATCTTTGGCACCTGGTGAAGCCTTTGGATCCTGTCTCAGAATCATGTTTTTAAATCCATTAGATACACAAAATCATAAAAGGTACCAAATTATATTGAAACAGAGATGTAATTTTCTCCAACCATGTTCATGAATCCCCTGAAATCTATCCATGGACCCTTGATTAAGATTCATTACTCTAACAAGGACCTTAAAGAAAAAATTTTCTCCCAGGGCTGAGAACTTGAGAACATTTGTTCCCCAAATTCCTCTCTCCACTTGCTTTGGCTTGCCATATTATTAGCTTCCTTTCTCCATTCTGGAATCTCTGACTTTAAAGTAATTTCATTGCATTAGTCTCCAAAGATGGGTTTGAAAACCCTGGTACCCTCACATGGTTCAGTGGAAACAATGAGGTTCAGGGTAGGCTCCAGCACTATTTGGGGTTCCAGTGTTCCCTGGAAAGCTCAACCCATCTTCTAGTCAAGTGGCAGAAGTTTATTTTGATGCTTATGAAGGGCAGAGTTCCTTAGGGTACTAGCAACCTAATAGGGGTGACATTTGTAGTGAATTCTGGGTAAAATATCTCCTCAGTAAATACAAAAATTGCTTGTTCCTTTGAGAACTGACCACTCCCTGACCATTCCCTGATCCTGCCTCAGACCACCTACTTACCATACTTGGTTCACAATTCACTGAATTTTTTTTTCTATGTAAGCTTTAGTGTAACCCTGTTAGGTTGCAAGTTTCCTAAAGAACTTTGCCCTTTCTTGTAGCTTCACAATAAAACTTCACCACTTGACTTAAAGACTGCTTGAATCCTCAAATTCTTTACAGATGATTCTGCCCTATACCTTGATATTTTGGGGTCCCTGTATACCTGAACCACATCATTGCCATGTCAGTGCTTTAGGAAAAAAAATCCTGTCTTCCCTCCTTCCCCTGCACTCTTTCATATTGTAGTAGTCCAGTGTCACACCCAAGACTTTTCTCCCTAACCCAAGTTACCCTCTATCTAAGCACAGCCTATGCCTACCTCATAGTGTGAGACAGGAAAAGTGTGAGATCCAGAAAGACCAAGCTGAACCTACTTACAATCTAGAGTGATTTTACCACTAGAACATTATTCTGGGCTCTGAGAGTCTGTCTTCAGGTAGATACTACTGAGAAGTGGAGGTAGGATCTAGAGCAGAGTGAGAGCTGGGTGTGTGTGTAAACAACCTGTAGGTTGGAAAGATGAGGGCCATTTCTCATCCCAAAATGGATTCTGGGTTGTTAGACCCAGGAAGTGTAATGAATATGGGCTGACATTGATTGATATCCTTAACTGTCCCTGCTCCTCCTCCTCCTGCCCCAAATCAAGTGGGGATCTCTGCAGGCCCAGATTGTCTCTTTCTACAACGTGATTAACAGTGGCTCCCACATCTTCACATTTCCCACCGTTCACTTTCTGATCCCCTCTTGCCCTGCTTCAGCCCCTGTTATAACCCTGGAGCCAACAGCACAGGCCCCCTGACAATCTTATCTCTGAGTAAGAGCTACATAGGGGCATCCATGGGAGACTAGACTGAGTGCTTTACCCTGTAGCTGAGAGGTGAAGCAGGAACAGGAATCCAGGGCAAAAAACTTAAAAAAAAAAAAAAAAGCAACCTGACCTTTTTGTCTTTTTTTTGTGTGTGTGATCAAACATTAAAAATGTGGGACTTTTCCCCCAATTTATAAAAGTTTGCAGATTTGAAAGTAGAATCAGAATACTCATTCTCAGCAACGGTCTTTCAGAAAATTTGATGGCATCCTAATAAAACTGCCCCCAGCACCACTATTCTAACTTCATTATAGGCCCCACTGTATTAACCTAGCCCCCCAGTCAAAGTCCTAACTTCTTCATATGTGCCTCCCTGCTCACTGGAACAACGAGTATGTCCCTGAATTCTTATCTCCCCCAGAAACATCAGGCCTGCCCATGTGATGGGAGCCCCATTTCCTCTACCTAGTCACTGCCCCCATACCTATTCCCACAGAAACAGGTGTGTTCTTGTATGCAATCACAATCACATCATCCATCTAGCCCACGAATGGACCACAATGCCTATCTATATATCCTGATCAGACAGGACCACAAGAGCTAGCCAGGTAGAAGGCAGCATTAGCAGAATGTTTAACCACAGAACCATAGATGGGACCCTTCTTCCATTACCTAATCCTTTAACAAACTCCCCTACCTTTTTAATATTAATCATCTTCCTCTATTCTATGTAAATTTCTGTTATGTAATTGCATCTTTAACCCATAAAAATCCATCTTGCTTTCCCTGAAGTTGTTAGTTCCTCTTGGAACTCAGCCAGCTCTATGAGAGGAGTCAATCTCAACAAATACCTCTTCTTGGCTTAGAGGTGGGTCTGACTGAATTCTTGGAGATGGTTCCACCACAAGGCATCATAAACCCCCCACAGAGTCCCCACTGCAACAGCTTTTGGCGTCCCTGGGTTTAAACCTCAACAGACTGAACGTTTAAAACTCAGGACTTTAGAATGGAGAAGTCTGGATCTCCCCAAATAATTGTTTATCAATCATCATTTCTCTCAAAATGGACTTCTGTTTATGTTTTCTTTCTGTGTAGATGACGTGGAGATGCACTCAACTGGATTGTTATTTGACTGGAATCATATGAAGATCCTTTGTTTCTTCAAGTTTGCTATAAATGTGACTTCAAATCAACTTATGCTACAGTCATGTTCAAGAACACGCAGGGGATTATATCAGTTTGAAACTTCTCTCTCCTGTGTAGAAAGGGCTTAGATATTGACTTATGATAATTTAAATGAAATTGTTTCTGACAAACTTGAGTCTTTTAATACAACACGATGATCAAGCTGCAAATTAAATGTTTATCTCAGCACCTCCTTTATAGTTGAAAAATGTTTGGGAGAACCCCAACAAGTAAAACATGTGGGCTTAGTATGAAATTATTAAGTGCCAAACACAGGTACATATATTTCATCCTAGAGGCAATAGGGAGCCAGGGAGGTTTTTGAGCAGAAACACAGTTTATGTAAGGAGGATTTTGTTATCCTTTTTAGAATTCAGTTTTTTAGGATCTATGGCCATGGGAATGTCTAGTTTCCAGGTGATAGATAGTAAAGCCCAGAATAGCCCCAAGGATCCTAGATAGTAATTCCCAGAATTATAAGGTAGGCAGTCCTACTGTGACTGTGCCTTGAGATATGGGATTGACATATTTGATATTTACTGTGCGTGAACAGAATGACAAAATTGCTAAAGTTAACCTGTGAGCTTAATGTTGGCAAGATGCCTTCTTTGTTTTTTTCCCTATGAAGCAAATGGGCACTAGTCAATGAGTGGGAAATTCACAGGGAACCCATGGGGAATCCAAGGTCAGGGCGTAGAACAATGCATGTACCTGCCTCAACCGGCCCCCAGTGAGGCTTGAGGGGATGCAGAGGAGTGCACAAGCTGTGCCTGTCTCCATAGGCCTCATAGAGACTTCAGGGTTGTTGTCCTCCTTCTTGCCTGCTCGTGGGAGAAGAATGTAGGAGTTGGTATTCTCATTATTGTCAACCCTCTGGTGAGAAAACTAGACTAGAACAGAATTGATAATTAACCCCTCCAAAGGTGTCTGCTTACGTGACCAGATCAACAGTGAACCTGTGAGAGGCTGGACTCTGAAGACTCCAGTGCCTCCTGTGTGTTATCTGTGAAACATACAGACAGACCTGTTTCAGGATTATCACTGGCAGCAGCAGCAGGGAGGATAGATTGGAGAAGTGAGGGACCTGAAGAGTAGAAATGAATGAGGAGGGCATTGCCTATCCAGGGGAGGAGGAGGGTATGAGAGGCTCAGTTAGGGTGGGGACCGTAGCAGTACAGGGCAGGAAGTAGATGTGAGAACTGCTGTGGAAGCAGAAACCTCAAGATTTGGGAATAGACTGCAGATGTGACCTGAGGGGAAAAGACAATAAGAATTTACTAACCTGCATTCTCTCTGTTGCCAGTTATAAACTCCCCATCCTCCTCAAGCTAAGTCCCTACCCCTTCTTTGATCTTGTTTTTTCCAGTATAGCCTAAACAAACAAACAACAAAAAAAGCGACTTTGTTGTCCTTAGGTGCAAGAAAAGGAAAAACTTTTTTCTAATTTTCTGGGTACAGTCCAAAGAGCTCAAGTACTGCTTATATGGGGCAGTTAGGTGGTGCAGTGGGAAGAGTGTGAGGACTGGAGTCAGGAAGAACCATCTTCCTTAGATCAAAGCTGCCTTCAGACATTTACTGACTGTGTGACCCTGGTCATGTCACTTAACCCTGTTTGCCTCGGTCCTGATCTGTAAAATGACCTGGAGAAGGAAATGACAAAATATTCCATTATCTTTGCCCAGGCCATCCTAAATGGGGTCACAGAGAGTCAGAAGAGACTGAACAACTGCTTTACATACACCCGTTGGTCCATAAGGAACTCCTATTATGCTAAATATTGAGGATGGGAAGTTTCCTTCAAAGCTCAGCTCAGAGATGACTTCCTACCTAGTTCTAGAACCGTTAGTCACAGTACTAAGGGAGGAGCACAAAATTAGAAGGATATCCATTAACACAGAGGAGACAGGGTGATCCATATTTCAAGAGAAGAACCAGGTGGTCATTGGATCAGAGCTGAAGAGCTGAAAGTGTGGGGGAGGAAAGAACCATTTATTGAGCACCTTGAAGTTCACTTCTACTAATTTTTATTAAGCCTCTACTGTGTGATAGGCATTGTGCTAATGCTTCACAAGTATTATCTGTGAAAAGGCAGGCATCTCGGAGGCCATTTGGTCTAATTTCTGTCCTTTTTTTTACATTTTACAGATGAGGAAATTTTGCATTTTGCATTTTACAGATTAGGAAAGTGAAGCCAGTGGAGGTTAAGTGACTAGCCTAAGGTGACAGAATTGCCTAAGATAGATCAAATCCTTTCTAGGACTTCATATTCAGGTACTGTGGATCAGGGAGGAGAGAAGAAAGAGGAAATGGCAAATCCCACCTG
>CM053588.1:80537760-80554906 GCA_028646515.1 Pseudochirops corinnae | reverse complement strand
TGTGTGTGTGTGTGTGTGTGTGTGTGTGTACAATTGACTCAATAGAAGCCAACTTAGTGACATAGAAACCAATAAATTATTGAGAGAGGAATAGTATCCATGATGATGGTGGGGATAATCCCTCTCTCTGTTGTAGCCAAAGGAGGTTACTAACTCTTCCCTAACCTTGCCATCCCTGCTTTTTCACAGGTTGGAGCCAGTGCCATGATGACTCAGCACCTCCACAACCTCCCCCAACTCTTCAAGTGAGACCACAGCCACAGTATCAATGTTGATGACAGCTCTGCTTCTGCTCTCCTTAGGGTCAGTGTCCCAAATCTACCACAAGGATATGGAGATAGTGAGCTGAGTAGCTACTCATTTTGAAAATTGTAATGGCAGGAAGCTGGAGTGAAGGAATATGAAGGAGACCTTTCTCCACAAAAGTGATATTATTCCTGCTCACTTTAACTTTATGGCCCTGATGCTCAGGAGGCTCCAATGAGATTATAGTTACATGGACTCACCTTAGGGTCTCTAACGGACAGTTCTTTTCTCCAAAGTTCTCACATGGCAAATTCTTCCCATCATCCTCAAGGGAAATCTCACGCAAGTGCAGGCTTTTCAAACTGGGAACAGAGAAGAGATGCTGACAACACCACAATGTTAACTTGAAGCCTTCCAGGCTGTAGGAGACATAAGCCAGAGGATAATTGAATCATTTCATCATATGAATAAGAATGCAAGTCATTCCCCATTTGATAAATGGTCAATGGATATGAACAGGCAGTTTTCAGAGGAAGAAATTATAGATATTAGAGGGGCAGCTAGGTGGCGCACTGAATAAAGCATAAGCCCTGAAGTCAGGAGGACCAGAGTTCAAATGAGACCTCAAGACACTTAAGACTTACTAGCCATGTGACCTTGAGCAAGTCATTTAACCCCAAATGCCCTGTCTTAGCCCCTCCAAAAAGAAAAAAAAAATAAAGATATCTATAAGCATATGAAAAAATTCTCTAAATCACTATTGATTAGAGAAATGAATATCAAAACAACTCTGAGGTAACCATATCTCACCCGCCTAAATTGGCTAAGATGACAAAATAGGAAAATAATAAATGTTGGAGAGGATGTGGAAGATTGGAACACTAACGCATTGTTGTGGAGTTGTGAACTTACCCAACCATTCTGGAGAGCAATCTGGAACTATGCCCAAAGGGCTATAAAAAATGTGCATATCTTTTGGCCCAGCAATACCCCTTGTAGGGCTGTATTCCAAAGAGATCATACAAGTGGAAGGAGGAACCATATGTACAAAAATATTTAAAGTAGCTCTTTTTGTGGTGATAAAGAAATGGAAACAAAGGGATGTGCACCAATTGGGGAATGGCTAAGCAAGTTGTGGCATATGAATATAATGGAATACTACTATGATATAGGAAATGAGGAGGAGACAGACTTCACAATAACCTGGAGAAACTTATATAAACTGATACTGAGTGAGGAGAGCTGAACCAGAAGAAATCTGTACAGAATTACAGACACATCATATGTGTGATGAGTAACTTTGACAGACTGGGCTCCTCTGAGCAAGCAAGGTTAGAAGACAACTACAAAAGACTCATGATGGAAAGGGATATCCACACCAAGAGAAAGAACTACAGTCTGAATGCAGACTGAAGCAAACTACTTGCTCTCTCTCTTATGTTTTATTTTTTTTTCTCTTCTTTCTCATTGTTCACTCCATTGGTAATAATCCTTCTTTACAACATGACTAATTTCCTAACGTGAAGGTATGTGTAGAACCCATATTTGATTGCATGCCATGATCAGGAGGGGAGGAGGGAGGAAATGGAGGGGGAGAAAATTTGGAACTCAAGGGATTGTGGAACTGAATGTTATAAACTAAAATAAATAAGCATTTTTTTTTAATGAATCATTTTTTTCTCCATGATTTCCTTCTTTCTACTCTTTCTGGAAAGGAGGTTAGAGACACCATTCCTTTATAGTCACTATCATCTGACATACCCAGTCCATGCTAAACAGTTAAAATTTCCTTAAAATTGATCTTGTTCTTCTTGTTCTGATCCTCATGCCTGTGTTATGTGAGGTCAACAATGTGACACATGAAGGTAGAGAAAATAAGAATGAAGTAGATGCTAATGAGAGATTATTTGGAACATTAATGTTGGAAGGGAGAGAGGAATTCACTTCAACTCCTCTTTCTTGACAAGAACACTCAGTATCTTTGGCATTTCACCATTGGAGCACTGCACCAGGCTGGACATACTACTGTAAATCTTTTGTATTTTGAAAAAATTTCCACTGTCAGTCTTTGTTTTTACAATACTTTCATTTCTACATATGTCTCCTCATCTTCTATGCCTAGAGCCATTCCTTATAACAAAGAATAAAAAGGAGGAGAAAGATTCTTTTAGAAAAACCACCCAACACATGAGGTAAATCTTATGTTATATGGATTTCCCATCCATAGTCCTCCCTCTTCCAAAACAAAGAGAAGGTATATTCTTCTATCTTTTATTTGGGGTAATATTTGATTGTTATAATATCACAAGATTCAGTTTAGATTTTTTTTTTCCATTTACATTGTTGAAGTTGATGTATACATTATTTTCCAGCTTTGTTTACTTCTGCATTAGTTCAGCTAATTCTTTCCATGTTTCTATGTACTCTTTACAGTCATCATTCAATGCAGGAAGTGATACTCTATTAGGTACATGTGTGAAAATTTCTTCAACTATTCTCTGATTCATGACTATCTACTTTATTTAGCTGATGCTGCCACTATGCCCTAGGCCCCCCACAAAATCAGCAAAGAAAAATCAACTCTATCTGAATAATGCCCTTAATATATAGCTACATATCCTGACAAATTTGATATATTCATGTTATTCAAATAATCACATTGGCTATGTCTGAAAATACATATTTCTTCCTGCATTTTATGTTAATCATCTCTATCTTTGAGGGGCATATTTCATCTTCATTGTCTTGGACTCATGGTATAGTTGTTTTTCCTCTAGAATGTTGTCATTGTGGAAATTGATCTCCTAGTCTTACTCATTTTGCTTTCCATTAGTTCACAAAGGCCTTCCCAATATGCTCTGAAACTGTTCACAATAGAATCCCACTAGATTGATACACTGCAACTTGGTTAGCCATTTCCCAAATGAAGGAGACTTTTATTTCCAATTTTTAGCTACCACAAAAGAGCTGCTATAAATATTTTTGGATATATAGATCCCTTTCCTTTTTCTGTGATTCGTTTTTAGTAAGCTCCCAGAAATAATATAGATGGGTCAAAGACTAGGCATAGCCCCCCATTGTTTTATTCTCTACTTTGTCCCTTTCCCTTTACAAAAGTTTGTGCTTCTAAACAAACCTTCCCCCCAACCTACTCTTGCCTCCATCATACCCCCTATCATCTCCTACCCCCTACTCCCCTGTAGGACAAGATACCCAATTTAGAGTATATGTCATTCCCTCCCTAAGCCAAATTCAATGAGAGTAAGGTTGATCCATCCTCTTTTGCCTTCCTGTTCTTCCCTTCCATTGTAACAGTTTATCTCTTACCTCTTCTATATGAGATAATTAACCCCATTCTGTCTCCTCTCATTATATTCCTCACCCACCTCTCAATTTCACCTTTTAAATATCTCTTCCTATTCAATTGAACTTGTGCCCTCTGTCTATGCATACCTCTACAAATATATACACGCACTCACATATACATTCATATGCATATATACCCTCCTATACAGACTTATGTGTATGTATCCATCCATACATCCATACATCCATATACATATATATGTATATATATATATATATATATATATATACACATATATACATTTATATACCCTTCAACTATCCTCATACTGAGAAAAGTTTCAAAAATTACAGTTATTGTTTTTCCATGTAGGCATGTCAATACCAAATTTGATAAGTTCCTTATGATTTCTTTTCCCTATTTATGCTTCTCTTGCTTGTTGTATTTGAATATCAAAATTTCTATTCAGCTCTGGTTTTTTCATCAAGAATTCTTGAAAGTCCTCCACCTCACTGAATGACCATATTTTCCCCTGAAACATTATACTCAATTTCGCTGGGTAGGTGATTCTTGGTTTTAATCCGAGCTCATTTGATATCCGGAATATCATATTCCAGGCCCTTCAATCCCTTAATGTAGAAGCTGCTAGATCCTTTGTTATCCTGATTACGCTTCCACAATATTCAAATTGTTTCTTCTTGGTAGCTTGTAATATTTTCTCCTTGATCTAGGAACTCTGGAACCTGGCTATAACATTCCTAGGAATTTTATTTTTGGGATCTTTTTCAAGAGGTGATCAGTAAATTCTTTCAGTTTCTATTTTGCCCACTGGTTCTAAGATATCAGGGCAATTTTCCTTGAGAATTTCTTGAAGGATGATTTCTAGGTTCTTTTTTTTGATCATAGCTTTCAGGTAGTCCAATAATTTTAAAATTGTCTCTCTTGTATCTATTTTCTAGGTCAGTGGCTTTTTCAATGAGATATGTCACATTGTCTTCTATGTTTTCATTTGTTTGGATGTGCTTAATAGTACCTTTTTTTTCTCATAAAGTCATTTGCTTCCATTTTCTCCACTCTAATTCTGAAGGAATTGTTCTCTTCAGTCAGGTTTTGAGACTCTTTTTCCATCTGGCAAACTCGGCTTTTTAAGGCATTCTTCTCCTCCTTGGCTTTTTGGGCCTTTTTTGCCATTTGAGTTAGTCTATTTTTTAAGGTGTTATTTTCTTTAGTCAGGTTGTTGACTCTCTTTTCATGATTTTCTTGCATCATTCTCATTTCTCTTCCCAATTTTTCCTCCACTTCTCTTATTTGGTTTTCAACATCCTTCTTAATCTCCTCTATGGCCAGTAACCAATTCTTATTTTTCTTGGAAGCTTTTGGTAGAGGATTTCTGAATGTGTTGTCTTCCTCCCATTCCATGCTTTGATCCTTTTTGTCCCCAAAAAAGGAATCTAAAGTTGGATGGCTGTGCTTTCTTTGCTTTGCTGCTCATGTTGCCAGTCAATCAACTTGACTTTTGGCCTCTTTGCCACAGTAGAACTCTGCTTCCAGAGAGGGGAGCTTTGTACCAAATTGCTGGGGTTTTCACAGCTGGAGGAGCTATTTGGAGGCCGCCATCTCTACAGCCCCCACCAGCTTTGGCTCCCTGGTCACGTACCTCAGGACCACCACCCAAAACCATGATCCCAATCCAGGCAGGTTAAGGCAAGAGTACTTAGCCTCTGAATGGTCACTTGGCCCCCCTGCAATTTGCAGGCTGGAAGCTCTGAAGCAGCCATGTGTAGGTGGCTGCAGAGCCACCACTTTCACTGCTTTTGCCTCTGGGGGCAGAGAGGCCGGACCTGCTCCTCCAACCCCCCCAAATCAGCTGAGTTCCACTGACCTTTCACTTTGTCTTTGGCATTTATGGGTTGATAATTCTGGAAACCTCCACAGCTACTGGTGATCCACTTTCCTGAATGCTCCATCCCTGGCTGGTCCTGATTGCCCTGGGGCTAAAAACACATCTCATGGGGAGCGGGTCTCTGCTCCCAGTGTGTTGTGATGAACACTTTCTGTCCACCTGTCGGGCTGCCTTCAGAGGGAGATTTGTTTCTCTATGACTTTGTGGGTTCTGGAGTTCTAAAATTTATTTACAGTCATATTTTCTAGATATTTGAGGTGGTTATGGGGGGGATCTCACAGTTTTCCTACTTCTACTAATGCATTGGTAGTTGAATGGTGAACTGATTCAACCTTCCTGGAGAACAATTTGGAACTATTCCCAAAGGGCTCCAAAAATGTGCATACACTTTGACCCAGAAATACCACTTCCAGGTCTGAATCCCAAAGATACCATAAAAATGGGGAAAAGGACCCACATGCACAAAAATATTTATAACAACTCTCTTTGTGGGGGCTAAGAATTGGAAATTGAAGGGATACCTATCAACTGGGGAATGGCTGAACAAGTTGTGATATATTAATGTAATGGTATACTGTTGTTCCATAAGAAATGATGAGCAGGTGGATATCAGAAAAACCTGGAAATATTTATGTGAACTGATGCTGAGTGAAGTAAGCAGAACCAGGAGGACATTATACATGGTAACAGCAACACTGTGCAATAACAAACTTTGATGGACTTAACTATTTTCAGCAATACAAGGATATAATACAATTCTAAAAAGAATCATGATGGAAAATGCTATCCTCATTCAGAGAATGAAGTATGGACTCTGAATGGAGATCAAAGTATATTATTTTCTCTCCTTTCTTTTTTTGTTTCTGGATTCTCATGGTTTTCTCTTGGGTTATAATTCTTCTTTACAGCACAACTGTGGAAATATGTTTAATATGATTGTACGTGTAGAGCCTTTACCAGACTGCATGATGTCTTCAGGAGGTGGAGGTGAGGGATGGTGAGAAAATTTAGAAAGCAAAATCTTATAGAAGTAAATGTTGAATATTAAAAAATGAATAAATAAAACTTATGAAAAATCCTAAATTTCAAAAAAAGGAATAGTTTACTCTTTTGTTAATCTGGCCATTTTGAATTTTTGTAAATATTCCTGTGTTACCTCCAAATTTTCATTTCATTAATATAATGGGACAAAATACTTTCTGTTAGACATGGATGATTTCTATTTTTTTTTACCATAGTTCTAAATGAATATCTAGGATATTTGGACCAATTCACCATCCTGCCAACAGAGAACTAGTATTCCTAGATTCACAAAGTATCTTCAAGATTGACTATTGTCATTCTTTGTCATCTCTACCAATCTGCATAGTAAAAAATAAAGCCTAAGTAGTATTCATTTATACTTCTCTTTCTATTATGATTGGGATCAAATTTCAAGTGACCATTTATTCTTTGCCGTTTTTTTGTTCCTCTCTATTGACCCATTTATCTCTTGTTTTAATTACATATAAATTCAGGATATCAGACATTTAGTATACCATCATGTCATCTGTAAATAGAAGTAATTTTTCTTCTCTTTGCTAATATATGTATTCTTAATTTCATTTTCTTTTTTTATTGTTATAAATAGTATTTCAAGAACAGAATAAAATAATACCAAACAATATACTTTTTCCATCTTTCTCCTTCCCCCCTCTTCTTTGTATTGTACTGCTTTCTACTCATTTGGATTCTAGTCTATCCTTTCTTTTCCTCCTAGAACCTTATTTTTCACAATTTCCTCAGCTTTTTACCTCACTTTCCCCACTCCCCATAGGCAGCCACGCAAGCTATGAGACCAGCTTAGACTTACCTAACTTTTTCCACTGTAGAGTCTGAATTTCTTAGTTCCAAACAAAGGTTGTCCATGCATCCAGGAACATATTGATAGCTAAACAACTCAAGCTCTTTCAGGCTCTGATTGTTCTTGACCGTAAAGAAGAAATCGTGCCAAACACCATAAGGTACATCAGAAGTAAAAGAACTAGAGAGAAAAAAGAGAGGAGAACTTTACTGTGGATATCAGTGGCGCTCAAGTTGCCTGTGGGTATTAATGTGTATGCCTATTTGTCAGTATGGAAAAATGAAAAAGTTTTATACCAAAATCGAGCAATTCTCAGGGAGAGAACTGGTAGGATTAGATGCTTGGGAGTCTGAAGGCCAGTACATCTGAGAAAAATCCAAGTATGAGTTACTGCCAGTTCAGGCTTCATCCCACATCCCCTCCTCCTTACCACCTTTCCCTTTCTACTTCAACCTCCATATGCTCAGTGGCAATGCTGAAATCAATGTTGGGTCAAGTGGAAAAGAAAGAAGCCTGATCTAAGGAAGAGGATTGCTCAACATCTAATATGCACAGAAGCCCCAAATTTATAAGAATAGAGAGTATTTCAGGACAAAAGGAGACCTAATTTACCAAGAACCCTCAATAGGGCATGGTAATTGAAGAATTTGTAATAGGAAACTGCTAATAGGATAAGAGAATGGACAGCAACTCCCAGGGAATCCCAGGAGAAACGACATGATACCCCCATCTGGTGCTAAGAGAGATTAATGAAATTCCTAGGGCTTCTATTAATATATTCAATCCATAAGCTTCTGAAATTTAATAAAGTAAAAATGTCAAACTATTTTTAAAAATTTCCCCAAACGAAGCTCAGGCTCCATTTACTGTTATTTTTCCCTTCTAAGACATCCTTAATTTTTATTTTATTCTGATTCCCTTGGGAGCTGGATGTCATACTGGGTCTCCCACTTTCCCAGATATGCTCCTACGAGAAGGTCCCCAAGATTTTAAAAGCATTTTCAAGGAGAATAATGTACAAAGAGCACAAGAACATCAAAGGATAGAATTCAAGCTCCTTGTGAGCCTTTTCCTTTGTATCACCAGAATCTAATCTAATGCTGTGCATATAGTAGATAACTAATATATGCAATCTCCCATCACAGATGAAGGAGTCAGAAAGTGATAGGTGACTATAAGAGGAGAAGATTGAAACCAATGAACTTAAGAGGAAGAAAACTCAGAAACCTTAAGCACAAGCAGTTAAAACAATATAGAAGATACTAAGACAGAAATGAAGATGAGCACCAGAACATCCAAATGCATTCAAACATGCCTGAGTTTAAATTGCAACAAAGGAAATAGAACCAACACTTAATGAGGCAGAGGATCCTGTGAATTCCTAAGAGAGCATGAAAAAATAGCTGGAGGTTAATGGTTCAAGAGAGACATAAGAATGATGAAAAAAGAATGTATGGTTTGCACAGCAGAAAAATTTGTCAAAAAGTTAAAAGCTGAATCTAGTCATGAGTATTTTCAAAGAATTGAAAGAGAAAACAACTGATTATTAATGCAAATATAAAAACATGAAGGACAATCTGGAAGAACATAAAAAAGCAATACTATTTTTAAAAAAAACCCATGATATATCTAAAAGGAAAACAAGTTGATCTAAAAGACAATGTGCTAAGAGACAATTTAATGTTCATAGGCTCCTAGAAGAACACAGGTCAAAATATCTGATTACCAAAATGCAAGGAAATACACACAAAAACTCTTCACTTGAGATTAGAGAAAACAAAGTGCCAAACAAAAACTCAATAGTTCACTTCCAGAAAAAAAAATTCCTAGGATGAAAACGCCAAGATGTAAACTGGTTAAACCTAACAAGTGCAATACAAAAAAATATGCCCCCCCCCAAAAAAAAACCCAAACCAAAAAACAAAACAACAAAATCTTCAAATGACCAAGACAAACACCTTGAAATACAAAGGAAGTGAAAACTGAATAACATAAGACTATTCAGGAATCACAAAAAATGCAGTAAGGAAAGGAATCATGTGATCCAAAGGGCAAAAATTCAAGATTCAACTAAAGGGGACCAATCCTGCAGATCAAACCCTATTTACAAAATAAAAAAAAAAAAACAACACCATCTTTTCAAGAAGAGAAACATTGAAAGCATTCGTCCAAAAAGAAAAAAGAGATGAGAAGAGATTAACTCACCCAAGGTCACAGAATTAGTGAAAGGAAAACAGAACTTCCATTCTAGGAGTCAATCTTATTTGGTGAATGTGTTATTTACCCTGGTCTTTACTGTATTCCTCTCATGCACACCTATATTCTTCTCCCTCCAAAACCAACATATCCAAAGATAATCTTACCCCAATCTTACCTCCCAAGTTACTTCCCATAATTTGATCTTTGGTTTGTGGAACCTGACCTCATTCCTCTCTGATCTACTGCAAATTGTAAATGAGTAAGATTTGAACGTCAATACCCTTCCAGGCTTCTCATACCTCTAGAACTTGTGTCACAAAATACTGTATCTTATATTAAGTAATTTATACTCAAACTGAGGAATAGGGAGATCATTCAGCTCTGACTCACTCAGAACCCCTAACGTCTATACCCAATCCAAAGCTCAGGAAGAATGTGGAGTTCTGTCTACTTTTACATAAAAAGCTCCACTTCTATTACCAGCTCTGGAGTTCCTACAAAATTGACTGCAAAACCCCTCACACATGCTTAATTCCACCATATTCTTTTCAAACAGAGGGAGCTACTTCTTTCTCTTTCCTTTTAATATAAAGAAATAAATAGATTGTATTTATATAATGGTTATATAAAGGTTCACAAAGTACTTTTCAAATAGTATCACCTTTATCATGAGAATCCTGGTAGGTACTATCATCCCCAGATTACAAATAAGGAAACTGAGACAGTCATAAAGTGACTTATCTACAGGGTCACAAGGTTATCTTGTGTTTGAGGACACATTTCCACTCATGTCCTCCTGACTTCAGGTCAAGAACACTGAGAGAAATGATTGTTAATAACCAATTAATATGGAGGTGCAGGGTTTGGAGGGTTGTTTTCCCTTTCTATTTCCTTATTCAAAGCTCAGTCCTTGTCAAGACTGATAAGATTGGATCAATATTCTCCTCAATCTTGGGCAGGACACCACCCAACTAGGAAAGCTTTGTGGTCATTAAAGGGGAAAGAGAATCTCATAGAGGTAAATTCCAGGTCCATTGTTCAACGCCATGAGTAATCTGGGTAGAGGTAGAACCCTTTGTCTAGATTCCTGAGGCATTTGTGGTCTGCCTATAGATGAGTCTCTGTTCAAGAGTGAAATGATGAGTCATGTCCCCTAGTCCCTCATTAGAATAAGCCCACCTATGCTCATTATAACATTCATTCTCTCATTAATTGTTAACCAATCTGAACTAAATATCATCTGTCAGGAACACCCATTCTCCAAAGGTTATTTAAACATTAAATGGTGGGAGTGGGGATGGAGGCTTTTGGCTTCCAGGAGGGTTACTCTCTTCAATCTATTAATTGTTCCCTATTTCCTAAAAAATTAATTATTGATTGGCCAGAAACTCTGTCTCCACAAAATGAGCCTTGGTAGCTCCTCCTCAAGTTGGTCAATTGTTGTGCTGCTTCTGTAGGCCTTGTTCCCTTCCTCAGTGACTCATGTTAGATCTTCCTCATGGTGGGCAGTTGTTGGGCTGCTTCTTTTGGAGATGTTCCTCTCCTCAATAACGACTTGTCCATTTACCTTGTTCTGTTCTCGTATGACTCTTTTCTTTCCTTTGGGTGCTATTGCCTCTTTCCTTGAACCATATCTGGCCAGTTTTTGTGAATGATCCTGGAGGACAAAATGAGAGTGGTGATTTTGTTCAGCCCTTCCTCCCTCCAATCCAATTAATTTGAAACTCATGTCATCACCTTCCTGATGTCAAGAACAAAGGACAAGCAACATCCACTGTGCCAGCTAGCTGCCTCTAATGAAGCTGCCAAGCAGAGGTCACTAATGACAATTTTTTTTCAAAAACAATATGACTTCTAATGCATCTGCAAGATGGCATCTGCAAGATGCAAGAAAGCCTATTCTACCAGGAAAAGGATTTCCTAATGACCCATCTCAGATGTGTAAGAGATTCCAGTGGTAAAGTACTGAACAAAAGGACCCTCCTTAAGATTAGCTGGTTTCCTCCATTGAACCCTCTGGGGTTCAGAGTCTGAAGCCTAGCTGAGGAGGGTGAAGGTCAATCTGAAATCCCACCATGAATAAGCAAGAGCATCTTTGTTCGTCATGAGCCCACTGTCATCAGAGCAAGGCAGAGTATCTTAGAAGCCAGCCAAGGATGTGATGTGCAGCTCCCTATCACTAAGAGACTCAAAGTTAGCCATGGGATGAGGCATACTTTCCCCCCCTTCACTTTTTCCTGCTTTTCACCCTCAATCAGGATATCCTTAAATATTTCAAAACAGAGAAGTGGTGCCACAAAGCCATTCACTTCCTTTCCAAACATTGCCTGAGAGTTCCTAGAAAAGGAACATTTGGAGCACACATTAGAGATGGGATTAGTTCTGTATAAAAACTGAAAACTGCTGGACACAAACCTGGAAATTTGCATGGCTCTACCCTCACTGCCTCCCTCCCAGCTGCTTATCCTTCTCCCAACTCTGAAGGACATATGTTATCTAAACAAATATTCTTTAATCAATCTCAGTTGGATATAGAAATCTGTGCACAGGTTTGTCCTGTTTCTTTCCTGGCATAGAAAAAGATATAGCATCATCTATCCAGGGATCTCTGTGCTGCCGAATACAATTTTAATAGCACTAGTTCAATATGGTTTGCCTTTACTCAGGTTAACACATAAATGGTAGCAAAGAACACCACCCTAGATTTCAACACAAGCTTGAGGAAAGGCAAAGTCCAGCAGTGCCTGGTGTTGGAAGCTTTATCCCAAAATTCCACGTCCCCAAAGAAAAGTTGGGTGAGAATCTCAGACACAAATGCAAAGCTGAAAACTGAATGCTGCATTAACCGAAAGAAAGAGCCATAGTTCCATCTGTCAGCAAAAAGCCAAGCCAAGTCTTTAAGACATAAAAACAGAAGATACTCACAAAGAAATTCTCTGTATCCCAGTACAATGTTTCATGCAGAAACCTGCACTCAGGATTTCATAGTCACTGACAGGTTCTAATTCCATTTCTTGTAGGTTAACTAGTGCCTGTGTTACAAAATCAGCATCTTGACTCTCATATAAAAGACTACAGCAATTTTGCAAATAAGTACAAGAAATCTTGTATTTTGAATAATCTATTTTGGTTACTCCCTCAGCCCACTTCAGTAATTGTGACTTGATTTCCAGTGACATTCTGCATCTGAATTTACTCTCCAGCTTCCTTGCTGTCTCTGCATTTAGGAAGCCAAACAGGAAGTGCACCACCAGGGCCACAAAGGTGGCATCATGCAGACTAAACTCCTCTAGAAGTTTTTTGACATCTGGAATGGAGGAGTCAGGGCTCTTCTCCCCATCTTTGTCTGTGCTTATCAAATAGAACATGGCAGCAAAAAACTCTTGGAAACTCAAGTGAATGAAGCTATAGCACTTTTCACAGTCACTGTCCTTCTGAAAAATGTTCATGTCTAAGAAGGCAGAGACATCAGTTCCTTCTAGGTTATGCCTCCTCAGATCCTCCTCCTCAAACAGGAGTTTCCTCTTCCAGATCCCCTCAGCAGCCAATCCACAAAGGCTCCTCAAGTGCTGAGGTATAAAGTTCTGGTCATTTGGTGTGATTAAATCGATATAGCACATGTACAGAGCAGTGGCTGTTTTCAAAGCCTGGATGGGATCTTGTCCTCTCTCTTCTTGTTGTTTCAGGCAGGTGCAAACAATCCAGTTCATCAGGGGAACAGAGCACATGGTGTACAGTGTGTCATTGCCTTCTACTAAACTAAAGGCTTTTTCACCTAAATCCTCATTTCTGAAAAATTTGCAGAAATACTCCTTCCTCTGCTCCCCAGAGAAGCCCAGGATCTCCACATGACGTGGATTCTCTAACAAGGGACTAAATTTCCCCAGAGCAGTGAGTCTTGTAGTGAGCAGCAAGGAAGCTTCAGGGAGCAGGGTCTTCCTAAGTAAGCTGCTCAGCAGGATGGACATTGGCCTCTGCTGCTTCCAGTCTTTGCATAGATCATATCTGTGTTCATCACAAGGGAATTTCAATTCATCCAAACCATCAATGATGAACAGAAGTCTCTCTGGTTGAGACATGATCTCTGTCATGGGGGCCTGGGGACTTGGCCAGTCACTGGCAATTAAATCAGCAAAACTCATTTGTCTCCCTGCTAATGGGTTCAGCTCTCTGCAAGTGAGATAGAAAACATAGTCAAACCTCTTCTGGTAGACTTTCCCCTCAGCCCAGTCCAACATCACTTTGCTGGCCAGGGTGGTCTTCCCAATACCAGCAGCCCCCTGTAGCACAACAGTGTGGGGTTGGGTGCCTGTGTTTTGAACAGGATCAAATAAAGAGGAAACCTCTGTAAGCTGTCCTCTCTCCTTCAGGACCTCTGCATGTCCCCATCCTTGGACTAGGAGCTCATGCTCTTTCTGCTCCTTGTAACGGTAGTCCTGAAGCAGCAGCAGTCTTGTGAATTGGTGCTGAAAGAGCTCATGCTCCCCAGGACGATGGTTCTTGTCCCTCATAAGCTGGAATTTCTTTCTCATTCGTTCTTGATATTTCGTTCTTTCATCTAAAGTCATAAAAAAAATAGGACAGAGATGATCAGGATTAAAAGTGCTGGGGTATCTTTAGGAAAATTCTGGGAAATAAGTTTTGGGCATCACTGTTCCCAGATCCCCCATGGAGATAAAGTGCTACCCTGGCTCTGCTCTCACCTCATATCTGCTGGTGTCCAAGGTAAGACCCCAAACCCTGCCTGCACCTCAACTTCAGTGATCTTCATGAAATACAACCTTGACAAGCCCTGAGCAGAAACTTTCAATGTCTCTGTATTGTCTGTGGGATAAAGTCTAAGTTAATTCCACAATTCAAAGCCTTCCTATTTCTGCATGCTTATTTCTTCCCAGTTTCCCCAAATATACCATGAGCTTCCTACCCTTCACTACTTAGTTAGTGTGAAGCCACACAATACAAGATTCAACAAGACAAGTATTTATTAAGTGCCTACTACATACTAGGTGATCTGCTGAGAGCTGGGGATAGGAAGAAAGACAAAAGAGCCCCTGTCCTCAGGGAGCTCACAATCCAAGAAGGGAAATAACACGCCGACAAATATGGACAAACAAGATACAGACAGGAGAATGGCAGAGTCAAGATGGTGGAATAAAAGCAGAAACTTGCTTGAGCTCCTCCTCCAACCACTTCCAATACCCGTATAAAAATGACTCTAAACAAATTTTAGAGCTACAGAATCCACAAGGTGACAGAGAGAATCATCTCCCACTGAATGTAGCCTGGCAGGTCAACAGGAAGGGTCTATCACACCCAGCTAGGAGCAGAGCACAGTCCTACGTGAATACAACATACATACACATATGTTTGCATGCATGTATAGGGATTGCCCAATTGCCACATTTCTGCTACTGGATCATAACACTTCCACTACTACCACTACACTATTGAGAATAACAATTTATGTTTATATAGTGTTTGAGGGTTTACAAGGTGCACTAAGCCCTGGAGGTCACCTCAATGTCTTCTACAAGCCAAAATGTCTTCAATGGGAACAGATGGACATCTAGCATCTATAAACCTGGATTCCTGTGTAGAGTGAATGACTCTTTGGGCTGGAAGTTGCTTTCACAAAATTATTGCCATTATCATATGAACTATAAGAAGGGCCCATACAGCTTAGGGCACTGGTTTCTACAAGGGCTCCTCTACATGGAGACTCTAGGAGCTCAGCCACCACAGGGCCCCTGCTCACCAGAACCACCTGACACTCCATTTATTTATCCACTAGTTACAGGGTTGTCTACCTAGTGTCCCTTATTGTTCACACTATGCCATATCTACTACTGAAATGGCATTTAGGGTACAAATGCAGAATAAATGCTAACTTGACAACAATATTTTGAGTGGAAGTGTTTAAAGGGGAGGCATGAATGACTACTACATAAAACCTTGGTACTTAGGAGAGAAGAATCAATTATCCTGGTGACAGTGGTTGGCATTCCTCACACATCCAATTATTTCTGTCTGAAGTGCCCTGGATTGCCAGGGATAGAGAGGAGCCTGGTAAATCTTAACATGGACATCAGTGAAGAGGATAGAACACAACTCTCATGATAAAGAAACAACAACCACAAAAAGAATTTTTCATGGGGGCCGTCATTACCTAGGGGAGAAGAGGCTGGTACAGCAGGTGCAATGGGGAAACCAGGACAGAAACCAAAGGGAGCTATCTTTGGGCAACTGTCTAGAATAGACTGATAGCCTTGTCTCAGGAGAAATTCCACTGCTAATCCAGATCACTGATGGGCTTCTAAGAGGAACAGAAATCACAGGAGGCATCCTGCACTTGTGCACAGATCTTATGGCTGGCATTCCACAGGATTCCTGGATAACAAGTGGCAACTTGAATTCTCTTTGACGGTCGCAGAACCACAGTCCCCATTAAACCTTGCTAGAGGGCCATCAGATACAGGACAGGCTTCCCTACATTGGCTATACTGGTCTGTCTGTAAGTATGTATATGGGTATGTATGTATATGGGTGTGTATGTATACCCCTCTTCTCTGGATGGTTTGAAGCTAGGCTTGGGTATGTACAAGCTGTAATAACCTTCTTTTCAATCCTAATTCTTCTTCACCTCTTTGAAACTTCTGATACTTCCAACCACCATTTCCCTTCTAAGATAATCTCTCTCCCTCTTGTTTCTGAAAATACTTTTTTCTCTTCGTTTTCCCTCTTGTTCCATAAGCCCTGACAACTTACAACCTTTAATGGATAACCATCCTTCTGCCTCCTATTAAATGTCAGTGTGCCACTTGCCTTCTCTCTGTACTCTCGCTCTGTCAAAGATCTAAACAATTCCTATGCATTTTATAATCTTTATGCTGATTTATCATATGTGTGTATATTTATCTATATATATAAAATATATAAAAGTATATATAATGCATATTATATACATATACACATATACATACATATATATGTGTGTCTGTATACATGCATACATACATATACGTATGTATGTATATACATACAATTATTTATTTATTTATAGCCAGATTGGGAGAGCAAAAGGTTGTAAGTTGTTGGGGCTTGTGGAAATATGGAAGTTAGTGCATGTGTCCCACGTGGGACTGACTGAACCTCTCCTCCAGTGTACCTCAAGTTTTTGGATCGGAAAACTCTTTGTTCCGGTGGTGAAGTAGGATGCACTCTACATTCTCCTGGAAGACTCTTGGTGCTTCTTCCTGTCAGAGAGTTATGGGGTTAATACATTAGTTAAAGTCTTATTATCCACAGGGTTTTGAAAAAGAACCAAGTCATGACTGATCTTGAAGCAGAACTACTGGGTAATTACTCCTCTTCTTCTCCTGTCCCCACCTTCATTATACTGGCTGTTAGATCAGAGGGAAGGGTGACACAAATTGCCCCTAACCATATTGACAATATTTTTGCACAACAGACAAAGAGTGGATTCTGTGCATTGCCTCATGCAATAGTTTTTATAGTTAATAGTTTTGTTTTTATTGTTTCCCTGGGAGAGCTTTCAGTTTTATCCTATTGGGGTTTTTTTTCGGGGCGGGGGGAGACACAATGAAAGGTGAACAGGTAAAGCAGTAATAGAAGAGAAAAGGAGCACTAG
>CM053588.1:80521708-80537260 GCA_028646515.1 Pseudochirops corinnae | reverse complement strand
ACACACACACACACACACACACACACACAAACACACACATATACACACACACTCCAGACCATTATACACATGTTTTCTTGTCAAGCGGTCTTGTACTTACACTGGTTTTTTTATTTTTAATCCTGATTAATAATACATTGTAAAATTTTTTTGGAATCCAAGAGAAGCTTCCTGGTCTCTTGCATGAAGGACACATCCTTTCTCCATTTTGCATATTGAAACATTTCTCCCATTCCAGTTCTGTGGCAATTTTTCCATTCTTCCATGTGATACCTAAATTTACCCATAAACCACTCCACTCGTTATTTTGTGGCTTTCCTCATAAGGGAGCATGGTGGGACCTCACCAAATGTCCTATTCCTATGTCTGTCCTTAATACAGACATAGGGACATATGGGGGTCTGTGGTAGCTTTCTTTTCATAATTTTCTTGGATTACTCTTATATTTTTTCTCATTTTTCCTTGATCTCTCATTTGATTTTTAAAGTCTTTATGAAGTTTTTCTGAGAATTCTTTTTGGACTTGTTGAAAAAGAAGTGACTTTTTTTTTTTTAGCTCCACTATCTTCTAAATATGAAGCCATATGCTCTGTATCCCCATAGTAATTATCTATGGTTGGCTTCTCTCTCCTTTGCTTACTAAGCTTTTTTTTGTCTTTTGTTTTATTTCCTTTTATTTTTAGCAGCTCATTATTGACATTCAGATTCTAGTCCCAAGGTATGGGAAATGATGCTCCAGTCTTCAGATCCTTCTTACTGTTATTTTTTGGTCTCTGTCCGGTGGGGACCAGCCTTGGGCATTCCTCTTTACCCGCGAGCCAGGAATGAGGCCTACCAGTCACTCTGTCCCACAAATGCTCTTGATTACTTTGGTCCCTTTGGTGGCTACAAACTCCAGCTTTCTTCTCTGTTCTGGAACTGAAATCAGGGTCTCTGCTCTCCTGCAGATGCCCACAGCCCGTAGGGTCTCTGCCCCTCTTCTACTGAACTCACGAGGTGTGTGTGAGCTTCTTCTCCCCTGCAGTAGCAGTAAGGGACCACAGTCACAGCATGGAACTGCAGCTGCAGCACAGGACCATGTCAGGCCAGCACAGCTGTGCTTGGCATCATCCCTCAATAATGGAAGGTCCTTCAATCTCCTGCTCAGCCTCTAATCTCACACTGTCTGTGAGGTGAAAGTAGCTGAGGCTGTGGCTGCCTCCCTGGCTTGTTTGTTAATTGACTGGAGTAAGCCTGGAGGTGTTTGCACTTCCCTCAGACCAAACCTACTCTCCCAGATGTGGAGTCTTTCCTGGACTGTTCTCACATTACCTTAGGAGAACAGCTTCACCCTGACTTTTGTTTCTTTATTCTGTTCTACGTTAACTCTGGGACTGTGTTCTCTCTTTCTTTGTGGATGAAATTTGGAGAGATTAAGGTTTTCTGAACTACTCTTCCAACTTCCCAAAATCTCTGCATATTCTCTGTTTCTTACAGTGCCATAATATTCCATTACATTCCTTTACTACAAATTGTTCAGCTGTTCCATCATCAGTGGTAGCCTTTGTTCTTCCAGTTTTTTTCTATCAAAGAATTCTGCATTAACATTTTGTTTTATGTGACCTTTCTTTCCGTCATTGACATCCTTGCTATATGTGCTCAGTAGTGAGAGATCACTGGGCTAAACATTGAGTTTATTGATTTTTGGGGACGTAGTTTTAATTTTTTTTTTCCAGAGCATTTGGACTAATTGATTCATCGGTGTACAAAAGGTATGTTTGTATTCCTTACTTGCCACTTCCTCACAGAATTGTCCATTTACATTTTTTTAAAACATCTTTGCCATTTTTCTGGGTGGGAGATGAAGCTCAGAAATGTTTCAGTTTGCATTTCTCTTATTAGTGATTTGGGCCAATTTTTAGTATTATTGTAGATTTATTGCTTTTCTTCTAAAAACAGCTTGTTCATACACTTTGACTTCTCTATTAAGGGAAGGCTGGCATTTTTTTTTTATCCATTCTGTAATTTTTAGATCACACCTCTGATTCCACTGGTATAGTGAACTCTTGGTGAAATGCCTTTCTGCCATTGCCAATCAGCAACTGCTCTGCAACTTATGGTCTTAGACAGTGTCTTGATAAACTGGCTATGAGACATTTATCAGAGAGAGTTGACACAGCTTTTCCCCAACTGAAAGCATTTTTCTTCATCTGTTTTATGTCAAATAAGTTTTGTTTCATTTTATCTAATTTTAATTTTCTGTTTCATCATATAATCTACAAACACTTGACTACATTGGAATATGGTTTATCCGGGCCTACAAATAAACTCATTGAGGAAAGGCACTCTTGTCAGCCCTCATATTATCTTGGTTTTCAGTTCTATTCTCCAGTGTTTTATGCTTCCCGTTCTGATGGTCCTTTTCTTTGGACCTTGTCCATTCTACTTTTTCTGCTCTCGTGGCCACCATCCTGCTTTAGGCTCCCTACACTTCTAATCTGGATTGTTGCAACACTCTTAATTGGTCTCTCTGTTCTTAATCTTTTTCCTCTCCATTTTATCTGCTGGATATTTTCCAAAGTGATTCCCCTATGACATCGGTTGATCATGGAAAACCTCATACCTGCTGTATGACTGCACAGGTTTATCAGCCCTCCTTTCTTTTCATTCTTTGTCTCAGGCTTTTTCACTCTCCACCCGTTAGCTTCATGTGAGAGCTCAGGATTCCTGGTTTCCTCTTTAGGTCCTTTATCTTCTTCGTCTTTCATTTGCAACACTTTCTCTCTTACTCCAAAGAACAGTTCATATTTTCTTTTAGCCTTGGAAGTAGCAAGGTGTTCTCCCAGCCTTTCTCCTCCTCCCCTAGGAACATAGCCTGCCTACATCTTGTAGTTCTATAGCTGTCACTTGCCTCATGTAGACACACTCTCTAGATAACAGGAACCTTCACCCCTGCTCCATATGTTTCCTTGAACTGAGATCCTCAGTTCTCAGTGACTTTTTGGTTAACTTACACACATCGTTTATCTGGTTACTGCCAGGGCAGAGGCACTTGTGCCTCTTGTGAATATGGAAGGCTCAAGTCCTTGGACCCTTGAGTAGTGATTTAGCTTCCAGGAGTCTTTCTTGCCTTTTTCTGGGTTTTACTCACCTTTTCTGATTATTCGGTGCAGTGTTACGGCTTATTTGTGTTTCTGTCTCACTAATCTATCACTTGCAGGTTGCTTTCAAAACTCTAATGAAAGTGAGAGCTATCCTCAGTTGTTTTTTTGAGAGAAAGTCTTGGGTATAATTTGACTTGCAGTCACTTCTCGCTTCCCGCCCTGTTTTTCCAAACTTCAGGCTCTTTCTACATACATGAATGGTTAATATTTTTACACGCATTGTTTCCTTAGCCACATGCAAATAATCATGGGTATTATTAGCTAAAAAGAAGTGGAATTCATCCCTGATCTGTTTCGTTAATATTTTTTGATAAAAAAAAGCTTAATCACAATTCATATAATTGCTTATTTTACGTGCATTTATGTGCTTGACAAACTGTGAGCCAAGAAATTAAATCAGAATGGAGGGGAATGAATAGTAGCTTTAGAAAAATATATTTTCTTTCTCATTTATAATTCATGTTATTTTTCATTTTTGACTTTACATAGCATATATTTACCAATATATTCCTTTAATTCCCATTTCCCTTCTCACAGTCATGTCATATTTAATTAATTTTATATATTTTAATTTAACTTTAATGAACACCAAAAAAGGGAGCATATTTTCATGTACTAAATTAAACAAATAAAAGATTATATAAAATATTTCAAATATTTATAGTGTACAATTTGCTTTGTTTCCTTAAAAGCCCATAATAAATTTAACGTGTTGGTCCTGGGCCAAGATGGTGGTGTAGAAGCAGGAAAATTCTGTGAGCTTCCCCCACAACCACCTCAAATACTCATAAAATATAACTCTAACCAAATTTTAGAGCAACAGAACCCACAAAGTGACAGAGAGAAACAAATCTGCTTGAGGCAGCCAGGCAGGCCTAAGGGAAGGATCCATTTCAACGTGTTGAGAGCAGAGCACAGTACCATGTGAGTTGCACAGTTTTGGCATCAGGGAAGTCCTGACCAGCTGTAATCAGAGCAGACTTCAGGAGAGTGAATCACCAGTAACTGTGTTGGTTTCCAGTGCTATCAGCCCATAAATGTCAAAGAGCAAGTAAAAGATCAGTTGGGAACTCTGTTGGAAAGGAAAGCACTGTCTGAATCCAGCCCCAGGGTGCATGGAGGAAGAGTTCTGGTGGCTGCAGCTGCTGCCTGGCATGGCTGCCTCCAGAGCTGCTGGCCTGTAGATCTTAGAGGGACCAAGCTAATGTTCAGAAAGTAATGCCTCTTGCTTTAACCTGCTTGGATCAAGATCGGTGTCTTGCATAGAGGTTTTGGGTGTGTGGCCAGTGGGCCAGAGTTGTAGGGGCTGCACAGAGGGTGCCCCCCTAACAGCTCTGGCAGCTGGAAAAACCCCAGGGATTTGGGACAAAGCTCTCCTCTCTGGAAGCAGAGCTCTACAGTGGCAAAGAGCTCAAAAGTCTACCAATTGACTGGCAACATGAGCAAGAAGAGGAAGCAAAGCAAGCAGAGCAATCAAACCTTAGATTCCTTTTTTAGGAACAAAAAGAATCAAAGCGTGGAACAGGAGGAAGACAACACAGTAAGAAGTCCTGCATCAAAAGTTTCCAATAAAAATATGAACTTGTTACAGACTATGGAGGATCTCCAGAAGGATTTTAAAAATCAAGTAAGACAAGTGGAGGAAAAATTGGGAAGAGAAATGAGAATGATGCGAGAAAATCATGAAAAGTGAGTCAACAACCTGAATGAAGAAAATAACACCTTAAAAAATAGACTAACTCTAATGGCAAAAGAGGCCCAAAAAGCCAGTGAGGAAAAGAATGCCTTAAAAAGCTGAATTTGCCAAATGGAAAAGGAATTTCAAAAGCTCACTGAAGAGAACAATTCCTTCAGAATTAGATTGCACCAAATGAAAACTAATGACTTTATGGGAAATCAAGATACTATAAAATAGATGCAATCAAATGAAAAGAATATAAGGCACTATGAAATATCTCATTGGAAAAACCATTGACCTGGAAAAAGAGATCCAAGAGAGATAATTTAAAAATTATTGTACTACCTGAAAGCCATGGTAAAAAAAAGAACCTAGAAATCATCCTTCAAGAAATTCTCAAAGAAAACTGCCCTGATATTTTAAAACCAGAGGGCAAAATAGAAATTAAAAGAATTCACCGCTCACCTCTTGAAAAAGATCCCCAAAAGAAAACTCCTAGGAATATTATAGCCATGTTCTGGAGTTCCCAGATCAAGGAGAAAATATTACAAGCAGCTAAGATGAAACAATTTGAATATTGTGGAAACACAATCAGGATAACTCAAGATCTAGCAGCTTCTACATTAAGGGATTGAAAGACTTGGAATATGATATTCTGGAGGTCATAGGAGCTATGATAAAAACCTAGAATCACCTACCCAGCAAAACTGAGTGTAATATTTCAGGGGAAAATATGGCCATTCAATGAAATAGAGGATTTCCAAGCATTCTTAATGAAAAATGCAGAGCTCAATAGAAATTTTGATATTTAAATACAAGAAACAAGAGAAGCATGAGAAGGTGAAGAGGGAAAAGAAATCATAAGGAACTTATTAAAGTTGGACTATTTACATTCTCACATGGAAAAACAATAATTGTAACTTATGAGACTTTTCTCAGTATGAGAATATTTGAAGGAAATATATACATATATGTATATATATAATGTATGTATACACGCATATATATGTTAATATAGGAGGGTATATGTGCATATAAATACATATGTGAGTGTGTGTATATGTATTTGTACATGTATACATAGACAGAGGGCACAGGATCAGTTGAAAAGGAAGGGATGATATCCAAAAAATAAAATTAAGAAGTGAGAGAGGAATACAATGAGAGGAGAAAGGGAGAGACAGAATAGGATAAATTATCTCATATAAAAGAGGTAAAAGAAAACTGTTACAATGAAGGGGAAGAACAGGAAGGCAAAAGGGAATGGGTCAACCTTACTCTCATTGAATTTGGCTTAAGTAGGGAATAACATACACACTAAATTGGGTATCTTATGCTACAGGACAGTAGGGGGGAAGAGAATGAGAGGGGGGATGATAGATGGGAGGGCAAATTGGGAGGGGAGTATAGTTAGAAGAACACACTTTTGAAAAGGGACAGGGTCAAAGTAAAAAATGGAATAAGTGGGGAGTGGGATAGGATGGAGGGAAATAGAGTCAGTCTTTCACAATACATCTACTCTGGAAATGTTTTTTGCATAACTACACATGTACAGCCTATATTGAATTGTTTATCTTCCTAGTAAGGGTGGGTGATAAGGGAAGGGAAAGAATCTGGAGTTCAAAGTTGTAAAATCAAACGTTAAAAAAAAAATTAATTAAAAAAATAAATTTAGCATGTTACTTTCAAATTGTCTTGCTCGTATATGTTTTCCTGTATACCTCCTTCTTTTTCCTTCATTGCATTTAAAGAATTCTTGAATGACCTTTATTGCTGTCTTTGATGCCGGATCTCTGGGACAAAGTGTCTCAATATTTTAGTAATTTCTTCATATAATTCCAAATTGGCTTTCCATCACAGTCATGCTAATTTCCTCAATAAAGAACCAGTGAGCCTGTCTTTGCACAGTTCTCTAACCTAGGTTTTCCTGTCTTTTATCATTTTGCTAATTGGTCTCAGCGTTGTTTTATGCTACATTTCTCTTATTAGTGGTAATTTGTATCAGTCTTTCATGTGGTTATTAGATGATTGCAATCTCTTTTTTTGAGAGCTGTTTCTTCATCTCCTTTGATCACTTATTCACTAACCAAAGACTCAAATCATATAATTCTGTCTGTTCCTTATATATATATATATATATATATCTTGGATAGTAATCCCATATCAAGGATTTGCTGCAAAAAATACCAAAACAAAACAAAACATTTTCCCAATGACTCCCTTTCTTATCATACCATGGCTTCAATTCATGGGAAAAACCTTTCATTTTATGGGTATGAACTATTTTGTGTTTTGTTGTTGCCACTATCTAAGAATCCTCCCATATTTTTAATTGTCTAAGTTGGTAATGTGATTCTCTTCTTCTTTTTCTTCCTTTTGTTTTTCTTCTTGTTGACATTATGACCTTCAGGTTATATACACATTTTGAGCTAATTATAGTATATGTTGTATATTTTGCTCTAAAAGTAATTTATTTCTATCAAAATGCTTTCCAGTTTTTCCAGAATTATTTTTTTCCCAAGTAGGTAGTTCTTCCATGAATAATGTATGTTCTCATGTCTGTTGAAGACTACTTATAGAATTTAGTTGTTTCTTATTCTTTCTTATTTAATCTGCCCTGTTGTTATGTTTTTCTATTTTTTTAACTAGTAATAAATAGTTTTGATGATTTTTGCCTTATTGTATAATTTGAGGTCTAAAAATGCTGTCCTCTGGAAGAGATGGACTTTTTTTTTTTAAAGAAACTGCATTCATTAAACTGAAGAGAAGATAACAAGGAATGGTAATCATAAAGTCAATATCTATTTAGCATTACCCAGAGGAAGGCAAGAGGTGAATTATTCACAAAAAAATACAATTGACCTCTTTCCCTCTTATTATGTTTTCTCCTATAGTTTGGAGCTTTGTTATCTTACCTCTACACATTCCCAGAATTTCTGTCCTGTTATCAGTAGGCCTAAGAGCCTGAAAAACCCAGAAATGAGTGGAGTTTCCTTGGAGGAGGGAGTAATAAAACTTCTGTGTAAAGCCTTGGGAAACCCAAACTGCAAGTTAGAGACACTGAGGTGAGTTCTCACATGTTCCTTTTTTTTGACATTCTGTTTGGCATCAGGGACAGGAGTACATTAGGGAGAGAGAGAATCACAAATCGGTGAATGGAGAGTGAAAACTGTCTGCCTAATCCAGGCTTCATAGTCTTATACTCTCACTGGGCTGTAAGGAGGAACATACTAGGGAAAGACTGGTTGCTAAGGGAATACTGCCTTTCTCTCTAAGAGCCAATTTTCCCACATATGTGCATGGCTCCTAAATCTGTGTTTTCAGTCTTCATCTCTGGATGTGCTGTGAGCATGTCAGAGTCAATACATCTGATGTGCCTGGTCATCTTTTCAACAAAACCCCCACCTCTTCCTACCCTCCCTCTTTCTGCTGAGGATCCCACCCTTCTGGTCACTCAGGTTGCGACTTCACTGTTGTCCTTGATTCCTCACTTTCTCATCCCATATGTAAAATCAGTTGCCATATTTTGTTATTTTTTCTTCCAACAAAATCTCCTTTATCTATTTCTTATCTCTATTCATGAAAGGAAGAAGGATTCTCTCTTTCTTTTTTTTGCTATTGTTCTTATACTTGTCTTTAAAGGTTTCTTAAAACTTAGAACTATTGTGTATTTTGTTGTTACCACTAATAATTCTCCCATATTCATAGTTGTTTAAATTTCTTGACCTGATTCTCCTCTTTTTCTCCTTTTCCTCCACGTCCTCCTCCTCCTGTCCTTTTTTTGTTTCTTTCTGTTCTTCTTCTTCTTCTTAGTATCATGACCTTCTGGCCACATGTACATTTAGAGCTAATTATAATATGTTGAAAATATTTGTCTAAAACTAATTAATTTCTGCCAAAATGCTTTCTAGTTGTTCCAGAATTTTTTTTTCCACATCCAGAATTATTCCATGAGTAATTTACATTCTCATGTCTGTTGGAGACTACACATAGAATTTTGTTTCTGATTCTTTCTTATTTAATCTGTTCTATTGTTATACTTTTCTATTTTTTTAACTAGTACTAAACAGGTTTGATGACTTTTACCTTACAATATAATTTGAGGTCTCAAAATTCTGTTCTCTGGAAGAGCCTGACAGTTTTAAAAGAAACCACATTCATTCCACTGAAGAGGAAATGGTAAAGAATGGTGATCTGAAAGCAGATGGGATTTTAGCATTGCCCAGAGAAAGACAGGAAGTGAATTATTCACAAAAAATGCTACTGACGACTTTCCCTCTGATTATGTTTTCTCCTACAGGCTGGTATCTTCTCATCTCACCTCTACATGTTTCCAGAATCTATTCTGTTATCTCAGTAGCAATAAGAGCCTGAAAAACCTGGATCTGAGTGAAATTTCCTTGGAGGAAGGAGGAATAAAACTTCTATGTAAGGCCTTGGAAAACCCAAACTGCAAGTTAGAGACACTGAGGTGAGTTCCCAATGTTCCTTTGGTTGATGTTCTGTTGGCGTCAGAAATAGGAGTCCATTAGGGAGAGAGAACAGCACAAACCAAGGAGTGAAGAGTGGAAATTATCTGCCTAATCCAGGTTCAGGGTTCATAGTCTGACACACTCACAGTGCTTTAAGGAGGAACATGACAGGAAAAGATTGGTTTGCTAAGGGAATACTGCCTTTCTCTCTAAAAGCTGATTTTCACGTATAGGTGCCTGGCTCCTAAATCTGTATTTTCATTCTTAAACTCTGGATATCCGGTAAACATGACAGACTCAACACATCTGAACTGAACTGGTTTTGTTTTCAACAAAACCCACACCTCTTCCAGACATCCCTATCTCTGCTGAGGATCCCATCCTTCTAGTCACTAAAGTTTGCAATTTCATTGTTATCCTTGATTCTTCTCTTTCTCACCCCATAAATAAAATTAGTTGCCATATTTTATAATTTCTTCTTCCAATAAAGTATTCTTTGTCTCTTTCTTATGTCTATGCAAGAAAGATGTAACTGTGTTCCCTAGCTGGCTAGTTGGATCCCCAATGAAACCCACTTACTGACAGAAGGCTATGGAGGAGAAATTGTGATTGGTGGCTTTGCACATCCCTCCTTCACTTAAATCTAGTTCACTTGAATGTCATGGCATCACCTCCATGCTGTCCTGGTCCTCTTTGAGAAGGAAGGACCAACAATAACCTCTGTGAGTAGTAGTTGACCCAAGAACACTGCTTTGGTGACAAGAAGATCAAAACAGACCTTCAGAAGGAGATCACAAAATCAAAGTTCCTCCACCAGGGCTGAGTAACCTGCAGCTTTCAGGCTACATGTAGCCTTCTAGGTCCTTAAGTGCAGTCTTTTGTTTGAATCCAAGTTTTACAGAACAAATACTTTCTCCAAACATGATTTTTCCTATCTTTTGTCATGTTTGCTAATAGGCCTCAGAATTGTATTATTCTACATTTCTCTTGTTAGTAGTAATTTGTAGCAGTCTTTCTTATGGTTGTGAGAGGTTTACAGTTTTTCTTCTGAGACCCGTTTGGTCGTCTTCTTTGACTACTTATTCATGGAACAAGGACTTAAATCACATAATTCTGTCTGTTCTCTTTATATATCTTGAATATTAATGCCATATCAGACTTCTCCTGCCAAAAAAAAAACCAAAGCCAAACAATACATTTTCCCAATGTCTCCCTTTCTTATCATGAATTCCATTCATGGGAAAAACCTTTCAATTGCATTTAATGGACATGAAATATTTTGTGGTTTTATTTGTTGCCATTGTCTCAGAATCCTCTGAATATTTATAGTTATCTAAGTTTGTGATCTGATTCATTTCTTATTTTCTTCCTTTTGTTTTTCTTCTTCTTCTTTTTTACATTGACCTTCAAGTCATATGTACATTTTGACTTAGTTATAGGATATGTTGTAAAACTTGGTCTAAAACTAATTTCTCCCATGATGCTTTCCATGTTTTCAAGCATATTTTTTTTATGTAGGAAGGTTTTACATGAGTAATTTATGTATTCTTATTTATTAGAGCTTAATTATTGAATTTAATTGTTTCTGGTTCTTTCTTATTTAATCTGCTCTGTTTGTATGCTTTTCAGTGTTTTTAATCTACTACTAAATAGTTTTGATGACTCTTGCCTTATACTATAATTTGAGATCTAAAAGGGCTATTTTGGGTTTTTTTTTTTTTACTGGTAATCTTTTTATTTTTTAAATTAACTTTTGTTTATTTTTAGTTTACATCATTCATTTCCACAAGATTTTGAGTTACAAATTTTCTCCCCATCTTTCCCCTACCCACCACCCCAAAACAGCGATCCCACTGTATACCTCCTTCCCCAATATGATTTCTCCTATATCCGCCCCCATGACCCCTCTGACTTTCCGGTAGGGCAAGATGGATCTCCCTGCCCCAGTGCCTGTATATCTAGTTTCCCAGTTGCATATAAATAATAATAATTATTATAATATACATATATTTTAAAAATTTGATTTTAAAACTTTAAATTCTAGATTCTTTCCCGTCCTCCCTCATCACCCACTCTCACTGGGAAGACAAGCAATTCAATACAGGCTGTACATGTGTAGTTACACACAACATCTCCACAATGGACATATGGTGAAAGACTAACTATATTTCCCTCCTTCCTATCCCGCCCCTCACATGTTCTATTCTCTACTTTGTCCCTGTCCCTTTACAAAAGTGTGTGCTTCTAACAACCCTACCCCCAACCTACCCTCCCCTCCGTCATCCCCGCTCTCATCTCTATCCCTCCTACTCTTCTGTAGGGCAAGATACCCAATTTAGAGTATAGGTCATTCCCTCCCTAAGCCAAATTCAATGAGAGTAAAGTTGACCCATTCTCTTTTGCCTTCCTATTCTTCCCCTCCATTGTAACAGTTATCCCTTGCCTCTTCTATATGAGATGATTAACCCATTCTGTCTCTCCCTGTATCCTCTCATTATTTTCCTCCCCCATCTCTCAATTTTACCTTTTAAATATCATCCTTTCCTATTCAACTGATCCTGTGCCCTCTGTCTATGTATACCTGTACACATATATACACAAACTTACATATGTATTCATGCACATATATACCATCCTATATAGGCATATGTGTATGTATACATATATACATTTATATTCCCTTCAACTATCCTCATACTGAGAACAGTTTCATAAGTTACAATTGTTGTTTTTCCATGTAGGCATGTAAATATTTCAACTTTGATAAGTTCCTTATGATTTCTTTTCCCTGTTTACCTTCTCATGCTTCTTGTATTTGAATGTCAAACTTTCTATTCAGCTCTGGTTTTTTCATCAAGAATGCTTGAAAGTCCTCCACCTCATTAAAGGATCATATTTTCCCCTGAAACATTATACTCAATTTTGCTGGGTAGGTGATTCTTTGTTTTAATCCTAGCTCCTTTGATCTCCAGAATATCATATTCCAGGCCCTTCAATTCTTTAATGTAGAAGCTGCTAGATCTTATGTTATCCTGATTGTGTTTCCACAGTATTAAAATTGTTTCTTCTTGGCTGCTTGAATTATTTTCTTCTTGATCTGGAAACTCTGGAATGTGGCTATAATATTTCTAGGAGTTGTCTGTTTGGGATCTTTTTCAAGAGATGATTGGTGAATTCTTTCGATTTCTCTTTTGCCCTCTCGTTCTAAAATATTAGGGCAATTCTCCTTGAGAATTTTCCTGAAGGATTATTTCTTGGTTCTTTTTTGATCATGGTTTTCAGGTAGTACAATAATTTTTAAATTGTTTCTCCTGGATCTATTTTCCAGGTCAGTGATTTTTTTGGTGATATATTTCACATTGCCTTCTATTTTTTCATTTGTTTGGATCTGTTTAATAGTATCTTGATTGCTCATAAAGTCATTAGCTTCCATTTGCTCCACTCTAATTCTGAAGGAATTATTCTCTTCAGTGAGCTTTTGGGAATTCCTTGTCCATCTGAGAAATTCAACTTTTTAAGGCATCCTTCTCTTCATTGGCTTTTTGGGCCTCTTTTGCTATTTGAGTTAGTCTATTTTTTAAGGTGTTATTTTCTTCAGTTAGGTTGTTGACTTTTTTTTCATGATTTTCTTGCATCATTCTCATTTCTCTCCCTAACTTTTCCTCTACTTTTCTTATTTGGTTTTCAAAATCCTTCTCAAAGTCCTCTATGACCTGTTATCAGTTTACACATTTTTCTTAGAAGCTTTTGGCACAGGATTTCTGACCTTGTTGTCTTCCTCCCATTCCATGCTTTGATCCTTTTTGTCCCCAAAAAAGAAATCTAAAGTTGAATTGATGGGCTTGGTTTGCTTCCTTTGCTTCCTTTGTCTGCTCATGTTGCTAGTCAATTAACTTGATTTTTGAGCCACGGTAGATCTCTGCTTCTCGGGAGCAGAGCTTTGTCTCAAATCGTTGGGTTTTTTCACAGCTGCCAGTGCTATTAGGAGGCCACAGTCTCTGCAGCCCCCACCAGCTTTGGCTCACTGGTCACCCACCTCAGGACCACCACCCAAGACCATGATCATGATCCAGGCAGGTAAAGGCGAGAGAACTGAGCCTCTGAATGGTCGCTTGGCCCTCCTGCAACCTGCAGGCCAAGAGCTATAAAGTATCTAAGTGGAGGTGGCTGCAGGGGCCGCTTCTGCTGCTTTCTTGCCCTGGGGGCTGGCAGCTGAACCCACTTCTCTCCCCCAAATTTAGCCGAGTTCTACTGACCTTTCACTTTTGTCCTTGGCTCTTATGGGTTGATAACGCTGGAAACTGCCACAGCTGCCAGTGGTCCACTCTCCCAAGTGCTCCAGCCATGGCTTGTCCCAGCTGCCGTGGGGCTAAGCCGTGGTTTCAGGCCTGGCTGCTTTCAGCTCTCAGTACTCTGTGATGAGCCCTTCCCGTCTACCTTCCGGGCTGCTTTCAGCAGGAGATGAGTTTTTCTGTAATTTTATGGATTCTGGAGCTCTAAAATTTGTTTAGAGTCATATTTTATAGGTATTTGAGGTGATTATGGGGAGAGCTGCAGAGTTCTTCTGCTTCTATGCCACCATCTTGACTGTGCCCCCCCCAACGTGTAACTTTCAAAACTATCCCCTTTATTGCTTTTTTTTCTGGGCTTTCTTCTCTTATTTTTTTCTCCATTAAAATGAAAAAAATATTCCTTACTGACTTTTTTCTTTTTACATTCACAGTCTTATCTGTATTCCCCACTTACCCATCTTTCCTCATCCCCTTTTGAAATAAAGAAAAACAAAACCTTTATAAGAAGTATACAGGATCAAACAAAACAAATTCCAGAATTTGAGAAGTGTGCGTGTGTGTGTGTGTCTGTGTGTCTATGTGTCTGTGTGTGTGTTCTGAGCATGTGGTTCTAAAGGGCCATTCAGTTTGATCCCCTTCCCACACAAAGCCAGGAAATGAATGGTTCCTCAACAAATGAAATTGTCATTTTTCTTTTGGTTGCCCTTCCCCTTTAGGTTGCTTGGCTGTGATCTATCTGCTGCTTGTCTTCAGGATCTCCTCCCTGTTATCTGTAGCAGTCAGAACCTTAAAACCTTGGACCTGAGTCTCAATTTTTTTGGTGATGAAGGAGTGAAGCTGTTGTGTGACGCCTTGGAAAAGCAGGATTGTAAACTACAGACACTATAGTGAGTCCCTCCGGTTTCCTTTCTAGAATGTTCTCGATGCATTAGGGTCAAAAAAAGAAGAAACAGCAAATGTTAGGGGTCAAACCCATAAAACCCTTTTTACTTTTCTTTTCAATTAAAAAAAACCCACCTTATCTCTATCACTCCCCTCCCCCTACCAATTTAAAAAAAAGAAAAAGAAGACTTTTGCCTTATTGTACATAGTCAAGCAAAACAAATTCCTGCATTTGCCTAGTCCAAAAAACACGTATGTCTATCAGTACTCTGAGTCCATCACCTTCCCTGCTAGGGGACTGATAATATGCTTCATGAGTACCCTGTAATTGTTTTGGATGATTGAATTAATCTGGCTTCTAAAGTCTTTCAAAGTTGTTTGTCTTTATAATTGTCATGGTATGTGTTGTTATTGTATAAACTGTTTTCCTGGTTCTGCTCACTTCCCTCCAAATTAGTTCATACAAATCTTCCTGGGTTTCTCTGAAACCATCCCCTTCATCATTTCTTAGAGTCCAATATTCCGTCACATTAGTATACCATAACTTGTTGGGATATTCCTTATTTCGTTAATACCCTCTCAGTTTCCAGTTCTTTACTGGAACCACAAAAAGATCTGTGAGCAGGGAAAATAGGAAAGGGACCCCAGAGTCAGCCAGTCTGATATAGTCTGAGTCTAAGACATCTTCTTTCCTGCTGCACAATGTAGGTAGGGGAGCCTTCCCCTTCTCCCTCCCCTGGCTTCTGCCAGGGTTAGTTTGCTCAGAGGAGACTCCACTTCCTTCTTACAAACCCAGTGGGCATCTCTATTCTTTTTTTTTAGTTCATCACCTTCACCTGAGACCTTTGATCTCAATGTTCTCTCTTGTTTCCTTCTGGAAAGGAAAGGTCTTTGTGAATATTGTGAAGAGGCTGAACAGCTCTGGGAAATGAGCATACAGGGAACTGTTTTTTTTTTTTTTTAAATTTTATTATAGTTTGCATCATTCATTTCCACAAGATTTTGAGTTACATATTTTCTCCCCCTCTTCCCCCTACCCACCGCCCCAAAACAGCCAACCCAGTGTGTCCCCCCTCCCCCAGGCTA
>CM053588.1:80503162-80521208 GCA_028646515.1 Pseudochirops corinnae | reverse complement strand
AACCCAGTGTGTCCCCCCTCCCCCAGGCTATTCTCTCCTATGTCACTTCTCAGTAGGGCAGGATGGATCTCCCGACCACAGTGCCTGTGTATCTCAAGCTCCAGTTGGGTGTAGTCAATAATAACAATAATAATTGCATATATAGATAGAAAGATAGATACATATTCATAACATTTGATTATGGAACTCCAGATTCCAGCATACAGGGAACTGTTAAGGATAACTGCCATATTACTGCTTACATATGAAGACTGAATCTCTTTCACCCACTAATCCACAGGGCAGAGGTGAAGATTTCCTTTTGTTTTCATCTAGTTCCCACAGAATTGTAGCATCTTAGAGAAAGATACCTCTTCTACTCCAGAGGGACTGACCTTGTGGCCAAACCACTTTCTAGGGTGGCCCAGCCATATTCAGATTGGATTGTTTGATAAAAGAAATAAAAATGCAGTACAACTTGAATAATGTTAATTTTTTAGTTTTTAAATCAATATATGGCCCTAAAAGATTAATTTCTATTTGAATTGGACATCACTGGTGAAGTCCAGCCTGTTCCTAATTAGGTCTCTGTTACTTAAAAGCTCCTTTGAAATATACATATATACATTAATATATACATATATGTATATGCAGAGAGATATTAAATTAAATTTTACTTTTATTTCTTTTCCAACTGTCCCCCCCCCCACAATAGAGCAGTAAAAACAAGACCAAAAACAGTAAAACCCTCTCATTCCTAGTCTAAAAATACTGAAATTCAGCTAACTTGTCCCTGCCTTGCTCTCACTCCCCCAGCTTCTTCATCCGACCCACCCACAACACTGTGGAGGAGCTGCCAGGTAGTGCCATGGATAGACCACTAGGCCTGGATTCAAGAGGAGACTTGAATTCAAAATTGGCTTTAGATGCCTGTTAGCTGTGTGACTAAGAGAAAGTTACTCAAGCGCTATCTGCCTCAGTTTCCTTAACTGTAAAGTGGAGAGAACAATAGCACTTTACTCTCAGAGTTGGTTTGAAGATTAAATGAGATAATATTTGTAATGTGCCTAAGGCTCTCTGCCCCATAGTAAGTACTGAATAAATGCTTATTTCTTTCCTTCCTTGCTTCCTCCCCCATCTCTGCATCCTGGTTACTCTCCTATGAACATCCTTCAATTTCTCATTGTTTTTCCTAAAATGATGGTGTCCCTTTTTTCCCCCACCAGAATACAAAGATCGCAGCCTGACTTGACCAGGCCAGAATATAGAAGAACGAACCCATCCCTCTGTTTCTACTCTATTCTTTTCTTAATGAAGCCTAAATTCACACTAGCTATTTTGTCACATTTGTCCGAGTATTGTCTCACATGACTTGCAAATCCAGATATTTTTCATGTGGACTGTTGTATGTTCATGTTCTCCCCATTCTGGCATTTGTGCACTTGGTGTTTTGAACCCAGGCATAGGACTGACCATCTGTCCAGGCTTTGACTATGAAGGGAGATCCTGTCCAGCCTGTGCTGTACCCGCCCCAATGAAGTCCATGCACTCAGGGTCTTCAACTGATGGTCATTCAGGCAATCTTGAGGAGGCCATTAGAAAGACAAATCTTAAACTTGTTTCAGATATAACAGATGAGTTTTTTAAAGCCATCCTTCAGTAGCTCCTGTACACACACACGCACACACACACACATATGCAGTCACAATTATAGACAGCAAAACATGGGAGGAACGATGGCAAGCAGAAGTAACTAGAAGAAAGTACTTGATTAAGGATATGGACATAGAGCTTACAAAGAAATTCAATTAAAGATTGAACAAAGTGTCTTTGTGTTTTCACAGCTTCCTCCAATATGACTTAAGTGAAGAATCAAACAGAGCATTGGCCATCCTAAAATCAAGGAAATCTTTTCTCACCCTTACTTTAAAGAAGGAAGATGCTACAGAGGATTTTTTGACTAGGTTGCTGAAGAATCAGAGTACTCTTCATCAGACCACTTAGTAGGTGACATTGAACAAGTCACTTTTCCTTTATGAGTATCAATTTTCTTATCCATGTTTTATTCTGCATTTCTTTTATTAGTAGTATTTTGTAGCAGTATTTCATGTGATTATTAGAGATTTACAGTTTCTCTTTTGAGAAGTGTTTCTTCATCTCCTTTGACCACTTATTCATGGAGCAATGACTTAAATCACATAATTCTTTTTCCCATATATATTTTGGACATTTGTCTCATATTAGAGATTTTCTGCCCAAAAACCCAGAAGAAAACAAAATATTTTCCCCATGTCTCCCTCTCTATTGTACCACTAATTCTGTTTATGCAAAAAGCTTTCAGTTGGATTTACTAGATATAAGTTATTTTGTCTTTTGTTGTTGCCATTGTCTAAGAATTCTCCCATTTTCATAGTTGTGTAAGTTTGTGATCTGATTCTCCTCCTCCTCTTCCTGCTTTTTTGTCTTTCTTTTGTTTTTGTTCTTGTTCTTCTATTTCTTCTTGTTGTTCTTTTATTTTTTACCATTATGACCTTCAGAGCACATGCACATTTTGAATTAATTATGGTATGGGTTTTAAATGTTGATCTAATACTAATCTCTGCCAAAATTCTTTCCAGTTTTTGCAGCAATTTTTGTCACATTGCGATTTATTTATGTTCTCATGTCTTTTGAAGACCAGTTATTGAGTTTAGTTGTTTTTGATTCTTTCCTATTTAATCTGCTCTGTGGATATACTTTTCTATATTTTTTTTTGCCTTTTTTTGGAGGGGGAAGGCAGGGCAATTGAGGTTAAGTGACTTGTCCAAGGTCATATAGCTAGTATTTGTCAAGTGTCTGAAGTTGGATTTGAACTCAGGTCCTCCTAACTCCAGAGACAATTGCTCTATTCACTGCATCACTTAGCTGCCTCAATACTTTTCTATTTTTTTAACTAGTACTTAACAGTTTTGATGATTCTTCAGTTATTGTATAATTTGAGGTCGAAAACTGCTGTTCTTTGGAAAAGACTGACCATTAAAAAAAACAAACAACTACATTCATTCCACTGAAAAGGAGATAGCAAAGAATGGTGATGATAAAGTGGATGTGTTTTTACCATTGCCTAGGGAAAGACAGAAAATGAATTAATCAGGAAAAATTGATTTTTTTCCAAAAAACCTTCATCTCTACCTAAATTCCCTATTTCTGTTTAGTATGCCATCCTTCTATTCACTCAGGTTTGAAACTTCATTGTTATCCTTGATTCCTCGCTTTCTCACCCCTTACATAAAATCACTTGCCAAATTATGTAATTTGTTCTTCCATCAGAATCTTCTTTATATATTTCTTATCTCTTTGCATACAACTTCCATTCTAGTTCACCTTTCACCTTCATTAGTGCAATAATTACTAACTGGTTTCCGTACCTCAAGTCTTTTCCCTCTCTAATCCACCCTTCTCATAGTTGCCCAAGTGATTTCCTTAAGCAGCAGTCTGTCCATGCCATTCCCTTATTCAGTAATATCTCATTGCTCTCTATTACCTCTGGAACAAATATGAAATCCTCTGATTGGCATTTAAAACCCTTCACAAACTGTCCCCCACCTACCTCTCCAACTTTACAACACCTTACTTTCTTCACACATTCTGTAGTTCAGCCACAATGCCCTTACTCTTGCTCACATAGTGCAGTTAATTTCTCCTCTCTGTTCCTTTGCACTGGCTGGCCACTATGCCTCGCATGGTCTCCATTCCTACCTCTTTCTCATAGAGATCTGTTGTCCTTTAAGACTCATTTTCAACACCACCCTCACCAGGAATTCTTTGCTGAGCTGCTCAGCTGTTAGTGCCCTCCTCACAAAGATTCACTTATATCTATATTATCTCTATCTATTTATACATTATTTCACTTGATAGGTTGTACACTCCTTGACTATTCCACTTATATATTTGTATCTCCAGTATCTAGTGCTCTGCCTGGTACATAGTAGGGACTTAGTAACAGTTTACTGTATTATAGCAATGCATTCTAAAAAGAAGAAGCTAAGCAGTATTGTGTGAGGTTAGCAAAATTTCTTGAGGGAAGAATAGATGAATTTTTAAGATTAACCCATAACAGGTTACCTGAACTTTGAACTAAGTTCAGAGACAAGAAAACATGACTTAAGCAGTTACAGGAAAAAAGCAGTTACAGAGCAAAATCAGTGACTTGTAAATAACATCAATAAGAAAATGATGCAGGATTCACTAAAATCTCACCTGTGGCTCCAGGAAGTAGAAGTTTGCTCAATATTCACACCCTAGTAAACTGTTTCATCAAATGGGCTAAACCAGGCTGAGGAAAACCAGGGGATCTCAAACCCTTTGGTGAGTTAGGGTGTGTCTGCACCAAGTATGTGAAAACTTCTCCTGGTGGAATGGGTAGATGAGAATAGTTTGTTCTAATGGCAGTGAAAGTGTGTGAAGCAGATACTGTGGAGAGCTTAGAGCTGGGTCAGACATCAGAGACCCCATGGTCATTCATTGAACCTTGAGCCATCACCAGTCATCTTGACTCTGTCCAGCCATTGTGAAAGAGAGAGTGAGGTTGGTGACTTCACACAACTCCCCCTCACTTAAACCCTATTTATGCAGGAATCAAAAGACATCACCCCAATTTACCATTTTTCCCTGTCTCAAAGTTCTGTGGTGACAGGTGAGTGATGAAGCAGCAGGTGCAGATAAACTGGGGGCCGTAGGCACAACCCTGCACACAGATGGCCGAGGTCATATGGTCATAATCTCATTGGAAGGGGCAGTGCCCTTTGGTAGCCCTTCAGGGTATCTGAGCAGTCTTTTAAGTGTCTCACTGTTCACCCCCAGGTCTGTGAGAGGAACTAGAAAAGGTGCCCTAAAAGTTGTCTACTTATATAACCCTGGGCTGTTATTGTGTTAAAACACACACACACACACACACACACACACAGAGTACAAAAGCTTCTAGAAAGTTGATTCCACATAGTATCAGTATGAGGAATGTGGAATATGGACGACACAAATACAGTCAATGAAAAAATGAACAGCTCTTGTTGTGAGAGAATTGAGCAGGTCTCAATCCATATAGTTGCCCTAAGTGAAACAAGGCTGACAAACAAAGGCCAGCTTAGGTAAGTTGGTTCTGGGTATGTGTTTTTTTCTGGAGTGGCTACAGTGATGGGAAGCACCAAGAAACTGGTGTTGGTGTCCCAATAAATTCTAATGTAGTCAAACTAATATATTCTATAGGTGCAGTTGGCTACTGTATCAGGAAGAGAGAAGTATTTTGCTAGGGCATGCTGCCCTTGAGCTGGAGAGAAACTGTCTGAGACAGTGTTTTGAGGCTGGGGAGATTTGAAGCTAGCATGAAATGTGATTTTGAAATTAGGTTCCAAGAACAGGCACCCAAGCACCCCATCAATCTCACTTGGGAAGAATATCATAAAGCAGAATTCTTTGACTGGGATGCTGAAGACACAATGTAGGCCTGGCTCTTCTCACTGGCTGGGTGACTTTGAACAAGTCACTTTATCCTTACAAGCATCAATTTTCCTATCCATAATGTGAGGTGCTGGAACTGAGTGGTCTCTAATGAAGCCCTACTGCCCAGGCCATGGGCTTCTTGGAATTAGAAACCCCCTGCATTGCAGAGCCCTCCCTACTGCCATTAATATTAGAAAGTCTCTTCTACTCACTTTTCCCTTGTTGGATAAGGAAGAACCAAGCACAGTCACTGCTGCCACTGAAGACTGAAGAAAAACCACATCGCAAGTCACAGATTGCCTGAGATTAGAGGCCTCCCCTGAGGGATCTCTGGAATAATATTCCCAAGAAGCTTCCTACCTTTGCTCTGATCTATACACTATTCTAATCAACAGGTGGCTTTCTTGTCCTATGGCAGCAGATTTCTGCCTCCTATTCCCTGTATTCCTGCCATTCAGATTCATTTTGTTCAGTTGGAATTCCCCTTTTCCAGGGTGGTCTTCATTCTCAGCCAACCTTCCCATCCTACCCCTGCCCCCACTAATTTCTTTCTACCTTTGCCCTCCCCTTTATATATCACCCTCTGGAATCTCATGGTACCAAATTCCCTTTTGTCTGAGATATCTTCCTTTAATACTCTCCAACTTCTGGTTCTCATAGTTACCTGGATTTCTCCCTAAAGACACTTCATCCCTCACTAGACTCTACAGTGCTTGATGATTCTTCTCTTAAACCCTGCACTTTTCTGACCCTCTGTCAGAAGCCTCTCCTCTTTTAAGATTCACCCCACCTGTCTATCACTGTCTGGATTCTTTTTTTCTGGTAACGTAGCCTCTAAGTTATTCTCCCTCTTATCTCTAGGAGTCCAGTATCTGGTTCATGATCTTCTCCACTATATCCCTTTGAGCCCCCATCATTCTAGCTCATCACCATCCTTAATTGCCTTGATGTCCAACTCTGCTCTACCTCAACAAGCCACACAGGTTATGTATCAAAACTCAGACATCACCACTACTCAAAATTATTTCCCTAGAACTCTGAAATTTACTTCTGATCATAATTTCTTATCCTTTCCCTTATTACTCTTTGGGGTTTTTTTTGGTTTGTTTTTTCTTTTTTCTTTTTTCTTTTTTGGAGGTGGGAGGGCAGGGCAATTGGGGTTAAGTGACTTGTCCAAGATCACATGGCTAGTAAGTGTTAAGTGTCTGAGGCCAGATTTGAGCTCAGGTCCTCCTGACTTCAGGACTGGTACTCTATTCACTGTGCCATCTAGTCGCCCCTCCTTTATTACTCTTAAATCTATTTTTGCCCTCACAAGCTCCATCCCCATGTGGTGAAGGGAAAAGGGATTTGAAATCTAATGATCTGGGTTCAAATTCCTGCCTTGCTCCTCACTACCTCTGTGACCATGGGCAAGTCAGTTAATCTTCTGGGGCTTCAGTTTACTAATCTCTAAAATGAGAGTGTTGAATTAGATGTACCCTGAGGTACCTTGCCATTCTAAATTTGTGCTTCTATGATAAATTTCCATTTACTGTCAATCACTCCTGCTCTCATCTCACTTCAGATCCAGCCTCAGATACTAACTGTGTGACCTACCTCCCAGGGTTGGTATGAGGACAAAAATGAAATATTTGTAAAGTGCTTTACAAACCTTAATGTACTACATTAATGAATAAAATATAATGCATAAAATTACAAAGGAAATAATTTCTGTTGAAATCATTAACAAAATATTTTTTTAAACGTTCATAAATCCTAGGGTAAGAACTCTTGTTCCAGAGCATTATAGAAATTCTAGGGTTGAAACAGATAAGGGGACTGATGCCAAGGAAGGTCAAGAGACTTGGTCAAGGATGCTCAGCATCTCAGGGGCCAGAGTTGGACTAGAAAATAGGTTCTCCAGTTTCCATGCCTTTCCCTACATTCATTTGTGTTTTAGTCTGCAGCATGTTACAGGGTAAAAAGATGGCAGAAAAGAAGAAAGATTAATGGTACCTGGACAGACTTAGAGAAGTGCTAGGCTTGGGTGGGTGGGAGGATGTAGGAAATGATAGGAGTTAAGTGGAGTTAATCAGGAAAGCCTTCCTGGAGGGGGTGAGTGAGGGAAGGAAGGCAACTGATTGATAAGAGAGAGGGAAGAAGGTATTCCAAATGGGAGGATCAGAGGTCTGAAGAGTGTAGACTTGGGGTTTAAATGTTGAGACTGAGGGGAAGTTTTCAAACAAGAATAAAAACATAGGCTCATAGCAAATAGAAGATAGGTGCAAGACCAGGTGAAGAGGCTAAACAAAGTTAATAAAGATAAATACAGATTTTTCCTAAGTACCTCCCTTGGCCCCCACCCTCTCAACCACCCTACAAAAAGATTCCTAAAATGCATGGAGTGGAGAAAAAACAAAGTATATATAATAGAAATTTATTTTGTATGCAAAAAATTAGATTTTTTATTAATAAAAATCTATTTTTCTCTCTTCTACCTTTCCCTAACTGAAAAAAACCAACCAAGCAAACCAAAACTCTTATAACAAATATGCAGATTTAAATAACACAAACTACCAAATTGGCTCCATCTAAAACATTTATGTTTCAATCTACTCCGTGAGTCCATTACCTCTTTGAGAGAAAGTGGGTAGTATGTTCCACCATGAGTTCTCTGTAGAAATGGTTGGTTATTGTGTTGATCAGAATTCTTATGTCTTCTGAAGTTGTTTGAGAATCCTCCGACTTCATTTAAGATTCAGCTCAAACACTACCTTCTGTAGAAAGCCTTTTCTATTTATCCAAGATGATAATGCCCTCTCCTATAAGGTGTCTTCCATCTAATCTTTATGTATTTTTATGCACCTAATTATTTATAGACATGCCATGTACTGTGTTAGATGCAAACTCCATGAGGACAGGTATTGTTTTTGCTTTTCCTTTGGAACACTGAAATTTAGCATTGTGCCTGACACATAGTAAGCACTCAGTCATGATTATTAATTGATGGAATGATTGAGACCATTTCCTAGATTTTTAGAATGACTTCTTGGAAACAAAGGAATGAATTTTAAGAATTTAAAAAGGGAAATGGTCACCAAGAGCTACCTTGGCTGCATTAAAAATAGATAGTGCTAGAGTAATCTCATTTCCTGTTTATTAGGGTTGCCAAAATGGTAAATTGATCAGGGAATAACTATAGTAGTAGTATGGTTAGATTTGAGCAAAACATTTGACAGTCTCTCTTGCTAGTCCTGTGGATGACAGGGGCTGAGATAATAGTTCCCAAACTCTGAACCACAGATCTCTGTGGGGAGTTGTTTTCTTTTTCAATAAAGTCTGTGAATCCATAAAAGGGTATTACTGAAATGAGGATCAATTTTGTTAAATATTTTCTCATGAAAAGAAACTAATAGTACAGTGCTCTCAAGTGATAAATCAGAGAAGAGTTGTGAATTTGCTCACTGAAATCCCAGATCCTAAACATGGAAAAATGTACTAACAAAAATATTATAAATGCTAGGTCTGTTAAAAGAACTGTATACATATAAAGAGCTCCTGTTATTAAGATTTAAAATTAGTACTAGTTTTAGGCAAGCACCGAAATATGGCAGAAAGCACCTTGCATTTAGAGTCTGAATTTGAACCCAAGCCTTCGTAATGCCACCACTTACTGTGGGACCATGGGCAAGTCAATCTCCAAACTGAGCTTCAATGCCAGTTGTAAATAGAGAGAATAAGTGGAAATGTAAAATGGAGAGAATAACACTTACACTCCCTGCCTCTTAGGGGCGCTGTAAGGAATATGCTTATAAACAACCCTTTGAACTAAAGAAAAATGAGTTTAGTAATCTGTTAATAATTCAATAAACATTAAGATTCCACTGTGTGATGACCATAGTGATAATCTGAGTGGATCCATTGGATTATACAGCATTCTCAAATTCTGTTATTAAGAGACTTGGTCAAGGATGCTCAGCAACTTGGGGCAGAGGTTGGACTAGAAAATAGGTTCTCCAGCTCCCATATCTTTCCCTACTTTCAGTTGTGTTCTTGTCTAGCAAGATGTTACAAGGTAAAAAGATGATCTGATTTTGAACTGGAACGGGCAGGGAGAATAAAAGGAGATCACAAGGAATTATTTTGAGAGGCTCCTGGGAGGAATCACGAGAGTGTCCAAAAACTCTAGCCAGTATACATAGAGTGATGATCAGGGCAGGACCTGATGGAAATGTTCTGAATATGAACTATTGTCTTGATTAAATCAGTTGATCAAAGCTAATCCAAGAAGAAGAGACAATGCTTTTCCCCCCTTTCCTTTCTTGCTCTCCAGGGAGAATTTAAATGCTTAGGGACACTGTCCACGTTCTCTTACTACCTACTGCCATTTGACCATTCTAGGCTGTTATGGAAGCTTTTCTCTTTTCCCAGATGTTCACTTTCTCTTTTAGATGTTAAGCTATGGTAAAGTTGCTAGCTGTCAAATAACTCAGGCTGTTTAATACATTATGCACAGATGGTGATAATGGGAATAGGAAGAATTTCTTCTTTTAGAGACAAATGACAGGGGCGGAGCCAAGATGGCGGCGTAGCAGCAGCAACATATCGCAGCTCTCACATAGCCACCCCAAAATACCCATAAAATAGGACTCTAAACCAATCCTAGAACTCCAAAACACACACAAAGATACTTCCCACTAAAGTCAGCTCGGCTACGAGGAACCATATCAGCACTGCGAACCGAAACCAGCCTGGCCTGAAGCCACGGCTGTGCCCTGGGGGCGGCTGGACGAGAGGAGCAGTGAGCGGATTAGCGGCAGCTGCGAGCAGCGTTCAGAACTAGGTCAGTGGGACTTGCAATTGGGGGAGAAAAGCGTCAGGCCAAAAGGCCTCCAGAGCGGAAAAGCGAAAGGCAGAGGTTTTGCACCCCCCTCCGCATTGCAGCTTCCCGCCCGAGGCCCGCAGACAGCAGGGGGACTAAGTGATTGTTCTGAGGCCAGTGCTCTCGCGTTGAGCAGCCTGGATATGGATCGTCGTTTTGGGCCTCAGTCTTGGAGTCTTCATTATCCAGTGAGCTGGAAGTAAGTAGGAACCGTCTCAGCACCTTCCTCAGAGCTACGGCAGGCAGGAGGACCCCAGCAATTTGGGACAGAGCTTTCCCTTCTGGAAGCAGAGCCCCACAGAGATTTAAAAAAAAAAATCACAGACTGAACAACCATGAGTAAGAATAAGCATAAGAAGCAAAGTAGAGACAAATGACATATTAGACCAGTAACACCAGACTGGGGACTGAGAGCCCCAAAGGGAAAGGGGAGGAGGGAATATTATTGATCACAAGCATCACAAAAGGACCTAGGCCTATTTTTATTTCATTTTTAAAAAAGAGCCCAAAGCATCATGAAATAAAGAAAAGTTACTGCAGATTTAACTTAAGAGGACTGATTCAACAGGTTTTCCTGATTTTTTTCTTTATTTTTTAATTCTGACTTTAACCAACAATAAATAAGATGAACATTTCCACAGGCAAAGGACAGAAAAAAATAGAATTGCACCATGAAACTGTTACTTCATTTTGTACAGTGTGCTTTTCTTTTAAAGTATATGAGGCTAATCATGTTTTCAGAGGTCTCTTGCTTCTCTGTTTCTTACTGACTTTTATTCTCTTCTCTTCATACAGTTTTAAATACTCCAGTGACTCTTCTCTTACTTTTCTCTTTATTTTTCTTATTTCTTTATTTTCATTAGCTTTGTCACCACCTTCTTTATATCTCCCCCCTCAAAAAAATCAAAAGAAAGAAAAATAAAATGCTTGTATCTGCTATATATTTTTTAAAAATCCCCATCTTTGTCCTTCCCAAAAATATGTATTTCATTTCACACCTTGAGCTCATAATTTCTCTGCCTGCTTGGATTTTCAAAAAGCTCATATGGGAGGGTAGAGGGGAGATACCATGCAACCACATTAGTCTAGCTGGATGACATCAACCACACATGTTACCATGATGATGCTACCATAGCAGACTAGCAATTCTCCTGATTCTTAACTGACCCCTACTGGTTAGAGTAGTATCTCCAAATATGAATTACAACTCAAACAGGATAGAGTGGGCAATCCTTGTGTTTATGGCTAGTGTCAAAGGGGTACGATGAACCATTTACACTGACACAGGTAGGACTAAGTAAGCATTTCTCATAACCCTAGAAAGATGAATCTTGAGTCTAACAACCTTAGCTTCATCAGGAGTAGTAAATACTGACTTTTTTTTAGCTAAAGTTCAAATTCTGCATATCATTAAGCGTAGTATGCCTTCAAAGTCCACAATCTCGAGTTGGCTGATTCTCTGAAAGGGCAGAATTAGGAGAATGGGGAAAAATTTCAGAGAGACAAATCAAGATGCAACATATGTGAAAACTTCTTAGTTATTAGTACTGTCTCAAAGTAGACTAGGATTTCAAGAAAAGTAGTGAGGTAACTGATGACTTGTCAGGAGTGGGGTAGAGGGAATTCTTTTTGTAGTTACAATTTGGACTAGATAACCAAGGATTCCCGCCAGCTCTCATAATCAAAATTCCAGTTGCAATTTGATGAGGCTGGAGATGGTCATTCATCCTTTCATCCACAGTAGGAAACTCCTCTATAATGTCTATGAAAAGTAATCACACAGCCTCTGTTTGGCTACCTCCTATGAGAGGGCTCAGTTATTCAGCCAAGTTCACCCTAAACAACAATTTAATTCTCTATGATATGCCCCATTGGCCAATGTACAAGTGAGTATTTTCCAAGAAGATGGATAGTCCTAAACCAGGGGTGGGGAACCTTTTCATATCATTAGTTTAGCTGTAACCAAATAAGACCACATTCAAGAAACTTCAATTAGATATACTTAAAAATGTATATTATTTTGCAAAAAATCTAACCACCATCTACTTAATAATTTCAAAAAATGAAAACTATTTCTTAATTTTAAAGTTAACTAAAGGCACATTAAGGCTGTAGTTTCCCCACCCCTGCCCTAGACAATGAAGGATCATAATTTGCTCTAAGTTTAGGAGGTCTTCATCTAATCCCAATCCTAGTACCAGAGAAGCATTATTGTATAATGGAGAGGGAGCTGACTTTGAAGCCAGGAACTGCTGCATTTAAGATCTGCCTCTGATACATGCCAGTTGTTTAACTCTGGGGCAAGTCACCTAACCTCTTAACACTTTGGAAGACCCTCTAAATCTACAAGTTTCAGGGATGATACCAACCTGCATTAGTAAAAGAAGTTTCCTTCCCTCCAAATTTCTTATACAAAGAAAGTCATGAGTCTCACCCCCATCTGCATCCTAGTCTTATAACTTCAAGTAATTAGGCCCTGATACATGATTTCTCTGGTTTGAACCTTGACACAATGCACCAGCAGTTCCCTAGCACACTCAATACTCTCTCTAGGATCTGCTTGGTCCTCAAACCATAGATGATAGGGTTCAAGGTGGGTGGAATGACCAAATAAAAATCAGCAAGTAGTACCTGGGTGTGCAGGGGCACTACACTCTGCCCAAACCACTCCACATAGTGAGATATCATCCCAGGAAGATAGTAGAGCACCATGACCCCTACATGGGAGCTGCAGGTGCTAAGAGCCTTGAGTCGGGCATCCCTGGAAGAAAGTCTAAACACTGCCTGCAGAATCAGGCTGTAGGAGGTAGCAATAAAGGACACATCAGAACCCACAATTATAGAGGAACCAATCAGACTATAAAGGCTGCTGGGCATATAATCAGCACATGCCAACTTGGCCACAGCCATATGTTCACAGTAGGAATGGGGGACCATGTGAGAGTCACAGAATGGCAGTTGAATCACCATCCAACTCAGTGGAGTCATGATCAGAATAGCTCTCACTACAATAGCCAGGCCAATCCCCAACATCATCTTGGGTGTGAAAATGGTTTGGTAGTGCAGGGGTTTGCAAATGGCCACATAGCGATCAAAAGCCATGGCTAACAACAGGCCTGTCTCAGCAGCCGTAGCTGCATGGACCACGTACATCTGAGCAAAGCAGGCAGTGAATGTGATGATGCCATTACCTGACCAGAAGATGCTCAACATCTTGGGAGCTACAGAGGTCGCCATGATGATGTCAACAGCTGCCAGAATACACAGGAAGTAGTACATGGGCTCATGCAGAGTAGGTTCGACCCAGATCACAGTCAGAATTAGAGTGTTCCCTACAAGGGCCACAGTATACATAAAGCTCAATGGAGCTGCCAGCCAGAGGTGTGCCTTTTCCAGTCCTGGGATGCCCACAAGGATAAACAAATTACCCAATGTCTGGTTGCAGGGTAATGCCAGCATGACAAGGGAGGCTTCTTTCCTGTGGGTAATATCACAAAACTCTTAAGAGGATGAAGAAACCAGCTTAGGGTCCTATCTCTCCCCAATGCCACCTCCTACATGATGACTTTTATTCTAGTAGCCCTCAAAGGAAAGTGTTATCGGAAATTGTACTGTTAAAAGCTTTTCCCAATTCTCTGTTCAAAGCCAGTCTCCTAAAAACCCATACAAACTTTTGCAAGTGAAAAATCGAGCACTTTAAATGAATATTGGGCCCCAATAAACAAAAGTTCAGTTACATTTTAGTTTTGTTCCTCTATATTGAAGGATTTTTTAAAACCTATATTGGGGAAAAGAGGAAGACACCCTAAAGGACTGAGCTGTTACACAGGAGAGAGAGAGTAGAGATGACAAAGGAGAGAAGTCAGAATTGCTTAATTATTATTTAGCTCTTTATTCCTCTGCCAAGAAGATCCTTTATCTTGGGAAGGATAGAACAAAAATAGATAATTGGCAGCAAGCGTCCAAGAAAAGTAAAGAGATTAAAGGCAGTTGAATGCTGTTTTTCTGATTTCAGATCCCAAGGCTGATCTGACCCATATCCTCAGGGACTAAAAGAACTGGTGGACATGACTTTTGAACAAATGTTGGTGATTTGGGAAGATTGAAGAGCACAGGAGAGGTGTTGTAGGAGTGATGAAGGGTAAAGCAGGCTTCGAAAATGCTGAGTGTCCCAAAAGTCTTAGTGCCGGGATAAATTTAAGAATGCAATAAGACTTTTATGACCCCCTATACAATTTGAGAGAGAGGTATGTTAGGCAACAATTTCTCAGAAAAAATAATCTGGGCACATTAATGGACTTCAGACAAAGGTGCATCAAATGTGATGACATCTGAAAAAGCTACTGTGCTCTTGGGCTACCTTAAAAGAGATGTAGCTTCTGAGAATTAGGTGATTGATAATCGTGCTGCTAATCTTCCCTGGTCAGGTCACATCTGGAGATTTCTGAGCACTGCATTGTAGGAAAGAAGCTAAATGTGGGATTTTTTACCTTTGTATTATCAGTGCCAAGCAAAGACTACTACAGATAATAGATATTACTAAATGTTGGTTGTATTTTAAATTATTTTTGATGAATGAATTTGGGTCTAAAACTAATTTGGCAAATGATCTTATCCTGTAGACAATGGAAGAAAGAAAAGAAAGAAAGAAAGAAGGGAGGGAGGGAGGAAGAAAGCAATGAAGGAAACAAGCATTTATTAAGCATCTATTATGTATCGGGCTCTTTGTAAATATTAAGTCATTTAATGTTCACAACAACTCTAGGAAGTAAGATTCTATTATTATCTCCCTTTTACAGTTTAGCAAACTGAGGCAAGCAGAGGTTAAGGGGCCTGCCCAGGGTCACACAGCTAGTGAGTGTCTTAGGTCAGATCTAAACTCAGAGCTTCCTGACTCCAGACCCAGAGCTCTCTCCACTGTGCCACCCAGCTTCCTAACTGAATAGATGAAATTTAATAGGTTTAAAAACTGCATGATTTTTTCACATTATCTTTGTCTCTCTCCAGCAGGGCCTAGCACATGATCTTGTATATTATAGGTGCCCAATGATCAGAAACAAGAACACATAATTCAATTCAACCATGAGAGGGGCCATTCAAGGACCTGGGAATGTGTAACCTGGAGAAGAGGTTAATTAAAGGGGACACAATCATGGTCTTCAAATGCTTGAAGGGCTGTTATAGGGGGAGGAAGAGAGCAGACTTGTTCTGTTTCGTCCTAAAGGTCAGAACTAGAGGCAATGAAGAAGGGAACATCATGGTAGGAGAGAGAGCCCTGGAGACAAGACTAGAGGAAAGGTCTTTGGCATAATCTTTGACCAAAGTCACCTTCCTTTTTAAGCCTGAAGTGGTGGGTGAAAATGGAAATCTGCTAAGAGATCAACCTCATTTGATCTGGGGGTCAGACTTTGAGTGGGCAAGGAGGTACCCTCCAATTAGTTGAGGACAGTCTGAGTTCTAGGAGTAGGAACAATCCCTAAATCAGTGTTTTGAGAAGCACAAACCCTGGCAGTGAGGGTGAGAATACCCAGTCATTCTGTCTGTCCCTGGGGAGGGCGACAGTGGTTGGTAACAGGAGGAGGGAGGCGTATCCTTGAGCTGTATGTCAGAGGGCCAGAGACCCTGGGCTGGAGGAGGAAAGATGTTCTCCATTAGACTCTTTGGAACCTTGAGGCTCTGGGTCAGGTCCTCATTCATCCTGCCTGAGAGCCTGAGCTTCTGAACTCCTGAGAAGAGAACTGATTTTGTCCCATACCTTCAGAGAGACCCCTACCTGAAATTCCATCTGCTCCACCCCAGGACCTACCTGCCCTGAGGAAACCTCAAGGTCCTTCTTTCTCTTAAAGGGCAACAGGAGAATCTGAGCTGCCTCCTCTTTAGATGAGGAAGATTTATAGCCCAGGTTCCTCCTTGCTCGGGGAACCTGGAGCCCTGCAGTCCCCTTAGGAGGCCTACATCCTCTCACCTGGAATCACTAGGGGAAAAGTGTGAGCTAATGAGCTATGGAAAATGGAATATCAGGGGAGGCAGCTAGTACAGGAGAAAAGTTGTAGAGTCTGAAGACCTAGGCTTGAACGTTGCCTATGTTTATGCTGCTAGCTAGGGAGGTAGACTGGAAGGAGATACTTACTCTTCCATGTCAATTTCCTTCCCTTCTAAAATGGAGATCATGCTATCCTTGCTACCCACATTGCAGGGCTGCTCTGATGAAAATGCTTTGTCAACCTTAAGCAGTGTAGAAATGTGGGGCGTTATTGTCAGCACAGACAACCTGAGACAACAGACCATCTCTTCTGTCTCTTTATAGAATCATAGACCTAAAGTTAGAATGGACCTCCGAAATCACAGGGTCCAACCACTTCATTTCATAGATGAGAAAATTGAGATGCAGAGAGATATGAATTATCCTAGGTCTCACAGATAGTGTCAGAGATAGGATTTGAACCCAGGTTCCCTGATTACGGGATCAATTGTCTTTCTGTTATTATTGTTGGAGGAAGGTGTGGAGCTATGACTAGGGATTTGGGGTCCAAAGACAATTAGTTGGTGATGGGGAGGAGATGCAGACACTGGGAGACCAAGAGGCTATTGATGGAGAGAGAGGCCCTTATGAAGAAGGAGGAGAGAGAGGATAGGATGGAGTTGAGCCACAATGGGAAACAATATACCATCTGGCAATTTCTTATTTTAAACAGTCTTTCTTCCTCTCTAGGTGGTAAGTTCAGTTGTTTCTACAAAACTACAAGTTCTTTATGCCCTTTAAATTGTGTTGCCCTGGGAATAGTCCATGAATACCTCCCACCCTAGTTGCAGCTTTGGTCAGAAAATCTGTTTGGGTACTGATTTTGATACTTAATGGCTATGTGAGCAATGGAAGACTTTTCAATTCAGCAATTATTTTAAGCATCTGTATGTGCCAAGCACTGTGATAGAGGCTATCAGTACTGCCCACTCCACCCCCCCCACCCACTCCAAGTGGTTACTGCCTTCAAGGAGTTTACTTACCCTCTATTGGGGTAAAATGTATATAAAGCACTGTAATTTCTTAGGGATAATCTAACAAGTGAGAGTATCAGGAAAGTCCTCTTTGAAGAGATAACACATCTCCTGTAGCTGAGCTGAGCTAGTAATTCTATGAGGTGACATGGCAGTTAGGAACAAGAGCATTTCAGCCAGAGGGGACATGGGAGTAGGAGATGGAAAGTTCCAGTCAAACTGTCCTATTTGCTTTAGTCTGAACACAACTTTCCATCTTCCTGAAGCCTAAGTTTAGGTATTTCTAGGTGGTGCGTTAGAAAGAGCTCTGGTCTTGGAGTCAGGAAGACCTGATTTCCAGTCCTGCCTTAGAAGCTTACTAGCTTTATGTGAGATCAACTAATTGACAACTCCTTGTTAGGGGCCACAAGGCAGCTGTCACTACTTGTCTTCTCTTTTTTTTTTTTTTAAATTTTATTATAGTTTGCATCATTCATTTCCACAAGATTTTGAGTTACATATTTTCTCCCCCTCTTTCCCCCACCCACCGCCCCAAAATAGCCATCCCAGTGTGTCCCCCCTCCCCCAGTCTATTCTCTCCTATGTCACTTCTCGGTAGGGCAGGATGGATCTCCCAACCACAGTGCCTGTGTATATCAGGTTCCAGTTGGGTATAGTCAATAATAATAATAATAATTGCATATATATATATAGAAAGCATATTCATAACATTTGATTATGGAACTCCAG
>CM053588.1:80475840-80502662 GCA_028646515.1 Pseudochirops corinnae | reverse complement strand
CATGGGTTGGTGCAGGCTGCGTTCCACTTTCACCACTGCCAGGATGGTCATGTTCCCCACCACAGCTACCAAATACATGGAGCCAAAGGGGATGGATAGCCAGATGTGCAAGGGCTCCAGCCCAGGGATGCCAGTCAACAGGAAAGAGGTGGGGGTGGAGCAGGCATTTTGAGAGGGGAACATGGTGGGGGTGGGGGGATCCACTCAACTGTGCCCCCCACCCCAGTGGAGTTTCCCCTTCTGGAAACCACAAATTGTTGAGTCTTGCTTTCATACACAGTAGACTGGAAGATGCTATAATAAAGAATAACATGGATTATTTAACACAGAGAACAAACATATCTTTGCACAGAGTCAAATATAAGGCAGGCATGCTTTTTTGTTTCTTTTCTGTAGCAGGCCTAATAATTACTTCTCTATATATCAATACTTCCAGTATTCAAAATTCAATCTACATGTATTCTTTGCACTAATGCAAATGTCACACAAAACATTTATGCATTAGGAGACAGCCTTTGTCTCTGTCTCTGTGTCTCTGTCTCTCTCTCTGTCTCTGTCTCTGTCTCTCTCTGTCTTTCTCTCTCTCTCTCTGTCTCTCTCTTTTCCTCCCCTTTTCAGTTTCCTTTTATATGTTATCTTCTTCCTTCATTAGAATATAAACTCCTTGAGGGAAACAACTGTCTTTCTTCTTACTTCTATTTTCATTCCCAGTTCTGGCCCAAAATAAGTGCTTACTAAATGCTCGTTGACTATTGATTGACTAGCTGTTTCTGGAAATACTGAACACCTGATGAACATTCTCCTGATGATAGCTTTCTTCTAACTCACCTACATTTTTGTATAGACATGTGGCATGCAGTCCTCCACCAGGTACCTAGTTCATTCTTTGCTTGCATAGCCTTCAAAAGACCAGTTGATCTTCATGCCAAGAGAAGACATCCAAAGAGGCTTTTAATGGAAGATTTTTCCTAAGTAAGTATGTGGCAAAGGAAGAACCAAGAGATACAAAACCTAGACAGTCTCCAGTAAAATATACTGACTCTCTTATTTACATGACTTGCTGTGAAAATTTTTCTGGGCAATTAAATTCTTCCAAAGTTTTGAGCCTGGATATTGAACCTGAAGACTTATTAAGTTCCCATGAACTTAATGTCTTTTAAAAAAAACAAAACTTCTTAATGTAATTTGGAATCAATCTCTTCCTATCCATTGATGCCCTATAGCTTAATTCTTAGATATTCCCTTCTCCATGGCCAATTCCACTACTCTCTTTGCTTCATACTTTAATTGTTACATCAGCCTTCTAATTGATCTTCAACTTGCAGATACTGGCCCCATAAAATGACCTTTACTTTATCATCTCTAAACAAATGTGAATAAAGATTAAATAAGGAAAAAACAAAAGTTTTTCATGTGGTCATGAGAGTAATATTAGAAGTGATAACAGAGGGAGGAAATAAACAAGGAATTTACAAAAACATTACAAACATATTATGTAACCTAATAATATTATGGGGAATATTGACCCCAAATCCCAACTTTCATAGAATTATAGACCAGATAGAAAGACAGATCCCACATATATCAAAATATTTATGGCAGCACTTTTTTTGCTGCAGTAAAGAACAAGAAACAAAGTAGATTCCATTGACTCCAGAATAACTAAACATGTTATGGAACATGAACGTAATGGAAGATCACTACACCATATGAAATCTATCTATGGCTAGAGGAAAACTTTGTTATCAGAAAAGGCATAGAAAGGATCATGGAGGGTAAAATGGATAACTTTTAGGGTAACTACATGGCAGAGTGAATAAAGCGCCAGGTCTGGAGTGAGAAGACGAGTTCAAATCTAGCTTCAAACAATCCCTAGCTGTGTGACCCTAGTTACTTAACCTCTGTTTGCCTCAGTTTTTGTATCTGTAAAATGAAGATAATAGTAGCATTTACCTTCCAGGGTTTTTGTGAGGATCAAATGGGATAATAATTGTAAAATGCTTAGCATAATGCCTGGAAAATAGTAAGCACTATATAAATGTTAGCTATTATTACTATTTTGGTTACGTAAGTTACATTTAAAAGGTTTTACACAGACCCAATAAAATGAAGATTAAAAGGGAAACAATCAACTGGGGCACGTTTGCAGCACGTTTCCCTGGTAAAGGTTTCATTGCCTAGACAAATAAGGAGCTGATTCAAATTCATGAAAATAAAAGCCAATCTCCAACTGATAAATGGTGAAAGATATAAATAACACTCAAGGGAAGATACCCAGGAGATATAAAGGTAGATAGATAGACAGATAGATAGATAGATAGATAGATAGATAGATAGATAGATAGAAGATAGAAAGAAAAGATAGAAAAGAGATAGATAGATGATAGAAAAGAGATAGATATTTGATATTTATTTTTTTTTGAGGGGGCAATTGGGGTTAAGTGACTTGCCCAAGGTCACACAGCTAGTAAGTATGTCTAGTGTCTAAGGTTGGATTTGAACTCAGGTCCTCCTGACTCTGGGACTGGTGCTGTGCCACCTAGCTGCCCCTAGACAGATATTTGAAAAAAAATTCTCCAACTCATTAATGATCAGAAAAATGCAAATTAAAACCATCCAGAATTTACAACTGACACCCATTGCATTTTCCAAGAAAACAAAAACAGAAAATGACAAATTTGGAAGGGCTGCTCAAAACAGGCATATTAATACTCTGTTCATAGAACTGTGGATCCAACCATTCTAGAAAGCACTTTGGAATTATACACAAAATGTTACTAATCTTTTCACTTTTTGTCCATGCCTTTTGACCTAGCTGTACCACTACTTATACCTATAGCTCCAAAGAAATCAAAGGAAAAGGTACAAAAATATTTATAGCAATTTTTTATGTTGCCAACAAACTGGAAACTAAAGGTTGCCCATCAATTGGGGAATGCCTGGATAAACTGGACAAAAAAAATAAGAAGATAATGGAATACTATTATGCTGTAAGGAATGAGGAAATAGATTTTATCAGCTAGACATAAGAAGATTAGTATAACTGTTGCAGAGTGAAATGAGAAGAACTAGAAAAACAATACTATAGTATCAACATTATTTTTTTTAAAAATAACAATTTTGAAAGTTGTAAGAATTCTGATCAATATAATCACCACGCGCAACTCCAGGAGACTGATGATGAAGTGCGCTGTTGTGACCCATTAGAGTAGAGGCTCCGTGATGGCAAGGACTGTCTTTCTTTTTTCTTATTTTTATCCTCAGTGTTTACCACAATGCTTGACACATAGTAAATGATTAATAAATGTTTGCTGAATTGAACTGAACTTACTCTCCATCTTGTGAGACAGGTGATAGACTCAGGATCAGAATAAGACATAGTTTTGGACACAGCCAAGGAGGAAATTTGTTACATATATTTCTTTCAAGAATTTTACTTTTCTTTTTCTTCCAGTGGGGTGGTAGTAGGAGGGAGAGAAAATGTATTTCTTTTCTTTAAAATTTAATTTAAAAAACCAAATAATACTAAGAACACAGCAAAATTGAGAATTGCAGGAACTTATGCAAAGGAAAGTTAACAAAAGCAGAAAATAATATGTAAAAAAGATTACAATAGTGTAAATAGAAAGAACAATAACAAAAACCAAACTTGAATATCATATAATTATATGGATCAAACCTGACCCCTTAGAATAGTTGAGAAAGTATACCTACCTCCTTTTTTTTCTTTTTTAGAAGTGGGGGACTATGGGTGGGGAATATTTCATATGCTATCAACCTTGCTTAATAGGCTGCTTAGTTTTGTTAAACTGCTGTTGTTGTTATTATTAGTTATATGAGGGTGGCTCCTTGGATCGGGAAAAGCAAAGATGGATTTAGAAATTAAGATGATATGAAAGCAGGAGATATTAATACATTTTTATTCAAGAAAAAAGAAAAGTGTATCTTCATTGTGTTTCCACTCTAAGAAAAATTCCCTATCTGTACATCCCATTAGAAATAGACAAAGATCTTTGTAAAATATTCTGAAATTAAAAAGGTGAACACATTGCATTACTGAATACACAAGAGGGATGCTGATATCACAAATTTGCTATCAGGTATGCATAATATAAAGAAAGGCAACATAAATTACACCAGTACTTTTCCCCAATTGATCAAATTGAAGATATTTGTGCTGAAAACAAAGTTTGTAGTTAAGGAAGGAATAAGGTGCCAAACTCAGAACATAGCAGGTAATTGGAGAAACACTTCTATGCTGCATCAGTCCTACACATTCCAACCCTAGTTCTTCAGCCAAATCTGGCTAAACTCTCCAATGCTTTTGTCATGCTGGACAACTGCAGAGGAAGAAGGTTCAACAGATCAAATTCTTGTTGGGACAAGTCATGATTGACTATCTTTTGCTCTATGAGAGTAGGAGCAGGTATTAGTTTTCTGCCTGTGTCATTTCCCTCTCCTAAAATGTAATTTAAACTAGATAGGCATCACCTCAGATTTGAAGCATGAAGTACAGTGATGACACACTTGGCCTGTAAAATATTTTTCACTTCCCCACAACTGAATAAGAATATTTGCAAGTGAATAGGAACTCAACAATGATCTTATTTCACAATATTTACTTCTATGATCTCTGCTAAAGAAACTGACTCCAAAGGTTGGAATTATAGGTTCCAATGGATTTTGTTTCTGGTGAAGCTATTCCCCTGAGAAACATAATACTAACTTTGTTTCTACCACTTCTTTCTCTTGACAAGTAGAGAAATCATTGAAACCAATTCCTCTAGGAAGAGGATGAAAGAATTTTAGGGAGCTGGCACAAAGACTCACCAACTGACACAGTTGATGGTGTGTATTCTTAGTGGCACCAGTTCCCCCTCACCTCTTTCCTAGATTTGTTCCCTAGACATTATGCTTCTGACTCAGTGTAGCTAGTGCAGGAGAACTAATTTTTCTCCAGAATAAGCAAGAAAATACCCCTGAGGCCAGTGCTGATGAGCACTGGGAACCAAATGGGAGTTATTTCACAGATACCTTAGACTAGTTTTTGTTATCTATCCAATGATGCTGAAATTGATTAGTATTCTGGCTTTTATTTACAGCAAAAATGGAGTTAACTGGGTTGTTTTGTTGCTCATACCCATTAGAAAGATGATAGTGTGCAACCAATGTTATAGTCTCTCATGCTAGAGAGATACCTGTAAGAGGTGTTTCCAATATAATATGGTAGCAAATGTACATGAGAGCAGTTTTAATGATACAACTAAAGACATCATATGAGCATCTGAGTCCAAAAAGGAACTCAAAGTTTGGGTGGGTTTTATGTGTGGTAGGGATGAGATCAAAGAATTTTCATCGGGCTCACGGGAAGAACAATTCCAGATGTAAAAAGGAAAAGATGTCTAGCACAAAATAGAAAAACATATTATCGTTTTACCCTAAGACATCAAAACACCATTTTTACATGAAGATAGTTTTACAAAATTCCTTATAACCCTGCTGGTTTGCATTCAGATTTGAATATTGCCAATATGCTTCTCTAATGTATCTGGGTTATCTTCTGGCTTCGTTTTACTTTGAATCTTTCCTTCTCCAACCCAGCATCCTCTCTTCACTCCCCCTACAGCCAGAAGGTCTCACCCACTTCCCCTACATTTCCAGATAAACCAATTCATCCTCATTAATTGTTACCGATCCCTTTACTCAAGGCATTCTCATTCTACACAATTTAATGTAATCAATGGCTAATGTTCCTTTACAAAGAGCAATTAAAAGATGTTCTCAATCATATAGCTCACATCTCTAAAGTAGGTGGTTTGCAATAGATGCCAATACATTTTCCAAAAGAAAGGCTATATCATTCATATCCTAGAAATTCATAAAATTTCTTCTAGAAATGCTTTTAGGTATCCATCATGCAGTAACCATATGTGCATGCAAAAGTCTGTAAGTACTGTTTGATGAATTCTGTATTCACTTATCTGCTAAATCAAAGGACATGAGACGTCAGTTAAACTTTTTCTTAAATAGTTTACTTGGGCAAATGCAGGTTTGCTGAGCAGTTTCCTGTCTCATCAGGTCCCTGGTAGAGTGAAGAAGGGGCGAGGGGGAAATGGGCACAGCTGGTGGTGTTTCCCTGCTGGATGAGGCACTTGTCTTTTAACTATGTTCAGGGACAGTTAAATGATTCTCAAAAGACAGGTAGGAATCATTCAGTCAGTGTCGTGTGTACACAGGAACTCACAAGGGGAAAGGAGAAAGTCTATGGTATGGGACAGTCTGCTCCTAGGAAGTACTGCGTGTGAGCAAGACGAAAAAACACTCATGCCAGGAAAAACACAGTATGTCTCTTTTATTCTAGTACGTTCCAACAGGAATAATTACAAACACCTGGGAGCCACAGAGGTGAAAGAGAGAATCATAAACTCAAATAATTTCTCTTCTTATTTACCCCTCCCACACATGTCTTATTGATGTGGATACAAAAGTGCCCTAAGGGTTAATAGTAATGATTACTTTCCCAGGCACCCTGAGAGGGTTTGAAGCTTATTTTTAGTCTGCTCTGTATCTTGAGGGTGCCTTAGTGCCCCTTCCCTTTATCTCGATATACCAAGCAACCTGTACCAAAAGAATTGCTTTTGTTCCCCTTATCCTTTGTTCCCCATTCTGCGTCATTCATCTTCCCCAATCTGTCATTCATTTCCCTATCCTATGTTATGACAAATTTTCCTTATCTTGCAAGCAACCACCTTCCTCACCTTGTTTGTATCTATCTGATCCCTAAATCTCCAACCCCCATTAGAAACTCCAAAATTAAATCATCATCTTATAGGCTATGTAACTTTCTATGTTTGTAAGTCTGGTCCTTTTCTATATCAAAGCCTTTGCTTAGCTCTTTGCTATGTCTCAGGCCCATATGCTTTTGTGTCAATAAATCTTCCTTTGGCTAAAGAGAAGGTCTGATTGAATTCTTTCAGAACTGATCCAGCTCTTCCTACCCTGACTTCATCAATGTTATTGTACCAACTATTTTGCATCCCAAATATCATGGATACATTTGGAGGCACAGTCTCTTAAGTGATCAGAATCTCTCCAAAATCCACTGAATTAAACAAAAATCCTGAGAAAGCTTACTCTGAACTTAGATGTGCTATTGTTTTTTAATAGACCCCCCCCCCCCAAAAAAAAAAGTACCGTGCTATAGGAATGGTTACTGTTTCCTCAAACCACTTGCCTAAAGAAGTACCTCAGAAACTTTTTCATCCAAATCCAACATCATTCCTTCCCACCTCCATACCCAGCTTTCCCTCCAGGCTCCTATTAAACTCATTAGAGCCTAAACGTCTCCACTCATTCATCAAAAGAGAGACTAGCTTATTTCAAGCACCACTTTAAAAAGAGAAGAAATTGGGACCACAGAGGCCAGAGTGTTACTCTTGTGGGGAAATGAGGATACAACATTATCCTCAAAAATTTAGAAAATTGTGTTCTAGGTAACAGTAGCTTTGCAATTCTACTGAAAATAAATAACACAGAAGTCATAAAATTAATGAAATTAAGTTAGAATTTAATTTTAAAAATTTGGTATTTGTTAAAAGTAGCTTCCAATATATAGAGAAAAAAGAATAAACATTCTCTCATCCTCATAACCAGGCATTCTGTTGGCCACTTTTGAGAATGCTCACTCTAAGTTCAAATGCCAGAGGAAGACATTTTTATTGAAGGACACTGTAAACAGACAGTATTTTTTTTTTTTTTTGTAAAAGCAGAGGATTGTTTTACATATACACATTCAAATGACTTCTTCACTTCCCTGAACTGGTTGACAGAAAATTGTAGAATGAAGAGTTATTTACAAAAACTTCAGGAAGGAAAGAGGAACTAAAGAATGGAAAGCTCGATGATGATGATGCCTCTGGGGTAAATAAGGCTTTGCAACTGTATGAGGAGGTTTGCTGGCTCAGTCCAGAGATGGATGGTTGGCATGACCATTTGGACTTAGAAGGGAGGATAATAAAATTGGTAGAATTAAAAGAGGGAAGATCCAGCAGTCCTGTTGGAGCAGGACTGTTCATTTTCTCTTTTTGAAGGGTTTTCACTTTCTAGGTTCCAAAGATTCTGGCTCAGGACAACCTGCCAAGTAAAACTGATAGATAACAGCTAAGAGGACAGCACCCACAATGGGAATGATCCAACTTGACCAGCAGCTTTGTTTCATTGAACTTAAATTCTCAGATCTCTCACCTTTACAGTCACTCCTATGGACTTCCCCAACATAGTACTATTTGAACATTTCCTTGGCATCCGAAGAGTGTCTCATGTCTTCAAAGCTTTCGGTTGCATCCTGACCAGCTTGTTCCATCACAACCTCTTCTCCATCTGGGTGCTCTCCAAGGAAGTGGGTGATATCATAGACTTGCCTGTGGATTACTATCCACATGTCCTTCTCCGAGGCACTTCGCCATCTCTCTCAAGTCATCATTGAGATCAGAGGCTCTTCTTCTCTGCAGTGAGCCTGACTTCCGGTTGCAGGATTCACCTTATACCGCCAATATTAATACATTTTTAAAGGACTAGATATGCAAAAACAATGATCAGGAATGCTAAAATTCAGAATGAGCTAAAGGTAGTGATAAGAACAGAGGACAATAAGAAGACCGTTTGGGGTCTAAGAAGAAGATTAAAGAAGGTAGAGAAACTTTGCTAAGCATAGATAAGATGATTGCTACAAGACAATGAAGATGAGGCAAAACCATTCAACTACTTTTGTTCTTTTTTTTTTCTACTAAGAATAGTTTTTGAACTTGAAGTTATAGAATAAAGATGGTTAACAAGAAGTTGAAAACCAAAATACATGAGATGTCAAGAGAGCTCCCTTCAATTAATTGGTCACCAGGTTTCAATGGAGATCCCGGTATACTGAACAATTTGGCAGTTATAATTCCTAAGTCACTCTTACTCTTGCTGATCTTTGAAAAAAATTATGTGAACTCTTTGAGACTATGGACTCTTTTGTGTCCTTTTCTATAGTCCTGGGGTCCTCTACAGTACCTGGCACATAGTACGTGCTTAATAAATATTTGCTGACTCGACATGATTGCCATTTTTAAGACCATAAGATCATACACAGAATATTAGAGCAACATCTCTAATGCAGAACACATACTAGGCACTTACAAAGGGATGAATGAATAAAATACAGTATTCTATACTGTTCTATTCTTTATATAGAATATATTCTATACTATAGTATTGTACATATAGTAAGCTCTTCCTATGTGTCAAACACTGTTTTGATACTAAATATGTAGCTGTGTATGTCCCTAACTTTAAAAAGCACCTTGCAAAGTTAAAAATGTCATTTAAACATGAACCATTATTATTAGTATTCATTCTGTCAGTAAAATTACTTCTATTTAAATTTGCCCATAAGAAAATAATTGATGCTATCAGTAGGAATGTAGATTTGGCATAGGGATCCATGCAAGTATACTGGAAAAAGAAAGTGCTTTCTAGTCCAGGCTCAACCTGGGTATTGGACACTATTCCCTCTCAGTAGAAATAATGCTGTTATGTTTTTCTGACTGCACTGGGGAAACTCTTAAAGCCCAAACTTCAGTCTGGTTAGAGCTGTTTAGAGGATGAAGTTATTATTAATAGGTCTTATGCTACAGAAGAGCAGCCACTTTCCCTTTCTCTGTGAAAAGGAATAGCTAAATAGGTAGCCAGGTATTCTTGGAGTCTTGTTTTCCACATCTATGAAAATAAGGAGGGACTAGGTGACCTGTAAAATCCCTTCCAGATACAAATCTTTTTTTCCCATGAAAATACAAGTATGCTAAGAGAAAACAATTGCATATTTTTAAAAGTGTGTGTGTCTTTTTTCCTGTGCTACCAAACATTCTCTCTGTGCCTTTATCTAAGTCATTGTATAATATGTGGATCTGATGAGCTGTCCCTTCCAGGCTTTGTGAAAATATTAGCACAGACAATAATGGAGTCAGGATGCTGTCAGGATAGAATATTGGACCTTAATCTAAAAGGGGGAAACAGGTAGGAGTGAGAGGGGAAGGGCCAGGGATGATGAGACCTGTGATTTCATCAGTTTAGGGAGCTTCTGGTGATGAATTTCATCTGATAATCTTCCAATCAAGTACAGATCTACCAATGAAGATCAGCACCTGGCTCTTTCTCTTAGATAATTATCAGATACACTAAGATTAAGTGACTTGCCCAGGATCACCTGACTAGTGTAGATTGGGAGTCTCTGGAGGGTAGGTACTGTCTTTTGACTTTCTATGTATCCCCATTGCTTTGTACAATGCTTGACAGATACTATATGCTTAATAAATGCCTGTTAACTGGTTGATTGGAGCAGAGCCAGGACTCAAATCTATATCTAAGGATTTCCAGAAGTTCCAATATGACCTGCCACCTCTTCTAATAGCTATAGAAAAAAATTATTAATGAAATAGGAGAGACAATGAGAGCGTAATGGATAAAGGTATGGGCTTTGATTCAAAAGATATCAAAGATATCATTTTCTGCTTCTGATGGGTAATGAGATCATGGACAAATCATTTAACTTTTCAGAGACTCAGGCAACTCCCTAAGATATTTCTCTCCTTAGTTATAGATGGGTTGAGATCTGCATGGGTGAAGGGGGTTTCCATATTGAGGAATTCATAGATCCTTGACTACATATTATTAATGGACCCTCACCTAAAGTACTGCTTCAATGCCCATTGTACTATGGCAGTGACCCTAGACTCTTCAGTTCTGTGTCAAAAGAGAATAAATTCTGACTAGCCCTAGAAAACTGCAAAAAGCTGTAAGTGTTGTCCCAGTAGTAGATGGTATGCCTGCTGTCTAAGGATCAATCTAGTTGAGAAGTTCAGAGAGTTTTCTCATCAGAGGCAAAGTCCCTAGCTCTCAGGCATAGAGGGTACTATCATTCTAATAGGCCAGAACTAGTGTAGTGACATCACCAAATCTAGATAGAAGAGAAATCCCTCTCTCTCTCTCTTTCTCTCTCTCTCTTTCTCTGTCTCTCTCTCTCTCTCTCTGTCTCTCTCTCCCTCTCTTTCTGTCTGTCTCTCTCTCTCTTCCCACTAACAGCACTGCCTTTATGCCTGCTCTTGTTCTCTCCCTATGATACCATTCTGCTGGGCACTATCTTCTGGTCACATAGTACACAAGAGTGATGAGGCTGCTTTGAGTATCTACTGATTACTGCCAGACTCCAGAGGACAGTGCCTCCCTGGCCTGGTCTAGCCACAGGTTCCAGTTTTCCACAGTGCAGTCAGCCCCTGAGCCAGTCCAAGCTGGCTTCCTTTCTTCTCCTCCCATACCTTCTTGCTAGTTCCATTCCTTCAGTCTCTTGACTGGAAAATTTCCCAGGTGAACAGCCTTTAGACTAGAGCAAGGGTTCTTTCCCTTTTCTATGTCATGGACTTCTTCAGACACCTCTGGCAAAATTTATTTATCTCCTCTTAGAAAAATGTTTTAAAACACAAAAAATAAAATATATAAGATTACCAAGGAACTCAAAGTTCTGTGAAAATAAAGATGTAATTTTTCCTATTCCCATTCACAGAACCCCTAAAATTGATCCATTGACTCTGAAGGGCTCTTTGGATCCCATATTAACAATCTTTGTTCTAGATGGATTGTACCACAGCTAGCTCTGCCTTCCTGGTTTTCTTAGAAGCCCTTCCCAATCCTCCTTAATGCTAGTACCTTTCCTCAGTTATTATCACTGATTTATACTGTATATATCTTCTTTGTATATTGTTGTTTACATGTCTCCCCCATTAGAGCATCAGGTCCTTGAGAAATAGATTATCTTTTGCCTTTCTTTGGATACTCAGGATTTAGCACTATGCCTGGCATAGAGTAGTCATTTAATAAATGCTTATTGAATAAATGCTTAGAGGAGAGAGGATTCAGAAAAGCATCATGACTGTCTTTGAATATCTGAAAAGTTGTCATGGAGTACAGAAATTCAGTGAGTCCTACTTGTTCCTAAGGGGCTGAATGAGGAGCAAACAAGAGCAAGATTTTCTTTCCATCGAGCCTGAAATCTACCTCTCTGGCAATTTTTAAACAAAACTTCTCCAAGGAGATTGGGCTGTGTTAAGTGATAACCGTAGGTTCCCCATCATTAGAGATACAACAAGAGGTTGCATAAACCCTTGGCAGGGTTGTAGAAAGGCCTGGAAGAGACAATCTGTGAAGTCCCTTCCAATGCTGACTAATATGCCCCAAACTTCCCTCTGGTACCCCTCCCATCCTGCACCAGACCAAGACATACTTACCTACATTGAGGCATGAGATGTGGTGGCAGCCTCTGGGAAAATGAATCTGTAGTGCTCTGTTGATGCTTCCTAGGCCAAGAGCTTATAGGCATTTGGCTCAGGGGACTAAGGCAGAGAAGGGCCAGAGCAAGGCCTAGTACTTCCTCCTCCCCTGTAGAAAACAGCAGGTTTGGTCCCCAGGGAGGTAGCTCACATCTAAATTGATACACAATTGTCCCTGGAGAATTTGACTAAATAGTCATGCTGGTATGACAGCCAATAGTCTTCAGTCCCTGAGGCTTTATCCCCCACATCTCCCTTAACTAGGGCTCCATTGTCTTTATCCTTTTTTTGGCACCAAGAGAGCTTGGAAGAGAGTCAAGAGACAATATTTTATTACAGGTGAAATATATTTAGAACAGTGGTTGTCTCCAACGTTTTATAGAGAAATCTCATGAGCTTAACTAATTGTAAATTGTAGAATAGCTGATCTGGAAATGACCTTAGAACATAGAATGTTAGCACCATAAAGGACCTTAGAGATTATCTAGTCCATTTCCCTTCATTTGACAGATAAAGAAACTGAGTTCCAAAATACTTTCACGTTTTACCTTATGACCCTGGGTAAGTCAGGATTCAAGTTATTTCCTACTTCTGATTTCTAGTCCATTGCTTATTCCATAAAGCATCGTGCCTCCCATAACTAAGACTTGGCTTTTGATGTTTTCAGAAAATGTTCACACTTTTTATTTTCCCCTAAGTCAAAGAAAAGTTGGAATATCAGCTGTCAGAAAATAAGCCAAAGAAATGAAACTTTTTACACTGTTGATTCAAGTGGAAGCCAAGAAAGCTAACGTACTCTAAGACTGCATTAGTAGAAGTCTAATGTCTAGGGCAAAGAAAACTGAATGTTCAGCTCTCTTTTGCCCTCATCAGATCATAGCTGGAGTGTTATTTTCAATTCTGGAGGGTATACTTTTAGGGAAACTTTAACAAGCTAGATCAGGCCCAGGAAAGAATAATCAGGATAGGAAAGTGACTCAAAACCACATTGCAAGTAAAATGATTGAAGGAATTGGAGATGTTTAGCTTATGAGAAGATTGGTGTGGGACTGAAATGAGAATGAGAGTTTAGATTATAACATATTTACAAACTTCAGAAGAGAATGATTATGGAGAAAAGAGATTAGACTTGTGCTATACCCCTGTAACTTCTACTCATTGGTCCTAATCCTGTTCTTGAAGGTCAAGCAGAATAAAATCATCTGTGTACAGCTGTAATCTAAAGATGTATTAGCTTCTAAGATCTCTTTTAACTTGGAAAATCTTCAGTGCTAGGAAGTACAAGGGAATTCATTGGCATAATCCCTCAAGCTTGGTAGATTGGAACACTACAAATATATATAATCTGCTCTCCACTTGACACTCATTGCAGTAGGGCAATCCTAATCCCCTTTGATTGATTCTCTATCCCATTGTAGAGTTGTTCATTCATCTACATGTCAGTATGAATAGCAGGCATTTTTAATCCATCTGGTTTTCATTTGTTTTTACCTTCTGAGTGGGTATTTAGGAAGATACAGCATAGTCTCATTTAGGAGACTATACAAAATTTCAGAATTGATGTACTCAGTACAATGTTGTATGCAAATAGAAGCATCTTGGAGACTCACTATCCAGATGTAATTCCTTTTCTATTTGAGTTCTGCACTAGACATTTTTCTAGGAGAGTGACACAAACAACAACAACTGGCAAGTAAATATACAGACTCTGAAGTCGCCTAAATGCATGAGTTTTCAGGAAGTAATCTAATGTGGAGGTTTATTTTGAGTCAGTATTTATTTGAAATGATAACTTATGAGCCCCTAGCAATGTTTAGTTTTATTGGGCCAACAAGTAATCATATTACTTAAAAGTTAAAAAAAAAAATTTCATGGCATACTAAAATAAGTGATAAGAAAGATCCTTCTTCATAAACACAGGGTATACACACTATTACAAATTATATCACCATTATTGTGATAGGGCACAAGCAAGGACCATGTATAACCAAAGAATGAATTAAATGTGTGTAACTGGGTCACACATGTGTCTGGGTCAACTCATCCCTCCTATTCTGCAGAATCTAGTGGTGAGGTCATGTGAAGAGCCACATAATCCACTGAACTGGAATCTTCTGCTAATCTCTGGCTTCTCTGCTAGATTTCAGTAGCTATGAAGTACTTGGTTATAGCACAAACACCATTGTTATGCAGATCCCAGTCAACCATACCTAGTCAGCCAAATGGAAAAGCCCTTAAGTATTTTAAAATCTATCCTTTGAGATAATTTTCTCCTGCAATAGCTTTTTTTTTTTCCTTTTCAGGTTGAATACCTCCTCCTTGTGAAAATTCCCAGAGGATTTCTAATTTCAACCTCATTGCAGCAAGACAACCCAACTATTCCTGCCTACTTAATTCTCTTTTTTCCAAATTTCTTTGTGTTAAGCCTACTATAGTCCAACATCTTAGCTAAGGAGGTTGCCTCCATATTGGTAATGGGGATTGGAAGATCTTTCCCATTCATTAATAGGCCCATGTGACATGTTTGAGTCACATGAGTTTAAGTCACATGAATTTAAGTCACATGAATATGAGTCAAATGGAGCCTCTGGTGGGAGGAGTTTTCAGAATGGGTGGAGCAGGAAATGAGGCAGAGCAATCAGAGCTGGGAGAAAGAGTGTGGGAGTTGCAACTTGGAGAGAGAGGAGTTGGACAGGGAGCAGAAGCTAGCATGAGTGAGAGAGGGGCTGTTTATGATTTTGCTTAAGGGAGCTGGTTTGTGGAAAGCCTAACAGAGGGAAAGCTTGGGGATGGCAGTGCCCCGTGCATTGTTATTGTATGTAGAGTTCTTTGTTGCTATGATGGATTTGGCTTTTTGTTGTTGGGATTCAACTTTGAATAAATGGTGTTTGAATAAATGCTTTGGTTCTATCTTCCATGAGGAAAGTCTGTTATATTTTGTGATTCAGAACTATGCCAGCATATTCATAGTGACCTTATGCACTGTGAATATCACATTGGTGCTACATTTGATGAAGATGGAATAATCCTGTCCGGCCAGTGTGAAAGTCATATGGGATGTGGAGAATGACAGTAGATTATAGACAGTTGCATGGAGTGACCCCCCTACCCTTATATGCTGCTGTTCCAGATACCATTACCTTGACAGAAAGGATCCAGAAATATGATGGGACTTGATATGCCATTATTGATTTAGCCAATGCTTTCTTTTATTTCCTGTATTTGGTTATTTATTTATTTTTAGTTTTCAACATTCATTTCCACAAGATTTTGAGTTCCAAATTTTCTCCCCATCTCTCTCCTATCCCCACCCTAATATGGCAAACACATTGATTACCCCTTCTCCCAATCTGCCCTCTCTTATATACCACTCATCTTTCCCTTCTCCCCTTCCCTCTTATTTTCCTTTAGGGCAAGATGGATTTCTACACTCCATTGCCTGTATATCTTATTTCCTGGTTGCATGTAAAAACAATTTTTAACATTTGTTTTTAAAACTTTGAGTTCCAGATTCTCTTCCATCTTCCCCCCTCACTGACCTGCATTGAGAAGACAGGTAATTCAATACAGGTTATACATGTGTAGCTATGCAAAACATTTCCATAGCAGTCATATTGTGAAAGATGAACTATATTTCCCTCCATCCTTTCCTGCTTTCCATTTACTCTATTTTCTCCCTTGACCCTGTTTCTTTTCAAAAGTATTTGCTTCTGACTATCACCTCCCCAATCTGTCTTCCCTTCTATCATCACCCCTCTTATCCCTTCCCCCCTAATTTCCTGTAGGGTAAGATAGCCCATTGAGTTTGTATCTTATTCCCTCCTTAAGCCAAATCCAATGAGAGTAAGGTTGACTCATTCCCTTTCATCTCCCTGCTCTTCCCCTCTATTGTAATAGCTTTCTCTCACCTCTTTTATATGAGATAATTTACCCTATTTATCTCTCCCTTTCTCCTTCTCTCAATATATTCCTCTCTCATCTCTTAATTGTTTTTTAGAAATCATCCTTTCACATTCAACTCACCCTGTTCACCCTGTGCCCTCTGTCTATGTATACATATACACACATATACACATACATACTCACACACACATATGTATATATACCCATCAACTATCCTAATATTGACAAAAGTCTCATGAATTACAAATATTGTCTTTCTATGTAGGGATGTAAACAATTCAACTTTAATAAGTTCCTTATGATTTCTCTTTTCTGTTTACCTTTTCATGCTTCTCTTGATTCCTGTATTTAAAAGTCAGATTTTCCGTTGAGCTCTGATCTTTTCATCAAGAATGCTTGAAAGTCCTCCATTTCATTGAATGTCCATATTTTCCCCTTAAGAATTATACTTAGCTTTTCTGGTTAGGTGATTTTTGGTTTTAATTCTAGCTCTTTTGACCTCTGGAATATCATATTTCAAGCCCTTTGATCACCTAATATAGAAACTGCTAGATCTTGTGTTACTCTGATTGTATTTCCACAGTACTTGAATTGTTTCTTCTTGACTGCTCTTAATATTTCTTCCTGACCTGGAAACTCTGGAATTTGGCTATAATATTCCTAGGAGTTTTCTTTTGGAGATCTTTTTCAAGAGGCAATTGGGAGATTCTTTTGATTTCCATTTTATTCTCTGGTGCCAGAATATCAGCACAGTTTTCCTTGATAATTTCTTGAAAGATGATGTCCAGGCTCTTTTTTTGATCATGGCTTTCAGGTAGTCCAATAACTTTATAATTGTCTCTCCTGGATCTATTTTTCAGGGGAGTTGTTTTTCCAATAAGATATTTTACATTGTCTTATATTTTTTTTTATACTTTTGGATGTTTTATGTCTTGATTTCTATAAAGTCATTAATTTCCATTTGCTCCATTCTAATTTTAAAGGAATTATTTTCTTCAGTGAGCTTTTGGATTTCCTTTTCCATTTAGACAATTTTACTTTTTAAGGCTTTTCAGACCTCTTGTTCCATTTGAGTTAGTCTATCTTTTAAGGCTATTTTCTTCAGTAGTTTTTTGGGTCTCTTTTAGCAAGCTGTTGACTTGCTTTTCATGATGTTCTTCCATCACTTTCTTTTCCCTTCCCAATTTTCCCTCTACTTCTCTTACTTGATTTTCAAAATCCTTTTTGAGTTCCTCCATGGCCTGTGACCAATTCATATTTTTCTTGGAGGCTTTTGATGCAGAAGTTTTACTTTTTTGTCTTCTTCTGGTTCTATGTTTTGATCTTCTTTGTCACCAAAAAAGATTCTATAGTCTTATTTCTTTCCCTCTGTTTGTTTATTTTCCCAGTCAATTACTTGAATTTTGTGCTCTTTCTCACAGTAGAACTGTGCTTCTAAAGTGGAGAATTCTATATCCCAAATATCTGGGGTTTTGCACAGCTGTTGTCAGAGCTTCTTCCAGGTACCTGCCTCAGAATTGTGAGGAGGACTCCCTCTCCACAGCTGCCATAAGCTCTTCCACACCAGCACTCCTCTTCACCCCAGAACCACCACTCAAAACTGTGACTCAGGTCCAAGCAGCACAAAGCAAATGAATTCTGCTTCAGCGCCAGCAAAGGGAATCCTGCAATTGCCCTCTGATCAACCACTTTGTCCCCCCACATTCTGTGGGCCTGGCACTCCAGAAGCAGCTGTTGCTGTTGCTGCAGCTATAGCTGAAGCCACAGCTGCCACTACCTTTGCCACCCTGGGTGTGAGGGCTGGACCATGCTCTTCTCCCACCTAGATCCAATAGAGTTTCCCTACTTACCTTTTGCTTTCTCCTTTGGTGTTTGTGGGTTGAGAAGTCTGGAAACCACCACAGTTGCCAGTGATCCTGTCCCCTAAGGTCTGCTCCAGCCTGGGCTGTGCCACTGGTCTGTGCTGGCATGGCCCACAAGGGACTCTACTCTGCTCCCAGCCTGGTGCAATAGACTCTTCATTTCGGCTGACCAGGGTTTCTTCAGCTGGAGATGTATTTCACTTTGTCATTTTGTGGGTTCTGTAGCTCTAAAATTTGGTTAGAGTCATTTTTATGGGTATTGGAGGTGATTGGGAGAACAGCTCAAGCAAGCTCCTGCTTTTACTCTGCCATCTTGGCTCTGCCCTCTTAGCCAATACTTTCTTTACTATCTCAGTAGATTATAAACAATGTGACAAATGTGCTTTCACTTGGCAGTGCAGACAATATACTTTCACCCATTTGCTACACAGATCTGTATAGCTTTACTATTTGTCATGTGATTGTTGCTGAACATCTGGATGAATTAGAGCTACCTGGTATATAGCTTACCTACTACTTAGATGATATTATGATACTGGGAAAAGAGGTAAAAGAAGTGGAGAAGAGTTTGTCACTTTTAATTAAGTATATGAAAAGCAAAGGGTGGGAAATTAATCCTTCAAAGATTCAAGGGCCAGCTCAGACTTTAAAATTTGGGAGTAAACAATAGAATAAACCACTATAAGAAATTCTCCTGCAAACCTGACAAGAGATTCAGGATTTTCCTATCCCTACCAATAAGAAAGAGGCCCAGAAGTTTATAAGATTATTTGGATATTGGAGGCACTACATTCCATATCTGGGACAGATTTCGAAACTCTTATATAAAGTCACTAGGAAAAAAATATGAATATAATTTGGGACTTGAGCAGAGTAAAACCTTGAAGAAGCCAACATTGCTATACAGTTGGCTCTAGATTTATGGCCTATGCAAAGTGGCCTGGTGGAATTACAAGTGATTGTACAGCATGAATATACAAACTAGAGTTTATAGCAAACAACAAAACCAAAATGTACCCTTAGAATTTTGGTCTAGGAAATTCTCTTCATCTGGAGTTCAATTTCCTCCTTTTGAAAAGCAATTGTTAGTTGCTTATTGGGCTTTGGTAGAGACTGAACAATTGACTATGGGTCCTGAAATAGTATTAAGGTCTGGAATCCCAATTATGACCTTGGTAATGAGTACCCAAGCTTTTCACAGAATTGGACATGCACAGGAAGTTACCATAATTAAATGGAAATGGTATATTCAAAATAGAGCTAAAACAGGTAAAAGTTGGAGTTTCTGCTTTACATGAATCTATGGCAAACATAGATATTGAGGGAAATGATACATCCCCTAAACCAAAGCAACTGTTGGTACAGTCCTTGGTAAAATGCAATGATGGATATGATGGATTAACTGAAGAACAAAAGAGACACACGTGCAAAATATTTGGGCCACAAAAGACATTGGAAAGTGGTAGCCTACAACCCAAGTTCTGGGTTAATTTTGAAAAATACTGGAACAGATGGAAGTAGTCAATATGTTGAATTTATGGCAGTACAACATGCTATTAAAATAGATCCAGGAGTACAGTGTCATGTATTTACTGATTAGATAGCTAATATGTTAGCTACACGGATGCCCATTAGAGAAATCAAAATGGGAAATTTCATGGTAAACAAGTTTGGGGTAAAGAATTATGGGAAGACATATGGGACATGCTTTTGGTTACTAATTTGTCAGTTTTGCATGTAGATGCTCACATGGCCCTTACCACACCAAAATTTGAGTGCAATGCGCATGCTGATCAACTAGCAAAGATTGCAAAGATTGCCTCTAAATATATTGTCCCTACTCTGAAACCAACTGATGATCCAGTACTAGCAAAATGAGTCCATCAAATTGCTGGCCAGTTAGGGGTCCAGGCCATACACCAGTGAGCACAAGATCAAGGTACTGGTATCTCTCATTCATTGTTAAAACAAGTAGCAGAGAAATGTTCAATTGGAAAAGGAACAAACAGTTCTTCAGGTAGTTACAGAGGAGATAGCAAGGGGGAAAATTCCAGCCCAAATTTGGTAAATAGATTATATTGGAAGCCTACCCCAAGATAAAGTGTGCAAATTTATATGTACTAGTGGCTTGTCCTAATAAGAATGCAACCCAGAAAAACACCTGTAAAACTCTAGATATCATAAGTCTATATTACGGAACATCAATGCAGATTCAAACTGACAATGAGTTACATTTCATAGGTAATGAAATGAAGAGATATTGAATATTAAATAATATAGAATGGATATATCATATTCCATACTATCCACAAGCACATTGGCTAATTGAAAGAATGAATGGATTATTGAAGGAATAGTTAAGAGAGTTAAGTTCTAATGGTTCATATCAACATTGGAAGGATAATTTGTTCACTGCTTTAGTAACTTGAATAATAGACCATTGAGAGGAAGTACACCTTTAGGCAGAATGATGACCCTAAATCTGCAAATTAGAAAACAGCAAACACAAAGATCCCAAATATTGAATATTAGACTATGAGGCAAGATGTCCCAGCACCATATCCAGGAACACCTGGTTTGGCAGGATATCATTTATTTTGTTCAGAGGACTTTTGGTTGAATAGAAAAGAAATAAGAAAAGTCTCTACTGGAATTTCTATGATAATCCCTAAGAATCATTTTGGATTGATATTACCTAAATTAGGAGTAGCAGCTTGAGGAATACATGTATTGACTGGAGTAATAGATTCTAATTATCAAGGAGAAATTATTGTGACATTGCAAAATTTTGGTAAAAAGCCCATACAGTTTTGTAAAAATGATAGAATAGTTCAAATGATTATTATTCTTTGTGAAACAATACCCCTGGTGAAGACTGACCCTCCTTCTGAAATAATTAGCAGAAGAACTGAAGGGTCTGATTCTGTTGCTAGAATAAAATTGAGAGCTAATCTATGGGTACAACAGAAGCAAGGTGATATTCCAAAGGCTGTGGAAGTCACAGCATATGGGGGAAATGAAACCGTAACTATTGTTTACTCAGAAGATGATTACCAAATTGTATTCTTTACTCATACGTTCTACCATGAATGAGGCTATTATAGAGGGTTCATGGACTCCAGAAGCATGACTGACCCCATATCTACCCTGCTTCTGGTTATTATCTCCTTGTTTCTTTTTTACTTTTTGTCTGTTAAACTTGTTTGCTAATTTTGTTTCCTATAGATGCCTGATTGCTTAAGCTGGATGTCACCCCCTGTGAACAACTGTGATGTGTCACCCCTGGAACTGGTGTTGACCAAGCTCTGGATGCCAGCTAAAGAAGTGATCTCTCAAATGGGACCTCCTGAGGCAGGAAAAGCTCTATATCCAATTTCAGCAGGAAGTAGCTTACTTTTACCCCAAGATTTTTGTTCCCCTTAGTTCAAGAGGGAATGATGGGGGGAGTGGATCAAGCCCCACTCTGAGATATTGTTTTAGCCCTGTTATATTGTGGTACAATTATGTTGACACCAGTTACCCCTAAACTCCCACTAACCTATGTAAGGAATATGAAAGATCTTGGGGCCAAATGTATTGGTAATGGGGATTGGTAGATCTTTCTCATCCATAGTAGATCTGTGCGACCTGTTTGAGTCACATGAAGCCTGTAGTTGGAGGAGCTTGCTGAATGGGGAGAACAGGAAGGGGTGGAGCAGAACTGGGAGGAAGTTGGTGAGAGCAGTTTGAGCTTGGAGAGAAAAGAGGCAGTCAAAGAATAGAGAAGTTAGCATGGGTGAGAGATGGACATTTTTGCATAAGGGAGCTTGGTTTGTGGAAAGGCCCAATGGAGAGAAGGTTTGGAGATATTGGTGCCCCCTGCATTGTTACTGTGTATAGAATTCTTTGTTGCTATGATGGATTTGTCTGTCTGGTATTTGAATAAATGCTTTGGTTCTGTCTTCCAGGTGGAGAGCCTGTTATATTTTGCAATTCAGAATTATGCTGGCATATTCATAGCCACTGTAGGAGATGTAAATATTCCATTGGTGCTGCAGGCTCACATATCACTAAAGCAAATAAGGCAATTCACTGCTAGTTCTCTATTCTCCCTTTCTTTCCATTTTACAACCTTTAACATTATCTCTCACTATTTCCCTTGCTCCAGTCTCTGATGAAGAGGTGGAACTTCTCAAGGCTAAGGCTAACCCCTTTATTCTTGATCTCATATAATTTCAGTTTGTTCCCATTGTAATCACCTAACTCTTTCTAACTCTCTCTTTCTCTCTCTCTCTTTCTCTCTCTTTCAATTACTCCCAGATTTCTGGTTCTTTCCCTGCTACCTACGAACACACTGAAGTCCTTTCCAACCTTAACAAATCCTTACAATCCTGCTAACCCTGTTAACTATTTCTTAGTAGGGGTGTGTACTGGTAAATGATTCTCTTAAGGGAAAAAAATGTAGTTAAGACATTTTAAAAGTTTAATTTGAATTATTAACATTTTCTCTATCATATTCTTAAGTTTAGACAATAAACAAGACAATAAGTAAAACCCTGATTTATAGCAGTTGTGATTTCCCAAGTGTAATTATTCACACTTAAAATTTAAGTATCCCCTCTGCTAAAAGCTGATTTTAGCATCTCCCAATTCTATCCTTACTCTCTGATTGAGACACACTCCCAGAGAAATCATCTATATTTAGGCCTTCCACTTTATCTTCTCACTCACTTCCTTGTTAAATTAACTTTTTATTGATATCTTTGTTTTTACAATGCCTAAATTTGTTCATTTCTCTTCCCCTTCAACCTCCTAGAGGGCTCTCCCATATAATTTTTAATAAAGAAATTTTTAAAGGAAAAAAATTAAATCAGAAAAACTGATCAAAATGTTGAAATAACATGAAAATATATGTGAAAAACAAAACCTGTGGACATCTCACCAAGAAGTTGTCTAGGTATTTCTTTGACTGTCTCTTCTTCGGGGCCTTCCTCATTCCCTGTTATTTTGCAGGGTTCACTTTTCATTGTCTTGCCATAGTTCTTTCCATTGATATTGTTTTAGTCATTGTGTATACTGTTTTGTAGGCTCTGCTTCATTTCATGTAAATCTTTTGATACTGCTCTAATAGTCTTCATATGCATCATTTCTTACGGCATAATAATATTCCATCACATTCATGTACCACAATTTATTTAGTCATTACCCCCAAAAATGGATGAAGTTCAGATATGTCTTTAAATGCATGGCGAGGCAATGGTTGGGAAGTGAAGTAAAGGCCTTTTGTCAGACAAGATTCAGCAACATATCTGAACTGGGGAACAAGTCAAAAGGTTATAGGGAATGTGGGGGGGGGGGTGGGAGAGGATAAGGATAATGGCTTAAGTATAGACAGTTACTATCTCCATGGTGAGGGGATGGCTATTACAGCCAGACAACTTAGGTAAGGTGAAGGAAAAGGAAACACAATAATGGCCTATGTGGAGAAAGATTGGCAAAATAGTAGAGATGTGCAAGTGAGTTTTTGCTTGGATTTTTTCCCCATACTACACTGTGAGTTTTATGGGGACAGGAACTCTGTCCTGAACTTCATCTGCCACACTCCTTCTCCCCACTAGAACAGGGCTCTGCACAAAGTAAGAATGTAATGAATGTGTGTGGAATGAATTCATGCTTTCTGCTTCCAGTGATCTTTGGAAAAGGGGGAATCAGGAACATTAGTTCTCTCCTTTAGATTGTACCAAGTAAGCCAGCCTTCGTGGTCAAGGCTCCTGTTTGAGAAGATGGCCAAGTGAGAAACTGACTTCACTTGACCTCCAGAAAGTCGCCCAGGCTGAGAGGCTGAGGGCACAACAGACTTATTTTTGGTTCTGGGACATGAGGGGAAGAGAGGTATCAGTCATTTGGCAAGTTTTGTCAATTCCACTTCCAAAGTTTCTCTCACACACATCCCCACCTCTCCACTTCAATTACCCTAGTCCAGGTCTTCATCTCTTCTCACCCAGACTAATGTAATATAACTTCCTGAATACTCTACCTGCCTCCAATCTCCCCCTTGTCCAATCTATTCTCCAAACAGCTGTGAATACAATCCTCAAAAGCTATAGGTCTGAACATCTCACTCCCCTGCTCAAAAACTTTGAGGTTCTGTATTGCCTAGGATATTAAAACTCTTTAGAATGGTGTTAAGGCCCACCAAGAATCTGACTTTAATTTGTATGTTTAGCCATGCTAGATTGTTAGTTGATATCTTGGTATCACACTAGCTCTTTCTACTTCTTTGTATTTGTGTAGGCTATCCTCCTGGCAATGTAGTCCTTGGAACATGAGCAGTTATTTCCTGCCTGGCTTCAGTCCAGGTGATTACAAGGAGGCTTTCAGTGAGCCTCCTTCCAGCTTCTTCCCAAAATCTTTGAGTCATCAGTTCTGGCTTCAGTAGCCAATTAGAGGACTGTCTGTCCCCACACAGTACACATCCCTGAGTTATAATGACCCCCATTGGCCAGTCCACCCATGCTACATCTGAAACATATTTCCTTTCCATCTTTCTTGTTAGAAACTTTTCTGTGATTCAGTGAAAGAAGTGGTGGATCTGAAGTTATTAAGACCTGGGTTGAAATACTGCCTTGGATACTTACTAGCAACGTGGTTCTTAATTAACTTTTGTTTATTTTTAGTTTACATCATTCATTTCCATGAGATTTTGAGTTACAAATTTTCTCCCTGTTTTCCCCCTACCCACCACCCCAAAACAGTGATCCCACTGTATACCCCCTCCCCCAATCAGCTCTCTCCTATATCCTCCCCCATCACCCCTCTTAATTTCCAGTAGGGCAAGATGGATCTCCCTACCCCAGTGCCTGTATATCTTATTTCCCAGTACTGTGGTTCTGGCCAAATTACTTCTATACCTTATCTAGAAAATAAGTACAATGATTGCAATAATCTTCCAGGACTGTTTTGAGGATCAAATGAAAAAAATGTGAAGTGCTTTGCAAATCTCTATAGCACTCTATAAAATGTTTATGTTATAATAATAATTATTATTAAAGTCCAAATAAGTGGCAACCTCATCCATGAAGTCTTCTTTGTTTCTCTGTCCTTGAAATACAGTCGAAAATGATTTCTCTCCCCTGTAAATTTCTTCTAGTACTTTGTCTAAATCCATTCTTTGCCTTTAATGGTGCTACATGTGATAATCTGATATTTGTGTATTTGTTATATCCACCCTATAGACTGTAAGCTCCCTGAAGACAGGTCCTATTTCATCTTGATTTGACCTTAAATAACTCAACAAGGCACTGGAGACACAAAACCAAATATCTGAGTCAGAGCAGTCATGATGATTATATTTAGAGTTAATCCAAAGTCCATTTTCACAGATGGGATAAGAGAAGAAGGGGCAGTGGGGTGTGACACTACACAGGCTGAGTGTAGTCTTTTTAGGAGTCCCAACTCTAGCCTTAAGGACAGGAGCTATATTGAACACATAAAGCTCCTTGCCCAAAGTTCCATGGACCATAAACTCTCAGAAGACGGGGTATATCCATTGTGAACATACTCCGGTACTATATCTATGCATACATGGTTGGTACTATATATCATCTGAAACAAAGTCACATCTGTACACCTCACAAATACTTTTATCTAGTTGGCTTGTCAGGTTCTTGAGTATCAATGATGCACACTCAATAGTGGCAAGGGTATGGGGAGGATTGAGTAGAGGTTTCAGAGGTCACTTTTGGGATAGGAGCTACTAAGACAAAGTCATTTCTAAGTCTCTAAAGACTAGTTTCCAGGACAATGAGACTGGCAACAATGGAATAAAAAGATTATGAACAACATGCATCCCACAAGTGGGATCATCTAAGTCTGAGGGGGAGAAACTTCTAAGGAACTCCTGGACACTTATATTAAAGATTATGGTTGAGAGATAGCCCTATGAGGAGAAGGTGTGTGAGATAGTAAAGACCCTTGCCCAAATTAAACGCAGAGGCTTCTTAAGGGAGAAAGTAGAAAGGAGTTTACTATGATCTCATGAGAAAAGGCATCCCCAATCTGACAGAGGGCCAGAAGGGAGAAGCACCCTATAGAAGGCAAAGGCATGATTATAAAGCCCTAAAGTGGGAATTCCACACCCTCTCACCTGTCCCACCTTACCATTGGTTGGTAAGGCAAGCTCACAATCTACTCATTAATGCCAACCATTAGGCACAAAGCAATCTCAATCCATTACCATAATTATTACTAATGAGGCTCTAATTTCTTTAGATAACATACATAATACATGAGGACCACTAATTAAGCACAGGTACAACCCCAGAATACTGAACCCCTTTCAGTCCAACCTGAATGTGTCCTCGTCTGGGCCTGAGTGTCCCAAGGCCACTATCTGCTTCCTAATTGGTCAAATCCACATGCTGCTGCTGGTTCCTTTTATTCTACATTATTTCATTTTTAGTATTATCTAGGAGTTCTCTGGGAACTGGGAACCCAACTTCTTTCCAAGGCTACTGCCTCAACTCTTCCCAAGGCTACTGTCTGGTACTTTTTGTCAGTAGTCTTGTTTCAGCAATTCTTTCAGTTCTGTAGAAACTTAGCCTTTTGGACCTCTCACACTACCATTCCTTTCCCCAAACTAAATGCCTCTAATTTGGTCTCAATAGTTAATCCAATCAATTGTATTAATACCCAATAGCTCTTATATTACCTTGAAATA
>CM053588.1:80440839-80475340 GCA_028646515.1 Pseudochirops corinnae | reverse complement strand
CATGGGTTGGTGCAGGCTGCGTTCCACTTTCACCACTGCCAGGATGGTCATGTTCCCCACCACAGCTACCAAATACATGGAGCCAAAGGGGATGGATAGCCAGATGTGCAAGGGCTCCAGCCCAGGGATGCCAGTCAACAGGAAAGAGGTGGGGGTGGAGCAGGCATTTTGAGAGGGGAACATGGTGGGGGTGGGGGGACCCACTCATCTGTGCCCCCCACCCCAGTGGAGTTTCCCCTTCTGGAAACTACAGACTGCTGAGTCTCCCTTCCATACAGAGGAGGCTGGCAGAATCTATGATCAAGAGGAGGATAATTAAATACTCATTCAAAAAACACATTTCTTCCATTTGGATGCCTGTGGTAATTACATCCATTGATTCTCCCCTTTCCAATCAAAGGACCCATCTCTTTTGTCAATCTGGTTTCTACTAAACCTGATACTCTCCTTCCTCACACCTGCCCCTCTGACTCCCCATCTCCCTTCAAGGCTCAACTGAGCTGCTGCCTCTTACAAGAAATTCTTGAGTTCCTAAAGTTCTTAGTGCTCCCCACCCAAGTTACTGCATGTGTATTTTATTTTGTTTTTCATTTATTTATTTGTATGTATATGATTTCCCCCAGATACAATGTGGGTAGGTATATTTCACTGTTATTTTGTCTGTTTCATTCAACAAGCATGCATTAGGCTCCTAATATATGCAAAGCACTACATAAGAGGAGACAGGGGAGAGGAAGAGGTATTTTTCATTGCGTGACTATATATTTTTTTTCCTTTCAAAGAGACGCAATTTTAGGGTTGCAGTTTTATGTTGTAGGGATGATTTATTTATGAAAATATAGATAAGAGGCAGCTAGGTGGCAAAGTCAATAGAGAACTGGGCTTGGAGTGAGGAAGACTTGAGGTCAAATGTGATGTCAGACCCTTATCAGTCATGTGACTTGAGCAAATGACTTACCCTTTGTCTGCCTCAGTTTCCTCATCTGTAAAATGAGGGTAATAATAGCACCCAATCTCCAGGGTTGTTATGAGGACAAAATGAGATATTTGTAAACTGTTCTGCAAACCTTAAAGTACTATGTAAGTGCCAGCTATTCTGATTATTTTACTGATTTTTCCCCTGTTTAACCTTTTTTCCTTCTTCATGATAAAAAGATTTTATGGTATAGAGCAGTGACTTAATAACCCAACTAAATTCACCGAAGTCAACCATCAGTTACTACCGGGAAATGTGTGAAGCAGCTGTTATGTACAAGGTGGTGTGCTAGGCACTGGAATCATGAAAACAAAATGAAAATAATCCCTGCCCTCAAGAAGCTTAAAGTCAATGCTCTTTCCACTAGACCACTTGGTTACTTTGAATCGTTGACATTAGGCATTTTGTTTTATTTTTAGGTCTTGGTAAATCTCAGGGGCTCAGTCTCCTGTAATAATCTAGTTTTGAGATGAAGACTTCAACCAGGGTGGTGGCCATAGGGACAGATGCCACAGCTGGTGCCTCTGTTAACAGAATGAAGCTCTGCAGGCCAGTTGGGAATAAGTAGACCAATTTCTTTTGCCCTCCTTCACCTTGCTACACCTCCATTGGCCTTGCTGTGACCCATTAGGGTGTCTGGGCATAGATTCTTGGGCAGAGGCATGATGCATGAAGCCAGCCTTCAAAGGATAGGACCATAATGATGCTTTAGCATGGAAAGAAGCAAGGGATAAATGTTTGAGACCTTCTTGGTTGTGGTTAACAGCTGGCCTCAAGAACAACTTTTCACACACCTGTATGCTTTGCCTGCTCACTCCCACCACTACATATTGGTAGGATATAAGCTATGTCAGCGGTTCTCAACCTTTCTAATGCCATAACCCTTTACTACTCATATGTGGGCATATCTGTATGTGGGCAGATCCACCTGGAGACAGATAGAGGAGTGGTGTCTCAGTTTCTAAGACCGTCAGAAATATGTGTTTTCTTATGGTTTCAGGCGACCCCTGTGAAAGGGTTGTTCCACCCCCAAAGGGGTCGTGACCCACAGGTTGAGAACCGCTGAGCTATGTTCTCTCCTACTCTGCCCATTCAAACCAATCCACTCTTTTTTTTTTTTTTGCTTTTTGGAGGGGGGAAGGTAAGGCAATTGGGGTTAAGTGACTTGTCCAAGGTCACATGGCTAGTTTTTTGTGTTAAGTGTCTGAGGCCAGATTTGAATTCAGGTCCTCCTGACTCCAGGGCCAGTGCTTTATTCACTGTGCCACCTAGCCACCCCAAACCAATCCACTCTTTAAGATAATTTTATAAGGTTAGGGACACCACACCAAGTGATCTTAACTGCAGCCTTTGTCTACTTTTAAAACATGGCAGGACAGAATGTTAAAGTTGATCCAGGGTCATGAGAAGACAAAGGAGAGCTGTTAATTGTTGTCTATTATAGGGATATGCTCTGGATTGGAACAGCAGGGAAACCCTTGAAAGTTCATCTTGGAAGTAATTTCTTTTAGCAGAGGTCCTATTGTTCCCAATTTATCTCTCAAAAAACTTTGTTTCACAGGGTTTGGGGCTTCATGAGAATACATGCAAGATCTCTAGTAATTCTTATTATTATATTTATATATATTATTATATATTATCTATAATTATATATAATATATTAATATATAATATAATATATAATATACATAATATATTATATATATTAATATATTATATATATAGTAGGGACAAACACAATGGATTGACTACTGCTTTGCTTGGGTCCTGAGATTAAAATTAACATCTGTCTTTTCACATGTGAGCTGACATCAAAATTAGTTAGATACAAGATTGCTAGATCCCCACGTGACACACGTTTGAATTCATCATGTTGTTGAGATTGTACTTTAGTATTATCTCTGAGGAATCTCTCAACATCAAATAGTCTCCCTGAAGGGTTGGTTGTAGGTACCACCAAGCCAGAAATCAGCTCATGGTCAGGTCACAGTGAGTATGTTTTTATTCTTATAATAGCTCATTTTTACATAGCTACACTGTGAAACAGATAGTTCAAATAGGTATTTGGCAAATAAGGCCCAGAATTAGGAGTAAGAGAATTAGCTGGATGATTGTGGCCAAGTCATTTTAAGCTTCTATACCTTAAGGTATTAGAGGCAAGGGAAGGTCATGTTAAGATGTTTCCTCTATATTTAAAATTAAATTGTCTTGGCAGGCAGATGGAGCAGAACAAGCATTAAAATAGGTGTTAAGAGTTGAAAAAGCACTAAAGAGGCAGAGTGAGTAGGGCTTGATAACTGCCAGGGTACCCCTCCCTTATCCTCTCATAGGATTGGATCTCCCAACCATCTCCTCCTCTCCGTGTCCACTTCTTCCCTGGACTACTGCCACAGTCTCCTAACAGGTCTCATGCCTCTGGTATCTCCCTCTCCAATCCATTCTATCCATATTAATGGGGTAGCACCACTGCCCTGTCCAGAAGTTTTAGGGTGGGGCTTTATCGGAGGGGGCCTTTACATAGCAGCCAAACTCATCTCTTGCTCCTCCGTTATATATGAACAAATACCAGGCTGCAAAGGCTTGAAAGATGAGGGTCCAGGGAATACAGTCTAATCTATCGGTAATAGAGAATTGCTGAGTAGTCTAAACATGTTTGGTGCAGTTACCACCTGTATGCACTTACTTACTTTTCCCTATATTTGGAATTGCTCCCAAATTCCAACCCCAACCCTCAGGGTGGGGTGTATGTATGGAAGGTGAAAAACAGAGGGTTAAAAATCAGGGAGAATTACATATAAGTGGTGGTCTTCCAGCAGGGCCTTTCATATACAATCTGAAGGATGAACAGTTTAAGCACTAGCCTTGGGAGACAAGGGGCCTGGCTTTAATCTCAGTTATGCAACTTATTTTCTTTTTTCCTCTCTAGGCCTCAGTTTCCTCAATTTGTTCATTGTCCCTATGTTTCTCATTCCTCCTCCCCGTTTTACATTTCCTTTTATAGGTCCCTTCTAACAATGCCATTCTATAAATCTGTACACTATGCCCATATGTTCTTAGCACTGTGTTTTTAGTCACCCTAGTCAACTCCTTCACCTCAAGGAATTGAGAAGATAGAAGGAATATTTGGGGACAATTCATCCCTGATAACATGTACAATGGCATCATACACAACTCTTCTAAGAATAGTAGGATGGCTCAGGGGGAGCTCACCAGCCCCGTGGTAATATGGAGAGAAAAAGTCAATGGGTTGACAACAGCAAAGACAACAAATTTTCCCATTTCTATCATGCTTTAGACTTTAGAATTTGTTTTTCTCCCGATATCCCTATGAAGGAGGTAGCACACAAAATAATATCCCTTTTTTTTTAGAGATGAGGAAACTGAGGAAAGTTTCACCGCTTTTTTCTCAATGTTGCATAGACAGGCTGTGGTCTACTACAATCAACATGCATGGGAAAGCTACAAAAAAGAAGACAGAAATACCAGTAAGAAATACCCTCACTTTGAGATTTGAAGACCTTGATATTAGAAGGTTTATAAGGCTCAAGACGACAACCTGCCCTGGGCAAACTAATCTAACACTTGGTAATGTTTGCCAAGAAGGCATTTGCTTGCCTGGTCTTATGACATTAGAGCTGTGGCTTCTCCAAGTTCATTCCACCCATCTTTCCCTCTCCCCCAGGTACCATGTAGGGTCAGCCTCCTCCTATATCCCCTATGTCTGTTAGGAGTGTGCAGGAGGGGAATGGAGTTATGACCATACCTAGCATTATGATGCAAGATCCTGAGCTTCTGGGACTCTCTAATCTCACTCAGAGAAGACCTAGATGTAATAATCTTGTGGTTTGCTTAAAGAATAGAAACGTTTTTTATTTATGGCCTGCACTCATACCCACCCCCTGCTATTATAAGACAAAAAGCACACAGGAACCTATGGATAATAGTAATAATAACAATATCACAATTGATTTTAATCATAAAAAACATCTCGTAAGCTGCAAGGCATTATGTAAATGCAAGCTATTATAATTTTGTTTGAGTTTTTTTTTTTTAAACAACTCTATGGGGTAGATAGTTTGGGATTATTATCCCCATTTTACAGACAAGCAAACTGAGACTCAACAGTGTTAAATCATTTGCCCAGAGTTACATAACTAGTTCTAGAACCAGACATCAGACCTAGGTCTTTCAACTCCAAATTAAATATCCTTTCCACTACACTAATCTGCCCCTGGAACTAGAAATATCTGGAATAAAAGGGGAAGGGAACAAATGTTTATTAAACACCTACTCTGTGCCAGGCACTGAACTAAGAATTGTACAATTATTATCTTATTTGATCCCTTAAAGTAACTCAGACATACAGTTCCCTAATAACTCTCCCCCTTTATAATTTGTCTTCACAGGTACATGTAAACCAACCCAGAGGGTCCTGGATTGTGCTTTTAGATCTATATCCTGAGACACAAAGATTCCATAATCTGATGGACACAACCCCCCCTAAATTCAGAGAAAGTCACCCCAGCCCAAAGTGGTTACCCAGACCAGATATAACTGGGCATAGAGAAAGCAATCAGGAAACAGGAGATATCACAACAGAAAGGTAGCTTGATATAATATAGGCAGGATGTGAACTCAGGTCTCTGATGACTCTTAAGTTACCTCAGTTTAGGCAGGTCACTTGTCTTCAGTTTCCTCATCTATAAATGGGGAAAAAAATAATCCTTCCCAAGTTATTTGTGAAGAAAGCAATTTTATAAGTCTTAAAAGGCTCTAGAAATGGGAGTTATTATTCCTCTTTTGCTGAAGTATCTCCTTCTACCACTGTATCTCCTCCTCCCTCCACCTCAGCACTAACAGGGCACCACATTTTTGTGGGGAAACCAAGAATTATCCCAAATCTGACCCAGACATAGCCACATCTGATTCACCCCATCCGCTAAAACCATAGCCATCAACCTCCTCCCTCCCAAAATATCTAATCTTTCTCCCCATACCTGCTCTTCATGTTGGTGTTTCAAATGGAAAAATGCTCAGAGTCAGAGCCTCAAAATGAGCTTCTGCCCAACTTCCAGACTTCATAGGCATCTAGATTCCCCTCGACTTTCTGCAGAACTTCTTTGACCTTTTTCTTCCTGAGAATCTGACCAGGACTCCTAGTGGGCAGTAGACACCTTCCTTGGGTCACTCCCTAAACCTTTTGATGTACCCTTTCTTGGAAAAGACTAGAAGTGCATCTAAAGTCATGCCTGGAAATAGGAGGTTTCCTTGGATGGTGCCACTCTCCCTCCTCACCCTCACTAAGACATACTCAAGCCGGAAGCTGAAGTTCAGGGTTTTACAGAAACTTCCCAAACCAGGAATTTATGTGTTGACCTTGGGGGAAGCCAGGTCCATCTTTCCTCCTGATCATAAAATAACCAGTATGTCCCAATAGGAGGGAGTTGCAACCTAAATTGGCCCAAGGAAACCCCTGAAGGATTGGGGCTAATCCAGAGGGGGATTAGTTAGTAGGGGGAGGGACCAGGACACTGTACTCTGCCCCAGGGACCTATCTGAGCAAGTTGGCTTTCTTCAGCCCCAGATCTATGCTCAGCTTCCCTGTTGGCTGAAGGAGCATGTGGGAATCCAGCAATGACCCAAAGGGAAAGCTGAAGGGGGAACATATTTAGAATATTGATGAGTTCTAGGAATTCTCCAAATTTCTCTGGAGAAAGTCTAGACCTCTTAACTAAACTTTGGATTTTCTAAAAAGAAAACCACTTCTTCATGACTTCAGATACAAGGGACTTGATTTCTTCTCTCTCTCTCTCTCTTTCTCTCTCTCTCTCTTTCTTTCTCTCAGAGTTGAAATAGTTTGATCATGTCACATGAGAATCAACTGAAGGAACTGGGGATATTTAGCCTAAAAAACAAAAGATTCATGGGAAATGCAATAGCTGATTTCTTCTAGAGGAGACATCTTTTTAAAAAAAATTATTTATTTACTTTTAGTTTACAACATTTACTTCCACAATCCCTTGAGTTCTAATTTTTTCCCCTTCCCTTACTCCCCTCCCCCCACATGGCAGCATGTAATCAAATATAGATTCTACAAATACCTTCACATTAAACATTAGTCAAGTTGCAAAGAAGGGTCATAACCAATGGAGTGAACAATGAGAAAGAAGGGACAAACAAAACACAAAAGAGAGAGAGCAAGTAGTTCGCTTCAATCTGCATTCAGACTCTAGTTCATCCTCTGACTGTGGATATCATTTCCATCATGAGTCTTCTGTAGTTGTCTTCTAGCCTTGTATTGCCGAGAGGAGTCCAGTCTATCAAAGTTAGTCATCACACATGAGATGCGTCTGCAACTATGTACAAAGTTCTCCTGGTTCTTCTCTCCTCACTCAGCATCAGTCTACATAAACCTCTCCAGGTTATTATTGTATGGGATGAGTGAAAACTTCTCAATTTGGGGTGGTCAACTTTTCAAATTGCTTCTGCCAATCACTTTTATGTTCCTTTGTCTGTTTTCCCACCTTGGTGGGACCCTCCCCTTATCTTTCCTTGCTGTCCCAGTTGGGGAAGTATTTGGTGAAGTATGCCTCTCCACCAATGAGAGGGGAAACAGTTGGGAAGGGGTCTTGACTAAGTTGGGTTATAAATTCCAGCACTATCTTTTGTAACTGGCCTCTTCTCCATGATGAGTCATGGGGAAGACTGCCCTTTTCTCCTGGGGAAGAGAATAAAGTCCTGTTCTTATCCAAAGAGATCTCTGTGCTTATTTCTTTTCACTAAATTAAGGATGAAGGATATTTTTCATTCCAAATATTATGAAGTCTGTCTGTTCCTCATTTCTCACAGCACAATAGTATTCCATTACATTCATATACCACAACTTGCTTAGTCATTCCCCAATTGGTGGGCATCCCCTTGATTTCCAATGCTTTGCCAACACAAAAAGAGTTGCTATAAATATTTTTGTACATATGGGTAGAGGAGATATCTTATGCATATATATGCATATGTAAAATATCTATAAAGTAAATACAAGACAGTGAGGAGGGAGGCAGGTGGTGGGGTTTGGGCAAGGTCTTAATGGAGAAAGTAATGCTTGATCTTAATTTTGAAGGGAAATAGGAATTCTAATAGGTGAGAAGGCAAAGTATTCAAGGCATAGGGGACAGTCTGTGCAAAAATAGAGATGGGAGATAGGATAGCATTTGTTAGGAACACCAAGATGGGCCACAGATTACATGAAGAGAGTAAGCATAAAAATTCTAGAAAGATAGGTTGGAGCTAGGTGTAATGGTTATGGGATTTGAAGATCTTCCATGCCCCTTGAACTTGCTGATGTAGCAGGAAGGAGTAGAGCAAAAAAAAAAAAAAAAAGCCAGAGCCAAGCTAGAGTCTGTGCAGTGCTGACCGGAAGCAGCGGCAGTGGCAGTGGCTATGGCTGTGGCACCAACTCCTTTTTTTTGAGCCAGCCAGAATCTCTGCTAAGAGCTCCTGCTGAGGACTGCCAGGGATAGGAACTGCTGGGGGCCAGAACTACTGGGAGCAAGCTACGTGGACGCTGAGCAGTTGCCATGAGTGAGGAGAGGAGGATCTTTGCTTGAGGTAGCCTGTCCTGTTTTGAAGGCTTGAGAATGTGGGTGTTTACTACATTTACTACATGTGCCACCTTATAACTACTGTGATGGCTTTGACATCTGGTTTGGGGACTCAGTTTTCTGGTATTTGAGTATATGTTCTAGCTATATTTTGCAAATAGAGAGGCTGTTACATTTCATCATTAATAACCATATCAGCATATTTACAGACATTGTGACCGTAGTCACTGTGTAGTCATTGTGAATATTGCATTGTTGATATATCAGGTTGTAAAGAGTTTTAAATGCCAAAGAAAGGAGTTTTTATTGTGTCCTGGAGGCAATAGGGCAATATAGTTACCACATTTAAACTCTGGCATTTAAAGTTAGGAAACGAAAGTCCAGGGAGGAATCTTAGGCAAAAAGGAGTGGAGTTGAAAGATAAGATTAGTTATTTGCACAAGAATAAGGGACCACTAGAAAAGAAGTAAATCTTTTCTTCTGATTTTGCAAGGAACTTAGCTTTATCTTGTTGGGCCCTCAACCCCCATTGCTCCTTCCTGCTGCCCTCTGGGTGGTCTGTTGCATTCCAAGGCCTAGGAGCCAGAACCCTGATAAGGCTATCTGCCTTACCTGAATGTGGATTAACAGCATTGAGCATGTATCATCCAATGGGATAGCCCACCCTTTCTTCTTGCCCCTGTTTCTGAGGCACGTGACTTAGTCTGCCCAGGTGGGAGATAAAGGGGAGCAAGGGGAGGAAGGAGGGAGGAGTAAGAGGTAAGTATGAGGTGAGAGAAGAGAGGTGAGAGAGGAGAGAGAGAAGGGAAGAGAAGATGTAACAATAAAGCTGCATTTCTAAACCCATCTGTGTGTGCCAGGAGCTCTGTTCGAGAAGCAATCCAGAGATGTCTGATGACCCTGGGGAGGGTTAAGTGAGGTCGGTGGGCCAACAGGGAACCCGAGGTGAGAGGGTCCTAACATTATCTATTGCAGTCTAGACAACATGGAGGAAACTATTCACTAAAGTGAGCAATTTAACAAGAATTGTAGTAGACCAGACTTTCATGCTCTCCCTCTTCTATAAGGCAGACATGCAGAAAGAATATAATCTTGTTGGGTGGGTGGATGCTTTCATTGGTTCTATGAATATCTAAAGTAGTTTCTGGCAGTCAATTAGCAAATGATTCCCTGCTTTATTTGTATCTCTGGGAAAGGTCCTGAGGAAGAAGTCTCATTGAATAATTAGCCTTGGGCTGGGGTAGGAGTGGTTAATTCCAAAGAAGGGTCCATGCATTCCTCCACATAGGAATTCCTGCTATAAGGAATATAAGCCTTGTGATTTTAAACAGGCTATTGAATACATCCCCGTCTCCCTCTCTCTCTCTCTCCCTCTCCCTCTCTCTCTCTTTCTCTTTCTATTCAGCTGGTTGCTAGGCCACATTTCTGTGCTGGTCACAGCAAAGAACCAAAGTCAATAGCTTAGGTCTAAAAACATGTGTCCAATGTGAGTTATACTGCCCCCTGAGGGGCACTGGAATGATCCAGGAGTGGTAGTAGCCTCAGGTGCAATGGGGGACATTGAATAAAAATAAAAGGGCAGTGGAAGTGTAAGGAAAGAAGAGAAGAAAATTTTGAAAAACATTTTACGTGTTTCATCTGTTGGGTAACAGAGTTAAAGTCATAGTAATTACATTATTTTCCAAATAAAAAACACAAAATCCAAATTACAACCAATCAGTGGTCAAGTCTATTGAAAGTCTTAGAAAGCAAGTGCTGGTAGCAAGTGTGTTGCACATTGTTGGGAAGTCCAGCATGCATAATCAGGAAAATGTGTGCGCAATAACTTGTTTATAATATGATGCTATATGGTTATATGACACAATATTGCATCATCAAAATTTTTAAAAGACCACACATTTATAATAAATTATTAAACTTTGGATGTATCATTTAAACAATATATTTTATTTTTTTGAAATTATGCGAATTTAAAAAAATAAAGGACTAAAGAAAGTAGATTTCCAGGGGAGAACTGAGTAATTTTTTTTTAAAGTGGGCAGTAGGACAAATAACATTGGAAGTATGAACAAGAATGACTTCTGAGTTTAGGCTGACTAAACTAACAAGGTGACTTTAAAGATAGTCCAAATGAAATGTACAAACACTCTCCATTTACAACATGTTTGGGACTTTAGTTCTCTCTCCTAGATGGAATATGAAGAACATTATAGTTCTGAGTGCTTATTCCTTATCCTTCATTCTTCAAGGGTACATGACATCAGGGAGGTGATGGCATGACATGCAAATGAATTGGATTTAAGTGAGGGAGGGATGTGCAAAAGTCATCAGCCTCACTTGGGTCCAGTGGTCAGATACACATCAGGATAACTGGATATGGTGCCAGGTTAAGGATGATTGGTAGGGTAGTTAGGTGGCACAGTGGATAGAGCACCCCCTGGAGTCAGGAGGACTTGAGTTCAAATTCCAGCTCAGACACTTACTAGCTGTGTGACCCTAAGGAAGTCACTTCATCCTGATTGCCTCAAAAAAAAAATGATTGCTGAAGTCATGGTATTTAGGAATGTTTGAGTGACATGTGAAACTGAACTCTTGGACTTGGCTTTTAACAGGGATGAAGACACATCTGACAGTAAAAAGAATGCTAAGGATGCGCTAAGAAGCTCATGAATCCTATGGCACTTCCCCTTTAAATACTTTCCTAAGAAATTTCAGTTGTCTGGGTAAGAAACAGTGGGGAAGTTGTCCTAAGAGTTGTCTGCTGATGATACTGACATAGAACTGGATGAGGATCCAGCAAAGCAGATTAAAAGTAGTCAGATAGGGAGAAGGAAAACCAGGCTGTCCTTGAATAAGACAACCTGCAGTTTTTTTTTTCCAATAAATTGTAAAAGTGTCTGGTTTCTTCCCATTGTCTCCTACCTTTGCACAGGGCGTGTTTTCTTACTCTGATAATAAATATTGCCTGATAATGAATTCTACAGCAATTTAGGAAGGAAAAGTAAAAGCCCTTCATAGAAGAAGAGGGGGTGTCAATCAAGGGAGAAAACAATGTAAGGGTAGGATGCATTGCTGCTGTTCAATTGTGTTCAACTGTTTGTGACTCCATTGAGGTTTTTCTTGCAAAGACACTAGAGTGGGTTGTCGTTTCCATCTCTAGATCACTTTATAGATAAAGAAACTGTATAAAAAGTATTAAGTGACTTGCCTGGGGTCTCCCAGCTAGTTAGTGTCTGAGGCCAGATTTGAACTCAGGAAGATAAGTCTTTCTGACTTCAGCATCAGCACTGTCCTCTTCACCACCTAGCTGCCCTGCAGTATGTATTAACCTCCTCCAGATCACACATGCCCTCTGTGCCACCTACAGAGATGGGAGATATCCCTCAGGGCTCTATTTTTGGTTTATTAGAGATCACTTCTATATACTTGCAAATCCTCAGCAAGTCAAGTTCGTTGTTTAGGAACTCCAAAACCCAAGGAAGATGGTAGTTTAGAGGCAGCAACTCAGTTGAAGTCTCCTAATATTCAAGTCGAAACAACTTTAAAATAATACCTCAAATCAAATTTTGGAGAACCAGAGCAAATAAAGTCAGGGTGAGATACTTTTCCAGCCTAAGAAAATTTACAAGGAGAAGTCTGTAAGACTGGGGTGGTGGTCTGGTGAAGTTCTGTCCAGAGTCCACACACAGGGCAGTAGCAACACTGGCTGTAGCAGCAGCAGCCCCAGCAGCAGCAATAGCTTTGAGAGCTCTTAGTTCAGAGATGGGAAGGGGGTTGGAGAAATGGTCAAAAAGAGATTACAGATGGTGCTTTGATGGCCCTTGGCATAGATGGTGCTGATTGGCAATTCTATTGCCCATACACAGCAATACACAACTCTCTCTCTCTCTCTCTCTCTCTCCCTCTCTCAGAAATGTGACTTACCCAATAGGTAAATAGGAGGGGAAGGTGATAAGAGAAAGGGAGGGTCATAAAGAGGAGGGAGGATTAAGGAAGGCAGTGGTTAGAAGCACAATAGACTTTTGTGGAAGGCTAGGATAAAAAGAGAGAGAAGAAACACAGAAAATGGGGTGGAGGAAAATATACTGTTAGTAATCATAACTGTGAATGTGAATGTGATGAGGTCACCTATAAAATAGAAGCAAGTAGCAGAATGGATTAGAAACCAGAATTGAACCATATGTTGCTTACAAGAGATAAACTTGAAATAGAAAGACACACAGAGAGTTAAAATAAAGGGCTGGAGCAGAACCTAATATACTTCAGCTAAACTACAAAAAAAAAAGGCTCAAAAAAGGAAAACCAAATGCACTCATTTGGCTGTAGAAGTCTATCTTACCACACAGGAAAGGAGGGAGGGGAGGAGATAAGAGAGGGGTTTGGGGAATGACAAAAGGAAGGGCAGTTTGAGGAAGGGAAAAGTCAGAAGCAAAACAGTTTTGAGAATAAACAGGGTGAAAGGAGAGAGAGAGAATGATGAATGGGGAAAATAGGATAGAGGAAAATAAATAGTAATAATTACTGTGAATTTTTTTACAGTAAATTTCTCTGATAAATCTTCATTTCTCAAATATATAGAAAAACTAGTCAAATTTATAGAAATAAAAATCATTCCTCAATTGACAAACAGTCAAGGGATATGAAGAAGAAATATTCAAGGTAAAGTTATCTATAGTCATATGAAAAATGCTCTAAGCCTTTATTGGTTAGAGATTTGCAAATTAAAACTCTGAACTACTACCACATACCTATCAGATTAGCTAATATGACAGAAAAGGAAAAAGATAAAAGATTGGAGAAGATGTGGGAAAGTTAAAACACTAATACATTGTTGGTGAAGTTGTATACTGATTTGACTATTCTGGAGACCAATTTGGAATTATATCCAAACGGCTACAAAACCATGCATACTGTTTGATCCAAGGATACTATTAGGTATCTATTAGTATTATTAGGATTGTATCCCCAAGAGATAAAAAATAAAAATAGGTACAAAAATATTTATAGCATCACTTTTAGTGGTGGCAAAGAATTGAAAATTGAGGGGATGACAATCAATTGGAGAATGACTGAACAAGCTGTTGTACATTATTGGGATGGAACGGTATTGTGCTATAAGAGATGAACAGCATGATGCATTTAGAAGAACCTGGAAAGACTTACATGAAGTGATGCAAAATAAAATGAGCAGATCCAGGAGAACACTGTACACAGTAACAACGATATTGTATGGTGATCTGATGAATGAATTACTGTTCTCAACAATACAATGATCCAAGACAATTCTGAGAAGAACTGGTGGAATCTGGATGCTTTTCATTTATTTTTTGGGGGTACATTATGTTTTCTTACACAGCATGACTTATGTGGAAATGTGTTTTGCTTGACTGCACATGTATAACCTGTGTCAAATTGCTTGCCTTCCTGATGGGGAGAGGGGAAGAAGGGAGAGAATTTGGAAATCAAAATTTAAAAAAAAGAATGCTAAAATTGTTTTTATATGTAATCAGGGAAAACATTAAATTTTTTAAAAATACAAAAAAGTCAGGGGTAGCAATCATGATTTTAGAAAAAGCAAAAGCAAAAACAGACCTAATTAAAAGAGATAATCATGGAAACAATATTTTGCTAAGAAGTACCACAGACAATGAAATAACATAAAAACTTTTTGCAGCAAATTTCTCTGGTAAAGCTCTCATTTCTTGAATATATACTGAGTATAGAATTGAGTCAAATCTATGCAAATAATAGGCATTTCCTAACTGATAAATGGTCAAAAGATATGAATAGGTAGTTTTCAGAAGAAGCCAAAGCTATCTATATTCATATAAAAATGATCTAAATCACCATTAGAGAAATACAAATTAAAACAACTCAGAGATGCCCACTCCATCAGAAATGACCAAATACTAGAGGGGATAAGGAGAAAAGATAGTAAGGAGAAAAGAAGTACGTTAATGAATTTTTGGTAGTTGTGAACTAGTCTCATCATTCTAGAAAACATTTTGGAATTGTGCCCAAAGGGCTATAAAATGGCTCATATCTTTGCCCAGCAAACCACTACTAGGTCTATAAACTAAAGAGACGGAAGAGAAAAAAAGATGTATATGTATAAACATATAATAGATCTTTTTGTGGTGGCAAAGAATTGGAAATCAAGGGGATGCTCATCAACTGGGGAATGACTGAACAAGTTGTGGCATGTAATTTGATGGAATACTATTGTGCTATAAGAAATGACAAACAGGGGGATGGCTAGGTAGCACAGTGAATAGAGCACCAGCCCTGGAGGCAGGAGGACCTGAGTTCAAATATGACCTCAGACACTTAACACTAACTGTGTAACCTTGGGCAAGTCACTTAACCCCAAATGCCCTGCCCTCCCCCTGCAAAAGAAAAAATGACAAGCAGGATGATTTCAGAAAAACCCAGGAATGCTTCTATGAACTGATGAAAAATGAAGTGAGCAGAAACAGGAGAGCATTGTATACAGCAACAACAATGCTGTAACGATGATCAACTGTGAAAGACTTGGCCCCTCTAATGAATATAATCATTCAGTACAATTCCAAAGGACTGATGATAAAATAGTGCTTTCTGCTTCCAGGAAGAGAATTGATAAACTACAAATATAAACTGAAGTCTAATTTTCTCACGTTCTATATTTTTCTTGCTTGAAAAAAATATGGTTCATATGGAAGTGTGTTATATACATGTATAACTGTTATACTGCTTGCTTTCTGAGTAAGTAGGAGAGGAGTGGGAAGAAGATAATTTGGAACTCAAAATTTGAAAAAGAGAAGAATGTTAAATGTAAATAAAAATGAATTTTTAAAATGAATATAGATGAAAAATATTTTAATTAAGAAAAGAAAGAGGAGATTTGAGGCATCAAGGTAGTGATACAGTGCTGGTTTCAGGACCACCTGATTTTCAGCTCTGCTTCAGACAATTAGTACTTGTGAAAACCAGGGCAAGGTACTTAAGTTAATAAACCTCCTTCAGTTTAACTCCCCAGTCTTAAAATGGGTAAAATTGTACTTCACAGGTTTCTTAGGTGCAAATGAAATCATAAAAGCAATGGACCTTTAACAAACCTTAAAGTGATATGGAAATGTGATTATTATACTTATGAGTATGTCTTGGGAAAAAAGAAAAAACATGGGGCAATTGTGAGCCTCTGCCACTAATTCAGATTTGAAATGGTCATTGTGCTTATTAAGGTACATCTTGTTTTTACCTATTCATGTTATTTCTTGGCATTTCTCTAGATGCCTATGCTTCAGGGTGTTTCCTCTCTTTGGATTAAATTCTGTAACCTAACTCAGAAATTCAACTTTCTACTTTAGTATCCCTGTCCTGGACAAGAGGCTGGAGAAGCCACTCTGTCCCTTTAGTACCTTATTTTTGGAGGTCATGGCTGCATTGAATCATTCATGTGACTTCCCTGCTACAGGGACTGTTGCTACTGAGGATGCTTTTACGCCTTCCTAGGAGATAGTAATTGTCTATGGAAGAGATTAGAAAAAATGAAGCTTGAGTCCTGGTTGGCATACTTAGATGCTGGGATCTTGTCTGACCTTCCAGAAAGAGGTGAATCTTTAATAAAAATAACTTTTCACTGCAATAAAGATCACATCTTCCCTCTGTCTTTACACTTAGGAAGTGCTTAGGAGACTGATGTGATTAAGTGGTCAAGGGAATGAAATTTCTCTTCATTGTTTCTCAGGTGTGAATACTAAGTTGTACTCAAAAGGTGGTAAATAGTGTTAAATGTAACTAAATGAGATTGGAGCATAGAGAAGGTGGGAGAGCCAAGTACTGAGGAGAGGTCCTTTGTGAAGGGAGATAAAGAGATTTTTTTCTGCTGTCCCATTCACTAAGAGGCTGGCAATTCACACCTCATTAACTTGACTAGGAAAGGGGAGGAGATACTTAAGAGAAGTATATAAAAACTCAGTACTGGCTCAGTTTAAGAGATCTCTGCTCAGAGCCTGGATTCCCGCCGGAGCTGCGCTCCTGACCAGGAAGCCTCCCAACAGGACAACAAAGGTGAGATTCCTTCTGGGGAAATGTCTTTTTTCTATCAAATCTGCAAAAATTGGAAGATGGCTTGTTTATACTTGGAGTTGATTAAACATAAGGGGTTTGATAAGTGTTTGTGACAGGGTTCTAGCTTCATGATCATAGTCAAGTTGCTTACTCTGCCTAAGCCTCAGTTTTGTCATCTGTTAAACAGGGATTTTAATACTTGTAATATGTGAACTCACAAAACCATAAGTATCAAATGGGATAGTACAGAGACTGGCTCTTTGTCATGTGGTTAGCCTTATACATTAGATTATACTCACTCAGAAGAGGAGCAATGTGTTCATTCTGATCCGTGACTATGATGGTCTGGACTCTCTTGACTAGTGAGATTGACTACACCTGAATTCTTGGGAAGGTCGTGAGATGGAATCCAGCACTTATTACTTTCCTTGGCAGTGTGTACCTATGCATACAGTAGACAGTCAGTCAACAAGCATTAATTAAGCTCTTGCCACGTGCTAGGCATTGTGCTAAGTTCTGGAGATACAAAGAAAGGCAAAAACATTATCTCAAGATATTCATGTTCTAATGGAGGAGCCAGCATGCAAACAACCATTTATGTAGACAATGTATGGTGCTTAAATGTTGAGTAATCACAGAAAGAGGAGGGTAAGGGGGGATGGGAAAGGCCTGCTCCAAAAAAATAGTATATTTGAGTTGAACTTTGAATGAATCCAGGAAGTTCAGTGGATAGAGACAAGAAAGGAGAACATTACAGGCTTGGGGAAATGCCAGGGAAAAGGCAAAGAGTCAGACTCCTCAAGCCACATTAGGCAATCAGTTGCAGCATAGTCTTCCATGATCCTGTTTGTGGGGTGCTGGGTACTTGCCCTCTTTCTAGCCACTTGCACTATCTTTAATTTCACCTGGAAGATCTAGGTTTTAGGTATAACCTTTTTTGTTATTCTGAATTTTACAAACATTGACAAGTACAAACATTTATGTTTTTTTGATAGTTTCTTTTCTTTTTTTTAATTTTAATTTTTTTTTAGTTTGCAGCATTTAGTACCACAACAAACATTTCTATATACAAAGAACAAAGAGGTATGTGAAACCAAAAATCTCCTTTCAAATTCAGCTAACTTTTCTTTTCAAAGGTATATAATAAATTGTGCAGATGAGTTTCAAAGCTGTACTATTTGTGTCCCTTGAAACTTCTATTTTGTGTGAGATGCTATAAGGGCCCTCTTTTATTTCTTTTTTTATTTTCTCTTATTTCTTTCTTTTTCAGTTTGGCATTATTGACTCTAGTCCTCTTCTTTCTCCTAATATTCCCCCAAATAAACAAAATCAATCAAAATGAACTCAGATTAACCATGTCCAAAAATACATATCTCAATTTCCCTTTCAAGTCCTCCACCTCTCTGTTGGGTAATGAGTTACCTGCTTCATCACTGGTAGTCTTGAGTCATGATTGCTCATTTCATTGATCAGATTCCTCAAATCTGTAGGATTGTTGTAACAATGTTATAGTTATTAAATTATTCTCCTGGTTCTGCTCATTTTGCCCTGTATCAGTTCATATAAGTCTTTCCAGGTTACTCTAAATCCACTCCTTTCATCATTTCTTACACTTATAATAATGTTCCATTCCATTTCTTATGCCATAATTGTTTCAGCCATTCCTCAACTAATGGGCTTTGACTTTTTTTCCAGGTTTTGCTAGAGTAAAAAGTAATACTGCGTGTGCATGTGCGTGCGTGTGTGCGTGCGTGCGTGCGTGTGTGTGTGTGTGTGTCTATGTGTGTATGGATCCTTTCCATCTTTCAGATAATATAAGGTTTATTTAGAGAACTCTAGAGAGTCAAATAAAACAATAATTGAGATTTTCTTTGCAGACACACTGGTCAAATCTCAAGACAGTCACATATCAAGCTGCTGCTGCTGACTAGACAAGATGATGACGACTACCAAAGGAGAAGAAGGCTTTGTGGTGAAGGTCCGGGGCTTGCCTTGGTCATGCTCAGTCAGTGATGTCCAAGACTTCTTCTCAGAATGCCAAATTCAAAATGGGACATCAGGCATCCATTTAATCTACACCACAGCAGGGAGACCAAGTGGAGAAGCATTCATTGAACTTGAATCTGAAGATGAAGTCAAGCTGGCACTGACAAAGGATAGAGAGACTATGGCACACAGATATGTGGAAGTTTTCAAGTCAAACAAGGCTGAAATGGATTGGGCATTGAAGCATAATGTCCCAAATAGCCTTGACACTGACAGCAATGGCTATGTTCGTCTTAGAGGACTCCCATTTAGCTGCAACAAGGAAGATATTATTCAGTTTTTTTCAGGGTTGGACATCATGCCCAATGGGATAACATTGACAGTAGACTTTCAAGGGAGAAATAATGGGGAAGCCTTTGTGCAGTTTGTCTCCCAGGAAATAGCTGTAAAAGCTCTAAAGAAACACAAGGAAAGAATAGGACACAGATACATTGAAATCTTCAAGAGCAGCCAGGCAGAAGTTCACAATCATTATGGTCCTCTGCAAAACCTAAGGTCTAGGCAACGTCCAGGTCCTTATGATAGACCTCAGGCTGGCAGAAGCCACGACAGTCTTGGTGGAGGAGCTGGGATTAAAGCAATGAGGTATGATGCCTATGGAACTGGGTATGCAGGTTATGATGACTACAATGGATATAGTAATGAATATTACTCTGCAAGACAACTCAATTACTACTTAGGAATCTCTGGTCATCTCTACGGAGAGAGCTGGTCTACCTGCCAGAGTCCAGCAGGTCATTTTGTACACATGAGAGGACTGCCTTACAAAGCTACTGAAAATGATATCTATGATTTTTTCTCACCACTCAAACCTGTGGGAGCATACCTTGAAATTGGACCTGATGGCAGAGTGACTGGAGAAGCCGATGTTGAATTTGCTACTCATGAAGACGCTGTGGCAGCTATGTCAAAAGACAAAGCAAATATGCAACACAGGTACATAGAACTCTTCTTGAATTCTCTAGCAGAAGCAGACAGTGGAGCTTATGATTCCCTAATGATGGGAGGCATGGGCTTGTCAAACCAGTCTAGTAATGGCAGTCCATCTAACCAGGAGCTGAATGAAGCTTATGGAGAGGCCTACAATCTTAGATCAGCATGAGCAAATGTGAACAAGTTTTACAGGAAAACTTCAGCAATTTTTCAACCATGCATTACATAGAGAACCAAGGAGAGGTGAACAGCAGCTGCAACAATTATGAGTGACTACTAATCATTTATGGGAATGAATAGACTGGAAGAAATATCAGGCATGTCCAATAAGGGAAATTAATCAGTAATGTATCCTTATTATTGACCCTTAATCAACTTTTCTAAAAAGAAAAACAAATAAAAATGATGTTTTGTAACTCAAGTTTATGGTTTATACTTACTGAAATGAGAATTCTTTTTTTAATTCCAAATATAATATTTTTAAAAAAACAAGAAAAATTAATTTATGACATAATAAGCAAATCAAGTAAAGATTATAACTGGTAAAAAAAATTTTCCCCTGTTTTTCTTAAGGCAGTTATGTTGTATAGGTAGACTTTAACCTTAATATTTAAGGCAATCTCAGTTCTATTTTAATTTTTTTTTTTTGGAGGTGGGAAGGCAGGACAATTGGGGTTAAATAACTTTAGCTTTTTCTTGGAGGCTTTGGATGAAGGAACTTTGACTTTGTTATCTTATTCTGAGTGAATATTTTAATCTTACTTGTCACCAAAATAACTTTCTATGGTCAGAATTTTTCCCCGCATTGTTCATTTTATCAGGATCTTACCTGATTCTTACCTCTTTGTTGAAGTAGGGTGGAAAGCTCACTGTCCCAAGCTTCAGAGGTTTTATGTATCTGTTCTTCTTTAACTATTCCCCAGTTGATAGGCATGTCCTTAATTTCCAATTTTTGCCACCACAAAGAGAGCTGCAATTAATATTTTTGTACATAGAGGTCTTCCTCCAAGTTTTTCAAGGTTGGTCACCACACATATGATACGTCTGTGATCGTGTACAAATTTTTCCTGGTTCTGCTCTTCTCACTTAGCATCAGTTTGCATAAGCCCCTCCAGGTAATTATCAAGTCCATCTCCTCCCCATTTCTCATAACACAATAGTATTCCATTATGTTCCTATACCACAACTTGTTTAGCCATTTCCCAATTGATGGGCATCCCCTTCATTTCAGTTTTTTGCCACCACAAAGAGAGCTGCAATAAATATTTTTGTACATACGGGTCTTCCTCCCACTTCTATGATCTCTTTGGGATACAACCCCAGAAGTGGTATTACTGGGTCAAAGGGTATGCACTTATTTATAGCCCTTTGGGCATAGTTCCAGATTGTTCTCCAGAATGGTTGTATCAGTTCACAGCTCCACTAACAATGCATTAGTGTTCAAATTTTTCCACATCCTCTCTAGCATTTGTCATTTTCCTGCTTTGTCATCTTAGCCAATCTGACTGGAGAGATGTGGTACCTCAGAGTTGTTTTGATTTGCATTTCTCATATCAATAGTGATTTAGACCATTTTTTCATATGCTTATAGATATCTTTAATTTCTACCTCTGAACATTGCCTGTTCATATCCTTTGACCATTTATCAATTGGGGAATGACTTGTATTCTTATAGATTTGACTTAATTCCCTGTATATTTTAGAAATGAGGCCCTTATCAGAGACACTGGTTATAAAAATTCTTTCCCAGTTTCCCACTTCTCTCTTAATCTTGGTTACATTGGCTTTGTTTGTACAGAAACTTTTCAATTGAATGTAATCAAGATTATCCATTTTGCATTTTATGCTGCTCTCTAACTCTTCTTTGGTCATAAAGTCTTCCCTACTCCATAAAACTAACAGGCAAACTATTTCTTGCTTCCCCAGATTGCTTACAGTATCAGCCTTTATACTTAGATCATGCACCTATTTAGACTTGATTTTGGTGTACAGTGTTAGATGATGGTCTTTATCCAGTTTCTGCCATGCTATATTCCAGTTTTCCCAGCAGTTTTTGTCAAATAGTGAGTTCTTATCCCCAAAACTGGGGTCTTTGGGCTTATCTAACAGCATGTTACTATAATCGTTGACTACTGAGTCTTTTGTACCCAATCTATTCCATTGATCCACTATTCTATTCCTCAGCCAGTACCACGTAGTTTTGATGACTACTGCTTTATAACACAGATTAAAATCTGGTATGGCTAGGCCACCTTCCCTAGCATTTCTTTTCATTAATTGTCTTGATATTCTGCACCTTTTGTTCTTCCAAATGAATTTTGTTACTATTTTTTCTAGCTCTATAAAGTAATTCTTTGGCAGATTGATTGGTATGGTTCAGAGATACTTCTAGGAACCTGTAACTTTGCTGCTCTTTCAAGGTGGCATGATCTAAGGAGAGGTAGTTACTACTCTCCTAGCCTGTGTTATTGTCTGCACGTGACTATAAGCACTCTTTTCTGCCCTTGAATTGTGGGTCAGGTGCCTGCTCTAATGTGGCCACAAACTGACGCACTAGTGCTCCTTCTTGCCCCAGGACTGTCACCCAGGACTACGATATGGATCAGAGTATGAGAAAAGCAAGAGTTGTGCCTCAGTGGTAGGAAAAAGACCCCTGTAATCTCCTTGTTTGACCCCCTTACCATCTCTGGGCTGAGAGTTCTGGAAGCAGCTACCCAAGGGACCTCTTTAATCCTGACAAATGAGTTGTGCCTGGGGATATCACACAGCGAGCACTGGGGTACTCCAGAAGTAGGTTGGGAATAGTGGTTATGTAGGACACTAAGGCAGAGGAATGGCCAAGCTGCAGGTGGAAGATTTACAAAATAGTCAGAGGCTGGAAGTGACAATGCAATTCATTGACCTGGGAAGGGAGACAAAGTCAGCTTCAGTCAGGTTGTAGTTAATTGTGTTTGTCAAGTGTTTTAACACAATACTTGCGTTAAGACTAAATAAAAGTTTATTCCTTTCCCTTTCTCTCATTTTCCAGGGAAAACAGAGGGTAGCTATGGGATTCCCTCTCCTACTCCGTAAGGGGAAGATGTAGGTGATAGGACAGTCTTAGCTAAGGTCAGTGACAACAGCACTGAGGGAGGTATTGATGGCCTAGCCTATTCTCTGCCCTGCCCCAGCTGGGTCAGAAACCACAGCAGGGATGGGGAAGACCCATTTTTATTAAGCCTTGAAAGGGGGAGGGAGGTCAGGGCAGTTGGGAAGCTTTACAATTACACGCAGTTGGGGAAAGTGGGCTGGCCATCAGGTATAACTGATCTCAGGAGCGTTTTTAGCATCTAAGGCAGAAGTATTGGTCATAATTTCAAACTGCCTGTTGCTTTGAGAGACAACTCTTCACCAGAAGGCCAAGACAGTCCTGATAGGGGCATATTTCAAAAAGAACATGAGATCATCTCAGGAGTGTACAATCACATTTCTAAGGAGGATCAAAGCACACACTGCTGCTCTTTCCTACACTCTGGCACATACAGAGGCTCCCCTTTGTTTGAATTTGCAATTATATATGCAAGCATTTTGTCCACTCCTCCATCGAGGTATGTTTTGCAAAACAGCAAAGGGGAATGGGAAATCGTGTTCACTGAAAATAACTTGTCAGTAGTGGCTAGCTTCTGTATACCAGTACAATCCCCAATATTTATTGCAGTTTTCAGAGACCCCTCCCTGAACCTGTCCCTGATTATGGGACCCACTACTTATCTATCCCCTCCCTTATTACCTTTTTTTCCTAATTTGTCTCCAAAGCTTCTCCCTGTGGTCATGTTCTCCGACTCCCCAACCTCAGGTTCCACTTGTGCCCCAGTATTTGAACTCCTCAATCCAAAAATAGGATGAGCAGTTGTTTCAAGCACTAAAGCTCCCAGTCTAAGAGATTACCTTTTGCCAAGTAGAAGGCCCTCATCAAGGAAACTAGGTGGTGAAGTAAACAGAGAATTACGTGCTTGGTCAACATCATAGGCCAAAGTTACCACAGAAAAGACTTCATTTCAGGGCTTGAGGGCATCCATTGAAATGTCCTGGGATTGGGTTCTTCTTGGGAAAGCCTCCAAAGTAATAACTCCATCTCCATCACAGAGCAATGATTTTTTTTTTCTTTTAAAGAGACAGCCTTTATTTTATGGATTTCAAAAGTCAAATGTCGTGGTTTTCAGCATGTCAATTCTTGCTTAAAAGAAAACTACTTTTGACTAGTGAGAAGAAAAAGGAAATAATCTGTAAGACTGGGACACAGACAGCTCAGTGAGCTTGATTTATCTTTTATTTTTTCTTCCTGTTGCCCCTGCGAATAAAATGAATCCTCTGCTTCCACTTTATTTCAGCATTAGCAACAACAGTCAAAGATCTTGAAATCATAATGTAATTCTTAGAGAAAGAGATAAGGATATCAGACAATAATCAAACCTCTTATATTTTAAACAGAACTGGAACAGATAATGAAAATGTTTCCTTTTAGACCAGGAAAAGATTGTTAACTAACAATATTCAATCAGTGTTCTGTATTTTCATTAACATAATTAAATTACCCATTGTAAAAATTAATCTGTCCTCTTTAAATATCTCTTACATGTACAATACTTGAACTATTTTATTTCAATATTTTATTTCCCATTTTAAGTTAAACAGCAATTTAATAATACACCCACCAGGGGAAGTGATAGTTTCTTTAAGTCAGACAAGATGCAGGCTATGCAAAAACTCTTAATAAGCATATTGTCACAGGTCGGAAACAATGGACAAACTGAGCTTGAGAATCCCGAGGTGAAGTTGATGGGTTTCCTCTAAGTGTTTCAAAACTTCTTTGCAGACCAAGTTGATCTCAGGCTTTGTATTTTTCTTTGCCAATCTCATTAATGACACAGATATGATTTAAGTCTCTGAAGTATTCGTTGTAGTCCAGGGCATAGCCAATGACAAATTTGTCTGGAATTTCAAATCCAACAAAGTCAGGTCTGTACCCCACACTTTGTGGTGTCCTTTTCACTAGTAGGCTGGCTACTTTCACCATTTTGGGATTGTACTGCTTGACCAGGGAAAGCAAAGTCTGCATTGTTTTCCCTGTGTCAATTATATCTTCAACAATCAGGACATTCTTCCCAGTTAAGGTGGAGAGATCATCTCCCCCAATCACTTTTATGTCCCCTGTTGACTGGTCATTACAGTAGCTCTTCAATTTAATGAAATCTACAGTCATAGGAATTGAATGATCACAATTCCTGTTCAGTGCCTTGATGTAATCCAGCAAATCAGCAAAGAATTTATAGCCACCTTTGAGGACACATAGGACAACTATGTGGGGGCCTCCCATCTCCTTCATCACATCCCGTGCTAAACGTTCGATCCTGTCCAGAATCAGCCCATGAGGAATGAATACTTTTTCTAGGTCTTGAGCATAATGTTGAGGGATGCAAAATAAGTCCAGGTCATAGCCTGGTTCATCATCGTCAATCACAATGCTGGGGCTGATGTTCTCCATGATGGTGTGGGAAGTGAGGCTGGACCAGCTGAGCTTTAACAAGAGAGGAGAGGGTGATGAAGGAAATGAAGGAGAAGGAGAAGTGGAGAAGAAAAGAGAAGAGGAAGAGAGGGGGAGAGGAAAGAAGATAATAAGATGAAAGAGGGAGAGGAGGCAATGCCCAGGGAACAAGGGAGGTATCAAGAGGCTACCTTGCCAGCACCAGCTCTAAGTTGACTCCCAATGATTTCTATTTCACCACTGGTACCTACAGAAGGAAGGGTTAGTGTCAAAGTTACTGGGTTGAGAGGCAGCTAAGTGGTGCAGTGAATAAAGCACCAGCCCTGAGGTCAGGAGGACCTGAGTTCAAATCAGCCTCAGATACTTAACACTTACTATCTGTGCAGCCTTGGGCAAGTCACTTAACCCCAATTGCCCTGCCTTTGCCCTCCAAAAACAAAAAACAAAACAAAAATACAAAAAAAAAATGTTACTGGGTTAAAATAGCAATATGGGTCTGGGTGGTGGCTTTTGGCTTTCTTTGCCTGAACCATCAGAGAGTGATGACTTCCCCTTTATCTGATAATCAGAGTGTTCTCCCCTCTTCTACCCCTTCATATGTAACCACTGAAAAGAGAATCACTTCATTATGTAGCTTTTCTGTGGGTTACCTCAAATATAACTTGTAAGTTGAGAAAGTGAAAGCAACCACATTCTTCTTTCTGGGAGATAGAATATGAAAGAGAAGAAATCAAGGATGGATCATCTGAGGAGAGGGTAGAGACAAATGGTCTCAAAATTTAAACAAATTGATGTGGGAAATGTCATAGCAAAGAGGAACAAAATATAATTATCATTACTTTTTAATTGTTTTACATCTGTTGAGGGCAGCTAGGTGGAGCAGTGGAAAGAGCACTGGGCCTGAAGTCAGGAAGGCTCATCTTTCTGACTTCAAATCTGGCCTCAGACACTTACTAGCTGTGTAACACTGGGCAAGTCATTTCACCCTGCTCGCCTCAGTTCCTCATCTGGAAAATGAGCTGGAGAAGGAAATGGGCAAACCTTTCTAGTATCTTTGCCAAGAAATCCCCAAATGGGCTCCCAACGAGTTAGACACCACTGATAGTGACTGAAAAACAACATTTGTTAAGCTTATGGCAAGTCTTTCATTTTAGTTTCCTTCTTTGTTGCTAGAAAGCTACTCCTAGAGCTATTAACAAGAATGATCCTGTAGGAAATTCTCTTCATGATGCAAAAAAAAAAAAAATGCCTCTTGAGAGCTGAGAATACCATGTGTTGTAGAAAGCGTGCCTACTTTTGGAATCACTTGGGCCAACAAAAGGAGGCAGTGTATTGAGCCTTGCAGAAAGCTTAGAAATGGAGGATCAGGGTTTGAATCTTGCTCTGCCATTTACCTGAGATCTTAAGCAAGTTATTTAGATCATTCAGCAAGTCACAGAGTCCTCATCAATAAAATGAGGGACATTGGACTAGAGGGCCTTCAAAGATTCTCTGAGCTCTAGCATTCCCAAGTCTTTGAACTTCTTATGATCCTGGAGCAAACTTCCTACTTTCTCCTGCTACTTTCTGGTTCAAATCAATGTGCTCTTGGATCCAAGTAATGGGGGAAAGGAGATTTATTTTATACATTTAAGAGCATCATTCTGAGAATGGGTCTGTAAATTTCACCAGATGGCCAAAGTGATCCATGATACAAAAAAGTTAAGAATCTTTATTATCACACTCAATCTCTTCAGCTCTGCCTGTGTTCAATTATCTTTGTACAGATGATTCTCAAAGCTATAAATAGAGCCTGGCCCAGCGGGGAACCTGCATCCTTAAGGCCTCATGTGGCCTTCCAGGTCCTTAAAGGAGGCCTTTTGACTGAATCCAAATTTTACAAAACAAATCCTGGATTGTTCAAAGGACCTCACTTAAGGACCTGGGAGGCCACATGTGGCCTTAAAGCTATAGGATCCCTACCCCTGGAACCTGTCTCCTGAACTTTAGCCACTTGCCCCATAGGTATCTCAAATCCAACAAGTATAAAACAAAGGTATTATCATTTTTTCCAAATCCTTTGCTCTTTAAAATTTCCTATTACTGTCAAGGCCACCACTATCCTCATATCCATCCAGGCTTATAACCTTGGTGCTATCCGCATCTCCCCACTTACACTCACCCCAGATATCCAAACTATTGCCAAGGCTATTACTTCCTGGATAGAATATTAAATCCCCCAGCCCCTCACTCCCATCCTTCCCCTATTCCCTCTAAAGATTCCCTGTTATTTACCCTGAACATATTCTCAGAGATGTTTCTATACAGTGTCCGCATAAGAATGTGGGCTCTTTGACAGTAAAGACTGTTGCCTTTCTTTGTATCCCCAGGACTTTGTATCCCCAGTTCACTGCCTGGTATATAGTAATTCATTAACAAATGCTTGTCGACTGACTGATGGCATAGATAGGTCCTGTCAAGGAGAGCAAGTCCAGGAGGTCTAGACACTCCAGAGCATTTGGATGCTCCCTCAGGACCTCCCTAAGAATTCAGCTGCACCTGATCCCCCCAACCAGGACAGCCCAGAATCATATTTTCACTGTACTAGATGCAGGGTACTTCTCCCTTTTTGAGTGCCCCGACCTAAATTACATCTGGCTAAACTTAAGACCTATTGTCAGTCTCCATGTATCATCCCGTTTGATCCTGACAATCTGTCTGAGTTAAGGAGACATTAAATTCCCAGATTTTACAGATGAGGAAAGTAAAATTTAGGCAGAGTAAGAAATTTGAGTGTAACCATGGACCCACGAACTAGGCATTCATGCAAGCCTCATATCTCTAGTGACTCCAAGTCCCCTCAACAGACTGGCTCTTAATTTTTGCAGATCTGTAGGAAAAGGGGCATTTTCCCAAAAGGAAACCTACCTTTGGAATCCTGTTAGGAAGCTTTTCAGTCAGGATCACAGCTGCAACTGGGGTCCACTTTGGTGTCAGAGCAGGGATTACTCAAAGAGAGGCAGTACTAGGTTTTCATACTCTTTTCCCCCATATCTCCACCCCTTTCCCATTCACATGAAGAAGGTGTGAACTGCAATCCTCACAATGATTGGCACAATAGAAGAATTCCTTTGTTACTCCCTCACCCAAGACCACCCCTTAGTAATTAGTTACATTCCCAGCTCAGTGCCTCATTTATTTATATTGAACTCTGAGATACTTTCTGAGTACATTAAAGTGTTCATCCCTCAGAAACAAAGATGAGGGAGTCTACTCCCTTGATAAGCTAATCACAGCGGTTTTCTAATTATTTACTAAGTGCTAAGTACTTAGACAGAGGGAGGCTCAAGTCTTCTTTTCAGCAAAAGAGCTCTTTACCAAATGATCCCACAGCCAGACTCATTAAAGGACCTCAGTGTCTGAGTAAAGCAATCCAGACCCAAGCATCACTTTTTTTCTGATTTCTGGACTGCACAACTACTATCTACTAGAGAGAGTCAAAGCCTCCTGAAGGTCCCCAGTGCCTTGAGAAAGAAAGTCACATGGGCCATGCAAAGCAGCCATGGCATCAAGAACCAACTGCTGGAGGGACAAACAGAAAGAGTGGCCTTCCCAAGTTGAGGAAATATCCTGGACTGGTAGCTAATTTAGCTCACTGAGCTTCTGGGCTTGGTTACAGGATTAAGGTTAAGGAAATGAAACTCCAATAAGTCTAGGAACCTAAGGCAAGAATGGGCATGACTGGACAGGGTGTTGTACCTCCGGCAAGTGCCATGACCATTTCATGGACAAAAATTCCATAGTGGCTCACTGTCACCATGTCTCCTCTGAACAAGGTCCTGACTATAATAAAATGAGACATTTACATGGCACTTTCAAGTTTGCTAAAAGTCCCTAACACATGATTTCCTTTGAACCTTCTTATTTAATAATGACAAAAATCATCTAAACTTTGCTTTGAAGAAAGTTAGCCATTGCACAGAACTTTTGTTGCTTCTCTTGGGCCTGAAGGGAAGGAAAGGAGCAACCTAGCCTCACCGGGCCAGCAAAACTTGTTGGTCTCCTCTCCCAGCAAACTTCCACCACTTGACACTTATTATACTGCCCTCAATTTCTTGCTGCTCTCTCTTCTCATCCCCCCTTCTCTTTCTGGCTAGACTCTGATGTTAGGGCTCTTGGAGGACTGCTCAGAGGCTGAAGCCCTAAGGACTGTGATGTATGAAAACCTACTTCAACTCATTATTCAAAATAACCCTCCTTTCACCCTGGCATACTCTTCTACTTCCAACCACTCTGAAAACTTGAGTGCCATTGATCAAGCCACATTTTGTATCTCCCATTGATCAGGGAAAGTTCTAACTAATACCCATTTCAACCTATTCCATCCCAATGTTCCATTTAAAGCTCTCCATCCCTTCCCATGTTGTCTGAGATGTCTCTTCCATACATAAAAGCCTTGCTTTCATCTTACATGCTTTTTCCTACTCTCTGTTTTCATCATCTTGCTCCCCCTCAGACCTGGCTCCCTCCTGATGACACAACTTCTCCTCTTCTTCCACATACAACCTTGAAGGGACAAAAGAGCTCAGATCTTCTCAGGTGGCCATCTGAGACCTAGGCAGTTCTTCCTCCCTCATATCCCTGAAAAGTCGACCAGGTCTAGGACTAGGATCCTCAGCAGGAACACCTTCTACAGCAGGCCTCCTACCTTCTCCAAAGAGACCAAGATATATGGGATTTAACCCCCTCCCTCAGCAAGAGAGATTTCACCTCTGACCAAGGCTAAGACCAGGAATAGTGGGTCAGATCCCTGTATTCTATTCGAAAGACAATCTCTCTTATCATGGTCTAGGAGAGGATTATTCTCCCTATTAATACAAAAGAGATTCTTAACCATCTTTGCTTGGACCCCTCTGGCATTTTGGTGAAGCCAAAGGATTCTCAGAAAACTGCTTTGAAATATTATAGGTTTAGAAATAAAGCTAAGAGTTTTAAAAATATAATTATCAAATTTTAAAAAAAAACAACTAGTTAGTAGAGACTTGCTTTTCTTTCAGCTCATTCTTCCCTTAAGGGAAGTGTTTTAACTCCTTCCATGCAATTATTTGAAAATAAGGCAGAACTTCTTATCCATTGGCATCTCAGGGGGAAAAAAAAGAAAGTAAAGGAAGGAAAGATATAAGAATTTATTAAACACCTACTATGTAATTGGCACAGTGCTAAGTCCTATGCATATATTATATCATTTGATATTCACAGCCACCCAAGGAGGTAGGTGACGGAGGTGACTATTATCTCCATTTTACAATTGATAGAACTGAGGCAGAGAAAAGTTAGGTAACTTTCCCAGGGTCACATAGCTACTAAATGTTGGAGGCTCTGAATAGTATTCTCTTTCATTCCTCTGATGTACTGTGCTCTAAATAAAATATATGGCTATAACCCTACAAATACAACAGCTTGTGCTGGGACCTCAACTCTAGGACCACATCTCTCCCCAGCCCAAAGACCATATCTCTGGCATGAGTGGATGCAGTGAGGCAAACTATCTCTTCCTGTTACAATAACAATCTGACCTCTGGAGAATTTCCCTTGTATGAACAGGACAATCATGTACCAGAAAAACTATCATGTACTGATTTCCACAGCTACTGCATACAATCCAGAGGCCAAACTATAGATGTAAACTCCAGAGGTTGTCTTGTTACAGGCATAGATGTACAGACTTAGAGACCCTTTAGAAGCCCTCTCCCTTACCCCAGGCCATGCCAGTAGTGAATGATAGCCTGTGCCCAAGGTACAGAAAATATATATTACCACCTAATTAGCATACTTGGTACACAATTCACTGCACCTTTCCTAAATAAATTTTAGCATGACTCCTGTTAGGTTGTGAGCTCCCTAAGGAGCTCTGTTCACCTTTATTAGAGTTATAATAATATCTTGGCTAGCAAGAATGGGTAACAATTCTTGAAGAGGTCCTGAGCTAGAGCCCAAAAGATGTTGGAGTGATCCAACACTGATTGATTTCCTTAGTAGGTCCTCAGTAGGACCTACCTATGCATTCACACTGTCAGTCAGTTAACAAACATTTATTAAACACTTACAATGGGCTAGGGTGAGGCATTTTGCTAAGTTCAGGGGACATGGATGAATAACCAGTCAAGGAGACTGAGAAGGAGCAGTCAGACAGTCAAAACAAAATTAAGAGAGTTGCATTGTTATCACCATTTTCAGAGTATCAGGTAAGATTTTTTTTTTAGGATGGGGGTTTCATGAGTGGGTTTACACGTAGGATGCAGGCAGATAGTAGCTATCTAGAAGCTGAAGATTTGAGAGAGTAGAGATAATAGAATTGCCAATCTACTATAGAAGGAGACAGTGTTAGTATCAAAGATGCAAGCAGAAGAATTTCCCTTGGCAAGAAAAATGACTGCCTCTTGATAGATACCAGGTGAAGGAGATAAAGGGAAATGTTTAACTGATAGGAGATGAGTAGAGAGACCGGAAGGAGTAACATGGGAGGCTTGAAATTGAATAAAAATGTTTGTAATTGTCACTCTGCTCAGTGGGAAGCTAAATAGATTAGGGAGCTTTAAAAGGATTGTATTTCTGCACTAAGTGCTAAATTGAGATTATATGACTTCCAAGTTATAATGGACCCAGTGAACTCAGTTTTATGACTTTCTCCAACTTCATTTAGCAGTGTAAGAACAGGAGCAAAATTGGGAGCCTTTGTGAGAGAAACCCAAAGAGGGGGTTTGACAAGGCATAATTGGCAATAGGTCAAGAGGTCAAAGCGTTCAAACCTTAATGAATAAGTACTGAATGTACTTGAACTTCTAATGTCCCTTGACTAAGCTGGCATTCTCTGCTCATTCAGTTATTAAAAGTCTCCCCGACTCCTCAGCTAGGCCTCATTGTAGGCAAGCAGAAGACTTCTCTCCATCACAGAAGTGATTTCTTCTCCCAGTGGTGCAGTCTAGAGACCATGAAGGTCATCTTGGCTTCCTGGAGCCACTTCTCCCAGTTGAGCAGATCTGGTTGAGATCTAGTAACTTAAGTCAGGACACTGGGGAACTCAGGTGGCAAAGTTCCATATGTATATCAGGGGTCTTTTTTTATTTTGGAGGGGGGAAGGCAGGGCAATTGGGGTTAAGTGACTTGTCCAAGGTCACATGGCTAGTAAGGCCAGATTTGAACTCAGGTGCTCTATTTACTACACAACCTAGCTGCCCCCAATAAGGGGTCATTTTACCATACAAGCTGGAGGTTTACTACAATACTGACTCTAAGATCAAAAAGAAAATCATAGAGTTGGAGTTCAAGAGATCAAAAACATTTAGAGCTATTTGGCTAATAGGGAATTGTGAGGCAGAGAGAGATGCCTTGCTCAAGTCCATATAGTAAGTGGCAGAGCTAGATTCAAATCTAATTCTTCTGTCTTCAAGGCTCTTTCCCTTTGTGCTACATTGCTTCCATTTACCAGCTTAAGTGAATTCATAAATAAGGGAGCATTCCACAAATCAGATCATTCTCCACTGACAAATGGCTTTTTTGGGCTTTTGGGAGAGGAAAGACACTTCCAATATTTTTTGTGTTGATCTTTCTCTGAATTGCTTTAAAGCAACACAGAAGGAGAAGAAAATGGAGGGCTTTTTTAATGAACAAAAAACTTGAAAGTAATTAAAAAGTAATGATAATTGTTTTTAGTTCCTTTACACCACAGAGATTTAATGAAATTTTGAGACTTTGAGTCTTCTGAGATTATTCTTCTCTAATTCTTCCCATTCACAGTCAGTTCTTGGGAAAAAAAAAAAAATTAGTTGTCTTTACTTTCTTAACCTGGAAGCTGGAAGCTCTGCTTGAGCCAACACCTAGAAAATCTGTTGAAAGAAGTAAACAAGTTTTGGAAATGGGAGAGAAAGAGCAAGAACTGCAGACAGAAAGTGAATCAAGAAGCCAAATGAAATGTAATGAAGCAATACCTTCAGGATTCCTTCTGGCCCAAGATTTAGTCATGTTATACTCAAGTGACAACAATAGCAATGCATGTCAATATAGTTCTGATGAAGAATTCTTTGAGTTTCCTTCCCGAGCCCAAATTATCCAAGGACAATTTAAAGATGTAAAAGACTCCTTCGTGTGCTCCGAATTCCATCTGCATCTCAGGCTGCTGAAGATGATGAAAATGAAGACAAGAGCAATGATAATAATGATGGTGAAATCAATGATGAAACAACCTCTGACAATGATGACAACTAATGTAAGGATGCTGTTGATATCCAGGACAATTCTAAGTACAGGGATAAGGATGATGGAAATGGTAACAGATATAATGATAATGAAAATGATGGTGATAGCCACACTGACAATACTAAAGAGACTGGTGATAATTATGGCCAAGAAAACAAAGGTCATAACACTGATAGTGGTAGCCATTATGGTAATGGAAGCAAACCTACTGATAACAATGCTCATGATGGTGATGCCAAAAGTTGCACTGATCATGATAGCAATATTGATGAGAATCATCTTTCCTTCAACACTGCTAGGTACAAGACTGACAATGGGGAAGACAAAAATAGGAATGGTGACAACCTTTCTGATAAAAGTAATGATGATAGAAACAGCAAAGAGGATAAAGACAGTAACTCCAGTAATAGTGCCAGTCATAATGATGATGATATAAAAAGTTGGAGGATAGTCATAAACATTCTGGTGCTGACATTATTGGTATTTATGGCAGTGATGCTGATGCTGATTTTGATAGACCACACTGAAAGGAGAGCGATACCTGTGCCAGTGATAGTGATAGCGTTGATAACAATACTGTAATAATACTGACAATTCTCATTTCCGCAATTAGGATACTGCCAATGATGACAATAATAGGACAGGCATGAAATATACACAGAACTGAAACAGACTAATAAAAATGGTGACAGAGGCACAATATGACATTGTTATGTTACTCTTTAGCTAGTCCTCTAATGACAGTCACTTTTTTATTCAATATTTGGGTACCCTTTAAAAAAGGCATTTATGGACATTTCTTAGTCATAAGAATACACTCCCTCTGTCTTCAAATTCTTTGGGAGCATTTGCCTGGTTAGGGGTGTTGATCCAATTTTATTTGTCATGAAAACAAAAATCCATCAAAGTGAATGTTGCAAAATGATAAGGAACAAGGATACTTTGAAGAAGAGAGATGAAACAACATCCCAACCTCACTCTTTTGCAAAGTTTGGCAGTCCATGGATGTGACACATTGCATATTTTGTAGATGTTCACAATGAATTGAAGAATTTTGCTAATTTTTTTAATCTTCCCATTTTTCCCTCTGTAATAAGTATGATCTGTTATATGGCATGACTCTCTCATAGACGATAG
>CM053588.1:80419139-80440339 GCA_028646515.1 Pseudochirops corinnae | reverse complement strand
GGAGAGAATAGACTGGGGGAGGGGGACACACTGGGTTGGCTGTTTTGGGGTGGTGGGTGGGGGAAAGAGGGGGAGAAAATATGTAACTCAAAATCTTGTGGAAATGAATGATGCAAACTATAATAAAATTTAAAAAAAAAAAAGAAAGAGAAGCAAACGTGTAATGTCTTGGATACAAAACCACTGCTCTCAGGGAATTTTCGTGAATTGTTTTTCCAGCCACCAAGTCCCCTAATCTTATGGTTGTGTCATGGCTTCCTCTAATGGTCTCTCGTTCTGCAGCTTGATACTTCCCTGCAGCCATTGCATTTGTATACCCCACCAATGGGAGTTCACTGGCAGTTCAATCCCTACTAAAAATCCCTACTAAAACCCTGCATCAATTGTTGGGTGCAAATTCAAACCGTAGACTGCCCTTAGATGTGCATGATAATGTCTGAAAATCTTATTATATTCAAGATCTCAGCACTTCACCACAGAAGAGGCATGGACTCCTTGCACTTACTGTCACCCCTCTTATAGTACTGATATGTCCAATCATTGACAATTTCAATTTGCCACTAGTCAGGTCCCAGTTCTTTATAGTCCCATCAGCAGAACCTGTAACCAACGACTGATTGCCAGGTTCTACAGCAAGATATCAGACCCAGCCTGGATGTCCACTGATAACTCTGTAATGTCCATGGTGGATGTAACTGTGGTTTAGACATCACAGGTGCTTTTTAGGTCATCACTGCAGCAATCTTGGTGCCAGCAGCTTCCATCAGAGTCATAGCTAACCCAGGTGCTTCTTGGTAAATATCACTCGTACTAGTTAAAACAGGGTTTGTCTCCAGCATGAGGGAAATAGGGCCATAGCTAAAGACTGTGCAGCAGATTCACTTGGCAATCTTGATGTACAGATAGGAGGCTTTAAGGTTAGGAGGAAAATACAGTTGGAAAGGAGACTGAGCAGAGACTTTTGAAACTGAGTCAGTACTGACCTTTTAGACTACTCTCAGGATTCTCCTCCCCTTTATCATTTACATAATAAAGGTATGAATCCCATCCTCAACAGCAGTGGCATAGTAGTAAAAAATCCTTTGTTCTCCTCCACCAATCACCACCCCACAGCCCTTCATCACCTTCTCAAAGCTCTACTTAGCTCCTCCTTTAATTACCTTTTAACTTTGAAGCCCTTTGGGGTATATCAAAGAGCTGACACCTCAGACTGTGGAGGGAGATCAAGTAACCACCCCTATGCAAATCTCCCCTGCAAAAGAATATGGGACTCAGACCAAGAAAGGCTCCAAATCTATTTTGTAGTGAGAAAAGAGCTTACTTGCACCCTGACCCTATGCAAATCACTTGACTTCTCTTTGCCTTAGTTTCCTCAGTTTTAATGGGTAATAATAGACCATATTTTTAGCAGGGTTGTTATGAAGATCAAATGAGGCCATAGTTTTACGGTGTCAGTTTGAATTAAAGAGAAAACAGACAATATAGCAAAATGGAGGTCTTTAATTTGGGCAAGTGAGTTGCAGCTGGGGATGCCCCAAAGCAAGTACTAGAGTATTCCAGGAAGAAGCTGGTAATAGGATTTACATAGGGTACTAAGACAAAGAGGGGGCGGAGCTGCAGATGGGAGACAAAATAGTCGGAGGCTGGGAGTGACTAGTCTGGTCAGCTCCAGGCAATTCACTGGCCTCGGAAGGGAGGCAAAGTCAACTTCAGTCATTTTGTAGTCAACTCTGGCAAGTGCTTCACGAAGTGCCTGGTTTGTAGTAGATGCCAAATAAATGTTTATTCCCTTCCCTTTCTCCAGAGAAGAGAGAAGGTAGCTGTGAGACTGACACTCCTACTCTCCAGGTAAAGATTTAAATGCCAGGAAATTTAATGTCAGCTCTGGTTAAGTGATTCATGAACCAAGGGAAGCACTGATTGATGGGGTGATGGAACCTGGACCCCTAAAAGGAAAAGACCATGTCTCTGAAAGCAACCCAGTCCTTGAACTTTTCCACATTGATGGTTTGTCAGAGGTATTAGGTCCATCCCAGGCCACCTAGTCAATAATGCTTTTAACTGCCCTTTCACTGGGACTCTCTGACCCTTAAATCCTTTGTTGTTTGTACCTGGCCCACACCAGGCTATTTACCACTCCTTAATCCCATCCAGATTTTCTCATTGTCTTTTCTGGTATATAAATTAACAGTTCCATCCTCATCAAATACAAAGACTCTCCAGGAAATCTGCTCTCTCCTATTGGTCATACACTAGCAGATTTACTAGGAATCTTGCCCCCTATATTGGTGTTATAATAAAACCTCACTACTTCGACTGAAAGAAGGTTTAAGTAGTTTAATTCTTTTGAGGCAGATTTACCCTGTACCCTTACATTTTAGGGTTCTCAGCACCCCAAACTGCAGTGCTGATGGCCTTGCATGACCTATTACCTGCGTTACCCCTCAGTTGTGTCTGCAACCGTGGCAGGGATGGAAAAAGAAAACAAATTTTTATTGAACCTTGAAAGAGGGAGGGAGGTCAGGATAATTGAGAAGCTGTAAGATTAGATGCAGCTGGGAAAGTGGGTTGGCCTTCAGGTATAGCTGATCTCAAGAGGTTATTATAGCACTCAACTCAAAAATATGTTGAATATAATTCAAGTTGTGATTTCTAACTGCCTGTCACTTTGATAGACAACTGTTCTTCAGAAGAGCAAGACAATCTTGATAGGTGCATATTTCCAAAAGGAAATGGCTCATGTCACCTCAGAGAGGAGTTTACAATCACATTTCTAAAGAGGTTTAGGGTTAGGGTGCTTGACCCCAAAATATCAACACCTTGGGCTCTGCTGAATGAGTTTGAATCAAGTCTTCTCTCAGCAAAAGTAAAGCAAAGTTTTTTTTTAAAGATTCTTCATAATAGGTAGACTCTTAAGGAGTCTAAGTATTGATAAAACTTGTATTGACAAGCAGGCCAGAATAATCTGACGCTGACTGAGTCTGTGCTAGATTACTGTCAGGTCCTTCATGGAGGGAAGATGGATCTCATATACAGAAACATTGTGGGAGGAATCTAGAGGTGGTCTAGAAAAGGGGTTTGGGGAGGGTCTTGAGGAGGACTCTAAGGAGGATCTTTGATGGAGCTGAGGTCAGGCTCTAGGAATGGGATTAAGGGTGGGAAATAGCTGAAGGCTACCTGGAGATGACACATAATGGAGGGCTAGGCTAGTTTAAGGGCTATAGGTTTGGGTATAGATATTTTGATAGGATCAAGGTTGGGCAATACCTGGACAATGGAAGGCTAGGCTAGAGTTAAGAGAAATCGAGATTTGAGCCTAGCTATAATGAAAGGTTTATGGCCTCAGGCCAATGCCTCATCAAATGGGAAGATTCATTCAGAGTTCAAGGGGTTTCCCAGAGCCTGAACTCCATCAGCCTCAGACACTAGTTATGTGACCCTGGGCAAGTCACTTCATCCTGTTTGCCTCACTTCTTCACCTGTAAAATTAACTGGAGAAGGAAATGGCAAAGCACTCCAAGATCTTTGTCAAGACCACACCAAATGGGATCATGAAGGGTTCAGGTGGAAAAAAAATGTGAACAAGAACAACCCTGAGAAGAGAAAAGCAACCTGGATTGTGGGACAATTAATGAACAAATGGGTTGAGAGTTCTTAACTGCTCCAGATTACATCAGCAGGGATTTGGGGGAGGGGGCTAGGGGAGAGAAATCAATGGGGGAGTGAAAAATCACTGAATAATGACTCAACTACAAGGTCCTCATCTCTCTTGAAGTTACAAAAAACAATTGTTCCTGGATTGTCCTTCCACTATCAAAGCAAGCTGTCCTTCCTTTGCCTCCCCCTCCCCCACTCCCCTGGAGGTTCTTTACTTTCTGAGACCACAGAGGTCACCTTTCCCTCATTGCTAGCCCTTGATTTGACCCTGGTATTTCGTACACTCTTTTCTATTCCCCTACTAGCTTCCTCCACCTTTATGTATACCTGCCCAGGTTGTAATGTAGTTCTACAAAACATGCTTGATTCACCTGAAGGCAGAGTGTGGCTAGACTCTGGCCATAATTCTGCCTCTTCACTGTCACAGACTTACTGGTTTCTCTGCTGTCACTCTCTTCCTATTGTTGCCCTTGCCTGCTGCATTCACATTCACTTCAATGGTGATGGGTGCCATTATCAGGGTCAGGGAGGTTCCCAACCATGGGCCAGTGCCCTCTCTGACAATCGCAATAAATAATGGGCATTATACTAGGGTACAGTATCTAGCCACCACTACCAAGTTGTTGTGAGTGAACCCATGATTTCCCATTCCCCTTTCCTGGTTTTACGCAGAATCCCTATAGTAAGGGGTAGACAAAATACTTGCAAATCCAACCATAGGGCAGCCTCAGTACATGGCAACCAGAGTCTAGGAAATGGCAGCAGGGTGTGCTTTGATCCCATTTAGATATGTGACTGTAAATCTTCTCTGAGATGGCATTAGACCTTCTCCTTTTGCAAATGTGCACCTATCAGGATTGTCTTGCTCTTCTGGTGAAAGTTGTCTCTCAAAGAAACAGGCAGTTTGAAATCATGACCTGAATGCATTCAATATTCTTTTGCCTTGGGTGCTACAATAAACTCCTGAGATTAGCTGCACCTGAAGGCCCACCCCCTTTCTCACCTGCATTTAATCTTTTTTTTTTTCCAATTTATTTACTACTTTATTTAAGATTAGATGCAGCTATTTGGAATTATTTCCAAAAGGCTATAAAATGTGCATACATTTTTTTCCACATTTCATTTCCACGAGTTTTTAAATTCCAAATTTTCTCATACAGATTCTTTCCCCACTTATATGATCTCTTTGGAATACATTTCTAGAAGTGGTATTGCTAGGTTAAAGGGTATGCACATTTTTATAGCCCTTTGTCATATTAGCCAATCTGACTGGTGTGAAATGGTACCTCAGAGTTGAGTTGTTTTAATTTGCATTTCTCTAATCAAAAATGATTTAGAGCACTTTATATGCTTATAGATAGCTTTGATTTCCACATCTGAAACTGGTCTGTTCATATCTTTGACCATCTCCCAGTTGGGGAATGGTCTGTATTCTTAGAAATTTGACTCATTTCTCTGTATAATTGAGAAATGAATCCTTTATCAGAGACACTTTCTCTAAATATTGTTTCCCAGATTTCTGCTTTCCTTGTAATCTTGGTGGCAAATGTGGGTGGATCAGTTAACAACTCCACCAACAATGTGTTGATGTTCTACTTTTCCCACATCTTTTCCAGCATTTATAATTTTCCTGTTTTGTCATGTTAGCTAATCTTATGAGTTTCATGTGGTATCTATTTGATTTGAATTTCTTTCATCTGTAGTAATTTAGCAAATTTTTCATATGACTATAGACAGCTTTAATTTCTTCCTCTGAAACCTGCCTGATCATATCCATTGAGCATTTATCATTTGGTGAATGACTTGTATTTTTATCAATTTGAGTCAGTTCTCTATATATTTTAGAAATGAGGCCTTTATTAGAGACACCTGTAAAAATTCTTTCCCAGTTTTCTACTTCCCTCCTTATTGTGGTTCCACTAGCTTTGTTTGTGCAAAACTTTTCCATTTAATGTAATCAAAATTATATATAACTTTGATTACCCAACATGGACATCTGGACCTAGTCAGTTGCTGCTCATCTGAGTGCTGATGTGGGCTGTTACACTTAACTTTCCTATCCCTTTGGGGTCTCAGATAATGTTCCCTTTATCTGGTTGTCATACTGTACTGCACTTCCATCCTTTGATGCTCAATCACTGAGAGGGGGAGTCAGTTTTTTCTTCAGTATTTCTATGGATTAACTCAAACAAAGCTTACAGGTGAGAAATAGGAGTCAAGGACTGTATGTTCCTTTCTCTAGGAGATGAATTGTAAAAGGGAAGAAATAGAGGATAAGGGCATTTGAGGAGAGGGTAAAGGCAATTGCTCTCAAAATTTAAACAAAATTATGTGGAACATTTCATTGTGAGAAGGAACAAAATATAATTATCACTGATTTTTGATTACTTTAACTTTTGAAACATTAAGAAAGCATGTCATACATAGAGCAGTGACTGCGTAAATAATTTCAAAGGGCAAGGAGTGTCTAACTGTTAGATCTATGGGGAGGAGAAGTCATGACCAGATAAGAGGCAGAGAGATTTTGAAATGTTAAATAATTTTGATTATAGTAAATTAAAAAAAATCTTTTGTGCAAACAAAACAAATGCTACCAATATTGGAAGGAAAGCAGAAATCTGGGAAATGATATTTATAACAAGTGTCTCTGATAAAGAACTCATTTCTCAAATAGTTAGAAACCTGAGTCAAATTTATGAGAATACAGACCATTCCCCAATTGAGAAATGGTTGAAAATATGAATAGACAGTTTTCAGATGAAAAAATCAAAGCTATGTATAGGCATACCAAGAAGTGCTCTAAATCACTTTTGATTTGAGAAATACAAATTAAAACAACTCTGAGGTACCATCTCACAGCAATCAGATTGGCTAATATGGCAAAGGGCTATAAAAATGTGTATGTATATATGAATATATGGCTGCTGATGCATATGTATATACACTGCTTCCATTTATTGGTTTCAGTGAATTCATAGGTTGGCAACATTCCACTTATCAGGATATTCTCAACTGTCAACTGGCTTTTTGGGGTGATGGAGGGAGGAAAGACACTTTTTCCAATATCTTTTATAAGGCCCTCTCTGAATTACTTTAAAATAACACAGAAGGAAAATATATTGGTTTTTCTTGTAAATAAACACTACGAATCTCAGTCATGAAGGTATATCCTTGATACCTGTAGGAATTATAGATTTGTACCAGCAGTTTAAGTAGCACTAACTGCCCAAACCACTGTCATGTTTCCCATCTGCTTTAAAGTTCAGAGAGTCCTGCCTTCTTAAGAGGGAACATCTTCCTTCCATGACCAACTCAGCGCCCAATCAGGTCCCTGAAATGCTTCAGCAGAGGATTGTTTTAAAAAAAAAAAAAAGAAAAAAAAAACACCTGTTTTCAGATCTGCCTTTCCATCAAGTCTGGAGCTACCAGAAACAGCACCTCTTGCCTGGCTCTTCTCATCACTTAGTTCTCTTTGAAGAGGAGGAATTCTGCAGGGTGCCACTGCCAATTTCATATAAAGAAGGCTTTTTGGATCCATTCTGGAATGCATCTAAAGGGTTTTGAGAAGACACCTCAATCCAGTTTTGTTGCAGAGGTGGGAATGGAGTATTGCTTATATTTACAGATTGTATGCTGTATTAATCAGTTTTGCTTAATTTTTTTTGTTTTCTAGTTTCCCCCCTCCATAATAAGCATCATTTATGTGGAATGGCTCTCTGAGGGTGTGGAGCAGGAACACTAGGATAAATTCTAGTGATGAAAAAAAAAGAAATATGCTTTAAAGAAGGCTATCATCTTTGTAAATAATATGATTGAAATTATTTCTATGTATATGATAATGCTGTACAAATTCAACTGACAAGGGCTTGTAGCCACATCTTTAATTTGTATTTCAGTACCTCAGAGGAAAAATTATCCCCCCTTTCTCCAGCTACACAGACTGATGCTCTGGGAGTAAGTCTCCAGAGTCTGAGCCCTTAGGTGCTATGATCACCTACTTCAACTTATTTCTCAATGTCTACCATACTTTCACCCTGTTATACCTTTCCTATTTCCAGGATTTTCAACTCATAGCTGTCACTGATCAAACCACACTGTTTATCTGCCACTGACCGAGGACTGAGAGCACCTTTATTAACATCATCCCCTCAACCCAAGTTCTCCCAGTGTCCCATTCTGCCCACTGTTTCACTGTACTCTCTGGAATATCTGCTCCATAGACAAACTAAATTTACTTTAAGCACTCTGCCTCCTCATTCAATTTTCTTGCACTTGTAGGGACGTGTCCTTGAGTTTCACTCAATCTGTTACTATCAGCCAAGCAAGATTGTGGTAGCTAATATTCACTCACCTCCAGAGCAGATTCATTTTTTCTTCAATTCAGTTCCTGGGTCATTATTTTTTTCTCCTTTCCACACTATTCTCATACCAAGGATCTTGCACATAAATATTTCAGTGATACTTCCTCAAACCTCTTGACCTCTCAGATCTTTAATTTACTCATTTTCCATGACTTATTTCTCCATAACAACTCAATTATCCTCAAAAGTGGTAATACCCCTAATTTTTTCCTCTACAAGTGTTCTGCTCTGCATTCAATGACTCCAAAATTCTTTTATCTGAATATAATATGTTGTTACCCCCCTTTTCTTACTGCTTTGCAATATCATCACCATGATCTCCAAACCCTCAAACTTTCATTTCATTCCCAGGCCTTTACCCCATGTCCTGGCTACACTCTCCTTCCTTACCCAAATTTAACCTTTAGTGAACCAGTTCTGTTCTTGACAGTCCTCTTCTATTGGTTTCTTTGCCCTCTTATCCTGCCCTAGGTTTTGTCTGCCAAGACTCAGGCACGAATGACTTCTGTCATTTCCACCATCTCCTGCCATTTTTCTTCCTCATCACAATGTGGAATGAAGGTAAAGAAAATCATGAAACTGCATTGATCAGGTACACCTCATAACTGTTACATAATCTCACTCGCACCCTCTCAAGACAATCTTTTTATATCTATTTGATTTCCATTTGCCACCATGGCTCCTCCAAAACTTTTCATCCATCCTCCCATCTCCCATTGCTTCTCCAGTCTTCTCAGTCAAGAACTTTGACATATATTTCACTGAAAAAAAATGGAGTCCATTCACTAAGACTTCCATCTCATATTATGTTATCATCCCTCCTTATTTTCATGAGTAAACTCCTTGAAAAAGCCATCTACAACCAATCATGCCTCCACATCATTGCCTGTCACTCTGTTCTTTACTCTTTGACACTGGGCTTCCTGTTTTGTCATTTTATTGGAACTGCTCTCTCCAGTTACCAATGTGAATCTCTTTTCTCTCAATTTCATGACATTGCTCTCTCCACATTCTCCTACCAGTCTGACCACTCCTCAGTCTCACTTTTGGGATCTTCAGCTGTAGATGTCCAATGATGTTCTGACCTGAACCCTCTCCACTTTTCCTTCCATGTTATTTTACTTGGTGAGCTCATGAGTTCCTGTGGATTTAATTATCATCTTTGGGCTTAGGATTTAGAGATGTATTCATCCCAGCACTAAACTCTTATACAACTTCCAGTCTTGATGTGGAGAAAGAAATTGAAAAAGCAAGAGTGTCAGACACTGTACTAAGTGTTTTTGCAAATATTATATTATTGAATCTCTGCAATAACCCAGGAAGGAAGGTGCTATATTTTGTTTTTACTTTATAACGAAGAAAACTAAGGCAAACAGAAGTTTTGACTTGCTCAGAACTACAGAACTGATAAGTCTCAGGGGGTCAATTGGAAACTCAGCTTCTCTCAACACCAGGAAAAACACTACCCATTTCACTACCTAGCTAACTCTAGGCAGAAATCAAGGGGTCAGATCACTTCTTACTTCAGTGGTAGAGAATTCTTTACTTTTTAATCTGGTGTGTGTGTGTGCGTGTGTGTGAGTAAAACAAAAATTGGACTCTAATGTGGAGGCCAGGGCAGGACACGCACCCCAAGGAGCAGTCCCTACCTCCATAAACACTGCTTTTTAGGACTCAGTAGCCCCTTAGAGGCCCTTGGTGATGTTCCCCCATCCCACTCCTACCACTCCCCCCAACCCCCAGCTGAGGCCCAGTCTCCCCACTGTTGCCACCTCCTCCGTGTAATGGCTCCACTGGGAGCATGGGGCAAGGGTCTGGGAGGAACAGGACAAGGTGATCACTGGCTGCCAAGAAAAGATCCAGCATTGGATGAAAGAGGAGTGTGACTATGAGGCTCTTCAGGAAAGACTCAATACCTTGCCTGATAAACTCTCTTATGATATGGTGGCACCTTTCAGTCCTCTTGTTTTCAGGCCTGGACAGCTTGTTAATACCAATGAAGTCACAGTTTTACTTGGGGAAAACTGATTTTGCAAATGCTCAGCAGAGCAGGGTGTAGGTTTAGTAGAACATCGAAAAAAACATGTTTGAAAAGCATTGGATGGTTTTTTAAAAGTGATGAAGAACTTTAAATGGAGAGTTGAATTCGCAGAGGATTTAAAGAGTGATGCAGCTGGTGATATAGTTGATAGAAGAGAAGACATTAAAAGTGACATTGGAGGTTAAGGAAAGCACAGAACTGCTCATAGACCTCATTCAGAACCAAAAACTTCAGGTGTTTCTGAAGCAGGTTTGATAGATGACCCAAAATCTGAGGGCAGTGTCCTCAGTGAGAAGGAACCATGGGCTCAACTTGAACTAGAAAGACAAGAAGACCTTTTGGGAGAACTTGAAAAAAAATCGGATACTTTGTAAATGGACATGATGTAACCTCTTCTGAAGACAGAAGGAAGATTAAAAGACACATGTGACTATGAAACACAGAGGGCAGTTTTCAAAAGGACATGATATATTCAAAGTTACTTAATGATCAAGTGAATTGTTCATGTTCTTACAGTGATAAACTACATGATGACGACGACGATGATGATGATGATGATGATGATGATGATGATGGTGGTGCTGCTGCTGCTGCTGCTGCTGGTTTAGGAGTTGGAGATAACTGTGTACCAACTATGTTTTTCTCATAGAGGTGAACCTAAGAGGGAATAGTAAATACTAGAAATAATGTTATAAAATTCAGTGAAAAATAGAGAGTTGACTGGGTTCTACATCTAGTCAGTCATCTTGGATCCTCCCCCTCAATTAATATTTGAAAATTTTATTTAACAAGTTTCACTTGATACAACATACCTAAAAGGAAATTCCAATCCATTGAAAGATTTAAATCAATGCCTCACAATAAATACCAAGACCAAAGTCCTAGACTTTTCATATTGTTTCTGAAAATTGTCATTGACTTAAAAAGAAAAAAATAACCATCAATTATACCCTATGAGATGGTAAAGGAAATAAACTACACATGTCATATGTTTCCCTTTTCAATCATACAGTTTTTTTAAATTGGTGTCAAGTGTTAGAGGGAACACGGAAAAAGTTGGATTCTAAAGCAGTTAGTGTAGTTGCTAACTGATCCAAACATTTTGGTGAAAAATTTGGAACTATGCCCAAAGGGCTATAAAACTGCATATCTTTTGATCCAGCAATACCACTGCTAGGTCTCTATGCCAAAGAGATCAACAAAAAAAGAAAATGACCTATATGTCCAAAAATATCCACATCAGCATTTTTTTATGGAGGCAAAAAATTAGAAATTCAGGGGATGCCCATTAATTGGGGAATGGCTGAACAAATTATGGTGTATGACTTTGATGGAATACTATTGTGTTTCAAGAAATGAGGAGCAGGAGAGTTTTAAAAAAACTGGCAAGACATAGGAAATAAAGCTAAGTGAAGTGAGTAGAATCAGGGGAACATTGTACACAGAAAAATCAACATTGTGTGATGATCAACTGTGAATAATTTAGCTATTCTGAGCAATACAATAATCCAAGACAATTCTGAAAGGCTTATGATGAACTGCTATCCGCCTCCAGAGAAGGAACTGATGGAATCTGAATGCGTATCAGAGCATTTTTTTTTTTATTCTTTGTCTCTTTCATTTTGTTTTTTTGCTAAGTCATTTCAGTCATGTCTGACTCTTCATTACCAAATTTTTCTTTTTCAACATGGATAATATGGAAATATGTTTTACAGGACTATACATGTATAATCTATTAAAAATTAGTGTCCTCAGTGGATGGGGGAGGAGGAAAAGGAATGGAAGGATGGAGAGAAATTAGAACTCAAAAGTTTAAAAATCAAATGTTAAAAATTGTTTTTTACATGTATTTGAAAAAATAAATTTCTTTTTGAAAACCATGTCTCCCAAAATTCATTTTGCCATTCCAGCTCCTCTCAAATAAGATTGACCATTAATAGAACTGAGATTGCTTCAGACTCAATATTTAAGAACACTCACATAGCATAACTACCTTGAGAAAAATGGATATTTTTCTTTATTCAGTTTGCTTATTATATCATGAATAGATATCTTCCTGTGTTCTAAAAACATTAAACTTGGAGTTGTAAAACAATAATTCTGATTTCAGTAACAGTAAGCATAAGCCATAAGTTTGAATTGCAAAACATTATTTTTTGTTTGTTTTCTTTTTTAAAAAGTGGACTAAGATTGATAATCTGGATGCATTATTGATTCACTTCCTGTCTGATATTTCTTTCTCTTCATTCCCACAGAGGCAAACTCCCTGAGCTGTTGTAGTTACTTTTCATCTCTCCTTGGTTCTTTATGCAATGTGTGGTTGAAAAATTACTGCAAAACTTGATCACGTTTGCTCATGATGATCTGAAATCCTAGGCTCCTCTATAAGCTTCATTCCACTCCCAGCTAGATGGAGTGACTTAAATGGATGGATTTGACAAGCCCATGCCTCCCGTCTTTTGGGGATCATAAACTTCACTGTTTGCTTCTGCGATAGAATTCAAGAGGAGTTCTATGTATCTGTGTTGCGTATTTGCTTTGTTTTTTTGACATGGTAGCCACAGCATGTTTATGAATAGTAAATTCAACATCTGCTTCTCCAGTCATTCTGCCATCAGGTCCAATTTCAATCTATACTTACACAGGTTTGAGTAACGAAAAAAAATCATAGATAATAATTTTCTGTAGCTTTGTAAGGTAGTCCTCTAGTGCACAAGATGACCTGCTGGACTCTGGAAGGTAGACCAGTTGTCTTCATAGATATCACCAGACATTCTTAAATAGTATCCATTGTAGTCATCATAACCTGCATATCAAATTTCATAGGCACCATACTCCACTGCTTCAGTCCCAGCTCCTCTCCCCAGACCGTCATGGCATCTACCAGCCTGAGGTCTATCATAAGGACCTGGATGTTGCTTAGCCTTTAGCTATCGTGGAGGATCATAATGACTGAACTTTGGCCTTACTGCTCTTGTAGATTTTGATGTATCTCTGCCTGAGCCTTTTCAGCTATTTCCTGTGAGGCAAACTGCATGAAGGCTTCCCCACTATACGCCCCTCAAAAGTCTACTGGCAATGTTAAGCCATTGGGTGGGATTTCCAAACCTGAAAGAAAACTGAATAATGTCTTCCTGTTGGCAGCTAAATGGGCTAAGGCTAAGGCACACAAAGCCATTGCTGGTAGTGTCAAGGCTATTTGGAGCAGGTTGCTTCAATGACCAATCCACTTCAGTCTTGTTTGACTTGAAAACTTCCATATAGCTGTGGACCAGAGCCTTCATGAGAGGTGTCAATCTAAATAAATGCCTATACTTGGATTAGAGGTGGTCTGACTATGAAACCTTTGAGATGGTTCCACCACAACATATCTTGAAACTCCAACAGTTTTGGGGCAGGCAGAGCCCCCACCTCAACAGTTTTTAGTGTCCCTGGGTTTAACCCACAACATATGGCTAGAGCTTAATAAATGTTTGTTGACTGAATGCCTACTGTATGCATAGGTAGGTACTGCCAAGGAAAGGTGTTTGATCCCATCTTAAGACCTCCCCAAAAATTCAACTGCAGTCAATCTCACTAGGCGAGAGAGTCCAGACCATCATAATCATGGATCAAAATGAAGACAGTGCTCCTCTTGTGAGTGAGTATAATGTAATGTATCAGGCTAATCACATGACAAACTACCAGTCTGTGATACTTACGGCTTTGTGATTTCACATACTACAAGTATTAAAATGACTGTTTAACAGATGACAAAACTGAGAGTTAGGCAAAGTAAGTAACTTGATTATGGTCATGAAGCTATATCCATGTCACAGGTAATTCAAATGCCATATTTTTAATTGACTCCAACTGTAAGTAGGCCATCTTCCAATTTTCACAGATTTGATAGAAAAAAGACATTTCCCCAGGAGGAATCTCACCTTTGATGTCCTGCTAGGAGCCTTCCTGGTCAGGAGCACAGCTCCAGTTGGAATCTAGACTCTGAGCAAATATCTCTCAAACTAAGCCAGTACTGGGCATTTATATATTTTTCTCAAGTATCCCTTTCCCTTTCCTATTCACATTATTAATAGGTGAACTGCCAACTTCACAATGAGTGGGGACAGTAGAAAAATTCCCTTCCCCCTCCCTTCACAAAGGACCACTCCTCAGTGCTTGGCTCTCCTGTCTTCTCTATACTCTATACTCCAACCTCATTTAGTTATATTTAATACCACTGGCCACTTCTGGAGTACAACTTAGTGTTTACACCTCAGAAACAATGAAGAGTAATTTTATTCCCTTGACCACTTGATCACATCAATCTCCTAAGCACTTTCTAAGTGTCTAGGGAGACTCTGATCTTTATGCAATGGAAAGATATTTTAATTGAAGTTTCACATATTTCTGGAAGGCCTGACAACAGGATCCCAGCATCTAAGTATGTCAACCAGGGCCCAAGCTTCATTTTTTCTGATCGCTGCAATAGATGAAAGCTCTCTATTAGAAGGGAGTCAATGTTTCCTGAGTAGCCACAGTACCTATAGTGGGGAAGTCACATGATTCATTCAGTGAAGCCATGATCTCCAGAAATAAGGTACTAAGGGGACAAACAGAAATAAAGTCACTACCTTAGGAATAGTCTAGGATAGGGATACTAAAGTAGAAAGCTGAATTTCTGGGTTAGTCTACTTAATTTAAACTAAGGAAGCATAAGGAAGCATTCTGAAGTATAGCCATCCAAGGAAATATCAAGAAATAATGTGAATGGCTATAACTAAGGTGTAGCTTTGAATAAGTGCAATGAAAACTTCAAGCCTGAATACAGAGCAGGGCCTCACATTTGCATCATGTTTTGCCCAGACATACAAAATATAATAATCATATTTCCATATCATATTAAAGTTTGCTAAAGACCCTTTATATTTATAATTTCATTTGTACCTAAGAAACCTGCAATGTAGATACCATTTTATCCATTATAAAGATGGAGAAATAAGCTGAAAGATGTTAATTAGCTAAAGTACCTTGCCCTGGTTTTCACAAGTAGTAATTGTTGGAAGCAGAATTGGAATTTAGGTGTTCCTGAGACCAGCACTCAGTCACCACCTTGATGCCTCACATCTCCTCTACTTTTTTTTTATTATTCTTACTTTTTCATATTTTTTTCATTTTAAAAATTCATTTTGTTATTCTTAACATTGTCTTTTCAAATTTTGAGTTCCAAATTATCTTCCTCCTTCCCCTCCCCAAGTTGCTCAGAGGACAAGCAATATTACATCAACTATACATTTTCAAAACACTTCCATATTAGCCATATTTTTTGAACAAGCAAGTAAAATAAAGAAAGCCAGAAAATTATACTTCAATTTGCAGTTAGAGTTTGTCAGTTCTTTCTCTGGAGGTGGATAGCATTATTTTATTGCAAGTCCTTGGAATTTATTGGATCATTAGGTTGATTAGAGTTGCCAAGTGTTTCACAGTTGATCATCATCATAGCATTGCTGTTACTGCATACAATGTTCTCTTGTTCCTGCTTTCTTCACTTTGAATTGGTTCATAGAAGTCTTCCTGGGTTTTTCTGAAAGCATCCTGCTTGTCATTGCTTATAGTCCAAGATTATTCTGCCACAATCATATGCCACAACTTGTTCAGCCATTCTCCAATTGATTAGCATCATTTGCCAGAAAAAGATCTGTTATAAATATTTTCATACATATTTTCTTTGATGTCTTTAGGATATGGACATAGTAGTGGTATTGCTGGGTCAAAGGGGATGCGCAATTTTATAAGCCTTTGGGTATAATCCCTCGATGTTTTCCAGAATGCTTAGACCAGTTCACAAGTCACTAACTATTCATTACTGTACTTCTTTTTCCCTTATTCTTGCTAGTATTTGTCATTTCTGATGGTGTGAGGTGACACTTCAGATTTGTTTTAATTTGTATTTATCTAATGATGATTTAGAGCATTTTTTAATATGTCTATAGATAGCTTTGGTTTCTTTTTCTGGAAACTGCCTCTTCATATCCTTTGACCACTTATCAATTGGGGAAATGGCTCTCATTTTTATAAATTTCACTCAGTTCAATACTCAGGATATATTTGAGGAAAGAGGTCTTTATTAGAGAAACTTGCTTTAAAAAGTTTAACATTATTTCATTTTCTATGGCATCCTTTTAGGAAAATGTTTCTCTGATTATCTCTTTTAATTAGGTCTATTTTTGCTCTTGCTTTTCCTGGATCATGATTTGTACCCCAGGCTTTTTTGTATTTTTTTCCCTAATTACATGTAAAAACAATTTTAGCATTCTATTCATCAAATTCCCCCCCCCCCCCCAACTGAAGAAAGAAAAAGAATCTTTGATCTGCATTCAGAGTGCCTGATACCACAGTAAATATCTCTATCTCTCCAACATTTGAAGTTACAGAAAGAAGGGCTTGACTTCAAAGTGGCTTTGATTGGATGAAATGGAAATGTGAGTGGTGCCATCAACAGAATCCTCATATTGGCTGTCATCATTGTGGGGGAGGGGACAGGGGGGCTTCATCATTGATTTTCATTGCTGAGAAGAGCCAAGTCTTTCAAAGTTAGTCATCGCACAATATGACTATAGCTATGTAGAGTGTTCTCCTGGCTCTGCTCCCCTCATTCAGCATCACTTAATATAAGTCTTTGTAGGTTTCTCTGAAGTCCATCTACTCATCATTTTTTTTTTTATAGCACAACAGTATTTCATTACATTCATATACCACCACTTGTTCAACTATTTTCCAACTGATGAGCATCACCTCAATTTCCAGTTCTTGGCCACCACAAAAATAGCTGTTATAAATATTTTTATATATATGGGTCCTTTTCCCATTTGTATGATGTCTTTGGGATACAGCCTTAAAAGCTGTATTGCTGGCTCAAAGGATATGCATGGTTTATAGCCCTTTGTGCATAGTTCCAAATTACTTTCCAAAATATTTGGATCAGTTAACAACTCTATCATCAATTTATTAGTGTTTCAATTTCCCCACATCTTCTCCATCATTTGTAATTTTCCCGTTTTGTTATGTTAGTCATTCTGACAGGTGGGACGTAGTACCTCAGAGCTGTTTTGATTTGTACTTCCCTAATCAATTGTGGTTTAGAGCATTTCTTTACATGACCATAGATATCCTTAATTTCTTCCTCTCAAAATGGCTTATTCATATCCTTTGACCATATATCAACTGGTGAATAACTTGTATTCTTATAGATTTGACTCAGCTCTCTATATGTTTTAGAAATCAGGCCTTTATCAGAGACACTGGTTGTGAAAATTCTTTCCTAGTTGTCTGCTTCTTTCCTAATCTGGGTTGCATTTCATTTGTTGGTGTAAAACCTTTCAATTTAATGTAATCAAAATTATTCTTTTTGCATTTCATAATGCTCTCTATCCCTTTTTTGGTAATAAATTCTACATTTCTCCATATATCTGTCAGGAAAAATATTCCTTGCTCTTCCAATTTCCTTGTAGTTTTAGCCTTTATATCTAGTTTGCATACCCATTTTTTTTTTTTTTTACTTTATTTTGGTATATGGTGTAAGATATTGGTCTATGCCCAGTTTCTGCCATACCATTTTTTCAGTTTTCCAAACAACTTTTGTCAAATAGTGAGTTCTGGGATGGCTAGGTGGCACAGTGAATAGAGCACTGGCCCTGGAGTTAGGAGGCCCTCAGTTCAAATTCGGCCTCTTACACTTAACACTTACTAGCCATGTGACCTTGGGCAAGTCCCTTAATCCCAATTGCTCTGCCTTCCCCTCTGAAAAAAGCAAAAAAAAGAAAAGTTCTCATCCCAGAAGCTGGAGTTTTTGGGTTCTCTCAAACAGTAGATTGCTATAATCATTGACTACTGTGCCTTGTGTAGCTAGCCTCTTCCACTGATCCACCACTCTACTCCTTAGCAAGTACCAAGTAATTTTGATGATTTCTGCTTTATAACATAATTTAACATCTGCAAAGGCTAGACCCCCTTCCCTAGCATTTCTTTTCATTAATTCCCTTGATATTCTGGACCTTGTGTTCTTCCAGATGATTTTATTATTTTTTTTCCTATCTATATAATAATGAAATTTATTTTATTATACTATTATTATATAGCATTGTACAGCAATATATAATAATGTAATGTATCATTATATAATATTCCATAGTAATATTATATATATAGTTTATATAAAACCTTTTTATATTAATAAAAACAACACTATTCAGGGTCTCAGACACTTACTACCAGTGTAACCCTGGGCATGTCATGTATCTCTCTCTGTGTCTCAATTCATTGTTTCCTGAAGTGCAAAATAGGGATAAGAGCAGGCCTTACCTCCTAGTGTTGTTGTGAAGGTCAAGTGAGATAATATATGTGGAGTGCTTAGCCCAGAACCAAGTACAGAGTAGATACTTAATAAATGTTTCCTTCCTTCTTTTCTTTGTCCCTTTTTTCATTCTTTTTTCCTTCCTTCCCTCCATCTTTCCTTCCTTCTTTCTCTTCCTCCTGGATTCCTTTCTCCCTCCCTTTCTCACTCATTCCTTTTTTGCTTGCTTCCTTCTGTCCTTCCTTCCTTCTTTTTATAAAGTAAAACAAAACAAAATACTTTTTATAAAGTAAAAAAAAACAAAAAAAACAAAAGAAATATTATTATTTGATCTGTATTCAGACTCCATAATTCTTTGTCTGGATGTGTATTGCATTTTCCATCAACAGTCTTTTGGAGGAGCAGTTAGCAATTCTGTAGACCCAGTCTTCATGGTTTTCTCTACCTTGTCAGTAGCTTGGGGAGGAAGAGCAATGACAACAGATGGTGAGAGTAGGCCAAAGCTGATGTTGGTCAGTCAAGTCTGCAACAGAATAAAAGAACAAGGGCATCCAGAGAAGAGCACTTTGGAAAGTTGAAGTGATTCCCTAAGAGTTCTGGATAGGGAAGGGAGTGCTGCCAGTGGATGGAGTGTTTTTGTTGTTGTTTGTCCTTCCTTTTGGAAGAGGGTTATGAAATCAGGAAGGTGATATTGTTTGGCATGAAAAATACCCTTAATCCTTAATTTAGTGAAAAAATAAACACAGAGATCTCTTAGGATAAGAACAGGAATTTATTCTCTTCCCCGGGAGAAGAAGGCAGTCTTCCCCATGACTCATCATGGAGAAGAGGTGTGTTACAAAAGACAGTGCAAGAATTTATACTATAATTCCATCAAGCCCCCTTCCCAACTGTCTCCTCTTCACCAAATTCTTCACCAAAAGATAAGAGAAGAGAAAGGGGGAAGAGAGGGAATTTAAATCTAGAGAACTGACTTTTGCATTCTCTGGGAATCTTCCCCTTTGGGGGAAAGGGAGATCTAAATAAGTCATCATTCTTCATCCACTGCCATCTCAGAAGAAAAGGAAAATAATGAACAAAGTAAGAAACAAAGAATCAAAGAGACTTGCATTTATTCATCACCTACAGTGTGTTGGGTGCTGGGTTAAGCACTATACATATATAACATCATTGGATTCATACAATAACCCTAGGAGGTAACGCTATAATTATACTCATTTTACAGTTAAAGGAACTGAGACAGATAGAGATTAAGGGACATGACAGGGATCAGGCAGCTACTAAATATCTGAGGCCCTGAATAGTAGTATTTTTCCTTCAGATGCTGTGTACCCCAAATTAAATATGTTACTGCAACTGCCAATCACATGAACTGGCAGATCCAAATTGGACTTAGAAAACCTGGCAACATTAAAGTTTCCCCCTTTCTAGAGGTATCTTCTTGCCATTGCCAACCTTGCCCTGGACTTCAAGTAAATAGAACTGGCACAGATTTGAATGACCATTCATATATTAAAATATTATATGACATTTACAGAGAAAAAGACAACCAAAATTATTGACAAGGATAGTGGTCTTTTGAAAATATGTTTTTACTGATATCTTCTGTTTTTTCCATGACTATAATTTCTCCCAGTATTCTTCCCCCCATCCTGTACAAGACAGCCATTCTATATAGCTAATATTTATTATAGAGGAAAAAATGGAAAGGAGAAAAAAAAAAATCAAACTGATCAACACATTGAAAAATTCTGCAGAAATATTCAATGTACCACACCAATTGATCTTCCAACCCTGTAAAGGGGTATGATGGGAGTGTCTTCTCAAATTTCTTCTTTGATTCCACGTTTGCTTATAGGAAATTTGCAGTGCTGTCCTGAAAAATTCCTCCTTTAGGAAGAGGATGGAGTAAAGATAGCAAAAGATAAGAGAAGCTGCTTCAAATTTCTCCAGACTTGGTGGAAAGACAGATGTGGAGAATGGCATTCTTCAAAAGCCATTGGCAAAGCTCTTCAGGGAGGGTCTTGGTTGATCTTTCATTTGATTATCCAGGAGGATGGAACTTGATCATGGAGTATTAGAAGACAAAATCTCATGTACCTTGCAGCAGGCAGGAAACATGGCAGTATATTGAATGGTTGGGGGTGCTCTAACTGCTGATGCCATTAGTAGTTAAGATTAGGAGGGGGGGGGGGTCCAGAAGCCAGTCCTTATCAATCTATAATTTATGGAAATCTGGGCTTTCGTGTGTGGATTTCATGGTGTTGGTTTTCAGCCTCTAGAGGGTTGTGTAGGAATTGCACCAGAATCACAATAATGATGAGAAATAAGAGACCTAGGATAGCAGAAAAAACAATACACCCAATAAATACTATCCAAAAAAAATACTTCCAAAGACTGAGCTGGGTTTCTGGGAGTGATAGGGTTGTATTTCCCTCTGTTGAGGAGTTCAGTGGTTTGTTTTCTTCATATACCAATGCCAGAACCCATGAGTCTTTTGTGTCTGGCTGAATGGTATCCATTGAAATGAGCTGGATTTGGGTTCTTCTTGTACAAGTCTCCAAAGATGTGTCTAGTCCCGGGACAATGATTTTTATTTAACAACTTGTACCTATAGAGAGAAGGATTGATGTCAAAATAACTTTTATTAGCCAACGTGGAAATCTGAGCTCAGTCAGTTGCTGCTTACCTCAAAGCTATTTTGTTTTTTTTTTCCTGGAAGCCATAGAATTTATTTATTTATTTATTTTTATTAGTTATTTATTTATTTTGTTTTTTTTTTTTTATTTACTCATTTACTTTTAATTTA
>CM053588.1:80381002-80418639 GCA_028646515.1 Pseudochirops corinnae | reverse complement strand
GCATGCAATCATGTATAGGATCTGCAAATACTTTCACATTGTACAATAGTTTGGTCATATAGAAGGGCTGTAATCAATGAGTGATCACTGGGAAAAGAAAAAAAAACAAAAAGCAAAACCAGACATAAAAGAGAACAATAACGAGTTTTGCTTCAGTCTCCATTAAACTATAGTCTTTCTATATCTTTCTCCGAGTTTAGGTATCTCCTTCCTTCTTGAGGCTTGTAGAGTTGTCTTTAGCTGTGCATTGTTGAGGATAGTCCAGTTTATCAAGGTTGGTCATCATATGTACGATGTGTCTGTGATTGTGTACAGGTCCTCAAAGCTATTTTGGCTGTTAGGCTTAACTTTCCTATCCCATCTGGGTCTCAGCTACTGATACCCCTTTTTCTGGTTGCCAGACACTTTAATCTAACTCCACCCTTTGATCTGCAATTACTGAGAGGAGGAACCACTCTTGTTCTTCAGTACCTCTGAGTATTAGGTCAAACAAAGCTTACAGGTGAGAAAGAAGAGTCAAGTAGCGTATGTTCCTTTCTCTAGGAGATGGATTGTAAAAAGGAAGAAATGAAGGATAGAGTCTTTGAGGAGAGGGTACAGTCAATGGCTTTCAAAATTTAAGCAAAATTATGTGCAATATTTCACCAGAAGAAGGAAGGAAATATAATTATTTTTTTATTACTTTAAGTTTTGAAACATTAAGAATGCCTGTTATACATAAAAGGGTGACTGCATAAGTAAATTTGAAGATCTAGGATTCATGTACCTGACAGATCTACGGGGAGGGGAAGAATTCATGACCAAATAAAATGCAGAGAGCATTATGAAATGTAAAATAGGTAATTTCGATCACATTAAATTAAAAAGCTTTTGTTCAAACAAAACCAATGTCAACAAGATTAGAAGGAAAACAGAAATGTAGGAAACAATCTTTAAAGCAAGTGTCTCTTGTAAAGAACTCCTTTCTTAAATGTACAGAGAAATGAGTCAAATTAATAAGAATACAGACCATTCCCCAATTGAGAAAATGGTCAAAGATATAAACAGACATTTTTCAGATGTAGAAATCAAAGCTATCTGTAGGCATATGATGAAGTGCTTTTGATTAGAGAAATACAAATTAAAGCAATTCTGAGATACCATCTCCTACAAATCAGAGAGACTAATTTGACATAAAAGAAAATGAAAAATGTTAGAGGATGTATGAAAATTGGGACACTTATTCCTTGTTGATAGAGTTGTGAACTGATCGAACCATTCTGGAGAGCAATTTGAAACTATGCACTAAGGGTACCAAATTGCATACTCTTTGATACAGAAAGATCTGGAACTCAAAAACTTGTAAAAAAAAAAAAGAATGCTAAAAATTGTCTTGACATATAACTTGGAAAAAATAAAATACTATTTAAAAAAAATAAATGTGAAAGTCTATCATAGTATTTTCATTGGGGTTTTGCCTTTGTCATCGCTCTCCCATAGGCCATTGGTATGGGGCTCAATTTATTGGTAGAGATAAAGGTTCAGCCCTGTGTGCCAGGGCTGTGTGAGGTTGACAAGCTAGAAAAGAGCTTCAGATATTTTTTGGAGTTTTTTTTTGAAACTTAGATTCACTTCAGGAACTTCTGACTGTCAATTTCAAGAGGGAAAATGGATGAAGCCAACCTCACTTCAAGTTGCTGAAGGAAAAGACTCTATAATGGGATTCATAGGGCATCTAGGTGGTGTAGTGAATAGATCATGGCCCCTGAATTCTGGAAGACCTGAAATCAAACCCAACCTCAGACACTTACTAGGTGTGTGATGTTGGGAACATCACTTAACCCTATTTGCCTCAGTTTTCATTTGTGTAACATGAGACAAAGAAGGAAATGACAAACCACTCCTGGACAATAATTCTAGTCTTAGGTCTCTCTCCCCAACTTGCTGTATTAGAGATTTACGGGAATTTCCCCTTGGGTGAGATCTAAGACTCTCTCTTGGTTGAACTGAGTTACCTCACTGACCATTGTAAGAGATTTTCCTACTCTGCATTATCTGATGTGAATTCCAACTTCCATACCAGGGTATACTAGAAAAATCTTTTTGTTCTGCCTTACCAATCTCCATTCATCAGTACTTAGTCACTCTCTCAGCTCTCCACTTAGCACCCTCCTTTAATTAATATTTAACTCTTAAAGCCTTTAGAAAGCATCACTCCATAGAATCTTTTCTGATTTCTGTTTGGATACTAATTTGGATAAATGTCTTTTCTTGGTTAAGTGCTATGTGTTCCCATTTTTGAACTGGTATTTAATGGGAAAAGGGTAAAGCTTTAGATATAATGCTTGGAGTCTTTCTCTTCCTTCTCCTCTCCAATAATAAGAAAGCAGTCAAAAGTTAGAAGGAATCTTTGTAAATCCATCACTTAACTCACTGCCTGGCATATAGTAAGGACTTAACAGATGCTTCCTGACTGACTGACTGCTTACTGAGTGTATAGGTAGAACCTGCCAAATAAGCAGTTGGTGCTGGATCACTCCAGTGCTTTTGGATGCTTGTTCAGGACCTCCCCAAGAATTCAACTTCACCCAACCTCTCTAAGCAAGACGATTAGAACCCATATATTACTGAATCAGAATCAGGACACTTCTCCTCTTCTGATTTCGTCTGAGCTAACTTTAACTTCAAATCAGCTTTAAGACCCATTGCCAATCTCCATGCATAATCATACTTGATTTTACCAGCCTGAGTTAGGATGTTACAGGTATTAAAATGTCTGCAATTTTCACAGGATAAAACTGAAGTTTAGGCAGAGTAGGAAACTTGACCATGGTCATGAAATTATGACCAGTTCATAGACACTGATGTAAACCCCATATCTGAATTGACACCAAGTGCCTTTAGCAGATCAACTCTCAATTTTCATGGACCTGTAAGAAAAGAGACATTTTCCCAGGTGAAAAAATCTACCTTGGGTATCCTACTAGGAGGCTTCTAAGTCAGGAATACAGTTCCAGCTGGAGTCTAGACTCTTAATACTTTTAAAGCTGAGATAGTACCGGCCTTTTATATTCCTTTTCCTCCAAGAGTTCTTCTTCCCTTTCTATTTACATAAAGAAGGTGTGAATTCCAACCTCTATACCAGTGATATACAAGAAAAATCCTTTTGTTCTGCCTTACCAATCTCCCGTTCATTGTACTTAGTTACCCTCTCAGCTGTCCACTTAGCACCCTCTTTTAATTAACATTTAATTCTGAAACCCTTTAGAGTGTATCACTCCATGGAAACAATGAAGAGGGAGTTTACATTCTTATAAATGTAAAGCACCTACTAAGTGTAAATCACTTAGTGCACAAAATACTTGCAAATTATCAGACCCTTGTGCAAAGAGAAAGTCAGATCTTCTAGATGATGAGGAGAGCTTACTAGCTATGTGTCCCTGGCCAAGTCACTTAGCTTTCATTCCCTCTGATTTCTCAGTTTTAAAATGAACAATAACAGAAACTCTTTTTAGCAGTGTTATGAAAATCAAATGAGGTCATACTTTTAAAGTGTTTAGCACAGTACCTAGCATGTAGTAGGTGGAAAATAAATGCTTATTGCCTTCCCTTTCTCCATTCTCCAGAGAAGACCAAGGGTAACCAAGGGCCTGCCTCTCTCACTCACTTAGAAGATTTAAGTACCAGGAAACTTAGTCTAAGTTATGGTCAGTGACTCATTAACTAAGGGAGGTGCTGAGGGCCTGGCCTGACCTGAACTATACTGTTTCCATTTCTTCAGTTAGGTCATCAACCACTGAAACAATGGAAAAGTTCCTTCTTCCTGAACCTTGAAAGGAGGTCAGGGTAGTTGGGAAGCTTTAAAATTAAATACAGCTGAGAAAGTGGGTTGGCCTTCAGGTGTGGCCAATCTCCAGAGTTTATTGTAGCACCCAAGGCAAAAGGATGTTGAATGTAGCCAGGTCATAATCTCAAACTGCCTGTTGCTCTGATAGATAACTGTTCACCAGAAGAACAAGACAATCCAGATAGGTGCATATTTCTAAAAGAAGATAGTTTAGTCTCATTTTAGAAAGGAGTTTATAATCACATTTCTTAAAGGGGATCAGAGCACATGCTATTGCCCTTTACTAAACTCTGATTGGTATGTACAGAAACTGCCCTATTTTTGGATTTGCAAGTATTTTGTGCACCCCTTACTAGAGAAATGCTATGCAAAACCAGGAAGGGGGAATAAGAAATCATAGGTTCACTCAATGTAACTTGGAAGTCCATTATTTATTACAGTTGGCAGAGAGGACACTGGTTCGTGGTTAGACCCCTCCTTCACCATGTCCCTGATTATGTAGCCCACCACATCACTATATCTTTTTTTATTTACTTTTTTCCCCTCTCATTTGCCTCAAAATCTCCCTCTGTACATGATTTCCCACATTTTAAGAGGCCACTTCCATCAAGGTGTTCTAATTCCCTGCTCCAAATATAGGATGAGCAGATTTTTCAAGAACTAACTCTCCCAGTGTAAAGTATTTCATCTTTGCCAGTGTAAGGCCCCCATCATGGCAGCTTGGTGGTTCAGTAGATAGAGTATTGGGCCTGGAGAGAGGAGGACTCACATTCATGAGTTCAAACCTGGTTTTACATACTTCCTAGGTACATGACCTGTCAACCTTTTAAGAAATTTGGTTAAAGGAGGCAAACAAATAGTGATATACAGTTACAGCATTTTATTCCCTTAAAAACTAGCATACTTATACAAAGGAGCCAGACTAAGTAAGTCTGACTGATGAACAAAAAGATGAAAACCCTTAAATACATTTTAGAACCATCCTAATTCATAGTGTCTGTGTCACACAAATTTATGATCCCCATAAATGTTTAATAATTGTATGAGAAAGGAATTTTCTTAATTGAATAGATGGTAAATACAATAAAACAAGAGAGTTGACAAAGTGTCAATTGAAGTTATGATTCAAGATATCTGTGTTTTCTTTACCATTAACATTTCATAACGTAGTATATGTCCAGAAAATATCAAGATAAGAAAAAGTCCCATTACTCAAGTTAATGCCTCTAGTTAAGGGTCTCATCCTCAAGGGCCATAAAGTAAGTCTTTTCTGCTTTGTTGACATAAAGAGAGGTATTCTCCAAGCTCATTCAGAGAGCAAAGACAAAGCTGGATATGTTTGGAACTTATGACCTCAGAATGCCTGTTTTAAAACCTACTTCCAGCCTTATCTGGTCTCTGGAGTTGCTGACACAGAAAAAGTATTTTTAAGGCAAGGCAAAGCAGTCTGTTTGATAAATTCAGACTTTGGCCAAAATATGATATTTAATGATTATCAGACCCTAGGCAACTCACTTCACTTTGTTTACTTCAGTTCAACACCTGTAAAACAAACCAGAGAAGGAAATGGCAAACCATTCCGGTATATTTGCCAAGAAAACCCTAAATGTGGTTATGAAGAGTCAGACTGAAAAAAAGACTAAACAAGAAAAGAAAAATAAACAAGGAGGCGGACTGGGAGCTCTCTATCCCTCCAGTTAACTTCATCATGGGTTGTTGCGGGGAGGGAAGGGGAAATCGTATGAAGAATGAAAAAGGACTAAAAACATGAATCAAAAATTTTCTAATCCCAGCTATATCTTTTCTCTATTCTCAATCTTTTGTAGTATGATCTTATATCATTTAAAACCAATTCATTTGAAACTCAAGACATCACCTTCCTGATGTCAGGAAGTGAGAACTGATGTTCTCAGTGAGAACAAAGACAAACAACTTTTCCAAAAGGAAGGATAAACAAAAATCTGTGAGTAGTAGTAGCTGCCCCACTGAAGACCCAATTGTTCAGTTTTAGTTGAGTAATGCTGTTCCTTCTTTCTTCCTTCTTTCCTTCCTTCCTCCCTTCCTTTTTCTTTCCTTCCTTTTTTCCTTTCCCCTTCCTCCTTCTCTCCCCTCCCTCCTCTCCCTCTGTCCATATAGGGAATCATATTTCCCTTATTTGTGGGTGTCCTGCCTAAATGAATATAACTTTTGATAGATGAAACCTCACAAGATATCTTGGGGTTTACAGGTTAGATTTCGTTTTTTTTTTTCTTTTCGCTATTTACTTATTCTATCTCTAAAAAAACTAAGACAACTAACTTTCTTGCCTCATGCATTTTCACTTAAGATTTCTTGAAATATAGCATTTGAATAAAGCCCATTAACATTCCAATCAAGTTACCTGACCAAGCTTCAAACCCAAATTACTCTGGCTTTCACTGATTAATCAACAACAGGTCCCAACCCAAGCCCCACTTGGTCACCATATGGGCTAAAAGAGCTCAGAGACGGTATAAATAGCTGTTGTTTCTCTTTTGGCTACAGACCCTGAAGAACTTTTCCTCCCAGAATGAACTTTTGGTTTGTTTTTTGACTAGGTAAAAGAAGTCATTTTCCCACTCATTTCTTAGCTCTCCTTAATCACTGAACAGGCATTGCCTCAGTCAAACTGAGACCAGGGAAAGATCTTGGTTTTAAAAAGGCCAAGGTTCCCACTTCATTCAGAGGCATCTCCAGTGATCCTAATCTATATCTTGCCACTGGTCCCAGATGGCTCGTAGGAGAAAGTGAGGCTGGTAACTTTGTATGCTCCTGCCTCACTTAAATCCTATTCACTTGCAAGTCAAGAAATCACCTTCCTGATGTCATTGGTCCTCAGTGAGAACAAGGACAAACAACAACAACAACAACAACATCCTAGTATTCAAGTAAGCAGAATTGGCAAAAATTTGCATGATCATCCCTATTTTAAAATATTATCTTGATGCTGTACAGGCTCTGGGAAACCTCTTGAACTATCACTGAATCTTTCCACTTGATGAGGCATTTGCCTAAAGTCATAAATCTTTCATTATTGCCATGCCCAAATCTGTTACTCTTAACCTGGAGCCTAGCCCTTCATTGTCCAGTTACTTTACACCTTGGATCTTATAAAAATATCTGTACCCAAATCTGTTACCCTTAAACTAGCCTAGCCTTCCATTGTCTGTCATCTCCATCCATTTCCTTCTCTGGCTTGTTTTACAGGTGTTGAACTGAAGTAAACAAAGAGAAGCGAGTTGCCTAGGGTCTGATAATCATTAAACATCATATTTTGGCCAAAGTCTGAATTTATCAAACAGACTGCTTTGCCTTGCCTTAAAAATACTTTTTCTGTGTCAGCAACTCCAGAGACCAGATAAGGCTGGAAGTAGGTTTTAAAACAGGCATTCTGAGGTCATAAGTTCCAAACATATCCAGCTTTGTCTTTGCTCTCTGAATGAGTTTGGAGAACACCTCTCTTTATGTCAACAAAGCAGAAAAGACTTACTTTATGGCCCTTAAGGATGAGACCCTTAAATAGCCTTCAGCTATTTCCCACTCTTAATCCCATTCCTGGAGTCTGACCTCAGTTCTATCAAAGATCTCCCTTAGGCTCCTCCTCAAGAACCTTGCCAAACCCCTCCTCTAGACCATCTCTAAATCCTCCCACAATCTTTCTGTGTATAAGATCCATCTTGCCTCCATGAGGGTGCTGATATTAACCTAGTACAGACTCACTCTGGGTCAGATTATTCTGGCCCACTTGTCCAATACAAGTGTCACAAATACTTAGGCTTTTTAAGAGTTGTTCCATTATGATGAATCTTTAACAAACTTTGCTTTTCTCTGGTTGAGAGAATGTTGAGTCAAATTCATTCCACAGGACCCAGCATGTTCATATTTTGGGGTCTCAAGCACCCCTAAAGCTCAACAGTCTGATATATACAGAAAAAAATATTAAACTATGTATGCAGATAGTATTTTTAAATAAAATTTTATTGATGCATTTTGTTTTTTCCATCATTTTAAATTTTCCAAGCATTCTTCCCTCATCCTCTATGAGAGTGCCATTTCATTTAACAAATGGCATTAATTAAGGGGGGAGGGCATGGAGATGAGAAGACAAAAACAATCTGCAAAGCTGATCAACACATTGGAAAAATCTGAAAAATTAAGCCATGTATCTGTGTACCTTTGTAAAGGTGGAGAGGTGGATGTGTCTTCTCATATCTTATCATATCTTTTCTTTGGGTCCATGCTTGTTACTCAGAATTTCATAACAGTTTTTACTGTTTTGTGGTAATTCTTGCTATTTCCTTTGTCCTAAAGTAGTCGTAAAACCTGAGTGCAGAAGAGTAGGCAGAAGCAGTCTGGCTGGCTTCTTTAGTATAGTTAATTTCCCTACCATACAGCTCTCTCTTAGGAAAAAGGAAAATGCAAGAGAGAAATGGGTGTGAATCTCAGCACCTTCTCACCTCTAAAATAACAGAGGTTAGTCTCTAAAGGGTTGCACCATCAACCATTTTACAACAAAAGGTTACTAGCAGGCTGTAGGCTGTCTGTCCGTTCCTCCCTGGGGTTTACATGTGTCATAAGGATGTGGCAACAGATTGCCCCATTTTAACCCACATTGGCAAAGTCTGCACTTGCCATCTGTAAAACAATCTGTGGACCCTTCTGGGATGAGAAGGGGGTATGTACTGCCCCAGGGGAAGGAGGCTCACAGTATCCAAGTCAGGGGACCTGGTCATGAGTGTTTCTGGTCAAAAGGTGCTGACATCAGTCTGCCCTGGTTGAGGTGGCTTCTAGCCAGGCAGAGATTGATCAAGTAGACACTATTCATGTCTGGAGTCTCTGGGCTGGTGACTAACTGACTAGTCATGCCTCCTTTTGTTCCTACCAGGTATTGAATGGTGAAGTAGCAAAGGTATTTTCAGTCATGTGGTTGATAGTGTTTACAGGTATGGGGAACTCTCATTTCTGGAATCAATATTGGTATGACAGGTGACATCAAAAGGTATGAAGAAGTTTATGGCCAGAGGAGTTACGATGGTATTGGGCAGGAACAAGGTTCGGGAGTCATTCCTTTTTTTTTTTTTGTCCTGTTGTGTGCATTTCTGTGAGGTGAGATGGAGCTGTGAGGTGGGGCTTCCCTACCTAGCACTGTAGTTCCTGACACTGGAGTATTTCCTATTTAAACAAAATTAATCAAAACAATATTATTAGTTGTAAAGACAAGCATGAGCAGCTCTCCTTAGGACTGCTGCTGTGAATAACTTTAAAGTTCTGGTCACATAGTATAGTGAACTCTCTATTTATTTATTCAACAGTAGACTAAAGCAAAACATTCACAGAAGCCCAAGTACATCATTCACAACAATATGACATAACAATTTATTACTAAAATAGCCACAAATTCTTAAAAAAAAATATATATGTATATATCATTCAGTAAGTCACAATCTCAATCAATCAAAATAAAGTACCCTTCTAAAGTCTTTTTTTTCATTTTGATTGGAAGTTGGCTTCCAATCATCCTTAAGTGGTACAAAGGTCTCCCACCCTTAGGTCATATTGTTCTAATCTTGTGAGTCAGCACTAAGTACCCAAGTAAAGGTCCTTTAATCTTAACTTTTATCTAAACTCCATGGCTCCTTTTCCATTCTCCTAGCTCTTGCCTGACTTCACCCAACTGTCCCCTGGATTTATAAGTAGGTAGCTCTCAGCTCCTGTTGCAGCTCCTGTGCCAGTTCCCAGTGACTATTCCACTTCAAGCCCTTCACAGTTTTTGTTTCTGGAAAGACAAAACTTAACAGAGCCACAACAATATTTACACACAGTAAGCTTAGCAGAGTTACTACAATATTCACACACATTGCCAGCACTATCATCAATTCACTTTCTACTTGTGAAATCAATGCAAACCAAAAGACAGGACCTTTGTCTGAGAAATTAACACAGAGAAACAGACAGGGCTTCTGTCTAAGAAACCAAACACAAATCACCAGTAAGGTTCCAGGTCCTCTGAAAATAGCAGTAAAACCCTCCTTCATGACTTCTGTAAACATGCAGCAATAAAATCCTCTTTCCGGGCTTCCAAACCAGCAGTAAGGTCCCAGAACTTCTGTAACAGCAGCAAAGTCTTCTGTCAACCGACAGGTCTGACAAAATAACATCAATACAGACAGAACAGACAGACAGAGTGCTGGCACCACAGGCATCTTGTCTCCCAGTTCTGTTCTGTCCCAGTTTGTGCTTGAGCTTTTATATCCTCTGCACTTTCCTGTTCTACTCTTCCTCTTACATCCTTCTTGTTCCAGTCTTTTGCGAGTTCCTTCCACTGTGGGCTTCACAGGTTCTGTTTCTAACAAAGACTTGATATGATGACAGGTGAGGTTCAAAGGTACTTGAATAGCTGAAACAAGGAGTTAAGTACTTGAATAACTGAACCAAGTATGAAAGTGCTCCTTTGCTTGCCATTACATTAGTTCAAACATGAAACTATTATTTAATGAAAAGAGAAAAACTAAACAAAAATTATTATACCATAGATGCACAAGAGAACTATGAAAAGGATCATATTACAGTCCACATGCTAAACTGGATCACATTCTTCTATTTAAGCAATGGGGGACCTGGGGCACACAGAGAGATCTAGCAAGGAGTCATAAAAATAAGGATAGTTCATGTTTATGGGATAATTTACAACTCTGGGACTGTTGGCATTATGTGTTCATTTTCTTCATGAATATTCTATGGCACAAAAAACCTACTTTTCTGTAATAAATGTTTTTAAGATTCCCGCCACTGTTTTCCTGCTAGAGAAACCAGCATTTCTTCTGCTCTCAAATTAATGAAACAATGACAATTTCTTTTAACTGCACAATCACCCTTAAACCAGGGCTCAGTGTTACATTATTAAAGTGACAAGAATTTCCCTTAAATCAGAGAAATGCCAAGTTTCTCAGGATGGATTTCATGGGCAAAACAGACAAGGATAGCCATCTCTTCTCTCAACTGGATTCTGTCTCATCCAATCTGATCTCATCAGCTTATTATTAGAAAGATCAGTTTAAAAAATAGAGAGTTGGCTGGGTTCTGCATCTACTCCATCTGCTTTGATCCACCCCCTCCATTCATTTTTCAAAAGTTTATTTAACAAATTTCACTTGATACAACATATCTGGAAGGAAATTCCAATCCAGTGAAAGATTTAAATCAATGCCTCACAATTTAATATAAACATTAAGACCAAAGTCCTAGAATGTCCATATTGTTTCTGAAAATTATTCTCATTGACTTAAAAAGAAACAAACCTTAAATGTGCCTTATGTGAAGGTAAAGGAAATAAAGTAGCACATGCCAGATATTTTCCTTTTGAATCACACAGTATTTTACATATTTTTTTTAAATTCAGGTTAAGTATTGGACAAGCTGGTAGGGAGGGTCTGAGAGGTAAGATTGGAGGGGGAAAATTCAAGAGGACTGCAGCAAAATAATGACTTTGAAGTTGTAGATGTTTGTTGTGAGAAGCAAAAAAAAAAAAATAATAATAGCCTAGGGGGGCTAGACCAGTTTCTTTCTTTCTCTGTAGACCCAGGAATGGAAAGTGGTATAGATTGCTGAGGAATTCCTAGCTTTCAGCAAACCTAAATTTGGGTGATTTTTATCACTGTGAAATAGGATGGTTTGTTGTATGGGAAACAGAGGAGATTTGGAAAGGAGGGTGATGTCAAAACAAAGAAATCATCTTTTATCCAAAGAATTATCATAAAGAACGGAGAAATCTTGCAGGACTGTTGAAGAAGGACAAATATCCCGATATTTTTTTTACATATTAGCAAGAATATACATGGTAAATGACAATTTTATTTAACTAATCTACTTGTTCAATGCCATTCCAGTGAAATTACCAAAAAATTATTTTGTTGAGTTAGAGAAAAATAACAAAATTCATTTGGAAACAAAACAATAAGAATTTCAAAGAAACCAATATAAAAAATGTAAAGGAGGAAGATTTAACTGTACCAGATCTTAAACTATATCATAAGACAATAAATATCAAAACTATCTCGTACTGCCTAGGAAATAAACAGGTAGATCAGTGAAACAGAGTAGACACAATACATAGTAGTAAACCACTATAGGAACCTGGTATTTAACAATTGTAAAGACAGAAGTTTTGGGGATAAAAATTTATTATTTGATAAAAAAATTTGTTGTCAAAGCTGGTAAATAGTCCGGCAGAAATTGGACATAGGTCAATATCTTACACCATTTGCAGAGACAAGGCCAAAATGGGTTTATGACCTAGATATAATGGGAGAGATCATGAGAATATTTAAAAAAGTGGAACACATTGCCCAGGACACTTACGTATGGGAGAACAATTCATGAATAAACAAGAGATAAGAGAGCATTGTGAGGTGTAGATTGGATAATTATCCAAATTGGATGTTATCATCATTTATCATCATACCATCCTTGGCAGTGTCAAGGCTATTTGGAGCACTATGCCTCAATGTCCAATCCACTTCAGCCTCGTTTGACTTGAATACTTCTGCACATCTGTGTGCCATAGACTCTTTATCCTTTTTCAGTGCCAGTTTGATTTCATCTTTGGAATTGGGTTCAATGAATGCTTCTTCACTTGGTCTCCCTGCTTTGGTATAGATGAAATGGAAGCCTGATTTCCCATTTTGAATTTGGCGTTCTGAGGATTCTTCAACATCACTGACTGAGCATGACCAAGGCAATCCCTGGACCTTCCCCATGAAGCTTTATTTTCATTTGATGTTCAGCATCATCTCCTCTAGTCAGCAGCAGCAGCTTGATATGTGACTTTCTTGAGACTTGACCTCAGCATGTCTGCAAAGAAAATCCCAATTGCTTTCTTTTAGTTGACTCTCTAGAATTCTCTAAACAAACCATCTTGAAAGATGGAAAAGATTCATACACAAAAGAGAAAGAGAGAGAGAGAGAGAGAGAGAGGGAGAGAGAGAGAGATGGAGGGAGAGGGAGAGAGAATTAATTATTCCTCTAGTAAAACCTGGAAAGAAAGTCAAAACCCATCAGTTGATAAATGGCTGAAATAATTATGGGATAAGAAATGGGAAAAAATATTATTAGTATAAGAAATGTTGAAAGCAAAGGATTCAGGGGAACCTGGAAAGATTTATATGAACTGATACAGGGTAAAATGAGCAGAACTAGGGGAATAATTAAATAACTACAACACTGCTTAAAAAAAAACAAACCAATACAACCTGGAAGATTTGAGAATTCTGCTCAATGTAATAAGCAATAATGACTCAAGACTACCAATGATGAAGCAGGAAACTCCTTGCCTAATAGAAAGGTGGAAGACCTCAAGGGAAAACTGAGACATGTACTTTTGGACATGATCAATCTGAGTTCACTTTGCTTGACTTTGTTTATTTGGTTCTATGGGGAAAACTAGTAGGAGAAAGAAAAGGACTAGAGTCAATGATGTCAAACTGAAAAAGAAAAGAAAGGAGGAAAAGAAAAAAAAGAAATGAAAGAGGATCATTGTAGCATCTCACACAAAAATAGATAAAGAGCATAAAAGAAGTTTCAAGAGACACAGATAGTACAACTATGAAACTCATCTGCGCAATTTATTATGTACATTTGAAAAGAAAAGTTAGCTTAATTAAATGGAGATTTTTTTGTTTCATATATATTCCTCTTTCACTATTTTTTGTATATAAAAAGCCTGTGCTTGTCAATATTTGTAAAATTCAGAACAACCAAAAAGTTTATAGCTAAAATCTAGATCTTCCAGGTCAAAGAAAAAAATAGTGCAAGTGGCTAGAAAGAGGGCAAGAAACAAGGACTCATAAACAGGATCATGGAAGACTGTGTTGGAACTGATCGGCAACTGGAGTGAAGGATCTGACAGGTCTTTCCCATCACTCTGTGCCTCTTTCCCTCTATAATTACCAATCATTTACACACCATAAATTTTCTACATAAATGGTTGTTTCAATGCTGTTGACACAATTGAAACGTGGATATCTTGAGGGCAGGGACAAAGTTTTTGCTTTTCTTTGTATCTCCAGAACTTATCACAATGCCTAGAGCATGGTAAGAGCTTAATAACTGTTTATTGGCTGACTACCTGCCGTATGCATAGATAGGTACTGCCACTGAAAGCAATACGTGCTGGATCCTGTCCCGGGACCTTCCCAAGAATTCAGCTCCAGCCAATCTCAGGAGTCAAGAAAATCCAGAACATTACAGTCACGGAATAGAATCAAGACATAGCTCCTTTTCTGAGGGACTATAATCTAATGTGAGCATCAGTCTAACCACATGACAAATACCCAGTCTCTGGTATGATTCCATTCGGTTCAACTTTGTGACTTCACATATTACAAGTATTTAAATCACTGTTTAATAGATGACAAAACTGCAGGTTAAGTAGAGTAAGTAACTTGACAATGGTCATGAAGCTGTAACTGTTTCACAGGCATTGTTTCAAACCCCATATCTCTAATTTACTTCAAGTATAAACAGCCCATCTTCCAATTTTCACAGATTTGATAGAAAAAAGACATTTTCCCAGGAGGACTCTCACTTAGCTGTCCTGCTAGGAGGCTTCCTGGTCAGGAGCACAGCTCCAGCTGGAGTCCAGGTTCTGAGTACAGATTTCTCAAACTAAGCCAGTACTGGCCTTTTATATACTTGTCTCAAGTATGCCCTACCCTTTCCATTATTATGGTATGAATTGCCAACCTCAAAATAAATGGGGAAAATAGAAAAAAATCCCTTTCTCCTCCTTCACAAAGGACCCATAAGTGCTGGACTCTCCTACTTTCTCTGTGCTCCAACCTCATTTAGTTACATTTAATACCATTTGCTGCTCTTGGAGTACAAATTTAGTGTTCACACCTCAAAAACAATGAAAAGGAAATTTATTCCCTTGACTACTTGATCACATCAGTCTCCTAAGCACTTTCTAAGTATAAAGACAGAGGGAGACTATAGCCTTCATTGGTGAAAAGGCATTTTTAGTGAATATTCATATATTTCTGGAAGACCTGAGTACAGGATCCCAGCATCTAAGCATGCCAACCAGGACCCAAGCTTCATATTTTCTGATCTCTGCAATAGAAGATGACTCTCTACTAGAAGGTAGTCAATGCACCTTCAGTAGTCCCAGTCCATGTATCTGGGAAGTCACATGGGTCATTCAATGCAGCCAAGACCTCACAAGTCTACAAGGCCATAAGGTACTAAAGGGACAAACACAAGGAGAGTGGTTTCCCCTACTTCAGGAATAATCTAGGACAGGGATACTGAAGTAGAAAGATGAATTTCTGGGTTAGGCCACTGAATTTAAACTAAGGAAAGGGAGCATTCTGAAGATAGCCTTCCCAGGAAATACCAAGGAATGATGTGAATGGGTATAAAGTAAGGTGTACCTTCGAATAAGTATAATGAAAATTTCAAGCCTGAATATACAGCAGAGGCATACCTTTGCCCTACATTTTGCCAAGACATACTCAAACTATAATAATCACATTTCCATATTACTTTAAAGTTTGCAAAAGGCCTTTTACATTTATTTCATTTGTACCTAAAAAACCTTTGGGGTAGGTACAGTTTTATCCATTTTAAGGATGGGGAAATAAGCTGAAAGAGTTTAATTGACTTAAGTACCTAGCCCTGGTTTTCATAAGTAGTAATTGTCTGAAGCAGAATTGAAATTTCCCGTTCATGTCCTTTGACCATTTATCAATTGGGGATTGGTTCTCAATTTTGCAAATTTGACTTAGTGCAATATGCAGTATATATTTAAGAAATGAGGTCGTTATTAGAGAAACTTGTTTTCAAAAGTTTTAATATTATTTTATTGTCTACGGTACCATTTAGCAAAATGGTTTAATTAGTCCTATTTTTGCTTTTGCTTTTTCTGAGATCATGTTTACTGACCCTGGCTTTTTTGTAGTTTTTCTTTTTTTATTTAATATTTTCTCAATTACATGTAAATATATTTTTACATTCTTTTTTTTATCAAAGTTTCATTTCCAAATTATCTGTCTTTTCTCCTTCCCCCCTCTTCCCCACAGTAGGAAGGCATGCAATTTGACCCAGGTTATATATGTGTACTTAGGCAAAACACATTTCTCCATAAGTCTTGCTTTTTAAGAAAATACAGATGATGTGAGCCCTCCCTTCTCCCCCAAAGAAAAAAAACTCTCTTTGATATGCATTCAGAATAGCTGATCATGGAGTAATGATCTCTATCCCTTCACCATTTGCAAATATAGAAAGAAGGGGATCATTTCAAAACGGCTTTGATTGGCTGAAACAGCAACGTGGGCCTGGGCATCAACAGCATCCTTATATTGTCTATCATCATTGTCTGGGGGTGGAGGGGCTTCATCATGGATTTTACCACCATTATCATCCCTCCCCTTGTCTTCACTTTCATCATCTTCAGCAGTCTGGGATGCAGGTGGGAATGTGGAACACACAGAGACATTCCCCAAATCTCCAAATTGTTCTGGAATATATTGGGCTGAAAAGGCAAGATCCATGAATTCTTCATGAGAACTACACTGATGTGAACTACTATTGGTGTCATTTGAAGATGACATGGCAAGATATTGGGCCATAGTAGAACCTGAAGGTATTTCTTCATTATATTTAATTTGGTTTCTTGATTCATTCTCTGTTTGCAGTTCTTCTTCCCCTCTCATTTCCAAAACTTGTTCACTTCTTTCTACAGGTTCTCTAGGTGTTAGCTCAAACAGAATTTCCATCTTCCAGGTTAAAGAAGCAAAAGAAACCACTATGTATTCCTTTTTGCAGGAACTGGACTGTGAAAGGGAAGAAAGAGAGTGGACAGTGTCAAGAGGAGAGAGAGGTAAGTGGTCTCAAAATTTTATTAAAATTATGTGAAACTAATATGAATATTTTACATGATATCACATACAATTTATATAAAATTCCTTACCATTTTAGGGAGAACAGACAAGAAATTAAGAGGGACAAAATTTGAAACTCAAAAATGTTATGTAAAAAAATGAATGTTCAAAATTGTCTTTATAGGTATTTGGAAAAAAATATTATCTAATGGGGAAAACTGTGGAAAAAGTCATGGCATAAACGAATTAATGCAATTATCATTACTTTTTAAAAATTACTATAAAGTTTCTTTATTTATTAAAAAGAAAAGCCTTTCAGTATATTTTCCTTCTGTGTTGCTTTAAAACAAGTGTCTTTCCTCCATCCACCACCCCAAAAAGTTGGTTGGCAGTTGAGAATACCCTGCTCTGTGGAATGCTCCCTACTTATGAATTCATTGAAACCAATAAATGGAAGCAGTGTATATGCATATGTATGAGCAGGCATATATTCACACATACATACACATATAAATGTGTCTAATAGTAACCATTCCAAAGTTTGGAGGGGGAGGGAGCTGAGAAGAAGAAAAAGAAATTTCCTTGAAAACTTTGTCATATATTTGAAAGGAATAGCAAGTTGTATGTAATGGATCTGTAATTTCAGGTGCAATCTTGTGTTTTTCTATCCCAATTTGTTATGGAAATGCTTGTTTTTATTTCTTAAGTACACAAGAAAATATTATATATACATATATATATATTTTAAGAAGCTATATACATTAAATAGCTAACCCTTTTGCTTTAAGGCCTTGCCCCCTTATCCTAGTGTAGATCATACCTTGTCAGACCCCAACCTTGGGTGTCTCTAATCAAGGGTCCCAATTTTGCTCCTTTTCTGTTACTGCTAAATGAAAGTGGAAAAAGTCACAAAATTTGTTGAGTGACTGATTGCCTACTTATGCCTACTTGCATAAGTAAGTCCCACTAAGAAAAGTAGTAAGTGCAGGATCACTCCTGAATGTTTTGGTTTCTAGGTCAGGGTAAAAATCTGACCATAGTAATAGAACAATGATCATGTCATAAGGACTCATATAAACTCCATATTCTATTGATTCCTACGCCCTGTAAAAGGCCAGCTCTCCATTTTCATAGATCTCTAAGAAAAAAAGCAATTTTCCCAGGAGAAAAACTTACCTTGGATGTTCTTCTAGGAGACTTCTCAGGCAGGAACAGAGCTCCAGCTAGAATCTAGACTCTGAGCAGAGACTTCTCAAACTGAGCCTGTACAGGTCTTTTATATTCTTTTCCTCTCCAGGTTCTCCTGCCCTTTGCCATTTACATAAAGAAGGTGTGAATTCTAACCTGTCAGGAGTGGTCCAGTAGACCACTCCTCAGAAACAATGAAGAGAGAGTTTACTCTTTTAATGAGGAATTAATCCTAAGCACCTACTAAGTTTAAATAAAGGAAGGCTCCAACCTTCTTTCAAAGGAACAGTTTCTAGTGAAAGTCTTACAAAAGGATTCCAGTGTCTGAGTAAGCCAACCAAAATCCAAGTTCTACTTTTTCTGATCTTTGTAGTATTATCTACCAGGAGGGAGTCAAAGCCACCTCGGAGTCTCAGGTCCTGGAGCGGAAAAGTCACATGGGCAGCCATGGGATCAAACTAACTGTTGAAGGGATCATCTGATGGGGGAAAATATATTAATAAAAATTTACTTGAAAAAAGACCATTACCCTTGTAAGTAGCATTGTTTATTACTTATCATGGTGGGAGGTCAACAGTTGTCATACAATATACACATTTTGACACTTTTTCAATGCATCCATCAATTGAAATGAGTTTTTATTTTTCTCTAAAAAATACAATAAGTTGTATAGGAAGGCCCTCTGGGAAGGAGAGGAGAAAGGATACTTGGAATAACTGTGGTTATAATAGGAAAAGAAAATATCTATAATTTTTAAAATTTATTTATTTATTTTTACTTTACAACACAATTTAGATGTAAGGACTGATACTATTATCAAACTGGTAGAGCTAGGAATAATTTACCTGTCAGATCTATGGAGAAGGGAAGAATTTGTTGACCAACAAAGAGATAGAGAATATCATGAAAAACAAAATGGATAATTTTGATTACTTTAAATGGAAACTGTTTTGCACAAACAAAGCCAGAGCAAACAAAATTAGGAGGGAATCACATTTAGTAGGTACTTAGAAGACTAGTATGATTAATTCATCCAATCAGTGAACTCTCTCTTCATTGTTTCTGAGGAATGATACAATCAAAGGGTTTTCATGGTTAAATGTTAATTAAATGAAGTACTAAGCAGAGAGCTGAGAGGTAACCAAGAACTGAGGGGTGGTGGTGATTGGTGAGGTGGAACGAAGGGATTTTTCTACTGGACCCCTCCTGACAGGTTAGAATTAACACCTTCTTTATGTAAATGGAAAAGGGGAGGAGAACCTGGAGAGGAAAAAGAATATAAAAGACCAGTACAGGCTCAGTTTGAGAAGTCTCTGCTCAGACTCTAGATCTCAACCTGTGGGTTGCGACTCCTTTAAGGGTCAAATGACCCTTTCACAGGGGTCACCTAAGACCATCGGAAGACACATATTTCTGATGGTCTCAGGAACCAACACACCACTCCTCTATCCGTCTCCAGGTGCATGCCCACATGCAGATACACCCACATATGAGTACTCGGAGTAATGACATCATCGCACCAACCCTATCACGTACACCCCATACAAATACAGGTGTTTGTGACAGGGTTGGCACCATAATGTACTTAGGTAGACCAGTCACACATGTGTAGAAAGCAGCTACTGTGTAGAGAGCAGCTACTCTGTTAAAAGCAGCTACCATATTGAAAGCAGCTACCGTATTGAAAGCAGCGGTATTAGAGGTAAAATGACACTTCATGAATTATAATTACTGGGTAAATATAAAATCATGTATTGTAAAATCATCAACTACTGCAAAAAAAAAATATCTGTACCATGGGAACTTAATCTGGATGCTGATCTGTCTTTTTATATTCAGCTGTGGTTGATGTGAATACTGCCCCCTTGTGATAGTAACAGGTACATAAAAAAAAACACAGAATGGTAAATCATAGGAAACTTTAACGAACTGTATTGACTGAACTATGCCATGTATCATCTTTTGTATTATTAAAGCTATTGTTATATATTATTTTCATTACCAAACCATCCCATGACAATGGATCGTGTAGAGAAGAACATTAAGAAAATATAGTAAGGATTTTTTACAGTATGCTTTTACCTCAGTAATTACAGCAGGAATTGAGAAATCACAATGTGTTATTTGTTGTGAAGTTCTACCAGATGAATCTATGAAGCCAAACAAACTAAAACACCATTTTGATAACAAGCATCCGAGCTTTACCGGCAAGGATACCAACTATTTTAGAAGCAAAGCTGATGGACTCAAGAAAGCCAGACTTGATGCTGGTAGCAAGTACAATAAACAAAACATAGTAGCTGTTGAACCTTCATATTTGGTGGCACTTGTAATTGCCAGAGCTATGAAACCTCACACCATTGCTGAGGATTTACTGTTGCCAGCAGCCAAAGACATTGTTCGAGTTATGATCAGAGACGAATTTGTTATGAAATTGAGTGCAATTTCCTTATCTAACAACACTGTCCGCAGAAGAATAGATGACATGTCTGCTGATGTTCTCGATCAGGTAATCCAGGAAATTAAATCTGCTCCACTTCCAATATTTAGTATCCAGCTTGATGAATCTACAGATGTTACAAATTATTCACAGTTACTGGTTCACATGAGGTATATTAATGATAGTGACTTTAAAGATGAGTTTCTTTTTTGCAAACCTCTTGAAACGACAACTACTGCATGTGATATATTTGACAGAGTTGATTCATTTCTGAAAGAGCATAAGATCTCTTGGGAAAAGGTTTGTGGTGTTTGCACAGATGGTGCTCCAGCTATGCTAGGATGTTGATCTGGATTTCAACTTTTGGTACTGAATGAGTCACTAAAAGTCATCGGAACTCACTGTATGATTCATCGGCAAATATTAGCAATGAAGATGCTGTCACAAGAGTTGCTAGAAGTAATGAAAAGCGTCATAAGTTCTGTCAGTTTTGTAAAGGTGAGCACTTTAAGCAGTCGACTGTTTTTGCAACTGTGCAACGAGTTCGATGCGCCGAACAATGCTCTGCTATTTCACACTGAAGTGAGATGGTTGTCAAGAGGAAAAGTTTTAAAACGTGTTTTGAGCTTTGAACTCAAAACGTTTTTTAATCAGAAAGCAAGACCACAGTTCGAAACACTTTTCAGTGATAAAAGTGAACTGCAGAAAATAGCTTACTTGGTTGATATCTTTGCCATCTTGAATGAGTTAAATTTATCACTGCAAGGACCAAATGCAACATGCCTCAATTTGTCTGAAAAGATTTGATCATTCCAAATGAAAATTCAGCTTTGGCAAAAAAAAAAAATTGGATGAAAACAAAATTTACATGTTGCCTACCTTATCTGCTTTCTTTGAGGAACATGACATTGAACCAGACAAAAAAAATTATGATGAGAATTTCTGTGAAAGAACACTTATACATGCTTGCAGACAAAATTTCATTGTACTTTCCAAATCTACCTGACATCCCATTTGCACTTGCCAGAAGCCCATTTACAGTAAAAGTTGAAGATGTTCCTGAGACAGCACAAGAGGGGTTCATTGAACTTATTAACAGCGATGCAGCGAGAACTGATTTCTCTACGATGCCAGTTACAAAATTCTGGATCAAGTGTTTGCAGTCAAGACTCGGAGTGATGACATCATTGCACCAACCCTATCATCTGAGACTGTGTTGCGCCGCCTTCTTCCATTTCCAACAACATATCTTTGTGAAACAGGGCTTTCCAGCTTGTTGGTTATCAAGTCTAAATACAGAAGTGGACTTGTTGTGGAAGATGATCTTTGTTGTGCTCTTGCAAAGACTGACCCAAGAATTTCTGATATGGTGAGAAAGAAGCAATCTCAACCTTCACACTGATGTTGGCTTTTTATGCATACTGTCACAAAATGTAGCAATGCAGTTTACTGTTATTATATTAAGACTGTTACCCATGCTACACCATACTTCAAGACAAAATTTCATTTATTTATAGTTAGAAAGAAATATTTCACAATGTGTAATTACATATTGTTTTTGTGATTAATCACTATGCTTTAATTATGTTCAATTTGTAACAATGAAAATACATCCTGCATATCAGATATTTACATTATAATTCATAACAGTAGCAAAATTAAAGTTATGAAGTAGCAACAAAAATAATTTTATGGTTGGGGGTCACCACAACATGAGAAACTGTATTAAAGGGTCACGGCATTAGGAAGGTTGAGAACCACTGGTCTAGATTCTAGCTGGAGCTCTGTTCCTGCCTGAGAAGTCTCCTAGAAGGACATCCAAGATAAGTTTTCTCCCGGGAAAATTGCTTTTTTCCTTAGAGATCTATGAAAAAGGAGAGCTGGCCTTTCGAGGGGAGTGGGAATCAATAGAATATGGAGTTTATATTAGTCCTTATGACATGATCATTGTTCCATTACTATAGTCAGAATTTTACCCTGACCTAGAAACCAAAACACACAGGAGTGATCCTGCACTTACTGCTTTTCTTAGTGGGACTTACGCACTCAGTGGGCAGTCAGTGAGTAAACAAATTTTGTGACTTTTTCCATCTTTATCTAGCAGTACAAGAAGAGGAGTAAAATTGGGAGCCTTCATTAGAGACACCCAAGGTTGGGGTCTGACAAGGTGTGATCTACAACAGGATAAGGGGGCAACGCCTTACACCAAAAGGATTAGCTATTGAATGTACTTAGTTTCCTTTTGACAAAAATTTTTAAAAAAATATTTTATTCTAAACTGAAGAAATAAAACAAATATTTTCATTATAAAGTGGGAGAGAAAAAAGAGGATTGCAGAATGGCAGATCCATTATGTACAACTTGCTATTCCCTTCAGACATACCACAAAGTGATTTTACGTAAATTTCTTTTTGTTATTTTGCTTTCACCTGAATATTGAGATGGCTGCTATCAGACACAAATCTGTGTGTTATGTATGTATGCTTATGTATGTATATATGTATATATGGCTGCTCATACTTATATATCTACACAGCTTCTAATGATTTGTTTCAGGCAATTCTTAAGTAGGCAAGCCTTCCACAGAGCAGGATATTTTTAACTGCCAACTGGCTTTTTGGGGTGGTTCCTCCAACATCTTTTATATTGAGAACTCTCTTAATTGCTTTAAAGCAACACAGAACAAAAAACAATGCAGAAGGAAAATGTACTGAAGGACTTTTCTTTTTAGTGAATAAAAAAGTGATAGTAATTAAAATTGATAATTGCATTAATTCCTTTCCACCATGACTTTGTCCACAGGTTTCCCCATTAGATAGAATTTTATTTCTTTTCAAATAAATTTAAAGACAATTTCAAACATTTTTTAATATCAAATTGCATCCTCATTTTTTTCTGTTTTTCCTTTCTGTCCACCCTGAAATGGTAAGAAATTTGATATAAGTTGTATATATGCAGTCATGTAAAACATACACCCATATTAGCTTCACATAATTTTAATGGCATTTTGAGGCAACTTGCCTCTCATTCCTCCTGAGATTGTTCATGCTTTATTTTTTTCTCTTTCACAGTCCAGTTTGGGCAAAAAAGGAATACATAGTGGTTATTTTTGTTGCCTCAAACTGGAAGATGGAAACTCTGAGCTAACAACTAGAGGAGAGGTTCTCAACCTGTGGGTCGTGACCCCTTTGGGAGTAGCCTAAGACCATCAGAAAACACTTATTTCCTACGGTCTTAGGAACCGAGACACTACTCCTCTATCCTTCTCCAGGCAGGTCCGCCCACGTGCAGATACACCCACATACAAGTATTAAAGAGTTGTGGCATTAGGTAGGTTGAGAAACACTGAACTAGAGAATCTGTAGAAAGAAGTGAACAAGTTTTGGAAATGGGAGGGGAAGGAGAAGAACTTCACACAGAGAGTGAATCAAGAAGCCAAACTAAATATAATGAAGCATACCTTCATGTTCTACTCTGCCCCAATATCTCTCCATGTCATCTTCAAGTGACACCAACAGCAGTTCATATCAGTGTAGTTCCAATGAAGAATTCATGGACTTTCCATTTCCAACTGAATTTGTTCCAGTACAATTTGGCAATTTGGGAGATGTCCACATTCCCACCTGCACATAAGATTGCTGAAGATGATGAAAGTGAAGACAAGAGCAGTGATACCAATGCTGGCAAAATCAATGATGAAGCCCCCCTGACAATGATGACAAACAACATGAAGATGCTGTTGATGCTCAGGCCCACGTTGCTGTGTCAGCCAATCAAAACCTCTTTGAAATTAACTCTTCTTTCTGTAGATGCAAATGGTAGAGGGATAGAGATATTTACTGCAGAATCAGGCACTTCACTTTGAGAACTTGTAGAAGATAAGCCTAAACCCAGCTCATTTGGTGGATACACTTAAGGCCTGAAATGGAAGTTGTGTCATCTGTGACTTTCACCTTTGGAAGTAAGCAAGAGCCTATCTACCTTGTGGACATCAAATCACCACTTCCAGAACCTCTCCTCAGAAGTTACCACCACCTCTGTCAACTTCTTCATTTGGCTCTCCAGTGACTGAGCACTACCTTCATGTTAGGGTCCATGCAGCAACACCCTCTATTTCTTGAACACCACCTTATCAAACTGAGCCATGAAGGTATATCCTTGATACCTGTAGGAATAATGGACTTATGCCAGCAGTTAGAGCAGTACCAACTGCCCAACCCATTGCCATTTTTCCCATCTGCTTTAAAACACATAGAGTCCTGCCTTCTAAAGACTGAACAACTTCCTCATGATCAACTCAGCAGTCAATCAGGTCCATGAAATGCTTCAGCAGAGGATTGTAAAAGACAAAAACAAAAAAACTAACAAAAAAACACTTGTCTCTAGATCTGCCTTTCTATCAAGTCTGGAGCAACCTGAAGCAGCACCTCTTCTCTGGCCCCTCTCATCACTCAGTTTTCTTTGTAGAGGAGGAATTCTTCAGGGCAGCATGGCCAATTTCATATAAACAAGGCTTTTTGGATCCATTTTGGAATGGATCTGAAAAAGAGATGTGAGAAGATACCTCAGCCCAATTTTGTTGCTGAATGGGGAGGCCAATGGAAGTGTGTATATTTGCTGCCTTTTTGCTGTATTAAATACTTTTGCTGATTTTTTTTCATTTTCCAATTTTTTCCCCTCCATAAGTATCATTTATGTGGAATGTCTCTCTAAGTGTATGGAGAAGGTATACTGGGATAAATTCTGGTTATGAAAAAAAAAGAAATAAAATGTGCTTTAAAGAAGGCTATCATCTTGTAAATAGTATGATTGAATTTTTTTTCTATGTATCTGACAATGCTGTGCAAGTTCAACTAACAAGGGGTTGCAGTCACATATTTCATTTGGAGTGCAGTGCCTCAGAGGAAAATTATTTCCCCAGCCCTTTCCAGGTACAGACAATGATGCTCTGGGAGTAAGTCTCCAGAAACTGAACCCCTAGGGACTATGATAACTTACTTTAAGTCACTCCTCAATGTCTACCATACTTTCATTCTGATAGACCTTTCTCATTTCCATGATTTTCAATGCATAGCTGTCACTGATCAAAACACACTATTTATCTGCCACTCACCAGGGATTGCTAGCACCCTTATTAACATCATTCCCCTCCACCTGAGTTCTACTAATGTCCCATTCTGTCCACTATTCCACTGTACTCTCTGGAATATCTGCTCCATAGACAACATAGCTTTTACCTTAAGCCTTCTTCCTCCTCATTCAGTTTTCTTGCACTTACAGAGACATGTCTTTGAGTTTCACTCAATCCATTTCTATGAGTCAAGCAAGATTCTGGTAGCTAATATTCTCTTCCCTCCAGAGCAGTTTCATGCTTTCCTCAAATAGTATCCTGCGTAATTATTTTTCTCTTTTCCCCATTGTTCTCCTAATACTAGTAGTCTTCCACATAAATATTATATTGATACTTCCTGAAACACCCTGAACTCTCAGGTTTTTAACTTAACTCATTTCCCATGGCATACTTCTCCAAAAGAATTCAGTTACTCTCAGAAGTGGACATACCCCTAATTTTTTTTCATCTACAAGTATAGTGCTCCACATTCCAGCTCCACATGCTAGCAATCCTTGGTCAGTGGGGGATAAAGAATATGGTTTGATAAACATGGAAGTGGGAAAGGTATAACTGGGTGAAAGTATGGCAGACATTGAGGAATGAATTGAGGTAGTTTGTCATAGTCCCTAGGGGTTCATTTTCTGGAGACTTACTCCCAGAGCATAGGTCTGTTTTGGTGGAGGGGGGGGAAGGAATTTTTCCTCTGAGACACTGCACTCCAAACGAAATATGTGACTGCAACTCCTTGTCAGTTAAATTTGCACAGCATTGTCAGATACATAGAAAAACAATTTCAAAAAAAAAAAAGAAAAAAAGAAAAACAATTTCAATCGTAATATTTACAAGGAGTATAATCTTCCATAAAATATATTTTATTGCTTTTTTTCTCGTCAATAGTATTTAACCCAGACCCTCAGAGAGCCATTCCACAAAATAAATGATATTTATTATGGAGAGTAAAATCGGAAAAGGAAAAATAATCAGCAAAAGTGATTAATACAGTAAAAAGTCTGTAAATATATTCAAGCCACTTCCATTGGCTTCCCATCTTGGCAAAAATAAAACAATTGGGTTGAGGTGTCTTCTCACGTCACTTCTTTAGATCCATTCCAAAATGGATGCAAAAAGCCTCATTTATATAAAATTGGCAGTGGTACCCTGAAGAGTTACTCTTCTACAAAGAGAACTGTGCAATGAGAGGGGTCAGACAAGAGATGCTGCTTCAGGTTGCTCCAGACTTGATGGAAAGGCAAATGAAGGGACATATTTTTCTTTTCTTTTTCGTATTTTCTTTTTCTTTTCTTTTCTTCCTTTTTTTTTTTTTTTTTTGAACAATTCTGTGCTGAAGCATTTCAGGGGCCTGGTGGGCTGTTGAGTTGATCATAGAGGAGGTTGTTCAGTCTTAGGAAGGTATGATTGGTTTCATAGTGGTGGTGGTGAGCCAGTAGAGGGTGGTGTTGCACTGCCCTAAGATCCAGGCAGTGACCAGTAACAGGAGGGTCAGGGGAAGAAGTTGGCAGAGGTGGGGACAACTTTTAAGGACAGGTTCTGGAAATGATGACTTGACCACAGGGTAAATAGCCTCGGTTACTTCCAAAGGTGAAAGTCACAGATGACTCATCTTCCATTTCAGGCTTTAAGAGTATCCTCTGAAATGAGCAGGGTTTGGGCTCATCTTGCAAAGTGCCCCAAGTAAAGTGCCTGCACCTGGAGCAAGGATCCATTTCTCCACTGTTTGCAGTTACAGAGAGGAAGGTAGTTTCATAGTGACTGGCTGAAACGGCAACGTGGGGGAATCAGTTTTTTCTACAGATTTTCTGTTGGTCAGGGTGAACATAGCTTCCAGGTTGAGAAAAACCTGTTGTATCTTGAAAAATTCCTGCTTTAGGAAGAGGACTGAAGTAGTAAGGGCACTGAGACTTCGGTCAAGAGAAGCTACTATAGATTTCTCCACTGGGATGTTTTCAAGTCACTGGTGAATTTTTCAGGGGTCTGACCAGCTTCTGCACTAGTCATACTGTGGTTGGTACTAGAAGATGGTCATGTACCATGAAGCGTGCAGGAAACATAGCATAAGGGTGGGGACTTGGACCTGCTCTAACTGCTGGTGTTATTGGTAGTAAGAGTAGGTTCAGAGGCCAGAGATCAGTCCTTATTAATCCACAATTTATACAGGCACCAGGGCCCTATGTGCATGCTCAATTTTCCTGATGTTGCTGGTTGAACATTAGAAGAGATTGAATTCCCACAGGATACAGGTGATGACTAACAATAAGAAAAACAAGAGAAGTAGGCAGAAGAAACCCCAATGTTGAGAAAGGGGTTCTGAAGGTTGTAGGGGTAACTTGACGACCACAGGGGTATAAAGTGCTTGGTCAGCACCATACTGCAAAGTTAGTGCTTGTAAATTATCCATTTCAGGCCTTCAGGAGCCACTGGAATTAGGTGTGAGTCCTTTTTGAGCCAGTCTCCAAAGAGCTTCGCCTAGTCCTGGCCCAGTGATTTCTATTGCAAGAATGCACCTGGAGAGGGAAAAGTTAAAGTCAAAAGTCACTTTGAGTCGGTGAAACAGCAATATAAACCTGGGGTGATTGGCCTTTCCTTGTCTGATGTATATGGGGGTCCTAACTAATGATGTCTCCATTAAATGGTGACCAGAATGTTCCCCCTCCTTTATCCCTTATTTCCTGATCATTGAGAAGTGGATAACATCATTATACAGCTCTTCCTACAGGGTAGCTAAACTTAGCTTCTAGAATGAGAAAGTGAAAGCAGCTACTGAAAGGTCGTTTTTTCTAGGATTTGGAGGGCAAAAGGGAAGAAATTGATGAGGATTATTTAAGGAGGTTAGAGGCAAATGCTTTCAAAATTATATGGGAAATATGGTGAAAGGTGAAAAATAACCATCAACTCCTTGGTATTAATTTTTTTCAAAAATTTAAGAATTAAGAAAATCTTTATATTTTCCTAAAAGCTGCCCTTAAAGAGGTCAACAGAGCTGTAGAGACTGTGACCATCATTCTCCCCACCACCAACCCCAGCAAAAAAAAAAATCAGGTTGAGGACTGTGAATACCCCCTGCTCTATGGGAAGGCTTGCAGACTTATAAAATCATTTAGGTCAATGAATGGAAGCAGTGTTGTACAGTGGAAAGAATCTTGGAGACAACTCAGATACAGAGGGGCTAGGTTTGCCTCTAGCCCTACCTGTGATCTTCAGCAAGTCATCCAAAGTCTCAGCCTCTTAGGGTCATCAATAAAATAAGGGTGGTTGGGTTAGATTGGCCTCTAAAATTTTTCTGAGCTCTAGGGCTCCAAATCTCTGATCTTGCAATCCAGGAGTCAGTAAAATAGCAAAGTTCCTTCTGCCTCCTCAATTCTTGGGTCAAATTAATATGCTCTTGCATCCATGCAATGAAACCGAAGAGATATATTTTTAGACATTTAAGAATATAATTCTGAAAATGGGTCTGTAGGTTTTACCAGATGAGCAAAGGGATCCATGATACAAAGAAAAAGGTATGGAGGGGTTAAATTGGAGAGGACTGTGCCAAAATAATGGCTTTGAAGTTGTAGAAGTTTGTTGTGAGAAGCAAAAATAGTGACCTAGGGAGGCTTGAACACTCTTTCTTCCCCTACAGGCCTAGGAAAGGAAAGTGGTATAGATTGATGAGAGATTCTTAACTTCCAACAAAGGTAATGTCAGGTGATTTTTATAATTGTAAAATAGGATGGCTTGTTGTATGAAAGAGGAGATTTGTAAAGGGAAGTGATATTAAAGCAAAGAAACAATCATTTTTCTAAAGAACTATCACAGAGAATCAGAGAAATCCTGCAAGACTGTTAGAGAAGAACAAATATCCTGATGGGTTTTTTTTTTTAAGTTAGCAAGAATGATGATTTGCAGGCTCTGGGACCCCCCATTGAGCTCTCCTTGAATATTTGAGGTACAGGCTCTGGGAAACCCTTTGAAGTCTGATTGAATCTTCCCACTCTATGAGGCATTTGTCCTTGTCCTCCATTCTTCAGCAGCTGTGCACGTGTCCATTTTTCCCAACATAACCAGACAGGACCAAGAACCTGAGTTAAGACTGAGTACCTAGCTGTTTGATCTAATGGGACCTGAGAGGTCAGGCCCACAAAAACAAAACAATACACAAAAAACACCAAAAAAACCCCCAAAAAACAACCATACCTCCAAGCTACTTGGAGAACCAGAAGGCAATAGGGAAAGAGAGAGGCTTACATACCTTCCAGTCCCAGCTGGAGAAAAGCTTGAGATTAGCAGTGTTTTCTGGTGTCAGGGAACCATAAAAATGAAGAGGTTTACCCAAAGAGGGTTAGGGTTGCCTGACACCCCAAAATACCAACATGCCGGGTCCTGCTGAAAAAATTTGACTCAAGTCTTCTCAGCCAAAGAAAAGTAGTTTATTGAAAGATCATTTAAAGTTCACCATAGGGGGTAGACTCTTAAGGAGCCAGTCTATGCTAAGGCATTCTGTGGCTCTCTCACACCACAAGGAGGGAAGACGAGGTCTTATATACAGATGAATCTAGGGGTGGTCTAGAGGAGGAGTTTAGGGAGGGTCTTCAGGAGGAGTTAATGAGGTCAATGCAAGAGTGGATTGATATTTTGATAGGCTCAAGGGTGGGAAGCAGATGGACCATGGAGGGCCAGGCTAGTAACAGAGGTTTGGGCCCAGCCACAATGAAATACTTATGGCCTCTGCAAATGCCTCATCAAGTGGGAAGATTCAATCAGACTTCAAGGGGTTTCCCAGACCCTGTACCTCAAAGATTCAAGGAGAACTCAAGGGGAGCTCCCAGAGCCTGCACCTCATCAAGAATACACATGGTAAATGACAATTTTACTTAACTAATCTTTCTTATTCCATGCCTTCCAATTAAATTACCAAAAACAATATTTTGTTGAGTTAGAAAAAATAACAAAATTCTTTTGGAAAATAAAAGAACCAAAATTTCAAAGAAACCATTATAAAAAATGTAAAGGAAGGAGGTTTACCTGTACCAGATCTTAAACTATATTATATGGCAGTAATTATCAAAACTGGACACAGTGCACAGTAGTATATACTTATAGGAACCTCCTATTTAACAAATGTAAAGACTTGGGTTTGGGGGATGAGAAGTAAGAATTAGGTAAAAAAAAATGTTGAGAAAGCAGGAAAGCAGTCTGGCAGAAAGTGGACATAGGTCACTGTCTTGCATCATTTACCAAGACAAGGACAAAATAGATTTATGACTTAGATATAAGGGGAGAGATCACAAGAATATTAGAAGAATATGGAACATATTACCCATGAGACTGAACAGATGGGAGAGCAATTCATGAATAAACAAGAGATAAGAGAGCATTGTGAGATGTAGATTGGATAATTATCCAAATTGGATGTTTTCATCATTTGATTCAAAAAACAAGCGTAGGAGGAAGTGCTATGGTTGTACCCATTTTACACTTAAGGGAATTTAGGCAGATAGAGATTAAGGCTGGGTCACAGGGTCACACAGCTACTAAATATAAGAGGCCTGAATAGCAGTTTTTTTTTTCCTTCTGAGGTTCTGTACTTCAAATTAAATATGATTTTAATTGCCAAACAATTTACTGACACATCCAAATTAGTCTAATAAAACCTCACAATTTTAAATGCTCTCCCAATCTTCTCTCTATTCCCAATCTTATCCTAGCATTCAGGTAAACAGAATTTGCATAGATTTGAATGGCCATTCATATTTTAAAATATTACCTGATATTTACAGAGAAAATTACAAGTAAAATTATTTACAAGGATATTAGTCTTTTTAAAAATAATTTTTATGGATATGATTTGTTTATTTGATGACTAAAATTTCTCAGTGTTCTTCTCCCATCCTCTATTAGAAGGGCCTTCCATATAACTAATATTTATTACAGAGGAAAGAAATCAAAAGGAGAAAAAAAAATCAAACTGATCAACACATTGAAAACATCTGCAGAAATATTCAGAGTACCACGACAATTGTCCTACCACCTCTGTAAAGGAGCAGGGTGGGAATGTCTTCTCAAATTTCTTCTTTGGGTCCATACTTGTTTATAGGACATTTGCAGTGGTGTCTTGAAAAATTCCTCCTCTAGGAAGAGGACTGAGTAAATATAGCAGCAGATAAAGAGAAGCTGTTTCAGGCTTCTCCAGATATGATGAAAAGGCAGATCTGGAGAAAGGCATTCTTCAGAAGCTATTGGCAAAAACTCTTCAGGGTCTTGACTGTTCTCTGAATTGATCACGGAGGAGGACTGGTGTTGGAAAACGAAACCTCATGTACCTTACGGCAGGCAGGAAACATGACAGTATATTGAATAGTTGTTGCTATTCTAACTGCTGGTGCCATTAGTAGTTTAACTGCTGGTGCAGGAGCAGGGTCCAGAAGTCAGTCTTTATCAGTCTCTAATTTGTAAGAATCTGAGTATACATGCATTTTATGGTGTTGGTGTTGAGTCTCTAGGAGCAATTTCCATAGCATCACCTGATGAATAAAAGCAAGAGAGCCAGGATAGCATGGAGAAGAAGGAGCAACATCTGGGTTGGGGTTCTGGAAGTGATTGGATTGAATTTATCACCATAGAGTAGTTCGGTGCTTGGTTTTCTTCATATTCCAGTGTCAGAGCCCAAGGGTCTTTTGTTTCTTGTTGAACAGTATCAATGGAAATGGCCTGGATTTGGGCTCTTCTTGTATGAGTCCCCAAAGTGATGTGTCTGATCCTGGGACAATGATTTTTATTTTACCACTTGCACCTGTAGAGAGAAGGGTTAATGTCAAAGTACCTTTAGTCAGCATGGCAATCTGGGCCCAGTCAGTTGCTGCTCAACCCAGACCTATTTTGACTATTAGATGTAACTTTATTCTCCTATCAGGGGTCTCAGCTAATGACTTCCCCTTTATCTGGCAGCCAGACTCTTTACTCCACCTCCACCCTTTGAGACTGAAGGGATGATGAGAGGGAAATATAACTTTTTTTTCTTCAGTATTTCTGTGGGTTAGCTCAAAGAAAGCTTAAAGATGAGAAAGAGGAGTCAGTTATTGTATGTTTCTCTCTCTAGAACAGTGGTTCTCAACCTTCTTAATGCCACGACACTTTAGTGCTTGTATGTGGGAGTATCTGCATGTGGGTGGACCCACCTGGAGATGGATAGAGGAGCAGATAGAGGAGTGGTGTCTCGGCTCCTAAGACCATTGGAAATGTGTGTTTTCCAATGGTCTTAGGTGACCCCGTTTAACCCCCAAAGTGGTCACGACCTGCAGGTTGAGAGCAGAAGATGGATTGTAAAAAGGAAAGAAATAGAGGATGGAGCATTTGAGGAGAGGGTGCAGTGGATTGTGTAAACAAAATTGTGTGGAAAATGTGAAAAGGAACGAGATATAATTATCATTAATTTCCTTAATTTTAAAAGTATGTTTCCCTTGCATTTTGCTCTTGTAATCTCTCTCTTTATTGGTGGACATGAAAGACCTGCCCTGTATGAGGGGCCTGAATGAGATTGTCCAGAGCAAAGAAAGCTTCAGATTTTCCTGGAGTCCTTTTTGAAGCTTTAGTCACTTCTGGCTTCCAGTTTTATGAAGGAAGATGGATGAGACCAAGCCCGTATGAAGTTGAAAACACCAGAAGAACTGGTAGAGCAGCTGGGGGGTAGAGTGGATATAGCAGGATACTTTGAAGTCAAGAAGACCTGAATCCAAATCCAGCTTCAGAGCTTTCTAGCTGTGTGACCCAGGGAAAGTCACTTGAACCCTGTGCTGGTTCCAGTTTTCTCATCTGCAAAATGTGTTGGAGGAAGAAATGGCAAACCACTAGAGTATCTTTGCCAAGAAAACCCCAAATGGGAAGACAAAGTGTTGGACATGACTGAACAACATCAATATTCTCAGTCATGTTTCTATTTCCAGCTTCCTGTACTTGGGGAACTTCCCCTTGGGTGAGATCTAAGACTCTATCTTTCTCTCTTTCTCCCTCTCCCTCTTTCCCTCTCTCCTTCCCTCTCTCTCTCTCTCTCTCTCTCTCTCTCTCTCTCTCTCTCTCTCTCTCTTTCTCTCTCTAGAACTGAGTTTCCTCACTGTCAATGAGAAGAGATCCTCTGCTCTCTATTGTCTGGTTTGTATATTCTCCTGTGTATACCTTCTCTAATTTCTATTTGGTTACTAGTTTGGAAAAATGGGTTTTCTTGGTTAAGAGCCATGTGTGTCCATTTGGAACTAACTGACAGTTGATAGGAAAGGGGTCACAGCTTAGATATATCCCTTGGAAACTTTCTTCCCCTGCCCCAATGAGAAAGCCATTTGATGTCCATCCAAAGATGGAATCTTTGTATCCCCAGCACTTTACTCACAGCTTGGCAAACACTAAGTGCTTAATAGATGTTTGCTGACTTCCTGCTGAGTGCATTGGTAGAACCTGGCAATGAAAACTATTGCTTCTGGATCACTCCAGTGCTTTTAGGCGCTGGTTCAGGACCTTCGCAAGAATTTGACTACACCCAATCTCCCTAGCCAAGATGATTGAGACCAATATATGACAATCAGAATCAGGACATTTCTCCCCTTCTGACCTGGTCTGATCTAACTTTAATATCAGGACAACTTCAAGAGCTATTGCCAGTCTCCATGTATTAACACATTTGATCCTGATAGTCTACCTGTTTTAAGATCTTATAGATATTAAAATCATGAGCAAACTGAATTTTAAACAAAGTAAGAAACTTCATGATGATCATAGAGTTATGACCAAGTCACAGGCACTGATGCAGACCCTATATTTCTAGTGACTCCAAGTTCTCACAGGCCAACTCTCTCCCAGATTTGCAAGAAAATGGGCATTTCCCCAATAGGAAACCTACCTTTGATATCTTGCTAGTTTTCTCAGTCAGGAACACAGCTCCAGCTGGAATCCAAGCTCTGAGTAGGGATTTCTCAACCCAGAGTCACTATTGGGGGTTTACAAACTTTTCCCAGACACCTCCACCCCTTTTCCATTTATAGGAAGAAGGCGTGAATTGCAATTCTCACAATGAGTGACTTAGTAGAAAAATCCCTTTGTCACCCCCCTCACTAGGACCACCCCTCACAGTTGCTTAGATTCCCAGCTCAGCCCCTCAGTTACTTACTTTGAACTCTGAGTGTGTCAGTGTGCCTCCTAAGAAATGTGAAGAGGGAACTTACTCCCTTCATTAAGTAATCATTGCAATCTTCTAATTTTTTACAAAGTGTAAAGTATGGCAAACCCTGAAAATCAATGACCAAAGGGCCTAGAGGTTATACACCAACCCTGTTAACTTTGGAAAATAAAATATAACCTAAGAGCTAACAGTGATTATCAGAAAAAACTTCTTTATTCCAATTGGAGGAGGGAAAATAGACACTCTGATCCTAAGAAGACCCACTTCAGGGAGGCTGTATAATTATCATGAAGCAACAATGAGGCAAGTTTGCTTCATAGCTAGGTTTCATGAACAGGATTTGGTTCCTGCAGGTTCCTGCTTTTACCAACTCAGGGACCACTCATGGCTGGTGTGAAACAGTTCTTGGCTTTTGTTGCAGCAGAGTTCATTCAGAGTGTGAGTGTAAAGAATTGCTGTTATGCCAAGCTCAAGGCACAGCTTGCTTATTCTACCTTAGTTCTGGAAAACAGGATATCTACTAATAGTAAAAAGATAGGAGTGGTATTGGCAGGGATCCTGACAGTACATAATAAGTGTAAGTATTACTAAGTGTTAAGTATAGGACAGTTAGGTGGTACTGTGGATTGAGTACTGGGCCTGGAGTCAAGAAGACTCACCTTTCTGAGTTCATATGTGGCCTCAGAGATTTACTAGCTGTGTGACACTGGACAAGTCACTTAATGCTATTTGGCTCAGTTTCCTCCTGTGTAAGATGAACTGGAGAAGGAAATAGAGCATCATTTTCATGGGGCTGCTGTGCTCAGGCCCCCACATTAAGACCATGTCTCTGGAAATAACCCAACCCCACCATCCCCCCCCCCCCTTTACAGGCACACACAAACCTGACCCTATAATTCCTTTGTTATTCATACAGATGGAGGGGTGCTGGCCCAAGGACTGTCTCTGGTTCCTACCCAATGACCATGCCTCTGGCAAACCTTAGGATAAATAGAACTAGCTTCTCCCCTCAACAAAGCTGTCTCTGTTGACTCCCTGAATTTTCCCATATATCCCAGCAACTCAGTACCCTGGCTACTTGCATATACTGACCACTCCCTAATCCCAACCCACACCACCTAATTAACATACTTGATCTTTCTTTTCCTGTCCCTTTTCCATATAAGCATTAGCATCATCCTCATCAACTTGCAAGTTTCCTAAGGCACTTCATCTGCCTCATTGGTGTTACAATAAACTTCACCACATGACTGGAAGATGGTTTGTGTCTGTGAATTCATTCCAGGAGATGCAGCCCTGTTCCCTGACATTTTGGGGGCCACAGCATCCCTAAATCTTATCAGTACCCCTAAACTGCATCAAGGTAGGTAGGAGATCCCGCTGTAGAATGTGCTCCTGCTGAGGATTCTTGTCATAGACCTGGTCAGCTATTCAGGGATATGAGAGGGAAAAAAGTTGCCTGAGTTTCAGATGGCCACCTGACAAGTTCTAAGGTCTTTTATCCCTCAAGTTTTATGTGGAAGAAGAGGTGAAGCTGTGTCATCAGGAAGGAGCCAGGTCTGAGGGAGAGCAATATGGTGAAAGGAGAGAGTAGAAGAAAGCATTTAAGATGGAACCTAGTTTGTTATGTATGGAAGAGACATCTCAGGGAGCACAGGGGAAGGGGAGGACATTGGGATGGCTTGGATTGAAGCAGCTATTAATAAGAAATTTCCCTGATCAGTGGGGGATATAGGATGTGGCTTGATCAGTAGCAGCCAAGGTTTCAGAACTGTTGAAAGTAGAAGGGTATACCAGGGTGAAAGGAGGTTTATTTTGGAGCAATGAGTTGAGATAGGTTTTCACACATCGCAGTCCCTACTGGCTTCAGCCTTTGAAGAGTCCTCCAAGAGCCCTAACATCAGAGTCTAGCTGGAAAGAGAAGGGGGGATGGGAAGAAGAGACAGCAGGAAGAAGTTGAGGACTAGGAAATAAGTGTAGAACGGTAGAATTTCCTGGGAGAAAAGACCAATAAGCTTTTCTGGCCCAGTGAGGCTAGGTTGCTCCTTTTCTTCCCTTGCACGCCCAGGAGAGGTAACAAAAGTTCTGTGCAATGGCTAACTTTCTTTCTTTTTTTTTTTTAATTTTATTACATACAGTTTATTCCTTTTTATCACGTCTATGCAAAAAAGAAAACACAAATAACACTGTAGGTAGAATCCAAGCATGCTTGTATTGGGAGGTGGTAGTGGGGAGATTTTTAGGTGGGAGTAGAAGGAGGCCGACTTCATTATGGTAAGGTCATATACCTAGAACTTAGTGAAATATAACAGGGACAGAAGGAGTCAAGGTTACTAATAGGTTGGGATTCAAGAACTAGTTTTGATTTTGTAATATACACTTAAGAGTGCCTCTTAGATATATAAGATGTGCTGCCATCTTGACAGATGCATAACTAAGAGGTAGAATATCTGCCACTCTGATAACCATAAAGAGCTTTGCCACTTCCCAAACTTTCTTTTGGAGTAAGATAAAAAAATCTTAACTACCAATTTGAATGTGGAACATCACAGTAGAGTCTGGTCCTTTTCTTTCTTTCTTTCTTTTTTAAATGACTTGTTTATTTACTTTTAATTTACAAGATTCACTTTCACATTCACTTGAGTTTCAGATTTTCTACTCCCCCCCCCCCCCAGCACCCCATGGTGGCGTGCAATTATGTATAGGATCTGCAAATACTTTCACATTGTACCATAGTTTGGTTATATAGAAGGGTTGTAACCAATGAGTGATCACTGGGAAAAAAAAGCAAAACCAGACATGAAAGAGAACGATAGCGTGTTTTGCTTTAGCCTCCATTTAAACTATAGTCTTTCTATATCTTTCTCTGAGTTTAGATATCTCCTTCCATCCTGAGGCTTGTAGAGTTGCCTCTTTAGCTGTGCGTTGTTGAGGATAGTCCAGTTTATCAAGGTTGGTCATCATATGTACGATGTGTCTGTGATTGTGTACAGGTTTTGCCTGGTTCT
>CM053588.1:80370359-80380502 GCA_028646515.1 Pseudochirops corinnae | reverse complement strand
TATATGAATGTAATGGAATACTATTGTGCTATAAGAAATGGGAAGGAGATGGACTTCATAATTACCTGGAAAGGCTTATACAAATTGATGCTAAGTAAGAAGAGCAGAACCAGGAAAAACTTGTACACAATCACTGACACATCGTACATATGATGACCAACCTTGATAAACTGGACTATCCTCAACAACGCACAGCTAAAGACAACTCTACAAGCCTCACGATGGAAGGAGATATCTAAACTCTGAGAAAGATATAAAAAGACTATAGTTTAAATGGAGACTGAAGCAAAACATCCTATCATTCTCTTTCATGTCTGGTTTTGCTTTTTTTTCCCCAGTGATCACTCATTGGTTACAACCCTTCTAAATAACCAAACTATTGTACAATGTGAAAGTATTTGCAGATCCTATACATGATTGCACAATACCATGGGGGGGCAGGGGAAGGAAGGGGAGAAAATCTGAAACTCAAGTGATTGTGGAACTGAATCTTGTAAACTAAAAGCAAATAAACAAATCATTCAAAAAAACAACTAGTGTCTTTGATAAAGGACTCATTTCTAAAATATATAGTGAATTGAGTCAAATTGATAAGAACACAAGGCATTCCCCAACTGATAAATGGTCAAAGGATATGAGCAGGCAGTTTTCAGAAAAAGAAATGAAAGCTATCTATAGTTATATGGTAAAATGCTCAAAATCACCATTGATTAGAGAAATGCAAATCAAAACAATTCTTAGGTACCTCATCACGCCTTTCAGATTGGTGAACATAATAAAATAGGAAAGTTATAAACACTGGAGAAGATGTTAGAAAATTGGAACACCAATGTATTGTTGGTGGAGTTGTGAACTGATCCAAACATTTTGAAGACCAATTTGGAACTATGCCCACAGGGCTATAAAACTCCATATGTCCTTTGAGCTAAGCAATACAACTTCCAGGGCTGTATTCCAAAGACGTCATACAATTCTGAAAAGGACCCACATGTACAAAAATATTTATAGCAGCTCTTTTTGTTGTGGCCAAGAATTGGAAATTGAGGACATGCCCTCACCCCCCCCCTCTCCCCAAGAAAAGGGTTTTACATTGTGCTAGAAACCAAAAGACACTGGAATGATCCAGCACTGATTGCTTTTCTTAGTGGGACATAGTTAGGCACTCACTAGGCAGGCAGGCAGCCAACAAGTTTTGTGACTTTATTGACCTTCATTTAGTACTGCAAGAAGAGGTGCAAAATTTGGAACCTTGAAGAGAGACACCCAAGTTTGGGGTTTGACAAGGCATGATCTACAATAGAACAAGGTGCTGGGGACTTAAACCACAAGGATCATATATATTTAGTACTTTGAACTTAAGAAATAAAACAAGCATTTCTATAACCAGCAGGCATAGAAAAATAGGATTGCATCTGAAATTTCAGAGTTATTACATACAACTTGCTACTCCTTTCAAATATACCACAAAATTATCATGGAAATTTCTTTTTTTCTTCTCCACCCCCTCCTTCAAACTTTGAGATGGTTTGAAACCACTTGACTTTCCTTCCTCTAGAGATTATCTACTCTCTTTTTCTTGGCTTTCACATTCCACTTCCAGCAAAAAAGGAAAACGTGGTGGTTGCTTTTGCTTCTTCAACCTGGAAGATGGAAACTTCAAGCTAACACCTAGAGAATCTAAACAAAGAAGTAAACAAGTTTTAGAAATGGGAGGAGAAGAAGAACTGCACATACAGACACAGATTTTAGACACAGATTGCTATGTGTATGTATGTATATATGTATACATAGCTGTTCATAAACATATACATGCACTGCTTCCATTGATTGATTTCAATGATTTCATAGGTAGACAGCATCCCACAGAGCAGGGCATTCTCAACTGCCAACCAACTTTTTGGGGTGGTAGAGGGAGAAAAGATACTTCTTTCAATATCTTTTATATTGACCTCTTTCTGCATTGTTTTAAAGCAACCCAAAAGGAAAATATACTGAAAGGCTTTTATTTTTAATGAATAAAAACTTGATAGTAATTTAAAAAAAACAATAATTGCATTCATTACTTTATGCCTTGACTTTTTTCAGTTTTCCCTCATTAGATAGTATTTTTTTCCAAATACATTTAAAGACAATTTTTGACACTCATTTTTTATACAAAATTTTTGAGTTCCAAATTTTGTTGTTCCTCTTCTTTCTGTCCTCCCTAAAATGGTAAGGAATTTGATTCAAGTTGTATATGCGTGATCATGTAAAACATATATCCATATTAGTTTTACATGATTTTAATGAAATTTTGAAATCACTTGACTTTTCCTCCTCCAGAGATTATTCACTCTCTATTTCTTCCCTTTCACAGTCCAGTTCCAATAAAAAAGGAAAATATGGTAGTTGCTTCTGCTTCTTCAAGCTGGAAGATGGAAATTTTGTTTGAGCTAACACCTATGGAATCTGAACAAAGAAGTGAACAAATTTTGGAAATGAAAAGGGAAGAACTGTACACACAGAGAGTATCAAGAGGTCAAACTAAATATAATGAAGCAATAATTGCCATGTCATCTTCAAGTGATACCAATAGCAGTTCATATCAGTGTAGTTTTCATGAAGAAATCATGGACCTTCCATTTCCAACCCAATTTGTTCCAGTACAATTTTGAGATTTGGAATTCTCTCTGTGTTCCACATTCCCACCTGCATGACAGACTGCTGAAGATGATGAAAGTGAAGATAAGAGTAGGGATGGTAATGGTGTTGAAATCAATGACGAAGCTACCACTGACAATGACGCTAACCAATATGAGGATGCTGTTGATGCCAAGGCTCACATTGCCATTTCATCCATTCAAAGCCAATTTGAAGTCAACCCCTTCTTTCAATGGTAGAGAGATAGAGATCCTTACTACTGGATCAGGCATTCTGAATTCAGGTCAAAGAGACTTTTTCTTTATTTGGGTGGGGGGAGGAGAAATTTGATGAAAAGAATGCTAAAATTGTTTTTACATGTAATTGGGGAAAAAACTACAAAAAAGCCAAGGGTAGCAATCATGATCTCAGGAAAAGCAAAAGCAAAAATTCACCTAATTAAAAGTGATAATCAAGGAAACATTTTCCTAAAAGGATAACATAGAAAATGAAGTAATGTTAAAACTTTTTGAAGCAAATTTCTCTAATAAAGATCTCATTCCTTAAATATATACTGAGTATTGAACTGAGAAAAATTTATAAAAATGAGAGAAATTCCACAATTGATAAATGGTCAAGGGATGTGGACAGGCTGTTTTCCGAGCAAGAAACCAAAGTTATCTATAGACATATTTTTTTTTAAATGCTGTAAATCACCATTAGAGAAATACAAATTAAAACAACTCTGAGGAGCCACCTCACACCATCAGAAATGACTAATATTAGAGGGAATAATAGGAAAAGAAGTACAGTAATAAATAGTGGACTTGAGAACTGGTCTAACCATTCTGGAAAGCATTTTGGAATTATGCCCAAAGGGTTATGAAACTGTGCATCCCCTTTGACCCAGCAATACTAGGTCTATATCCTAAAGAAATTCAAGGAAATATGTATTAAAATATTTACAATGGGAAGGGAGTACAGGGGCCCTTGCGGAGCCACAGGTGGAGGAGCAGCAGAAGCCGGGGCAGGATGTGCAGGACAGGGGGGCACCTCGAGGAACAGCCACCATCTTCCCCACACCCCACCCTTACTTCATCCTCCAGAGCCCCAGCAGGCCCCTACATGGCCATGGAGGCCAAACCTCAGCCCTGCCTTCCCGCTGCCACCACCACTACCACCGCCAGTGCTCCACTCAGAGCATGGGGCCAGGCTCTGGGAGGAGCAGGAAAAGATGGTTACTGGCTGCCAAGAAAGCCAGCTTTGGATGAAAGTGGAACATGACTGTGAGGCTCTTCAAGAAGGACTCAATACATTGCCTCATAAACTCTTCACCACAACAAAAAGAGTTGTTACAGATATTTTTGTATGTGTGCATCCTTTTCCCATTTGTATGATGTCTTTGGCATACAGCCCTAAAAGTAGTATTCCTGGGTCCAAGGGTTTGCACATTTTTACATCCCTTTGGGCATAGTTCCAAATTGTTCCCTATAATGGTAATTAATTTAAATTTGAAGATCCTTTTTGTTCTTGCAAGTAAGCAGGTACTTAGCCTTTAGTAACTAATCAAACCTCTGTGAAAGAAACAGAAAGTGTGAACTCTTGCCTCCTGTTGCTGACATAACAGGAAGGTGTTGGCTAAAACAGGAAGACAATGCTGTGTGTGTATAAGAAAAACCCCAGAGAGGCATAGTCAGAATTTCTTGGGACCAGAATCTGGTGAAGGCTGAAGAGGAAAGCCCCTCCACCTCCCATATCCCCCACTCCCTCCACTCCCCTCAACCACCACCCCAGGCTGGAGAAAAAGATTTTGATTTTGAAAACCTGAGAGGAGTGATTTTGATTCCAGAAGCCAGCTGAGATTTCTTCTGGGTCCTAGGGCCAGGCGAACTGCCAGAGGACTAAGGAGGTATGGCTGTGTTGCCTGCATTCTGTCTGTTTTGATGTTGTTTTGCCACACTCATCTACTGGTGAAGGACAGTGCTGTTGTTGCAGAGGTCCTGGAACCTTGCTGTTGGCTCAGAAGCCCTGAAGAAGGATTTTCTTGTTGTACATTTACAGAAATGCTGGAAGAGGGTCTTGCTGATGTTTTCAGGGGTTCTGAGACTGTTCTGCAGGCAGAGAGTGAATTGATAAGGACACTGGCAATGTATGTCCTGGCTTTGTTAAGCGTTGTCTCCCCAGGACCTGAGATTGCTGAGAAGGTGCTTCAGGTCAATATGAATAAAAGAGCTCTCCTTGGGTATTGAATGCTGTGATGAAATTGTAGTTTACTGGTGACCTAGTGGTGGGGGGTTTGTGTATTTTCTCATGATTGAACTTAGTGTTTAATGATACTTAGAAACTGATTGCTAAATAAGTAACTGATTGAGTTAACCTAGTTGCCCCATGAGTGGAAGACTGATTATTGTACTTTGAGATGACTGAATGATTGAGTAAGGAGGCAAATCTCCTTACAGATACCAGATGATTGTTCTTTGTTCTAAATATTGTGACCACTTTGGTGAAAACGATTTGGCCATTTCAATGATAAGCTGTTGAGAATACAATATTGTGATTTTCTGTGATAAGTTGTAATACTGTGAATGCTATATCTTGATTTTCTGTGAATGTTTTGCTTTGGTTTATTATGGAACAAATAGAGTGTTCACTATACTGTGTAATTAGAACCTTAAAAGCTGTTCACAGTAGCATTCTTTTGGAGAGTTGCTTGTGCATGGCATTATATTCCCCAAAGTGGCTAGATCAATTCACAACTACACCAACAATGCATTAGTGTTCCAATTTTCCCACATCTTCTCCACCATTTATATTTTTCCTGTTTTGTCATCTTAGCCATTCTGACAGGTAAAATATGGTACCTCAGAGATGTTCTGATTTGCATTTCTCTAATCGATAGTGAGTTAGAACATTTTTGTCATGTGCTTATAGATATCTTTAATTTCTTTCTCTGAAAACTGCCTGTTCGTATCCTTTGACCATTTATCAATAGGGGTATGACTTGTATTCTCACAAATTTGACTCAGTTCTCTGTATACTTTAGAAATGAGGACTTTATCAGAGATGTTGGTTGTAAAAGTTCTTTCCTAATTTTTAACTTCCCTCCTAATCTTGTTTACATTGACTTCATTTGTACAAAAACTTTTCAGTTTAATGTAATCACAGTTTTCCATTTTGCATTTCGTAATGCTATCTCTTGTTTGGGCACAGATTCCTCCTTTCTTCATAACTATGTCCGGTATACTATTCCTTGCTCTTCCAGAATGCTCATAGTATCAATCTTTATATCTAGATTTTGCACCCATTTAGACTTTATTTTGGTATACAGTGTGAGATATTGGTCTATGCCCAGTTTCTGCCATACTATTTTCCAGTTTTCCCAGCAGTTTTTGTCAAATAGTGTTTTCTTATCCCAGAAATTGGAGTCTTTGGGTTTATCAAACAGCCGATTACTATAATTATTGACTACTGTATCTCATGTACCTAATCTATTCCACTGATCCACTACTCTATTCTTCAGCCAGTACCAAGTAGTTTTGATGACTGCTGCTTTATAATATGGTTTAAAACCTGATAAGGCTATTACATCTTCCCTAGTATTTCTTTTCATTAATTTCATTGATATTCTCCACCTCATTCTTCCAGGTGAATTTTGTTACTATTTTTTTTCTAGCTCTATGAAATAATTTTTTCATAGATTGATTGGTATGGCACTAAATAGATAAATTAATTTAGGTAAAATTGTCATTTTTATTATATGTGCACAACATAGCCCTGGACAACTGGTGTTTTTCCAGTTATTTAGATATGACTTTATTTGTATAAAAAGTGTTTTGTAATTGTGTTCATATGATTCCACAAGATTGTTTTGGCAGGCAGATTCCCAAATATTTTATGTTAGCATTCATTTTTACAAGGTTTTTAATTTCAAATTTCTCTTTCTCCTTCCCTCTCTTCCTACCCTTCCGTCTTCTGAAAATGGTTGGCAATTTGATATAGGTTATACATGTGGTATCATGGAAAACATGTTTCCATCCACAGTTGTGAAAGAAGAAACAGATAAAAAAAACACAAAAAAGAATAAAGTAAGTGAAAAAATATGCTTCAGTCTGCATTCAGAGTCCATCAATTCATTATCTGAATATGGAAAACATTTTTCATGAGTCCTTTGTACTTATCTTGGATTATTGTGTGGCTGAGAAGAGTTGAGTCATTCAGAGTTGATCATCACATAATGTTGCTAATACTATGCACAGTGTTTTCCTGGTTCTGCTCATTTCACTTTATATCAGTTCACCATAGTCTCTCCAGGTTTTTTCTGAAATCTGCTTCTTCCTTTCTTATTTTACAATAGTACTTCATTACATTCATATACCACAGCTTGTTCAGTCATTCCCCAATTGATGGACATCCCCTCAGGTTCCAATATTTTGCCACCAAGAAAAGGGCTGTTATAAATATTTTTGCACATGTAGGTCTCTTTCCATTTTTCATGATCTCTCTGGGATACAGACCTAGTAGTGGTATTGCTGGATCAAAGGGTATGCACACTTGTGTAGTCCTTTGAGCATAGTTCCAAATTGTTCTCAGGAATGGTCAGATGAATGTTCAACTCCACCAACAATATATTAGTGTCCAAATTTTGCCACATGCTCTCTAACATTTATCATTTTCCTTTTTTGTCATATTAGCAAATCTGATTGGTGATAGTACCACAGAGTTGTTTTAATTTGCATTTCTCTAGTTAAAGGGTATTTAGAGTACTTCTTCATATGCCTATAGAGAGCTTTGAGTTCTTCATCTAAAAGCTATCTGCTTATATCTTTGACCATTTCTTAATGGGAAAATGGCCTGTATTCTTAGAAATTTGACTGGGGGGAGGGATGGAGCCAAGATGGTCAAGTAAAAGCAGGGCCTTGCTAGAGCTCACCCTTAAAGCCCTCCAAATACGTATTTAAAAAATGATTCTAAACAAATTCTAGAAATACAGAAGTAAAAGCAGGGATTTGCTTGAACTTGCCCCTAAACCCCTTCAAATACCTATAAAAATGGCTCTAAAGAAATTCTAGAGATAGAGAATCCACAAAATGACAGAGTGATACACATCTCCAGCCCAAAAAAGCCTGGAAGGCTGACAGAAAGGGTATATGACACTGGACTGGGACCTGAGTACAGTCCAATGTGATCTGCACCGGGACCAGATGTGACCAGAGCAGGTCTCAGGGAACTGAATTGGTGGCAGTTAAGATGATTTCCAGAATTCTCAACCCCTAAATGCCAAGAACAACGTGGAAGGTCAGTTGAGGAATTCTGTAGGACCTGGGTGAACTCCCTTGTTATGTCTCCCTTTCTGCTAATTGTTATTCTGAATTTATTGAAACAAATTTCTCCATCATGGCTCTCAATTTCCCTCTTCTTCTGCTAGAAGATAATCTAGTGCTACTATTTTTTGCTAGGGTCTTCTACAATCAATTTATTTTCCTGCATTTGTTCCATGTCAAAAGGCTTTCTGGAATGTATGGATCACCTAGATTTCATAAGTCATATGTTACAAAATTTCTGTGGAAACAAAAGTTTTAATCATTCCTCACAGTATCATTATAGTATTTATGTGAAATGCCCCTAATGTGAGAAAAACAGTGGGAAAAAGGAAAAACATGACTCAGGCACCATATAGTTGAGGGAAAAATAAAACTGCTCTGGAGATGAATGGATATTAGTTACCAGTATCTTGATTTGATGATAGAGATAGATTGAGTGAAACTCAAAGACATGTCTCTGTGAGTACAAGAAAATTGAGTGAGAAGGAAGTGGGCTTAAGGTAAAAGCTAGTTTGTTGTCTACAGAGCAGATATTCCAGAAACTACAGTGGAATACTGGGCAGCATGGGACAGTGGGAGAACTTAGGTTGAGGGGATGATGTTAATAAAGGTGCTAGCAATTCTTGGTCAGTGGGGGTTAAAGAATATGGTTTGCTAAACATGGAAATGGGAAATGTATAACTGGGTGAAAGTATGGTCGACATTGAGGAATGAGTTGAGGTAGTTTGTCATAGTCCCTAGGGGTTCAGTCTCTGGAGACTTACTCCCAGAGCATAAATCTGTTTTGCTGGAAGCAGGGGGGTGGGGAGTTGGTGGTGGTAATTTTTCCTCTGAGGCACTGCACTCCAAACGAAATATGGGACTGCAACTCCTTGTCAGTTAAATTTGCACAGCATTGTCAGATACATAGAAAAACAATTTCTAAAAAAAAAGAAAAAAAGAAAAACAATTTCAATTGTAATATTTACAAGGAGAATAATCTTCTATAAAATATATTTTATTTCTTTTTTTCTCATCAATAGTATTTATCCCAGACCCTCAGAGAGCCATTCCACATAATAAATAATATTTATTATGGAGAATAAAATCGGAAAAGGAAAAATAATCAGCAAAAGTGATTAATACAGTAAAAAGTCTGTAAATATATTCAAGTCACTTCCATTGGCTTCCCATCTTGGCAAAAAAAAAAAAAACAATTGGGTTGAGGTGTCTTCTCACGTCACTTCTTTAGATCTATTCCAAAATAGATGCAAAAAGCCTCATTTATATAAAATTGGCAGTGGTACCCTGAAGAGTTACTCTTCTACAAAGAGAACTGTGCAATGAGAGGGGTCAGACAAGAGATGCTGCTTCAGGTTGCTCCAGACTTGATGGAAAGGCAAATGAAGGGACAGATTTTTTTCTTTTTCTTTTTTTTGTATTTTCTTTTTCTTTTCTTTTTTTCCTTTTTTTTTTTTTTTGAACAATCCTGTGCTGAAGCATTTCAGGGGCCTGGTGGGCTGTTGAGTTGGTCATGGAGGAAGTTGTTCAGTCTTAGGAAGGCATGATTGAGTTTCATAGTGGTGGTGGTGAGCCAGTAGAGGGTGGTGTTGCACTGCCCTAAGATCCAGGCAGTGACTAGCAACACGAGGGTCAAGGGAAGAAGTTGGCAGAGGTAGGGGCAACTTTTAAGGACAGGTTCTGGAAATGATGACTTAACCACAGGGTAAATAGCCTCGGTTACTTCCAAAGGTGAAAGTCACAGATGACTCATCTTCCATTTCAGGCTTTAAGAGTATCCTCTGAAATGAGCAGGGTTTGGGCTCATCTTGTAAAGTGCCCCAAGTAAAGTGCCTGCACCTGGAGCAAGGATCCATTTCTCCACTGTTTGCAGTTACAGAGAGGAAGGTAGTTTCATAGCGACTGGCTGAAACGGCAACGTGGGGGAATCAGTTTTTTCTACAGATTTTCTGTTGGTCAGGGTGAACATAGCTTCCAGGTTGAGAAAAACTTGTTGTATCTTGAAAAAATCCTGCTTTAGGAAGAGGACTGAAGTAGTAAGGGCACTGAGACTTCGGTCAAGAGAAGCTACTATAGATTTCTCCACTGGGATGTTTTCAAGTCACTGGTGAATTCTTTAGGGGTCTGACCAGCTTTTGTACTAGTCATACTGTGGTTGGTACTAGAAGATGGTCATGTACCATGAAGCATGCAGGAAACATAG
>CM053588.1:80355539-80370259 GCA_028646515.1 Pseudochirops corinnae | reverse complement strand
AGAGTAGGTTCAGAGGCCAGAGATCAGTCCTTATTAATCCACAATTTATACAGGCACCAGGGCCCTATTTGCATGCTCAATTTTCCTGATGTTGCTGGTTGAACATTAGAAGAGATTGAATTCCCACAGGATACAGGTGATGACTAACAATAAGAAAAACAAGAGAAGTAGGCAGAAGAAACCCCAATGTTGAGAAAGGGGTTCTGAAGGTTGTAGGGGTAACTGGATGACCACAGGGGTATAAAGTGCTTGGTCAGCACCATACTGCAAAGTTAGTGCTTGTAAATTATCCATTTCAGGCCTTCAGGAGCCACTGGAACTAGGTGTGAGTTCTTTTTGAACCAGTCTCCAAAAAGCTTTGCCTAGTCCTGGCCCAGTGATTTCTATTCCAAGAATGCACCTGGAGAGGGAAAAGTTAAAGTCAAAAGTCACTTTGAGTCGGTGAAACAGCAATATAAACCTGGGGTGATTGGCCTTTCCTTGTCTGATGTATATGGGGTCCTAACTAATGATGTCTCCATTAAATGGTGGCCAGAATGTTCCCCCTCCTTTATCCCTTATTTCCTGATCATTGAGAAGGGGATAACATCATTATACAGCTCTTCCTACAGGGTAGCTAAACTTAGCTTCTAAAATGAGAAAGTGAAAGCAGCTACTGAAAGGTCATTTTTCTAGAATTTGGAGGGCAAAAGGGAAGAAACTGATGAGGATTATTTAAGGAGGTTAGAGTCAAATGCTTTCAAAATTTGAATGAAATTATGTGGAAAATATCATGGTGAAAGGGGAAAAATAACTATCAACTCCTTGGTATTAATCTTTTAAAAATTTAAGTATTAATAAAATCTTTATATTTTCCTAAAAAGCTGCCCTTAAACAGGTTAATGGAGCTGTAGAAATTGTGACCATAATTCCACCCTCCATCCCAGCAAAAAAAAAAAAAAAATCAGATTGAGGACTGTGAATACCCCCTGCTCTGTGGGAAGGCTTGTAGACTTATGACATCACTTAGATCAATGAATGGAAGCAGTGTTGTACAGTGGAAAGAATCTTGGAGACAACTCAGATACAGAGGGGCTAGTTTTGCATCTAGCCCTACCTGTGATCTTCAGCAAGTCATCCAAACTCTCAGCCTCTCAGGATCATCAGTAAAATAAGGCGGGTTGGATTAGATTGGCCTCTAAAATTTTTCAGAGCTCTAGGACTCCACGTCTCTGATCTTGCAATCCAGGAGTCAGTAAAAGAACAGACTTTCTTTCCCTGCCTAGTTTGCTGGGTCAAATTGATATACTCTTGGATCCATGCAATGGAAGGGAAGAGGTATGTTTTTAGACATTTAAGAATATAATTCTGAAATTGGGTCTGTAGGTTTCAAAAGATGGACAAAGGGATCCATGATACAAAGAAAAAGGTATATTATCTCATTAGTCAACCTAATCATCTCCTCATGCTTTCAATTATCTCTATGGAGATGATTCTCAGATCATACACATAGCTTAACCTCTCTGCTGAGCTTCACTTTTGCATCAACAACTGTCTTGTGACAACTCAAACTGGATGTCCCATAGGCATCCCAAACCCAATAGATCTAAACCAAAGGCATTATCATTCCTTCCAAACCCTTTGCTCTTTAAAAATTCCTTATTACTACCAGAGTACCACCATCCTCATAATTAAGCAGGTTCATATCCTCAGTCTCATTTTTATCTCGCAGTCTGTATTTACCCCAGATAACCAAACTTGCTAAATCTTGTCATTTCTACCTTCAAAACAATCATCTCTCATGCATGCCCCCTTCTCTGCAAAAACACAATCACCACATTTGTAGAAGTACTTACTACCTCATACCTGGACAGCTGTAGTAACCTTCTCTTTTCGTTCACTTGTCCTGAGATTTCCCCAGTCCAATCCATTTTTTTTTTCTAATGGCCTTATCTGTCTTCCTAATGAGCAATTTTGAATCTTCTACTCAAAAAATTATGAGGGTTCCTTATGACTTCCAGGATTAAATATCAAATCTGAACTCTCACTCTTCACCTTCCTCCCTCTGGGTTTCCCTGTCATTCATACTCTCTTTATATTCTATATAAACATGGCGTTTGCATACATAGTCTCCTAGCTCTCCTCTGAGCTATCTAACTTCTCAGTCCAGTTGGCTGGTTCTTCATCAGGAAGAACCTTCCACCTAACAAAGTGCCTCACACAAAGTAAATGCAAAATAAGTCTTGTTGGCTGTCAGGCTGCCTACTGAGGGCATAGGTGGGTCCTAGTGAGGAAGCAATCAATGCTAAGTATTCCCAGTGCCTTTAGGCTTCTAATTTAGGACCTTTCCAAGAACTGAGCTACACCCATTCTCCCCAGCAAAGGATCATAAGCAAGTCATTGCTTTTTTTTCTAAGTGGGCCTGACCTAAATGCTATCAAACTAACTTTACAATATAGCAGATCGCTGGATATTTGATATTGACAGAGTGTTTGGGTAAAGATATAGCAAATATTAAAAACCCTATTTTACAGACAAGGAAACTAAGGTTTAGGCAGGATAAGAAATTTGGCCTTGGTCATGGAACAATGACCATGTCACAATCACTGATACAAAAACTAAATCCCAATTGACCCCCTTAAAAGTCAGCTCTCAGTTTTCAAAGATCTGTAAGGAAAAAGGCATTTTGCCAGGGATAAACCTACCTTGGATGTCTTGCTAGGAGGCTTCTCAGTCAGAAATAAAGCTCCAGCTGGAATCTAGACTCTGAAGCAGAACCTCAAACTGAGTCAGTACTGGTCTTTTATATTCCTGTTCCTTTCAATTCTCCTCCCCTTTCTTGTTTACATAAAGAAGGTGTGAACTTGCCAACCTTATCATTATTGGTCCAGTAGAAAATTCCCTTTGTTCCCCCTAACCAATCACCACCCATTAGCTCTAGGCTGCTGTCTCAGCTCTCTACTTAGCACCCGTTTAATTATCATTTAACTCTGAAACCCTTTTAGGTATACCAATCTTCAGAAACAATGATATGAGAGTTTACACCCTGCATCAATTGACTAGGCACCCTCCTAAGCACTTAACTAGGTGCTAAGTACCTAGGATACTTAGATTAAGCAAGGCTCCAATCTTCTTGCAGTGAAGATAGCTTTTTAACAAACAAACATTTTCCTGAAGAGCTGTCAAAATGAACCCAATGCCTCAGTAAGTCAAGCAAGACCCAAGCTCCACTTTTCTGAACTTTGGATTAGACACCTATTATCTACTAGGAGGGAATCAAAGCCTCAGGATCCTCAGGCCCTGAGGCAGAAAAACCACATGGGCCATACAGGGCAGCTATGGCTTCAAGAACCAATTGCTAGAGGACAAACAGAAAGAATGGCCTGGAAAGACTAAGGAACTGTCCTAGAGAGGGGTGCTAATGTAGCCAACTGGGTTTCTGGGGTTGGTTACAGGATTCAGGTTAAGGAAATGAAACACCCTGGGGTCTAGGCACCCAAGGCAATAATAGCTAGAATGAGTGTGAATGGATTGTACTTAGATATTCTTGATAATGAAGTGGCCAGGAACTAGTTAAGTAGAAACTTTATGAACTCGATATGAACTCAGAGATAGGAGTCAGTGAACCAGCCTGGGAACTGAATTGGGTAATTTGGCTTTTTCTTCATTTTTCTTCTCCTGTTCAGATCATTATGCCCCATGCCCCTCCCCTTATCCATGAACCCTACCTACAGATGTAATCACAAACTCCCCTTGCCTTAGTAATGGATTGCTCACACCTGCATAATAATTAACTTAGTGACAAATTATGTTAGTTAGCAAAACTATGAAGTTGTATTGTATATAAGATTCTGTACTCCTGAGCTGGAGGCTGCTCTCCTTTCAAATTGGCATGGAGATAGCCCCAGCTGTTAAATTAAAGCTCCTAAAAACTTTTTATTCGGACTCTGTGGTCACTCTGTTAAGACTTGTTGTTTCATTAATGTCTCATGACCTTCTCAAGATCCCAGCATTTCACCTGCTTATCTTCACCATAGGAGAAGAGGTATAAACTCCTTGCACTTACTATCATCCCTCTTACAGTACTGATATGTCCAGGACAGTTTTATTCAGTCACTAGTGGGGTCCCAGATATTTATAGTCCTATCAGGCAGAACCTATAACAAATCACCAGTTGCCAGCTTCTACTGCACCATTGCCACTGTGAGCAATTGTGGGGAAAGGTACATTGCCTTACTGGGTTCCACTCATTAGGTATTGCTGGGCATAGTGTCCTTGGGCTGGGGAGAAAACTGTTTGAAGCTAGGGAGAAATGTGATCTTGGAATTGGATCCAAGCTCAAGTACCCCAGTACCCCTTCAGGACTGACTCTCTTACTTCCTAGGAGAAGATGTAATTGTTAAGGAAACTTGGTCTAAGTCAATGACTCATTTACTCAGGGAGGTGCTGAGGGCCTGGTCTGGCCTGGCAGACACTATTACTGTTTTCCTTCCTTCAGCTGGGTCAGCAACCACAGGAAGGTTGGAAAAGACCCTTCTTCTTGAGCCTTGAAAGGGGGAGGGAGTTCAGGGCAGCTGGGAAGCTTTAAGATTAGAGGCAGCTATTTGAAACTATGCCCAAAGGGCTATAAAAATATGCATACCCTGTGACCCTGCAATACCCAAAGAGATCATACACATGGGAAAAGAATCTGTATGTACAAAAATATTTATATAGCACCTCTTTTGTGGTGGCAAAGAATTGGAAATCAAGGAGATGCCCATCAGTTGGGGAATGGTAAACAAGTAGTGGTATATGAATGTAATGGAAAGTAATGGAATATTGTTGTACATTAAGAAATGAGGAGCAGATGGACTTCATAATAACCTGGAGAGACTCCTATAAACTGGTGCTGAGTGAGGGGAGCAGCACCAGGAGAACATTGTACACAATTACAGACACATTGTATCTGTGATGATTGACTGATAGACTGGACTCCCCTCAGCAAGGCAAGGCTATAGGACAACTCCAAAGGGCTCATGAGAGAAAAGGCTATTCACAGCCAGAGAAAGAATTACAGTCTGAATGCAGATTGAAGCAAACTATTTACTCTTTCTCATTTCATTTCCTTTTGTTTTGTTTTGTTTTTTTTTTTTTGTTTCATCTTATTTATTCCTTTGGTTATAATTCTTCTTTACAACTTGACTAAAGTTTAATGTGATGGTATATGTAGAACCTGTATCAAATTGCATGCTGCCATGGGAAGGTCAAGGGAAAGGTGAGAAAACTTGGAAGTCAAAAACTTATAGAAATGAATGTTGTTAACTAGTAGTAAGTAAATTGAAAAAAGTGAAAAAAAAAAGATTAGATGCAGCTGAGAAAGTGGGTGGTCCTTTAGGTGTGACTAATCTCTGGAGTCTAAGGCAAAAGGATGTTGAATGCATTCAGGTCATGATTTCAAACTGCCTGTTTCTTCCAAAGAAAACTGTTCACCAGAAGAGGAAGACACTCCTGATAAGGGCACATTTAGAAAAGGAGAAGGTCTAATGCCATCTCAGAGAGGACATGGCTATCACATATCTAAATGTGATCAAAGCACACAGTGCTGTCCTTTCCTAGACACTGGTTGGCAAGCACTGAGGTTGCCCTACAGTTGGATTTGCAAGTATTTTGTCTGCCCCTTACTATAGGGGTTCTGTGCAAAACCAGGAAAGGGGAATGAGAAATCATGGGTTCATTCAAAATAACTTGGTAGTGGGGGCTAGATACTGTACACTAGTATAATGCCCATTATTTATTGCAGTTGTCAGAGAGGACACTGGCCCATGGCTGGGCACCTCCCTGACCCTGATAATGGGGCCTACCACTTAACTATATCTTTCCTTATTCACTTCCCCCCTTTTCCCTCAAAATCTCCCTGTGTACATGATTTCCCACTTTCTTAAGGGCCACTTCCACCCAGCATTCCAACTCCCTTGCTCCAAATATAGGATGAGTAGATTTTTCAAGCACCAAATCTTCCAGTGTAAGAGATTACCTCTTGGTCAGTGTAAGGCCCTTATCAGGACAGCTAGGTGAGACTGGTGTTAGAAGAATTAATAATTTATGTGAAAAAAAACCAGATGAAATAAGAAAATAAGAAAAGATAAGAATATATAGCAGCAAGTGGTGCTCATAATAAAGGCTATAAGTGTCCTGGGGGAAGAAGTATCTCCCACCTCTCTTGGTAGAGGTTTGGTTTTCTATTAACTCATTCTTTCTTCAAGAGAAGAGCTATAATTGTTTCCCTTCCAAAATGATTACTGATAAATGTTTGAAAATTGAAGCTATGATTCTTCACCTAAAACCATCTAAGAACATAAAGAAAAGAGTAAACAAAGTAAAAAACAAAAGAAGGAAAGAAACGTGCATTTATTCATCACCTCCAGTGTGCCTGTTTCTGGGCTAAGCACTATACGTATATAACATCATTTGATTCATACAACAACTCTGGGAGGCAGTGCTACTGTTATCCTCATTTTATGTTAATGGAATTGAGGCAGATAGAGATTAATGGACGTGGCCAGGGTCATACAGCTAGTAAATATCTAAGACCCTGGATAGTAGCATTTTTTCTCTTGAGGCTATCCAAATTAAATATGTGACAGCAACTGTCAGTCACTTGAACTGGCACATCCAGATTGGGTTTATAAAATTTCACAACTTTAAATGTTCTCCCTTTCTAGAGATGTCTTCTTTCTATTCCCAATCATATCCTAGAATTCAAGGAAACAGAACTGGTACAAATTTGAATGATGTAAAGCCAAGCACAAGCAGCTTTCCAGAGGAACCCTACTTTGAACAGCTTTAAGGTTCTGATTACATAGTATAGTGAACTCTCTATTCAACAGTAAACCAAAGCAAAACATTCACAGAAACCAAAGTACAGCACTCACAATGTTATAACATAACAACTTATCACAAAAGTGACCACACAATTTTCACCAAAGTGGCCACAGAGGTTTAAACAAAAGATATCATTCAGTAAGTCCTTAACTCAATCATCCTTAAGAAGCAAGCCTCCTTAAGAGACACAAAGTACAAAGGTCAAAGTTCTCCATCCCTAGATCACATTGTCTTAATCAGTCAAAAAGCCTTCTTTCTTTTTGATTGGAGATTAGTTTCTAATCATCCTTAGCTCAATCATCCTTTAGAGATATAGAGTTCTCCCACCCCTATGCCACAGTAAATCATGATCTTCTGAGTAAGCATTAAGTACCCAAGGAAAGGTCTTTTCATCTTGACTGGAGGCTAGATCCCAAATTCCATGGTTCCTCTTCCATGAGTCCAGCTCCTGCCTGAATCTACCCAACTGTCTCCTGTATTCAAAGGTAGGCAGCTCTCAGCTCCTTTTCCAGTTCCTTGGCCAGTTCCTCATCCAGTTCCTTTTCCGTATTGAAGCTCACAGTGTCCAGTCCACCTCATGTCCTTCACACTTTCTGTTTCTGGGAAGACAAAGTTTAACAGAGCCAAAACAACATTCAAACACATTGCCAGCAATGTCATCAATTCACTTTCTGTCTGTGAAATCACTACAGACCCACAAACAAGGTCTGAGAACTCAACACAAATCATCAGTATAGTCCCAGGACCTCCAAAACCCTCCTCCAGAACTTCAGTAAACAGAAAACAAGAAAATCCTCTTTCAGGGCTTCCAGTAAGGTCCCAGGGCTTCTGTACAAAGTTATTACAAACAAAAATCAACACAGACATAAGAGACAGAGTGCTGCCACCACAACTGTTTCCTTCTTAATTCTGCTCTTTCCCAGCTTGGGCTTCTCCTTATATATGGTCATTAGCTTCTCCCTGTTCCTGTCTTTGGTAAGTCTTTCCCACTGTGGATTTCACAAGTTATGTTTCTTACCAAAGACTTGATGTAATCATGGGCAAGGCTCAAAAGAAACTTGAACTGAGTGAGAGCACCAGAGAATGATCTAGTGCAGACTTACTCTGTGTCAGATTATTCTGGTCCACTTGTCCAATACAAGCATCATAGATACTGAGGCTCCTTAAGAGTCTGCCTAATATGGCAAATGTCTAATAAACTTTACTTTACTTTGGCTGAGAGAAGACTTGAGTTGAATTAATTTGGCAGGACCTGGTGTGTCTTAAGACCTGGGGTCTTAAGCACCCCTAACCTCTAACCTCTACATTTTATGGAACCCTGACCTCTTCACAGATAGCAAAACAAATTTCCAGATTTGTCATGTCTGAAAGTGTGCTAGTATTCTCCCCATTTTACAGATGAGAAAGCTGAGGCAACATGACTTGCTCAAGGTCACACAGGAATGAATCAGAGACCTTAAATATATGAAGAAGGCAAATATAAGCAGAAAAATGAAGGCAAACAGTAACAACAGAAGGAAATAATACTCCTGGATCTGATAAATGAGTTAAGACTCATTGAATTAAGACTTAATGAATAAGCATTACAAAATAAAGGAAAATGAGCCAACTCAAAACTGTGTGGAATTTGAGAACAAGGAATATGGAACTACAATATACTGCTCATGAGTGGTTTAAAAGAGAAATGAGAATTTAATTTCTGCATTGCAAAAACAATGAACGGAACAGAAAAAACTTGAATTTGCAATGCCAAGCCTCACCAATGAAACAAAAAAGAGAACAATAGATTGGAAATGCAAATACACATAAATGAAAGACAACCTTGAAGAAAAGAAAAAAAATAATATTTTTTTAAAATACACTCACTATGTAAGCAAAATATACTAATATTGAAGACAGAATGAGCAAAGACAACATAAGGATCATAAGTTTCATAGAAGAACATGACAGATTGAATATTCTTTACATTTTCTCCTTTTCCAAAAATCTTTTGGTATATTTCTTGTAAACTTATTGAGTCATTTTCTCTTTGACCCATGCCCTTTTTCAGGGTATTCAGTTCTTATCAAGGTTTTCCCCTCTGTCCTAAGATATAAATTTTCTTCACCATTCTTTCCTACCTAGAGAATCCATTTTTTACCCCTTATTTCATTTCTTCTAGGTATTCCTATAGCTCCTGTTGCCATGACACTTTTAAGAAAAAAATCCATGGCTTTACCTGAACTTGTGGAATTATTATGCTTCTTTGTAAGGCCTAGACAAACCAAGGTTATTTCCTCATGGTATTTGGAATTTTCTTTAGTTTATTCATCACATTTCTTTTAGTATCTTGGTTGAGGACCCGTGCTTCGTTTAGGCTCCAAAACTGAATGGTATGGGCAGGGGTTGGCCAGTCCTCTGAGTACAGTAGTCCCAACTAGGTTCCTCCTTTAAGCTATTCTGTAGCTATGCTTGGTGCTGGGCTCCACCTTGGGATTCTCCATTGCCATTTTGGGTAGCCTCCTCTGCTCTTTTACTTTTCATAATATATTACTCCATTTCATTCTACACTGTGGGTATGAAATTATTTTGTGGTGTTCAGATTCTGTTTGGTTTGTATTTACTAACCACAACATTAAAATTATAATCAATAAAGGGCTTCTGAGATATATCATAACTTAGTGGATCTGTATGGTTCTCTAGAAGCAGCCTTGAAATCAGAAAGACCTGGACTTAAGTTCTGCCTCTGATATATACTGACTGTGTGGCCCTGGGCAAATTGCTAAACATTTCATTGCTACAGGAACTCTCAAACTGTAAGTTGCAAAGAAGGTGCTGAACTGTATTGGGAGAAGACATTTTATAATGGGGGCATTCCTTATAACAATGAAATCACAGGTTCAATTCCTATCCCTCTCCCCTACCCTAAATGGTCTCTGAAGAAAGCATCCAATCTTAAATAGAGACTGATTGTGAGGGGATCATGGATAAAGCACCAAGAAGGAACAAAGTACTCAGAGGATAATGAGTCAGGACATTTATTACTCACAAATACTCAAGGTTATAGCTCCTCAGGCTTACGGTTCCCTGAGTACACTATGATGGCTTGAGAATATAGTGAGATGTATATCCTGATTGAAAGCCCCAAAGGAGGACACTTTATGGGTAAGCAGTCAATAGTAATCGAAACAACAACTTCATTAAAGTAGTAGGACATGAAATTCACAAAAAAATTTTGACTTTTGGTGCTTTACTAACAAAATCTAGATATGGAAATTTCCATTGAAAATTGCTACACAATGCATTAAATATCGTGGAGTCCATTCGCCAAGCCTCTCGTAGGAATGCAATCAATCAATAAACCTTTATTTTGCACCTATTATGTGTCAGTCACTGTGAAACACATTTGATTTTTTTTGAAAAATATTTTAAAGAAATAGACTTAAGTGTTCATGAGTTTTTCCATGCTAATATACCTAAAGTGACAATACTACCAAAATTAATTTACAGATTCAGAGTCATATTAACCAAACCACCAAGGTATTTTGATATAGACCTAGATACAATTATGACAGAATCAATGTGCAAGAACAAAAGGTCATGGATTTCAAGGAAAATGAAGAAGAAGAGTAGGAAATAAGGAGGCCTAGCAGTACCAGATCTCAAAATATACTAAAAGTCATAAATTTTAAAGTTATTTGGCTCTGAGAAAAGTTGATCAACATAATAGATTAGGTACACAAGATCTAAGAGCAATTGAATGTAGAGGTAATGATGGAGTCCCAACAGAACTGCCCCCAGACCCAATATCCAAACTTCACTGTAGGCCCACTGTATCTATCTAGGACCCTTCTCCCCTCTTCTGCCCTCCTCTGCCTGTCAATGTCTTAACTCATACCTCACTGCTCACTAGAACAATAAGTGCATCCCTGAACTCTTAGTTCCCATAGAAACAGTAGGTGTGCCTATCTGATAGAAATCCAGCACTCCCCCCCCCCACCATCCTTTCCCATGAGAACAGGTGTGCAATCACAATCATATCATCCATTTAGCCTAAGACAGGACCACAATACCTAACTATCCATCTTGACCAGATAAGACCACAATAGCTAGCCTATCAGAAGACAGCACCACCAGGATGTAGAGCAGGATGCTTGACCATCTAACCATAGAAGGGGTCCACCCTATGATAGCACCTATGAAGTAATAGAAAAGAATTGACCTAGAGTGAATCTATGATGTAGAGAGGCTTATGATAATTTCATTACCATATATACATATTCCCCCAACTGTATGCATTATAGGTAATCACATGTACAGTCACACTAAGACTGAGACCCCTCCTCCATTACCTAATCCCTCAACAACCTCCTCCTGTCTTTTTAATATTAAGCATGTTCTATGTAAATTTCGATTAAGTAATTAGCATCATATTCTCTATAAAACTGTGTGTTTTGCCTTACTGAAGTTATTAAATTCCTCTAAGGGACTTAGCCACTCACCAGAGTGTGAAATTTCAAAATTAATAAATCTTTCCAACTGGCTTGGAAAAATAAAAAAGAAACTTGAACTGAAACAATGTGCTAAATAATTACATAGCTGAAACAAGACACAAAGTACTTCTTTGCTTGCCATTACAAATCACCATTCATATTTTAAAATATCTGACATTTACAGAGAAAATGACAACCAAAATTATTTACAAGGATAGTAGTATTTTTAAAATGAATTTTATTGATATTTTTGTTTTTTCTGTGACTAGAATTTCTTCTAGTAGTCTTCCCCCAACCTATACAAGAGCGATTCCATATAACTAATATTTTATTGTAGAGGAAAAAATGGAAAGGGGAAAAAAATCAAACTCATCAACATATTGAAAAAATCTGCAGAAATATTCAATGTACCACTTCAATTGTCCTTCCAACTCTGTAAAGGAGTAGGGTAGGAATGCCTTCTCAAATTTCTTCTTTGATTCCATGCTTCTTTATATGAAATTTGCAGCGGTATCCTGAAAAATTCCTCTAATAGGAAGAAAACTGCGTGAAGATAGTAGAAGATTTAGAGAAGCTGCTTCAGGTTTCCCCAGACTTGATGGAAAGGCAGATCTAGAGATAGGTATTCTTCACAAACCCTTGACAAAGTGCTTCAGGGCCTTAATTGGTCTCTGAGTTGGTCATAGAGGAGGATTGGAATTGGAAGATGGAACCATATACTTGCATCAGGCAGGAAACATGGCAGTTTACAGAGTGGTTGAAAATGCTTTAACTACTGATGCCTTTAGTAGTTGACAGTAGGAGCAGGGTTCAGAAGACAGTCCTTATTAATTCATAATTTGTGCAATCTGGGGTTATGCATGGATTTCATGGTGTTGGCTTTGAGCCGCTAGAAGGTAGTGGGAGGAATTTCCATAGAAGGACAATAATGATGAACAATAAGAGAGCCAGGATAGCACAGAGAAGAAGTCTGCTGTTAAAATAGCAACATCTGGGGTTGGTTTCTGGGAGTGAAAGGGTTGAATTTTCCCCTGCAGAGGAGTTCAGTAGTTCATCTTCTTCATATACCAATGCCAGAGCCCAAGAGTCTTTTCTTTCCTCCTGAACAGTTTCCATTGCAATGAGCTGGGTTTGGTCTCTTCTTGTACAAGTCCCCAAAGTGAGGTGTCTGGTCCTGGGACAATGATTTCTATTTCATCACTTTCACCTATAGAGAGAAGAATTAATATCAAATTAACTTCGATTAGCCAACATGGCAATCTGGGTAGAGTCAGCTGCTTTTCACACCAGAACTTTTGGTTGTTAGACTTAACTGTCCTATCCCATAGAGGTCTCTGTTAAGAAATTCCCATTTATGTGGTTGCCAGATTCTTTACTACACCTCCACCCTTTGATGCTCAATCACTGAGAGGGGGAATCACTTGTTCTTTAGCATTTATGTGGATTAGTTCAAACAAAGCTTACAGATGAGAGAGGAGTCAACCAACGTATGTTCCTTCTAGGAGATGGATAGGCAAGAAATCAAAGATAGAGCCTCTGAGGAGAGGGTACAGTCATTAGCAGGTAAGCCTACAAAATTTGTGCAAATCTGGGTTTACATTCTTGTATTTCATGGCATTGATTTTGAGCCTCTAGAGAGTGGGGGGCAGAGGGGAGGGGGATAGCCATAGAATCACAATAAAGATGAGAAATAAGAGTGCCAGGATAGCATAGAAAAGAATCCCCCAGATAAAGTAGCAATGACTGGACTGGATTTCTGGGGGTGAAAGGGCTGAATTTCCCCCTGCAGAAGAGTTCAGTGGTTGGTTTTCTTCATAAATCAATATCAGAGCCCAAGAGTCTTTTGTTTCTTGCTGAATGGTGAGAAAGAGGAGTCAAGCACTGTATCTTTCTTTCTCTAGGAGACAGATTGTAAAAGAGAAGAAATGGATGACAGAGCCTCTGAGGAGAGGGTACCATCAATAACTCTCAAAATTTAAACAAAATCAACATGGAACATGTCACTGTGAGAAAAAATGCAGGCCATCCTGCAATTGAGAAATGATCAAAGATATAAAAATTCCACTTTCAAATTGTGAAATCAAAGCTATCTATAGGCATATGAAGAAATACTCTAAATCACTTTTGATTAGAGAAATACAAGTAAAACAACTCTGAGGTACCATCTCACATCAATCAGATTGGCGAATAAGACAAAAAAGGAAAATGATAAATATGGAATAGGATGTGGGAAAATTGAGACACTAATGCATTGTTGGTAGAGTTGTAAACTCATGCAACCATTCTGGAGAGGAATTTGGAAATATGCTCAAACAGCTACCAAACCACATACTGTTTGATCCAGTAATACCACTACTAGGTCTATACCTTAAAGACATCAATTTTCACAGACCTATAAGAAAAGGGGCATTTTCCCAGGTGAAAAACCTATCTTGGTTGTCCTATTGGAAGACTTCTAGGTCAGAAATACAGTTCCAGCTGGAGTCTAGGCTCTGACACTTTTCAAACTGAGACAGTACTGGTCTTTTATATTTCTTTTCCTTTCTATTTACATAAAGAAGGTGTGAATTCCAACCTCAATACCAATAGTATACTGGCAAAATCCTTTGGATCTGCCTCACCAGTCTCTATCAGTACTTTGTACTTACCCCCTTAGCTCTCTACTTAGCACCCTCCTTTAATTAACATTTAATTCTGAAATCCTTTTGACTGCATCACACCATACAAACAATGAAGAGGGAGTTTTCATTCTTGATGAATTAACAACATCAATTTCCTAAGCACCACTAAGTGTAAATTACTTAGACTTGTGAACACTTCAGTGGCTGAAAACTACTGGGGGTGTCTTCCATTGTCCACAGAAAGCTTCCTTTTTTTCTGATGATATATCAAACCTGTCCCCGTAAGCCTATTGTGAAAAATACATTTAGTCCAGGAATAAATAATATTTGTTTGAAAGGCAGAAAGGTTTTCGTTACATTTATTTTACATTTATGCTTTCTGAGTAAATGGGTAGCTCCCTTAATGGAGTATGCTAACTCAGACAAAGGTGAACCTTTTTACACTGCTGCCATTAGAATTTCGTGTCTTGCTCTCTGTTGGCTAGGTATAACTTCCTGAACTCCCCAGGTCATGCTCCCCTCAAACAGCTTGGCAAGTATGCTTACAAGCATCTAACCCTCTACTTGATCAAAACCCTGAGCCTCCTAGATCACAGCTCTAATTAGACCCAGTGAAGTATGACCCACATTCTATTATCAAAGACAGGATCATTTTTTTAAATTTTATTATAGTTTGCATCATTCATTTCCACAAGATTTTGAGTTACATATTTTCTCCCCCTCTTTCCCCCACCCACCACCCCAAAACAGCCATCCCAGTGTGTCCCCCCTCCCCCAGTCTATT
>CM053588.1:80331985-80355039 GCA_028646515.1 Pseudochirops corinnae | reverse complement strand
GAGAGCTATTCTGTTCATGACTCCACTGAGCTGGATGGTGATTCAACTGCCATTCTGTGGCTCCCACATGGTCCCCCATTCCTACTGTGAGCACATGGCTGTGGCCAAGTTGGCATGTGCTGATTATATGCCCAGCAGCCTTTATAGTCTCATTGGCACCTCTATCATCGTGGGTTCTGATGTGTCCTTTATTGCCACCTCCTACAGCCTGATTCTGCAGGCAGTGTTTAGACTTTCTTGCAGGGATGCCCAATACAAGGCTCTCAGCACCTGTGGCTCCCATGTAGGGGTCATGGTGCTCTACTATTTTCCTGGGATGATATCCCATTATGTGGAGTGGTTTGGGCAGGATGTAATCCCTCTGCACACCCAGGTGCTACTTGCTGATTTTTATTTGGTCATTCCACCCACCTTGAACCCTATCATCTATGGCCTGAGAACCAAACAGATCCTAGAAAGAGTACTGGGTGTGCTAGGGAACTGCTGGTGCATTGTGTCAAGATTCAAACTGGAGAAATCATGTATGAGGGCCTAATTACTAGAGGTTTTAAGACCAGGACAGGGATGGAAACAAGACTCATGAGAGTTTGTATAAAGAACTCTGAGAGAAGGAAACTTCATTTACTAACACAAATTGGTATAATTTCTGAATCTTATTGTCTTACACCATTTCTCAAGTGTTGAGAGATTGAGTGACTTGCCTGAGGGTTACACAGCTGGTATGTATCAGAGACAGGTCTTAAACCCAGTTCTTCCTGGCTTCTAGGTCTGCTCCCTATCCACTATACAACACTGCTTCACTGGTACTAGGATTGAGACTAGATGAAGGGGAAAACATCTTATAATTGAAACAAACTATGATCCTTTATTGTCTAGGGCTATCCATCTTGGAAAATATCACTTAATACCATGGAAACTATTTTACACTGGCCAAATGTGTTAATTATGGATAATCAAATTGTTGTTTTGGGGTTAACCTAGCTGGCTAATTTTGAGCCCTCTCATGGGAGTCAGTCAAACAGAGGGACTTTTTCTGGCATTGTAGAGGAGTTTCCTACTGTGTTTGTGGGAGGATGAACAAGACTGGCCCCAGCATCATTGAATTGAATCAGCATTTTTGATTATGAGAGTTTGAAGAAACCCCAGTGGTTATCCAGTCCAAATTGTAAGTACAAAAATAATTCCCTCCACTACAGTCCTGACAAATCATAAGTCACCCTGTTTTTGAAGACCTCAGTTTCTAGGTACTGTCACTATTTTGGTTTGAGACAGTACTAATTACTAGGAAGTCATGCCATGTGTCAAACTTCAATCTCCCTCTCTGAAATTTTTCCCCATTCTCCTAATTCTCCTTTCTTCCCTGCATCAGGGAATTAGAGAATTGTAGACTTTGAAGGTACATTGAGTTTACTGATACAGAAATTTGAACTTCAGTTAAGACAAATCAGTATTTACTATTCCTAATGAAACTGGAGTTACAGGATTCAATTTTCACCTCTCTAGGATTATGAGAATCTCTTACTTAGTCTTACATAGGAGAGTGTGGATCATTTATTATATCTATATTTATTGCACTATGGTGCAATTAACCCAAGAACTGCCCACTTTGTTATGTTTGAATTGTAATTCACATTTGAATATATTACTAACAACTAGGAGTGAGTTCAGAGCCAGTGAGCTCAAAATTTGGAGAACTGCTAGTTTGCTATAGTATCATTATTATGATAACATGTGTGCTGCATGCCCTCCAACTAGGCTGCTATGCTTGCATGATATCTTCATTTCAGCCTTGGTTCTGTGCCTTTCAAAGTCAAGCAAGCAAAGATATGATGAGCTCCAGTCAAATAATGAGATATACATTTTTGTAAAGGGCCAACATTGGAATTATAATTCTGCATATACATACCTGATATGAGCATTTTATTTTTCTTTCCCTTGATTTTTTTGAGGGGGAGGAGAAGTAGAGAAGTTAAGTGACTATGGTGCTATCAAAATGATTTTTTTAAACTAAGAAAAGGGAGTCATTGGAACACTTAAAACTTTGTAGAAGAGAAGAGAATGAAAGAAGTAGACAAGTGAGATAGCTTTTAAAACATGTTTCTTATAAGGCAAATTACATATAGTGAAGATTACAGCTTCATGTAAAATTCCCTTTTTCTGTTCTTTTCATATGGAGATTTTCATCTTATTTCATGTTGGTTAAATTCAGAATTAAAGAATAAAGAGAAAGATCAGGAATACCTGTTGAATCAGGTTCTCAAGTTAAGTATGCAGTGGCTTTTCTCTATATTATGATATTTCTGGTTCTATCTTTTTTTGGGAGGGAGGGAAGATAGAAATAAAAATATATCAAGGGGTTTTGTGCACTTTTGCTTTGCTTGCAATCAATAACATTCCCTCCTTCAGTTTCCCTTTGGGAACATCCTGCTGGGCTGATATGCCACATATATCTAAAAGAAGAAATTCCTCCTATTTTCCTGATCACTCTTTGTGTATAGCATATCAAACAGTCTGAGTCATTTGGTGAACAGTAACTTTATCTTAGTTTTAAAACCATAACAGAAATTAAACATTTGGGGAAAGAGAAAAGCTGCCATATTAGTCTAGAAGAGTCAAAGTAAGTAGTAAGAGAGCATGAATAGTACCCATGAACTTTTAAGTTCTCCCTGGACAGGAAAAAAGGAAGAGGGAAAAGTCACCGGTCCCTGCCTTTAGGATTAGCTTTGATTAACTGATTCAGTTTAGCCCATAGTTCATGCTCAGAACATTTCCATCAGCTTCTGTCCTGATTATCCCTTTATGTACACTGACTAGATCTTAGGAAGTTCTGATGACTCTTCCAAGGAACCTGTCAGTATTGATTCTAGTGATTTCCTTTTACTCTCTTACCGCCCCGCTCCTCCCCAAATGTTCTCTCCCATTCAAGATCAGAAGCAGACCAGAACTTGAGAATGCTGTGTTATTACTATGGTCATCACACAGTGAGGTCTTAATGTTTATTGAATTATTTACAGATTCCTATAAATAACTCACTTTTTTATAGTTCAAAGGGTTGTTTACAAGCATGTTCTTTATTGTGCCCCTGTAAGGCAGAATATATAAGTATTATTCTCTCCATTTTACAAATGATGACATAAGATCTCAATTTGGGAATTGATTTGCCCATTATCACACAGTAAGTAGTAGCATTATAAGGGCTTGGGTACAAATTCTGACTCTAAATCCTGAGTGCTTTCTGCCATATCACAGCACTTCCCTAAAGTACAGTACTAATTTTGATAATAAAAATAGAACCCTATCATATGTATATAGGTCTTTCAATATGCCCAGCATTTATAATATCTTTATTAGCAATTCTCCCATGTGTTAGGATCTAGGATTTCAGATTGGCAAATCTACAGTTCCTCTCTAATTTATGACTTATGAGCATTGCACTATTAGTTTCCTTTCATTGAGAAAATACATAACAAAATTTATACTCATTTCAGTAACACACATTTATGCATTTGTGGGCTTCATTTAAAAAGAAAAAAAAAAAAACAACCCCTCACAGGGATTTGTGGTTCACTGTTTGGGAACTATTACCAGAGGCCCTCTCCATCTCATCAACAAGACTAGCAAGAGAGACAGACAAATGTTTTACTCAAATCTAGCTGTGCTACTACCATAAGGAAAAGGACATGAGAATAGTCTGACATTATTTATTTTTAATGAAGCTATGGTAGCTCTTGGTGACCTTGATTTCCCTTTTTAAAGCCTCAGAATTAATCACTTTGACTCTAAAAATTCATTCTAAAATTCTTCTAGGAATTGATCTCCAACATTCTATCAATTCACCAATCAATAATCATCTGTTAAGTGTTCAGTATGCATCAGATACCAGGCTAAATTTCAGAGATGCAAAACAAAACAAAAACCAAGACAATCCCTGTCTTCAAAATGTTTATATTCTAATTTGGTAATAGTCCGTGTGTGTGTGTTTCTGTACATAAAGATATGTAAAAAGTAGATAAAAGATTCCTTACTGGGGAGGGCATTAGCATCTTGAATGAATAGAAAAGGTTTTCTGTGGAAGGTAGTGTTTGAGTTGAACCTTAAATAGAGTTAAGGGATTCCCAAACAACTTCAGAAGACTTAAGAATCCTGATGAACACAATAACCAGTCATTTATTCATCAAGCTCATGGTGCAACCTGATAACCATTTTCTGCCTGAAAGGTAATACTCAGAGAGTAGATGGAGATGTATATTTCTGGACATTGCCAGTTTGGGAATTTGTTTTGTTTGACTATGCATATGTTACAAAGATTTTGTTTTTGTTTTTCAACTAAAGGAGCTACAAGAGAGAGAAAATAGATTTTGTTAATAAAAAATACTCTTTTCCATATGAACATGAATTTCTCTTACATGTACTTTGTTTTTCTCCCACTCCATGCATTTTAGGGCTTTTTGGGAGTGGGAGAAGGGAGGTAGTAGGGAAGAGGTATATTTCAAATTTCATGTGCCCCAATTGTTTTCCTATTAAATATCCTTCTGTTTGAAAAATAAACCAAATTTTAAAAAATAGCGAGACATTTACTGAGAGTTCAATGCTTTATCATTTCATAGCAAGAAAGTGGCAGATTTAGGACTTGAATCCCTTTCTTCTGACTCAAAGCCCATTGTTTCTTCAATTACATCACGTTGCCTCAAAACCCATTTATGTGGCTAATTCTGGTCGACTTAAGGTGTGAAATATAAAGACAATGTTGTCATTATTTTAAAGGTAAAAAAAATCACCAAAAGGTGACTCATATCATCTTAGCATCCTATAGCTCTCCTTTTCTTTCACAGCTAAACTTGTAAAGAAATCCATTTAGAACCAATATCTTTGCAACCTGTCTTGTCATTCTCTTCTTGACTCTCTGCCCTCTGGCTTCCTAAGTCACCATTCAATGGAAACTGCTCTTGCCAAAGTTACCAAAGGATCTCTTAATTGTCAAATATCACACTCTTTTCTCAGTTCTCATCTTTCTTGCCTTCTCTGCAGCCTCTGACCCTGTCAATCACTTTCTTGATGCTCTCTTCTCTCAAAGATGTCCTAACATTTTTCTCTCCTGGTTCCTCTCCTACTTGGTACTCAGATCCATTTTCTTGTTCTTCAGCTATGGGTGTCCACTCAGACTCTTTCTTGGGCCCTCTTCTCTTGTCCCTTTATGAGATTTCACTGGGTGATCTCATTAGCTCCCATGGATTAAACTATCATCCTGATACTGAGGATCCATAGATATATTCTTCCAGACCAAATCTCTCATCTGACCTGCAGTCTTGAAAAGGGGAACTGAGGGTGGTGCAAAAAACAAAAGAAAATTATTTTTTTAACAGAATGTCATATGGAAAAGAAGTGTTCCAGGATAGTTGGGGGAAAAAAAACAAATGTTCTCATTTTTTTAAAAATGAGAGCAGAAATGCACAAGCTCTAAGTCAGTGACTTTAATTTTGATTTCTGGGAAAAAAATTTGCAACAAGATTATTTTAGACTACTTCATTTCCTAGATATTCCCTGATAATCATTCAATGAAAAATAAACCTTAATCCAGACCAAATCACATTGATCTCAGGTTCTTTTTTTGACTGAGTTACTAGACTGATAGATGACAAGCTCCCCATAAAATGTAGAGGTTAGGGGTATTAGAGGCCCCAAAATACCAACATTCTGGGTCCTATGAAATGAATTGGACTCAGTTCTTCTCTCAGCCAAAAAAAAAAAAAAACCCATAGTTTATTAAAAGTTTGTCATAATGGGTAGACTCTTAAGGAGCCTCAGTATCTGTGCCACTTGTACTGGACAAGCAGACCAGAATAATCTGACACAGATTGAGTCTGTGCTAGATCATTCTCAGGTGCAATCATACCTCATGGAGGCAAGATTGGATTTTATATACAGAAAGGTTGTGGGAGGAATCTAGGGGTGGTCTAAAGGAGGCATTTGGGGAGGGTCTTCAGGAGGAGTCAAATGAAGCCAGACTCCAATGATGAGAGATTAAGGGTGGGAAGTAGCTGAGGGCTACCTGGAGATGAGACAATGGAGGGCTAGGCTAGTTTAAGAGTGTATAGATATTTTGGGAGGATCAAGGGGGCTAGCTGCACAATGGAGGGCTAGGCTAGTAACTGAGATTTAGGCCCAGCCACAATGAAAGGGTTATGGCCTCAGGCAAATGCCTCATCAAATGGGAAGATTCAATCAGAGTTCAAGGGGATTCCCAGAGCCTGTACCTCCTCAATAGAGAGCAAGAAAATTCAGTAGACTTCCTTTACTTAGATTCTAACAGAGAAAGGCAATATATACCTGCTAATTAATGCTTGGAATTGACATGAAGGAGAAAGTCTTCAGTGGAGGCCCCAGGGATTTCTGCTAGGTGCTAGTGATTGGATCATCAATTATTGACATAAAAGCACAGACAGAAAAAGAAAAGTAGAAAAGGAAAGGACCCATCAGGAACAAGTGGTGCTCTTGATAAGAGCTTTCATTGTCCTGCCCTCTCCCTTTGAGGAGACTTGACTTTTTAAATTCATTCTTTCTTCAAAGGAAGGGCTTTCTTTTAACTGCTTTGCATCTAAATTGGCTACTAGCAACTGTTTAAAAATTAAAGTAAGCCAGTGCTTCTTATATACTGGCTTCTCAACAGAAAAGGGAGGCGAGCAAAGGAGGAAGGAGTGAGAAAAGCAGGGAGAAAGAATCCAGGAAGAAGGGAAAGAAGGAAGGAAAGATGGAGGGAAGGAAGGGGAAAAACAGAAAGTTAGAAAGAAAGCAAGGAAACAAGCATTTATTAAGTATCTACTCTGCACTTGGTTCTGGGCTAAGCACTGCATATATACTATCTCATTACCCTAGGAGGTAAGTGCTGCTCTTATCCCCATTTGACATTTCAGGAAACAATGGACTGAGACAGAGATACATGATGACACATCCGGGCCACACAGCTAGTAAGTGTCTGAGACCCTGAATAATATTGTTTTTATTAATATAAAAAGGTTTTATATTAACTATATATATAATATTACTGTAGAATATTGTATAATGATGTTATATTATTATATATTACTGTACAATATTATATAATAATAATATAATAAAATAAATGTCATTACTATACAGGTAGGAAAAATAATAAAATTCATCTGGAAGAACCAAAGGTCCAGAATTTCAAGGGAGTTAAGGAAAAGAAATGGTAGGGGAAAGGGCCTAGCCTTTCCAGATCTTCAATTATGTTAAAAAGCAGCAATCATCAAAATTACTTGGTACTGGCTAAGGAATAGAGTGACAGATCAGTGGAATAGGCCAGCTACACAAGACACAGTGATGAGGTACAGGCTCTGGGAACCCCCTTGAACTCTGAATCTTCCCATTTGATGAGGCATTTGCCTGAAGCCAAAAGCCTTTCATTGTGGCTCAGCCCAAATCTCTTTTACTAGCCTAGCCTTCCATTGTCCAGCTACCTCCCACCCTTGATCCTCCCAAAATATCTATGTACCCTTAAACTAGCCTAGCCCTGCATTGTCTCATCTCCAGGTAGCCCTCAGCTCCTTTTCACCTTTAATCTCTCATCGCTGGAGTCTGACCTCATCTGACTCCCCTTGAAGACTCTCCCCAAACTCCGCCCCTAGACCACTCCTAGATTCCTTTCACATCTTTTTGTATGTCAGCTCCATCTTGCCTCCATGAAGAAGCTGATTGGGGAAGATGGTCTCTCAACCTTAACTGGAAAAAATGTCCTCACTGTTGAAGATATAATTCACTTAGGGAAAATGATACAGACTTTGCTTTTCCTGGTCAATCACCAGATGCTCACATTTGAAGACTGCCCAGTGAATGTGCTGTACAGTCCTTAGCTGGCCCTGTGTCCTTCAAAGTTTAGACTAGACACATAGCATACTCTTGATAGTATAGATGATATTTATATCTAATAACATGATGGGCTGCTTGAATATTCACAGTCATCTTGGTTAGCTATGGCTATGATGGAAGCTGGTGGCTCCAAGAATGGTGCAATGATGCCAAACAAGGACCCTATAATGCCTAAACCACCATGACACCCACCATGGAAACTATACAGAATCATCAGTGGACATCTAAGCTGGGTTCAATATCATGCAACAGAACCAGGCAAACAGTGATTTGTTATAGGTTCTGCTGATAGGCCTACAACGATCTGTGACTCCCCTAGTGACTGATTAAAACTGGTCTTGATATATCAGTACTGTAAGAGGGGTGATAATGAGGGCAAGTAGTTCATATCTCTTCTCCTGTGGTGAAGAGAAGCAGATGAAATGCTGGGATCTTGAGAAGGTCACAAGACATTATCAAGAATATCTAATTGCAGTCCATTCACACTCATTCTAGCTATTATTGCCTTGGGTGCCTAGACCCCAGAGTGTTTCATTTCCTCAACCTGAATCCTTTAGCCAACCCCAGAAACCCAGTTGGCTACATTAGCACCCCTCTCTAGGACAGTTCCTGAGTCTTTCCAGGCCACTTTTTCTATATGTCCCTTTAGCAGTTGGTTCTTGAAGCCATGGCTGCCCTACATGGTCCATGTGGTTTTTCTGCCCCAGGGCCTGAGGATTCTGAGGCTTTGGCTTTCTCCTAGTAGATAATAGTTATCTAATCCAAAATTCAGAAAAAGTGGAGTTTGGGTCTTGCTTGACTTACTGAACAATGGGTTCCTTTTGTAAGCCCTTCAGTAACATGTGTGATCATTTGTCAAAAGGCTATCTTCACTGCAAGAAGATTGGAGTGTTGCTTAATCTAAGTATCCTAGGTACTTAACACCTAGTTAGTGTAAGGAAAGAGAGAACCTCCAGGCTTTATTGCAGAGTAGATATTTTTACTGAAGGTTCACATGTTTCTGGAAGGTCTGACTACAGAATCCTAGTGTCTATGTAAGCCAACCAGGACTCAAGCTTCATTTTTTTTTCTTATCCCTGCAATAGACTATTACTATCTACTGGGAAGGAGTAAAAGTATCCTCAGGAGTGACAGTCCCTATAGCAGGGAAGTCACAGGAACAATTCAGTGCAGTTATCACCTCCCAGAAATAAGGTACTAAGGGGACAACAAGAAAGAGAGTACCTTCCCCTACCTCAGGAATAGTCCAGGACAGGGATATTAAGGTAGAAAGCTGAATTTCTGGTGTGGACTACTATATTTAAACTAAGGAAAGGACATTCATCCAAGGAAATACCAAGAAATGATGTGAAGGGATATATAAGCAAGGTATAACTTGTAATAAATACAATGACCATTTCAAACCTGAATACAGAGCAGTGGCTCACATTGGCCCTCTGTTTTCCCCAGACATACTCACAATCTAACAATTACATTTTCATATCACTTTAAGGTTTGCTAACAATTCTTTACATCTATGATTTCATTCACACCTAAGAAATCTGTGAAGTAAGTATAATTTTACCTGTTTTAAGGCTGGAGAAATAAACTGAAGGAGGTTAATTAACTTAAGTAACTTATCTTGGTTTTCACAAGTAGTAATTGTCTGAAGCAGAATTGGAATTCAGGTGTTCCTGGGACCAGGACTCTATCACTACCTTGATTCCTGAAGTCTCCTCTGTGTTCTTTTTGTTTAATTAAATTTTTTTCATTTAAACAAATTCATTATTCATTTTTTTTGCTTTTTTTTTTTTTTTTTGCTTTTTGGAGGGTGGAAGGCAGGGCAATTGGGATTAAGTGACTTGCCCAAGGTCACACAGCTAGTAAGTATTAAGTTTCTAAGGCTGGATTTGAACTCCTGACACCAGAGCTAGTACTCTATTCCCTGCACCACCTAGCCACCCCCATTATTCATTTTTAACCTTCTTTTTAAAAAAAAATTTGAGTTAAAAATTATCTCCTCCCTCCTGCTGCTCCCCAGCTTCCTCAGAATATAAGCTTTATTAATTATATTTGTGCAAAACATGCCTCCATATTAGCCATATTTTTTTTAAAAGCAAGAAAGTAAAGAAAGTGAGAAAATTATATTTCAGTTTGCACTTTGAGTTTATCAGTTCTCGCTCTGGAGGTGGATAGCATTATTTCATCATGAGTCTTTTGGAATTTATTGGATCATTATATTGATTAGAGTTGTCAAGTATTTCACACTTGATCATCATCATAGCATTGCTGTTACTGTGTACAATGTTCTCCTGTTTCTGCTCTCTTCACTTTGAATTGGTTCATAAAAGACTTCCTGTATTTTTCTGAAAGCCTCGTGCTTGTCATTTCTTGTAGCTCAAAAGTATTCCACTACAATTATATGCCACAACTAGTTCAATCATTCTCCAGCTGATCAGCATCCCCTTGATTTCTAAATCTTTGCCACCACAAAAGGAGATGTTTTAAATATTTTTTTAATCTCTTTAGGATATAGACCTATATAAAATATAGTGGTAGTGCTGGGTCAAGTTGGATGCACAGTTTTATAACCCTTTGTGCATAATTCCAAAATGTTTTCCAAAATGGTTAGACCAGTTCACAAGCCCACCAACTATTCATTACTGCATTGCTTTTTCTTAATCCCCTCTAGTATTTGTCATTTCTGATGATGTGACTGTGGCATCTCAGAGTTGTTTTAGTTTATATTTCTCTAATGGTGATTTAGAACTGTTTTTTTTTCACAAGAAGTATAGAGAGTTTTGATTTCTTCTTCTGAAAACTGCCTGTTCATATCCTTTGACCATTTGTCAATTGGGGAATGGGTCTCATTTTTATAAATTTGACTCAGGTCTATATTTAGTATATATTTGTAAAATGAGGTCTTTATTAGAAAAACCTGCTTTACAAATTTTTAATATTATTTCATCGTCCATGGTACCTTTTAGCAAAATATTGTTTCACTGCTTTTCTCTTTTACTTAGGTCTACTTTTGCTTTTGCTCTTTTTGAGATCATGATTGCTATCCCTGACTTTTTTTTAGTTTAATACATTCCTAATTACATGTGAAAACAATTTTAGCATTCTTTTTTTAATAAAATCTTGATTTCCAAATCTTTTACCTTTCCTGCCCACCTTCCCCCATTAGGAAGGTAAACAATTTGACCAAGGTTTTAGAAGTATTTTCATGCATAACATATTTCCCTCCAAGTCATGCTGTTTAAGAAAACACAAACAATGCAAACCCCTCACCCTCAAATATAGAAAAAGCATCTTTGATCTGCATTCAGACTCCATCAGTTCTTTTTTGGAGGTGGATAATAACTTTCATCATATGTCCTACAAAATTATCTTAGACAATTGTATTACTAAGAATAGTAAATCATTCAGCAGAACATCATAATTTTATTGTTTTTACTGTGTACAGTGTTCTTCTGGTTCTGCTAATTTCGTTTTGTATTAATTCATGTAAATCTTTACAGGTTTTGTTTTTTTTTAAAGCATCCTGCTAGTCATTTCTTATAACAAAATAGTGTTTCATCACAATCGTATACCATAGCTTGTTTGGCCATTCCCCAATTAAAAGACATCCCCCTCAATTTTCAATCCTTTTCCACCACTAAAAGACGTATAAATTGAATACTTTTGTATCTAAATACTTTTGTATGTAATTTTGTGTTTTATCTGTGTAAAAGGGTATGTAGGATTTTAGAGCCCACTGGGCCTAATTCCAAATTAGTCTTCAAAGTGGTCCTGAGTTTCAAATTAATTCACTTCAATAGTGAATTGTTTTAATTTTCCCATATTTTCTCCATTCTTTACCTTCTCCTATTTCTGTCATATTAGTCAGTCCATAGGTATGGGGTGGTAGCACAGAGTTGTATTAATTTGCACTCCTCTAATCAACAATGATTTAAAGCATTTTTTATATAATCATAGTTAGCTTTGATTACTTTGACTGAAAACTTCCTGTTCATATCCCGTGACTATTTATCAGTTGAGGAAAGATTCTATTCCCATAAAGTTGACTCAGTTTTACAAATCTGAGAAATAAATTCTTTATGAGAGAAATTTTTCACAGTAATGATTCCTATTTATTTCCCTCCATTCTGTTTTCCCCATTCATCATATTTTCTTTTTATTCTTTTACCCTGATCATTCTCAAAAATATTTTGCTTCCGACTTTTACCTCCTCCAATCTACCTTCCCTTTCATCAGCCCCAAGTTCATTCTCTCATCCCCTTCCCCTCTTACTTCCTTGTATGGTGAGATTTCTACAATCTACTGAGTATCCATGTTATTCCTTCTTTGAGACACCATCACCCCCAACCTTTTGTTGTACTTTAGTGGAAGAAGATTAGATTCTTCTCAAGCCCATTAACTGTTTGTCTTTCTATTTCAAGTTTATCTCTTGTGAGCAACATATTGTTGGATTCTAGTTTTTAATCTATTTCGTTATCTGTTTTATAAGTGAGCTCATCCCATTCACAGTATGATTGCCATGTAGTTCTCTCTATCACATTTTCTTCTGTTGCTTCCTCTCTCTTTTTATCCTGTCCCTCCTCAAAAGTCTATATTGCTTCTAACCACTGCCTCCTTTAATTCTCCTTCCCATTTATTACCCTCCTTTAGTCTTTATCTCTTTCTCCTCCTATTTCCCTATTGGATAAGTTACATTTCTATGAGAGAGAGCAAGAGACAGGGGAAAGAGAGAAAGAGAGAGAGAGAGAGAGAGACTCTGTATAGACAATAGAGTTGCCAATCAGCACCATCTGTGCCAAGTGCCAGCAAAGGGTCCTCTGTAATTTCTTTTTGACCAGTTGTCCAATCCCCTTACCACCTCTCGACTGAGAGTTCCCAAAGCTGCTGCTGCTGCTTTTGTTACAGTCGGTGTTGACACTGCCCAGCATGTGGACTCTGAATGGAACTCCACTAGACCTCCACCCCAGTCTTACAGACTTCTCCTGCAAATATTGTAAGTTTTCTTAAGCTGGAAAAGTATCTCACCCTGATTTTTTGTTTGCTCTGCTGCATGAAAAATTGATCTGAGGCATTATATTAAAGTTGTTGGGAGGGGGATGTTAAGAGATTTCGACTGTGTGACTGTCCCTAATTCATTATCATTGCTCCACATATACAGGTTTCTTGTAAGATTGTCCTGAATCTGGCTCCCATGACCTGAGTCTACCTCCAGTGTTTCTCCATTTTTTTTCTTCTTTTGGTATGCACCACAGCTGCTTGGTTCCTCACCAACAATCTCTGACACACAATTATTCTCATTCTATTAAGTCAAGTCTAGTCAAGACATAAACATTTATAGAGTGTCTATTTTATTCCAAGTGTTGTGCTAAGCACTGGATTAAGTGTGAATTATTCAATAAACACAAGCCTTGGAGATGTCTCCTATCATCCCCTTGAAAAATAGGAGCTACAATCACTTCACAATAGTTTGATGGACTAACAATGCAGAAATATCTCCAACTGTTTAATGGCCTAACAGTAGAAAGATGTGCAAACCCATGAAAGGATGATTTTATCCACTGTTGTAACAACTGTCAATCAATCAATTAATATTTATTAAACCGACTTTTCTCTACCAGGCACTGTGCCAAACCCTGGGGACACAAAAAGACATAAAAGACAGTTATTACCCTCAAGGAGCTTACAATCTAGTGGGGGAGACAAGATACAAATAGATATGTATATAGCAAGTGTCAAGATATTAGGACAACTCTACTTTCCAGAGCTGAGGCCCAGCAAGCAAGTGGTACCCTGAGCTTGGCATAACAACAATCCTTTGTGCTTAACTTCTGAATGATCTCAGCTATAGCAAAATATTGAAATTTTAAAAATAATTATTGTATTGCTTTGACCGGCACCAGGTGTTCTCTGAGCTTGGACAAGCACCTGCTGCATTCATGTTTTGGTCATGAAACACTGTAATGAAATAAATCTGTCACATTGTTGCTGTTACCCCTAGTTGTTAGGGCTATCACTCACTGTGTAGCCTTTGGCATAGGTATTGAGATTTGGCCACAGTGAAGTAGGCATCTCCACTAGGGACAAGGATATGGCACATGTGTCCTTGCTTGCAAATCATTTCCCTCACTTTGAAATTAAACTTCTGTTTGATTCCTGACTTTCCTGTCTCTAGTCTGTTCTGTTTGGCTCTGGCCATCTATAGATTAGAAACTGGTTCCATCTGGTTGACATTAATTGGTGTAAGCAGTGGGATTGCACATGGAACTAGGTCATTTAACTCTCCAGTACCAGTGGAAAAGGGCTACACACAACCAGAGATTTGTTTCTTTGGAGTCCAACCTCTCCTTGTCTGGTGAGTCTTGTGGCCTTCCCCCAGGTCCAATGCCTGAGCTCTTGTGTTGGTCAAGCTTGCTAATTTTTTATGAGGAAAACTCTAGAGCCCTTCTCGTGAGTTAGTTCATCACGGATTAACTGGTAACAATATCCTTTCTTAACTGCACACCTGTGTTAATTGACCTCTCTGCACACCTCTGTAAAATTTCAGCTGTGTACCTAACTGCATGCCTTGGTAACTGTGTGCCAAGGTGAAATTGGTTAAAATTCAAATTGCAATTTTACACTTTGTTAGAATTTCCTGTCTCTATCTCTGTCTTATCATTTTGTCTGTTTTTTGTGTCTTTCTAAAATATAAAATTTATGTTTTGTGTTTGTGTTACAAACTAGATTCTGCTACCCTGTAGGATTAAAAATGCAGCCAGTCAGGAAAAAAACTTCTAAGAGCTGTAGCCATAGAATTTACAAAACAGGGAAAGATGAATGAACTTTAATACTTGAAGCATTTATTACAGCAAGCAGGACTAACTTTCTTTCTAGGTTTTCTGAAGGAGATTAGGGTATAAGAAAAGAGAAAAAAAAATGTGCAAGCTACTTCTTTCCCCCTGTCATTTCAGGTTTGGTTATGTTGGCATTACAATATAAAGTCAAATAATCAAAGTTTATAGAACCGCTAAAAGATATCTTGGTAGACTCTACAAGTTTGATGTTTGATCATTAAGGAGTTTGAAGATTAATCATTTTAAGATTGCAAGGAAGAATTCCTGAGACCCTGAGGTAATTCCAGGAACTCACACCCTTCTAACATACGTTATTAAATTTTGGAATACCACTCTGTTCTAAGGAAAAATAAGAATTAAACACTAAAAGATTTTTTATATATTTTTAAAAAATTTTTTAGTTTATAACATTCATTCCACAAGATTTTGAGTAACAAATTTTCTCCCCATCTTTCCCCTACCCACCACCCCAAAAGAACAATACCACTGAATACCCCCTCCCTCAATCTGCTCTCTTCTATATTTTTCCCCATCCCCCTCCAACTATCCAGTACGACAAGATGGATCTCCATGCCCCAGTGACTATATCTTATTTCCCAGTTGCATGTAAAAAATAATAATAACAATTTTTTTAAACATTTGATTTTAAAACTTTGAATTCAAGATTCTTTCCCTTCTTCCTTCCTCACCCACCCCCACCGGGAAGACAAGCAATTCAATATAGATTGTACATGTATAGTTATGAAAAACATTTCCATAGTGGATATATTGTGAAAGACTGACTATATTTCCCTCCATCCTATCCCACCTCCCATTTTTTCTATTTTGTACTTTGACCTTGTCCCTTTTCAACATTGTGTACATCTAGCTCCCCTCCCCCCATCTCCCCTCTCTTCTACCATCCCCCATCTTATCCCCATCTCCCCTACTTTCCTGTAGGTAAAATACCCAATTTAGTGTACATGTTATTCCCTCCTTAAGTCAAATTCAATGAAAGTAATGTTGACCTATTCCTTTTTGCCTTCCTGTTCTTCCTCTCCATTGTAACAATTTTCTCTTGTCTCTTTTAAATGAGATAATTTACTCTATTTTTTCTCTCCCTATCTCCTCTTATTATATTCCTCTCTCAACTCTTAGTTTCATTTTTTAGACATCATCCCTTTCTATTCAACTGATCCTGTGCCCTCTATGTATGCATGTACACATATACACACACTCTCATATGTATTTATACACACATATACCTTCCTATATAAACATATATATGTCTGTATACATATATACATTTGTATTCCCTTCAATTATCCTCATACTAAGAAAAGTTTCATAAATTACAATTGTCATTTTTCCATGTAGTCATATAAATAGTTCAACTTTGATTTGTAACTTATAATTTATTTTCCCTGTTTACCTTCTCAGCCTTCTCTTGCTTCTTGTATTTGAATGTCAAATTTTCTTTTCAACTCTGGTTTTTTCATCAAGAAGGCTTCAAAGTTCTCTGTTTCATTGAATGACCATATTTTCCACTAAAACATCATACTCAGTTTTGCTGAGTAGGTGATTCTTGGTTTTAATCCTAGCTCCTTCAACCTCAGAATACCATGTTGCAAACCCTTCAGTCCCTTAATGTAGAAGTTGCTATATCTTGTGTTATCCTGATTGTGTTTCCATGGTATTCAAATTGTTTCTTTTTGGCTGCTTGTAATAGTCTCTCCTTGACCTAGGAATGCTGGAAATTGGCTACAATGTTCCTAGGAGTTTTCTTTTCAGGATAATTTTTCAAGAGGTAATCAGTGATTTCTTTCAATTTCCATTTTGCCATCTGCTTCTAAAATATCAGGGCAGTTTTCCTTGAGAATTTCTTGAAGATTGATTTCTTGGTCCTTCTTTTTTTTTACCATGCCTTTCAGATAGTCCAATAATTTTTAAATTATCTCCCCTGCATCTATTTTCCAAGTCAGTATTTTTCCATTATTTTGGATCTGTTTAATAGTATCTTGATTACTCATAAAGTCATTAGCTTCCATTTGCTCCAGTCTAATTCTGAAGGAATTGTTCTCTTCAGTAAGCTTCTGAAATTCATTTTCCATCTGGCAAAATTGGCTTTTTAAGGCCTTCTTCTCCTCATTGGCTTTTTGGGCCTCTTTTTCCATTTGAGTTAATTTATTGTTTAAGATGCCATTTTCTTCAGTCAGGTTGTTGACTCTCTTTTCATGATTTTCTTGCATCATTCTCTTCCCAATTTTTCCTCCACTTCTCTTAACTTGATTTTGAAAGTCCTTCTTGACCTCCTCCATAGCCTGTAACCAGTTCATATTTTTCTTGGAAGCTTTTGATGCAGGACTTTTGACTTCATTGTCTTCCTCCCGTTCTATGTTTTGACCCTTTTTGTCCCCTAAAAAGGAATCTAAGATTTGATTGCTGTGATTTATTGGCTTCATTTGACTGCTCATGTTGCCACTCAATTACTTTGTTTTTGAGTTCTTTGTCATGATAGAACTCTGCTTCCAGAGAGGAGAGATTGTCCCAAATTCCTGGGATTTGCACAGCTGCCAGACCTATTAGCTGGGTGCCCTCTCTACTACCCCCTCAAGCTCTGGCTCACTGGTCACACATCATATTATCTCCTCCTGAGCCCACGTTCCAGATCCAAGGAGGTTAAAACAATAGCAGTCACCCTCTGAATGGTCACTTGGTTCCCCTATGATCTGCAGGCCAGGAGCTCCAGAAGGAACCACATGGAGGTGGCAGGGGCTGGATTGGGCTTTGCCATACCCCCCCCACCAGTTACAACAAAGTTCTACACTGACCTCTTACTTACTCTTTGGCATTTATGGGTTGATAAGTCTGGACACCTCTACAACTGGTGGTCATTCACTCTCTTGAAGTTTGCTCTGACAGCTACTAGTCAGTGCCACCCTGAGGCTAAAACCATGTGGCTCATAGGGCTGTACTCTACTCCCAGCATGCTGTGATACACCCTTCCTGTAGGCCTGTTGGGCTGCCTTCAGAGGGAGATTTGTTTCTCTCTGTCACTTTGTGAGTTCTGTAGCTCTAAAATTTGTTTAGAGTCTTATTTTATAGGTATTTGAGCTGGTTGTGGGAAGAGCTCATAGAATTTTCATGCTTCTATGATGCCATCTTGCCTCTGCCCCCAAACTCTAAAAGTTTTAAAAGTTACTGGCAAGGTAGAGCCAAGATGGTGGAGTAAAGTCAGAGACTTGCCTGAGCTCTCTCCCAAACCCTCTAAATATTTTTAAATGACTCTAAACAAATTCTAGAGCACTAGAACCCAAAAAGGATTGATTGAAAGAAATTTCTAGCCCAAGACAACTTGAAAGGTAGGCAGGAAAGATGTGTTGCTTCAGGATGAGTGAGGAGTAAATTATATCACATAAAAAAGGCAAGTAAAAACTTTTATAGTAGAGAAGAAGAGAGGGAAGGCAAGGAGGAGTGAATGAAACTTACTCTCATCACAATTAGTTGAAAGAGGGAATAATATACTCATTCAATTGGGTATAGAAATCTATCATAAACTATAAGAAAGTAGGAAGGAAAAAGGATAAGGAAAGGGGAGGAGATATAGAAGAGAGGGCAGATTGGAAAGGAGGTAGTCAGGATCAAAACACTTTTGAGGAGGGACAGGGTGAAAGGAGACAGAATAGAATAAATGGGTTGGGTGACAACAGGAAGGGAAATACAATTAACAATAGGAACTGTGAAAAAATTTTGAAGCAAGTTTCTCTGATAAAAGTCTCATTTCTCAATCATATAGAGAACTGAGCCAAATTTATAAAACATAAGAACCATTCCCCAATTAATAAATGATCAAACAATATGAATGGTTTCCAGGTGAAGTAATCAAAACTATCTATAGCCATATAAAAATGCTCTAAGTCACTATTGATTGGAGAAATTCAAATTAAAACAATTCTGAGGTACTACCTTATACCTATTAGATTGAATGTACAATGTACAACACAGGAAAAGGACAAATGTTGGAGGGGATATGGGAAAAAATGAGACATTAATGCATTATTGGTGGAATTGTGAACTAATTCAACCCTTCCATGAATAAATTTGGAACTATTTTCAAAGGGTTATAAAACCATGCATAGCCTTTCACATAGCAATACCCCTTCTAGGTCTGTGTCTTAAAAGAGACAAAAAACAAAAAGGGAAAGGACTTATATGTACAAAAAATATTTATACCAGCTTTATTCTGGTGACAAAGAATAGGAAATTGAGGGGATGCCCTCAATTAGGTAGTGACTAAATAAGTTGTGGTATGTGAGTATGATGGAATTCTACTGATCTGTAAGAAATGATGAACAGGTTGCTCTCAGAAAAACCTGAAAAGACTTGTATGGGTTTCTGCAAAGTTAAATGTATTATGTACAAAGTAACTTAAGTATTGTAAGATGATCAGATGTGAATGACTTAGCTATTTGCAGCAATGCAATGATCCAAGACAATTCTGAAGGAGTTACAGTGAAAAATGCTATCCATTCTCAGAGAAAATATTAATGGTATCTGAAAACAGAATGAAGCATACTTTTTTTAAAACTTTCTTTTTCTTGAGTTTTTTGTCTACATTTTCTTTCACAACATAACTATTATGGATATAGTTTACATGATTACACTTGTAATAACCTATATTGAATTAGCCACCTTCTCAATGAATTTTAGGGAGGAGGAAGGGAGAGAATCTGGAACTCAAAGTTTTATAAATGAATGTTAAAAATTGTTTTTATATGTAACTGGGGAAAATTAACGAAAGAAAAAAAGGTAATTATTTTCTTCATTTAACTTTTGTACCTCCTTTTCCATTTGACCAATTTCACTTTTCAAGGAGTTGTTTTCTTCAGTCAATTGTTGTCCTTCCTTTTCCAAGCTATTGATTCTCTCTTGCATGCCTCTCATTTCTTTTCCCAATTTTTTTCTCTCTTATTTGACTTTTCAAATCCTTCTTAAACTCTTCCCAGAAGGCATTTTGGGCTTGAGATCAATTCATATTTCACTTTGGGATTTCTTATGTAGGTATATTGGTAGTATTATCCTCTTGTGAGTTTTTATTTTGCTCTTCTCTGTCCCCATAGAAACAGTCTATGGTCATTATTCCTTTTTCTTCATGATGTTTGTCTGTTTTCTGGCTTTTAAAGTTAAGTTCTGCTGATGGAATACAGGGGGCGCTGTCCCAAGCTTCTGGTCCTGGGGGCCAGGGGCCTGGTCACTAGCGTTGTGCCTTGAAGCACCATGTGCTGGCTGCTGGAGGTTGTAGGGATCTGGCACTTTACCTGTTGTTGAATTAGGGTCCTACTGGTGGTGTCTGGTGTGTGCTTAGGCCAGATGGGGTGTTTTTGCATTTACCAGGGCTACACTGAATCAGTTGGAGGTCTGTTGATGGGGGACACCTCCCTGCCTGGGGTTGTACCATTGCTCATGGTAGTTCTCTGAGCTGGAGTTTGCTGCTTTCCCTTGCTGTGCTAAGGCAAATGGCATTTGAAGTGAGAGGTGGGGGTGGAGGTGGGGGTGGGGGCTGCTGATAACATTTGCCTGCTCACTCTGGGGTTTAGAATCTCCCACTGGATTGCTGAGGTGGAGCCGACTGCTGGTTTGCTGGGCTAACTCATGCCCTAGACTAAACTTCCCTTTTACTTGAGTGATGCAACCATTTTTGCCAAACCTCTAAGTCTTCTGGATCAAAAGACTGCTCCATGCCACATTCTGCTCGCTCTACTGTTGCAGGATCTGTTGTAGGCTTATTCCACCACCTTGGATCCTGAAAGTGCTTTCTACTGTGTTTAAGTCTGACAAAGTATTTTCCTTTCTTATCTTTTTTAATTAGGTCTACTTTTTTTTTTTTTGCTTTGTCTGAGATCAGGATTGCAACCCTTGTCTTTTTTTTAACTTTAGCTGAAGCATAATGTATTCTGCTCTAGTCTTTTAATTTTGCTCTATGTGTATCTCTCTACCCCACATTTCTTTCTTATAAATGACATATTGTAGGATTACATTTTTTTAATCCACTCTGCTATTTGATTCCATTTTATTTGCTTCTAGTCCAAGATCCTTTGTCGTCATGAACATCATATTCCAAGCACTCTGGTCCTTTGATGTAGAAGCTGCTAAATCCTGTGTAATCCTAACTATGGCTCCATGATGTTTGAATTATTTCTTTCTGGCTACTTGCATTGTTTTCTCCTTGAATTTATAATTCTGGAATTTGGCTTCAATACTCCTTAGAGTTTTCATTTTGGAATCTCTTTCAGGAGCTGACCAGTGGATTCTTTCAGGGACAATTTTATGTCTTTCTTCCTGTATATGAGGGCAGTTTTTCTTGATAATTTCTTTTTTTCCCAAAAATTAATTTTAGACTCAAATGCCAGAATACAGAAATAGAAAATAAAGAAAAGAAACAAAATCATATCATAAATTTAAATATTGGAACTGAAATACAAAGTTAGAAAGAAATAAAAACATGTCATGTACATAGCAGAATATAAGAGAGGATTCAAAATATGAAGCAATAAATTTTCATTTCAAGAAAGCCTATATGATAAATGATATTCATGTTGAGAACTGTCCATCTTTGCTTCCTTGTGAATTTTCTTTTGTTCTCTGTTGTGCACTTTTTTACTTTGTTCTTCCCCTCCCCCACCACTGGAAAACCACAATAAAGTTTAGATATGTTTTTCTATAGCTATAAATATATTCATACCCTCCCCCACCCCCCAGAAGGCTACAATATAGTTTATATATGTTTCCCTATAGCTATAGAGAATACATATACATATGCATATATACATACATATATAGACATAAACATTCCCAAACCTATTCTTATTCTACTCCTGGTCTTTGTTTTTTGTACATGCATATCTCTTGTTTCCTATTCCTCCTGCCTTTTATTTTTGACTTTTACCCAATAACTTGCCCTCCTATGACTTTCCTACCCTGCTCGAAGGGTCCCTCCTCTATCTTCCCATTCCCATAAATCTAAACATCCTTCTATACCCCTATTATCTCACCTTTCCCTTTAAAGATCCCTCCCTTGTCTTCTCCCCCCTCCCTATATCTCTACCATTTTATTCCCTCTAAATTTAAAATACATTTATACTCATATATATATATATATATATTCCCTCCACTTTGCCTATTCCCTCACTCTCTCCTCTAAAGATCCCTCCCTCATCCTCTCCCCTTCCCTATGCCCTTACCATTTTATTTCTTCTGAATTTAGAAGACTTTTATACTCTTCTAAATATATATATTTTGTTACCTCTTTAAACCATTCCCAATGGAAGTAGGTTACCAAAATTACCATCCCTTCTCCCATATCTAATTTCTCGGTATCAATTCTCCCTTTTACAACTCAAATAATTACTCTTTTTAAATTTTTTTTTAATGAATTAACTTTTGTTTGTTTTTAGTTTACGTTATTCATGTCTGTGAGATTTTGAGTTACAAATTTTGTCCCCATCTTTCCCCTACCCACTACCCCAAAACAGCGATCCCACTGTATACCTCCTCCCCTAATCTGCTCTCTCTTATATCCTCCCTCATCACCCCTCTGACTTTCTGGTAGGGCAAGATGGATCTCCTTACCCCAGTGCCTATATATCTTAATTCCCAGTTACATGTAAATAATAATAATACTATGCACACACACACACATACATATTTTAACATTTGATTTTAGAACTATAAATTCTAGATTCTTTCCCTACCTCCCTCATCACCCACCCCCACTGAAAAGACAAGCAATTCAATACAGGCTGTACATGTGTAGTTATGTAGAACATCTCCACAATGGACATATTGTGAAAGACTGACTATATATCCCTCCTTCCTATCCTGCCCCCGACTTGTTCTAGTCTCTACTTTGTCCCTGTCCCTTTACAGAAGTATGTGCTTCCAACAATCCTCCCCTACAACCTGCCCTCCCCTCCATCATCCCCCCCTCTCATCTCCATCCCCCCTACTCTCCTGTAGGGCAAGATACCCAATTTAGAGAGTGTGTCATTCCTTCCTGAAGCCAAAATCAATGAGAGTAAGGTTGACCCATTCCCCCCTGCCTTCCCATTCTTCCCCTCCACCATAACAGTTATCCCTTGCCTCTTCTATATGAGATAATTAACCCCATTCTGTCTCTCCCTGTCTCCTCTCCTTCTATTCCTCTCCCAGCTCTCAGTTTCACTTTTAAAATATCATCCCTTCCTATTCAATAGATCCTGTGCCCTCTGTCTATGTACACATACATACACACTCACATATGTATTCATACACATATATACCCTCCTATATAGACATATGTGTATGTATACATATATA
>CM053588.1:80319395-80331485 GCA_028646515.1 Pseudochirops corinnae | reverse complement strand
TTGGGAGATCCATCCTGCCCTACCGAAAAGTGACATAGGAGAGAATAGACTGGGGGAGGGGAACACACTGGGATGGCTGTTTTTGGGGTGGTGGGTGGGGGAAAGAGGGGGAGAAAATATGTAACTCAAAATCTTGTGGAAATGATGTAAACTATAATAAAATTAAAAAAAAATAAACTGCAATCAAAAAAAAAAAGAAAATACAAGCAGAGAAATAAAAACCAACAGACAGGGCTTCTAACTGTCTGAGAAACTAGCACAGGTCAACAGACAGATTCAACTCTCTGATCACGGCAATATATACATAGTTACAGGGAGAGAAGCACCAACATCTGGAATTCTCTCCTTTTTCTTTTCTGACTCATGACCTGTAAGTCTCAACTAAAATCCTACCTTGTGAAGAGGAAGTCTTTCCAATCCCCTTCAACCCTGTTACTCCCCTGGGTTGAATCTCTCCAAAAACCAGTGAGCTCCTTGACAGCTACCCAGAATCTTATCTGGTCAAATCACAAGAACACTCTTCCAATGAGTGAGACTTAAGCAACATACTAACCTCAGAGTATTTATACCCTCCTGACTCAGTGCCTAATTAGAAATTAACAAAAGGTGTGAAAGCCTTCCTATAAGCAAGTCTCCCCTAAGCAAGCTTCCCTTAATGGGCTCCACCTGAAGCCTAATAATGGGCAGGGAAGATCTTATGTCCCATTAACATCACAGCTCTCTACTTACCTCTACTCCTTTCAGGACTAGCACCATAATAAAATCAACAATCATTGTTAAGGAAAAGAATGTGTCAATCTCCTGCCTTCTAGCTTCACTCACTGTACCAGCAAGCACCCTAGCATACCCAGGATGGTTGCTAGCACAGGTTCTTAGATCTGCATTTCTAAAGGAAAGCAACTCAAAATGGGTTAACGATCTTACTTTAATCAATCAAACATATATAATTTACTTAGTTCAAGGGGAAAAGTCAACACCCTGAACTACCAGAGAGGGAAGCATCAATATCTGGGTTTTCAAAGCTGGGGGGCTCAATGGCTGCCCAGAGTCTGGTCTTGCCAAATCACACAGCTCTTTTCAAAGTGAGCCCCAAAGCAAAAACTCACATCAGGGTATATATAGCCTTCTCCTGGATCAGATAATGTCACAACCCTCTTGACCAATTGCCCAATCACAAAGTAATAAGGTATGGGTATTCCTGAAAAACAAGCTTCCCACCATAGGCTGCACATGACCACATTCAGTCCATTAGGGGCAGAGTATATTTTCAAATCAGGGAAGGTTCTCAGAGTTGCTGAAACCTATCAAAGGGCCTAGGGGCAGGGAAGATCTTCAGATTCCCAAAACATTCAGCCCCAAGATCTTTCATGCCCATTACCTGGGCAACTGAAATCTGCATTAGCATTAACATCTCTTAAGTACAATATGATCCCCACAAAATAGAGACATCACATTTGTAAGATCCATGACATAGCAACTCATTACCAGCAATCCAAAACAAAAGTATCCAAAACAAAAGTGTCCAAATAAAGTTCTCATGGGGAAAGGTGTCCTTGCCCCGACACTGCCCTTGCAGGCTTCCTCCTGGCACTTTCAGGTGCAGACTCTAATGAGCCAAGTCCCAGTCTTAACACTGCTCCAGCCCCTTCTTCCAAGTCCTGAGGGGTGACTGGACAACAAAAACAACAGGGTGGGGTCCTTGGGGGTCCATGGCACTTCACGCCACCCACCATAGACACAACTCTATCCTTCCCCAGTTTTTGTTTTTAAATAAAATTTTATTGATATAGTTTGTTATTTCCATCATTTGAATTTTTCCCAGCATTCTTCCCTCATCCTCTCCAAGAGAACAATTTCATGTAACAAATATAATTTATTATGGGGGGGAGGGAGATCATGTGCCATGCCCGTGATCTGTGAACCTTTACAAAAGTGGAGAGGTGGCTGTATCTTCTCTGTCTCTTCTTTGGGTTCATGCTTTTCACGTGCACTTCCATAGCATTTGCTTTTGATTGTTTTCTGATAATTCTTGCCATTTCCTTTGTCCTACAGTAGTCCTAAAACCTGCCTAGAGAAGAGTAGGCAGAAGCAGCCTTGCTGGCTTCCCTAGGATAGCTGATTTCCCTTCCATACAGCTCTCTCTTAGGAAAGGAAAAAAGCAAGAAGAATCTCAGCAGCTCCCCACCCCCAAAACAAGAGAGGTCAGTCTCTGAAGGGTTCACACCATCAACCCTTTTGCAGCAAGAGGTTACTAGCAGACTGTAGGCTGTCTGTAAGTGATAGCCAGGGGTTTACATCTCTCATTAGGAAGTAGCAACACATATGACTCAGTTCAACCCACATTGGCAAAGTTTGGGCTTGGCAGCTGGGGAACAATCTGTGGGGTCCGTGGGGTGAGAGTGGGGTATGTACAGCCACAGAGGAAGGAAGCTCACAGTGGCCAAGCCAAGGGACCTGGTCATTAGTATTGATGGTCAAAAGGTGCTGACCTCAGTCTGCCCTGGGTGAGGTGGCTTCTAAGCAGGCAAAAGTTGACCAAGTAGACATTATTCATGGCTGGAGTCTCTGGGCTGGTGATTAACTGACTAACAGTGCCTCCTGTTGTTCCTACCAGGTGTTGAATGGTGAGCTAGCAAAGGAATTTTCAGTCATGTGGTTGATAGTGTTTACAGGAATGGGAAACTCTCATTTGTGGGATCAGTATTGGTAGCACAGGTGACATCAACAGGTATGGAGTAGTTTAAAGCCACAGGAGCTACGGTGGCATTGGTCAGGGACAAGGTGCAGGAGTCATTCTTCTTTTTTTCTCTGTCCTATTCTCTGTCTTATTGTGTGCATTTCTGTGAGGTGAGAAGAGGAGGTGGGGTTACCTACCACTGTAGTTTCTGACTTTGGACTATTTCCTATTTATACAAAATTAATCATAATAATATCATTAGTTCAGACAGAAAACTTTTATTAAATGAAAAGAGAAAAACAAAATAATTATAACTCCACATATGAACAAGAGAAGGGAAATACAATAATGATCACATCACAGTCCACATGCTGAACTGGATCACATTCTCCTAATTAAGTACTGGGGTAGCTGGAGCACACAGAGAAATCTAGGAAGGAGTCACATAAATAAGGGCAGCTCAAGTGGACAGGACAACTTATACCTCTGAGACTGTAGGTGTCCATTTTCTTCATGAACATTCTCTGCCATAAAAAAGCTTCTTTTTCTGATAACTGTTTTTAAGATTCCCCCCACTGTTTTCCTTTTAGACAAACCAGCATTTCTTCTATTTTCAAATTAATGAAACTAAAGTCTATTGCCTTTTCTTTCTTTCTATCAGTCTAGTAACTCATTCAAAAAAGAACCTGAGATTAGTTTAATTTGGTCTGATTAAGGCATACTTCTCACTGAAGGATTATCAGTGAACATCTAGGAAAGGAAGTAGTCTAACATGATCTTGTTGCAAAAGTTTTTCCAGAAATCAAAATCAAAGTCACTGACTTGGAGCTTGTGCATTTCTGCTCACATTAAAAAAAAAATCAGAACATTTGTTCTTTTCCAACTATCCTGGAGCACTTCCTTTCCATATGACCATTCTGTCAAAAATATTTTTTCTTTTTTTTTTTTGCATCACCATCACTTCTCCCTTTTCAAGATTGGAAGTCAGATGAGAGGTTTGGTCTGGATGAATACATCTGTGGATCCTCAGTATCCCAAATGAAATAGTACAGAGGGACAAGAGAAGAGAGCCCAGGAAAGAGTCTGAGTGGACACCCACAGCTGAAGAACAAGAAAATGAATCTGAGTACCAAGTAGGAGAGCAGCCAGGAGAGAGAAATATCAGGAAATCTTTGAGAGAAGAGAGCATCAAGAGAGTGATTGACAGGGTCAAAGGCTGCAGAGAAGGCAAGAAAGATGAGAACTGAGAAAAGAGTGTGATATTTGACAATTAAGAGATCCTTTGGTAACTTTGGCAAGAGCAGTTTCCATCGAATGGTGACTTAGGAAGCCAGAGGGCAGAGAGTGAAGAAGGGAATGACAAGAAAGGTTGTGAAGATATTGGTTCTAAATGGATTTCTCTAGGAGTTTAGCTGTGAATAAAAAAGGAGGGCTATAGGATGCTAACATGATATGAGTCACCTTTTGGTGAATAGAGATTTTTTTAATGTAATATGAGTCAAACTTCTTAGTTGAGTGGGTTGGAGAAACAATGATAAATGTGAGGACAGAGGAAAGCATTTAGAAAGGCCACTGTGGTCAGTGAGTTTGTAAATCAATTTGGGATATAGAAAAGGAATACACTTTGAGGGTTGGATTGAGACTGTTTAACAATTCCTTTTTATAATTCATTCATTCATTCATTTTTTAGCTTAGATCATTCAGTTCCACAAGCTTTTGAGTTCCAAATTTTCTTCACCTCCTCCACAACCACTCCCCCAACACAACATGCAATCTAATATCGACTCTACATATACATTCACATAAAACATATTTTCACATTACTCATGTTACAAAGAAGATTTTTAACCAAAGGAATGAACCCAGAGAAAGAAAAAACAAAGCAAAAACAAAAACAAAAAAAGAGAGCAAATAGTATGCTTTGCTCTGCCTTCAGACTTCATCATTCTTTGTCTGTATGTGGATAACATTTTCCATCATGAGCCTTTTGGAGCGGTATAAACAGTTCTGTAGTGGACCCAGTCTCTATATGTTTTTTTCTCCACCATTATTCAGTAGCTTGGTGAGGAAGAGCAATGGCATGAGATGGTGAGAGTAATCCAAAGTTGAAGTGGACAGATCAGGTCTGCAACAGAATAAAAGAGTGAAGGCATCCAGAGATGAGTGCTTTGCAAAGCTGATCTGATTCCCTAAGAAGTCTGGATAGGGAAGGAAGGGAGAGTTGTCAGTGGATGGGATATTATTGTCGTTGTTTATCCTTCCTTTTGGAAGAGGACTATGATATCAGGAGGGTGATGTTGCAAGTGAATTGGATTTAAGTGAGGCAGAGCTGTGCAAAGTCACCAGCCTCCCACTCTTCTCTGTAGCCATCTGGGTCCAGTGGCAAGACATAGATAAGGATGCTAGAGATAGGCCCTAAATGCAGTGGGAGACTTTGGTCTTTATAAGCTAAAGTCTTAGTTTGTCTGAGACAATACTTATTCAGTGATTAAGTCTAAGTAAGAAGGAATGAGTCAAATAGTGGCCTTTTTTGCCTAGTAAAAATAAATAAAGCTGAGAGGGGAAGAACTTTAGGGTTTCTGTCATAGCCCAAACAATGCCCAAGTGAGGCTTGGTCTGGTAACCATTTTTGGCCAATCAATGGGAGTCAGAGTGATTTGGGTTTCCTGCCTGATCCTTAAAAAGAAATCTAGCCCATAAACTCAAAAATACCTTGTGAGATTTAGGGATAGAAATGTATATCCTTTGGGCAGAGCACCCACAGGTAAGGGTATGATTACCTATGTAGACAAAGGGAGAAGAGGAAGAGAGAGGAAAGAGGGAGAGAGGGAAGGAAGAAAGGAAGGAAGGAAGGAAGGAAGGAAAGAAGGAAGGAAGGAAGGAAGGAAGGAAGGAATGTCCTGTGTTACCCAACTGAGTAACAACTTGGGCAGAACTGGAGGGACTGGATAACCTTCTTAGGACTGTGGAAATGGATACATTGATTTGCTTGAGCTTTCCCCCCCTGCCAAATTATCCAGGTAACTAGAAAAACTATATGAGTGATGATTGTATTGGCTTGACATACCAGCAATCATTTGCAGTGCCCAAGAGTAAACCTTACTAGAAGTACAAAAAATCAGCAACTCTGAAGACAATTAAGCTCATAGCAGCTTTGAGCAGACCCTGAGCCATTTGGTAGTTCTTGGACTTCAAGAGGCATCCTTATCTGCAAAGACACCCCTAATTGTTGAATATGGGGCTTTAAGAATATCCTCTTTTTAGAGGAGGAGTCCTTGTCAAGCCATGAACTGTGGAATGCTTTTCGCTAAGAATGCCTTCAGATTTTGTATCAAAGGGGAACAGCTCTGACACCTGGAATTCCTCACTCACCTCTCTCCTTGGGCATAGAACTCACTGAATCATTCCTTTCTAAATCCACCTTTTCCCCAAAATTCCTTAGCTTCCTTTTCTTAAAATATAAATTCTTCCCATCCAATACTTGGTGTATTGTCCTGTTCATCACAGGCTGGACAACAACCATGCACATGATTTTTTTTTTCCTTCCCTGCTTGATACAATCCTTCTTTAATTTCACTGGCATTTTCTTCCTCTGGTTTTCTTCCCTTTAGGGAAAGGTGTGTGTGTGGAGGTGAATTTAAATCTAGAGAACTGGCCTTTGCATTCTCTGGGCATCTTCCCCTTTGGGGGAAAGAGAGATCTAAATTCACTCAAGAGAGGGAATTAAAGTAAGTCATCATTCTTCATCCACTGCCATCTCAGAAGAAAAGGAAAAGAGTGAACAAAGTAAGAAACAAAAGAATCAAAGAGATTTGCATTACAGTGTGTCTGGTTCTGGGTTAAGCACCATACATATATACCATCATTTGATTCATACAACAACCCTAGGAAGTAATGCTATAGTTATAAGCATTTTATAGTTAAAGGAACTGAAGCAGATAGAGATTTAGAGAGATGACAAGGGTCATGCAGCTACTAAATATCTGAGGCCCTGAATAGTAGTATTTTTCCTTTTGGATGCTGTGTACTCCAAATTAAATATGTTACTGCAACTGCCAATCACTTGAACTGGCAGATCCAAATTGGGCTTGGAAAACCTGGCAACATTAAATGTTCTCCCCTTTCTAGAGGTATCTTCTTGCCATTGCCAACCTTACCCTGGAATTCAAGTAAACAGAACTAGCACAGATTTGAATGACCATTCATACATTAAAATAATTATATGACATTTACAGAGAAAATGACAACCAAAATTATTGACAAGGATAGTGGTCTTTTGAAAATACATTTTTACTGGTATCTTTTCTTTTTTCCATGACCAGAATTTCTCCCAGTATTCTTCCCCCATCCTGTATAAGACAGCCATTCTATATAACTAATATTTATTACAGAGGAAAAAATGGAAAGGGGAAAAAAAATCAAACTGATCAACACATTGAAAAATTCTACAGAAATATTGAATGTATCACACCAATTTTTCTTCCAACTTTGTAAAGGAGTACAGTGGGAGTGTCTTCTAAAATTTCTTCTTTGATTCCATGTTTATTTATAGGAAATTTGCGGTGCTGTCCTGAAAAATTCCCCCTCTAGGAATAGGACTGAGTGAAGGTAGCAACAGAAAAGAGAAGCTGCTTCAGATTTCTCCAGACTTGATGGAAAGGCAAATGTGGAGAAAAGCATTTTTCACAAGCCTTTGGCAAAGCTCTTCAGGGCTTGGCTGATCTCTGATTGGATCATGGAGGAGAATGAGGATTGCAAAATGGAACCTCACATACTTTGCAGCAGGCAGCAAATATGGCAATATATTGATTGGGTCGAGGTGCTTTAACTGCTGATGTCATTAGTACTTAAGCCTAGGAAATTTGTGCAAATCTGGGTTTACATGCTTGTATTTCATGGTGTTGGTTTTGAGCCTCTAGAGAGTGCTGGGGGGAATTGCTATAGAATCACAACAAAGATGAGCAATAAGAGAGCCAGGACAGCATGGAAAAGAATCCCCCAGGCAAAGTAACAATGGCTGGACTGGGTTTCTGGGGGTGATAGGGTTGAATGTCCCCCTGTAGAAAAGTTCAATGGTTGGTTTTCTTCATATACCAATGTCAGAGCCCAAGAGTCTTTTGTTTCTGGCTGAACAGTATCCATTGAAATGAGCTGGGTTTGGGCTCTTCTTGTACAACTCCCCAAAGTGATGTGTCTGGTACTAGGACAATGATTTCTCTTTCACTTCTTGCACCTGTAGAGAGAAGTACTAATGTCAAAATAACTTTGATTAGCCAACATGGTAAAATGAGCCCAGTCAGTTGCTGCTCACCTCAGAGCTATTTTGACTGTTACACTTAACTTTCCTTTACCATTGGGGTGTCAGCTAATGAATTCCCCTTTGTTTGGTTGCAAGATTCTTTTCTCAATCTCCACCGTTTGATACTCAATCACTGAGAGGGGAATCACTTCTGTTCTTTAGTACTTCTGAGGATTAACTCAAACAAAGCTTGCAGGTGAGAAAGAGGAGTCAAACCCTGTATGTTCCTTTCTCTAGGAGATGGATTGTAAAAGGTAAGAAATGGAGGGCAGAGCCTCTGAGGAGAGGGTACTGTCAATAACTCTCAAAATTTAAACAAAATTAATGTAGAACTTGTCACTGTGAGAAGAAAATATAATTCTCACTGATTTTTTATAAAGTTTTGAAATATTAAGAAGGCCTGTCATACATAAAAGGTTGATTGCATAAGTAAATTTGAAGAGTTGGGAATCATCTACCTGTCACATTTATGAGGAGAAGAATTCATGACCAAATAAGAGATAGAAAGCATTATGAAATGTTAGATAGGTAATTTTGATTATATTAAATTGAAAAGTTTTTGAACAAGAAAAAAAAAAAAACAATGCCACTAAGACTAGAAGGAAAGCAGTAATCTGAGAAATAATCTTGACAGCAAAAGCTCTGATAACGAACTCATTTCTCAAATATATACAGAACTGAATCAAATTTATAAAAATACAGGCCATTCTGCAATTGAGAAATGATCAAAGATCTAAACTGGCCATTTTCAAATGTTGAAATCAAAGCTATCTATAGGCATATGAAAAAGTACTCTAAATCACTTTTGATTAGAGAAATACAAATTAAAACAACTCTGAGGTACCATCTCATACCAGTCAGTTTGGCGAATATGACAAAAAAGGAAAATGATAAATGTGGAATAGGATGTGGGAAAATTGGGACACTAATGCATTGTTGGCAGAGTTGTGAACTCATGCAACCATTCTGGAGAGCAATATGGAAATATGCTCAAACAGCTACCAAACCGCATACTGTTTGAACCAGCAGTACCACTACTAGGTCTGTACCTTAGAGAGATCAATTTTCACAGACCTGCAAGAAAAGGGGCATTTTCTCAGGTGAAAAACCTACCTTAGTTGTCCTATTGGAAGACTTCTAGGTCAGAAATACAGTTCCAGCTGGAGTCTAGGCTCTGAGATTTTTCAAACTGAGACAGTAGTGGTCCTTTATATTCCTTTTCCTCCCAGAGTTCTCCTTCCCTTTCTACTTACATAAAGAAGGTGTGAATTCCAACCTCAGTATGAGTGGTATACTAGCAAAGTCCTTTGGTTCTGCCTCATCAATCTCCATCAGTACTTAGTACTCACCCCCTCAGCTGTCTACTTAGCACCCTCCTTTAATTAACATTTAATTCTGAAATCCTTTTGACTGCATCACACCATACAAACAATGAAGAGGGAGTTTTCATTCTTGATGAATTAACAACATCAATTTCCTAAGCACTACTAAGTGTAAATTACTTAGACTTGTGAATACTTGGGTGATTAAAAACTACTGGGAGTGCCTTCCATTGTCCACAGAAAGCTTACTTTTTTTCTGATGATATATCAAACCTGTTACTGTACCCCAATTGTGAGAAATATGCTTAGTCTAGCAATAAATATTTATTTGAAAGCCAGGAAGGTTTTCATTACATTTATTTTACATTTATTCTTTCTGAATAAATGAGTAGCTCCCTTAATGGAGTATGCTGACTCAGACAAATGTGAACCTTTTTACACTGCTGCCATTATAATTTCCCTGTCTTGCTCTCCATTGGCTAGGTGTAACTTCCTAAACTCCCCAGGTCATGTTCCTCTCAAACACCTCGGCAAGTATGCTTACAAGCATCTTACCCCCTACCTGATCAAAACCTTGAGCCTTCTAAATCACAGCTCTATGGTCAAAGGACATGACCAGACAGTTTTCAGAGGAAAAAAATTAAAGCTGTCTATAGTCATATGAAAAAATGCTCTAGATCACTGTTGTTTAGAAAAATACAAATCAAAACAACTGTTAGGTACCACATCACACCTGTCAGAATGGCTAACATGACAAAACAGAAAAATGATAAATGCTGGAGAAGACGTGGGAAAATTGGATCCATAATATATTGCTGGTCTAGTTGTGAACTGATTTAACCACTTTGGGGAACAATTGGAACTATGCCCAAAGGAATATAAAAATATGCATACCCTTCGAACCATCAATACTGCATCTAGGACTGCATCCCAAAGACATCATACAAATGGCAAAAGGACCCACATATACAAATGTATTTACAGCAGCTCTTTTTGTGATGGCCAAGAACTGGAAATTGAAGGCATGCCCATCATTTGGGGAATGGCTGAACAAGGTGATACAAATGTAATGGAATACTATTGTGCTATAAGAAATGGTGAGCAGATGGACTTCAGGGAAACCTGGGAAGACTTATATGAATTGATGCTAAGGGAGGGGAGCAGAACCAGGAGCACATTGTACACAGCTACAGCCACATTGTATAATGACTGACTGATAGATTTAGCTCTTCTCAGAAATGCAAGTGTCTAAGACAACTCCGAAAGGCTCAGGACAGAAAATGCTGTCCATATCCCTGGAAAGAATTAGGGCATCTGAATGCAAATGGAAGCATATTATTTGCTCCGTTATTCTTTTCTTTTGTTTGGTTTCTATTGTGAAGCCCTGATTTAAATCTTTCAGTGGACCAGAATTTCCTTTTAGGTGTGTTGTATCAAGTGAAACTTTTTAAATAAAATTTTCAAATATTAATCGAGGGGGAGGATCCAAGATGGTGAACTAGATGCAGAACCCAGTCAACTCTCTATCACTGAATTTTAAAGTAGTATTTTCTCTAGTATTTATTCATACCCTTTTAGGTTCAACTGTATGAGAAAAATATATAATTGGTACACAATTATCTCCAACTCCTAAACCATCATCATCATCATCACTGTAAGATTTTGAACCTTTCACTTGACCATTAAGTAACTTTGAAGCTGTCATGTCCTTTTGAAAACTTCCCTCAGTAGGAGAGTCTGTTAATCCGGGCTTTGTAATCACATGTGTCTTTAGTCTTCCTTATCTCTTTAGAAGAGATTATATCATCTCCATTTACAAAGTATCAGATTGTTTTTCAAGCTCTCCCAGAAGGTCTTCTTTTCTTTCTAGTTCATCAAGTCAAGCCCACAGTTCCTTCTCGCTGAGGAAACTGCCTTCGGATTTTGGGTCGTCTATAAAATTTGCTTCAAAAACATCTTTTTGGCTTTGAATGAAGTGTATGAGTAGTTCTGTGCTTTCCTTTACCTCCAATGTCACTTTTAATGTCTTGTCTTCTATCAATAATATCACCAGCTGCATCGCTCTTTAAATCTTCTGCGAATTCAACTCTCTATTCAAAATTCTGAAAATGCCTTTGCTAGCTCATCATTCAATACCTGGTAGTCACAACAGGAGGCACTATTAGTCAGTTAGTCACCAGCCCAGAGACTCCAGCTCTGAATAGTGTCTACTTGGTCACCCTTTGCCTGGTTAGAATCTACCTCCACCAGGCCAGACTGATGTCAGCACCTTATGACCAGCAATAGTAATGACCAGGTCCCTTGACTTGGCTACTGTGAGCTTCCTTCTCTGCAACTGTACATACCCCTGATTTAGCGAAAGTCAGGGCTTAGACATTGTATTTTAATTAGGGCCTTTTGGTGATGCACCTAGTGGATTCACATAAGGCCAGCTCCCTAAAGACCCCCTGGAGTTACACTTAAAAGATTTATATCTGAGACCCTGACTGCAACCAGGCCATTTACCCCTAAACTTCAGATACCTAAAAAAGACAAGTCTTTTATAAAATTATCAATCCTGTTGATGGGGTGTTGGGGTGCCTATGTTTGTAACACCCAGTTGTAACTTCAGTATGTAAAATTACACTTATGTTTGGATACCTATTTGTGTAATGAAGTTGTAAACTTCTGCCTCTTCTCTAGGTCAGCACTCTGCCTACCTGCAATTTATGAACTGCTTAATCCCTGCTTGGTACCATAACAAGCTATGCTTATGAATCCTTCACAAAAGCATTTATAAACAATCTCTTTAG
>CM053588.1:80295009-80319295 GCA_028646515.1 Pseudochirops corinnae | reverse complement strand
TCCCCCCCCCCCCCCCCCCCCACCGTGGACTTTTTCCCAATGAATTTTGGGCAATATGCCTGTGCAGTAGATATGAAAAGTGCATATCCCTTTAAGCATTGACCACTCCTTAACTCCTTCCTAATCCCACCCTTATTCACCTAGTTAGCATAATTGATACCTGATTTATGATTTTATGGCTTTATAATCTGTGCCCCCAACTCCTGCATTTTTGCAGGCTTCCTAAGACCACCCTGCCTACAGTGAGGCATAACAATAAACTTTTACAATCCTGACTCAAAAAATCATTAAATGGAGTTCATGGTTCTTCCCTGAACTATCCACATGGCCTGGTCTCTTCTTCATTTTATTCACATCTCCAATCATGCTCAGTGCTGGATAGTCTTCTAGTAACCTCTTGCTGCAGAAGAGTTGATGGTGTGAACCCTTCAGAGACTAAACTCTGTTGCTTTGAGGGTGGAGAGGTGCTGATATTCACACCTATTTCTCTCTTGCCTTTTTCCTTTTCCTAAAAGAGCTGTATGGAAGGGAAATCAGCTATACTAGGGAAGCCAGCAAGGCCGCTTCTGCCTACTCTTCTCTAGGCAGATTTTAAGATTACTGTAGGACAAAGGAAATGGCAGGGATGACCAGAAAACATTCAAAAGCAAATGCTATGAAACTGCAAGTGAGAAGCATGAATCCAAAGAAGAGATAGAGAAGACACAGCCACCTCTCCACCTTTACAAAGGTACACAGATCATGGGCATGGCACATGATCTCCCTCCCCCCATAGTAAATAATATTTGTTATATTAAATTGCTCTCTTGGAGAGAATGAGGGAAGAATGCTGGAAAAAATTGAAATGAAGGGAGTAACAAACTATGTCAATAACATTTTAAAGAAAAAGGAAAACTATCCATATATAACACTAATTTTTTTGTATATACTAGTCAATATTTTAAAATAGGGACGATCATGCAAATATGTGCCAATTCTGCTTCCTTGAATTCTAGAAAATTGTTGTTGTTGCTTGTCCTCCAATAACTTCAGGAAGCTGATTTCTTGACTTTCAAGTGTATTGATTTAAGTGATTCTAGGATAATATTAGGATAAGATTGAAAATAGAGAAAAGATATAGCTGAGGGTAGAATCTTGTTGAGTAACACTTTAGTCCTTTTTCACTGCCCCACATGATTTCTCTTCCTCCCCTCCACCCCAATGAAGAAGTAATCAGTAGGAATTGAGAGCTCTCAGTCCACTTCCTCATTTATTTTTCATCAATTAGGGTGAATTTTCTCTTGTCAGGAGTTGTTCTGGTTTAGTCTTTTTTCAGTCTGACTCTTGATCACCTCATTTAGGGTTTTCTTGACCAACATAGTAGCATGGTTTGCCATTTCCTTCTCTGACTCATTTTAGAGGTGAGGAACTAAAATAAACAGGGTGAAGTGACTTGCCCAGGGTCATATAGCTAGGAGGTGTCTGAGATCTGATTTGAACTCAGGAATGTGAGTCCCTTCTCTCCAGGGCCAATGCTCTATCTACTTTACCACCTACCTGCCCTGATGAGGATCTTAGACTGATCAAGAGGTAATCCCTGACATTGGAAGATTTTAGTGCTTGAAAAACCTACTCATCCTATATTTGGAGCAAGGGAGTTGGAACACTGGGTGGGAGTGGCCCCTAAGAAAATGGGAAATCATGTACACGGGGAGATTTTGAGGTAAATGGGGTTGAGGGAGAGAATAAGAAAAGAGAGAGATATTTATCAGGGTCAGGGAGGTGCCCAAACATGGGCCAGTGTCCTCTCTGACAACTGCAATAAATAATGGGCATTATAGTAGTGTACAGTATCTAGCCACCACTACCAAGTTATTGTGAGTGAACCCACGATTTCCCATTCCCCTTTCCTGGTTTTGCACAGAATACCCACAGTGAGAGGAGGGGTAGACAAAATTCTTGCAAATCCAATCATACTGCAGCCTCAGTACATGACAACCAGAGTCTAGGAAAGGACAGCAAAGTGTGCTTTGATCCCATTTAGATATGTGATTGCAAAGTCCTCTCTGAGATGGCATTAGACCGTCTCCTTTTGGAAAGTGCACTTATCAGGATTGTCTTGCTCTTCTGGTGAACAGTTGTCTCTCAAAGAAACAGGCAATCTGAAATCATGACAATGCATTCAACATCCTTTTTCCTTGGGTGCTACAATAAACTCCTGAGATTAGCCACACCTGAAAGCCCACCCACTTTCTCAGCTGCAACTAATCTTTTTGTTTTAATTTTTTTCAATTTATTTACAACTAGTTAACACCATTCATCTCTAAAAGTTTTTGATTTAACAATTTTCTCACCTTTCCCCTGCCCCTCCCTCCCATGGCAGCATGCAATTTGATAAGGGTTCTACATATACCTTCACATTAAACTTTAATCAAGTTATAAAGAAGAATTATAACTAATGGAATGAATAAAGAGAAAGAAGAAACAAAACAAAAGAAAACAAAAAAGAGAAAGATTAAGTAGCTTGCTTCAATTTGCATTCAGATTCTGTAACTCTTTCTCTAGATGTGGATAGCGTTTTCTCTCATGAGTCCTTTGGAGTTGTCCTTTAACCTTGCACTGCTGAGGGGCACAAAGTTTATCAAAGGCAGTCATCACAGATATGATGTGTCTGTAATTGTGGACAAAGTTCTCCTGGTTCTGCTGTCCTTACTCAGCACCAGTTTATATAAGTCTCTCCAGTTTATTATGAAGTCCATCTACTTTTTAATGCACAATAGTATTCCATTATATTCCATTACATTCATATACCACAACTTGTTTAACCTTTCCCCAATTTATAGGCATCTCTTTGATTTCCACTACTTTGCCACCACTAAAAGAGGTGCTTTAAATATTTTTGTATATACAGATTCTTTTCCCACTTACATGATCTCTTTGGGACACAATCCAAGAAGTGGTATTTCTGGGTCAAAGGGTTTTCACATTTTGATAGCCCTTTCGATATAGTTCCAAATAGCCACATCTAATGTTAGAGCTTCCCAACTACCCTGAACTCCCTCCCCTTTCAAGGCTCAGTAAGAAGGTTCTTTTCCATCCTTGCTGTGATTACTGACCCCACTGAAGGAAGGAAAATAGTAAAAGTATAGGCCAGGCCTGATCAAGGCCCTCAGCACCTCCCTTAGTAAATGAGTCACTGACTTAGACCAAGTTTCCTCACAATTCCATCTTCTCCTGGGGAGTAAGAGATTCAGCCCTGAAGGGGTGCTGGGGTACTTGTACTTGGACAAAATTCCAAGATCACATTTCTCCCCAATTTTGAATGGTTTTCTCCCCAACCCAAGGACACCATGCCTAGCAATAACTCATGAGTGGGCTCCAGTAAGGCAAACTACCTTTCCCCATAATTACTCATGGTGGGCCCCAGTAAAACACACTATCTTTCCCCATCAGAAGAACAAACTGACCTCTGAGGAAATTCTCTTCAAAAAACAGGACTATATGTAGCCACAGAATTATCCTTTACTGATTCCCAAAATTATTTTATACAACCCATTGGTCCAGCTATAGATATCAACTCTCAAAGGTATCTTGTGACAGACAGACAGACTAAATATACATCCCTCAGTAACCATTTTCGCTGGTTTGCAGTAGTGAATGACACCTGTGAACAAGAGTGTAAATCATCCCCTAATTAGCTGATCTTCCAGATAATCCACTGATTTTCCTATATAAGCTTTAGGATCATTCCTTTTAAGTAGCAAGTTCCTTAAGGAGCTCCGCCCACCATATTGGTGTTACAGTATGCCTTTGCCACCTTGATTTCAAGAATGCTTGAATCCTTTCATTCAATCCAGATGACCCTCTCCTGTACCTTAGTCCTTGAGGGGTCCCTGAACCCCCTAAACTCCATCAGCCCAAATGGCTACCCTCTACCTTCTCTGGAAGATAGGAGAAAAAGAAGGGAATAAGCATTTATTTAGCATCTATTACAGGCCAGGCACTGTGCTAACCACTTTAAAAGTATGACCTAATTCGATTTTCATAACTGCCAAAAATAGATTCTGTTTTTATTTCCATTTCAAAGTTGGGAAATCGGAGGGGATGAAAAGATAAGTGACTAGGCCAGGGCCACAGAATTACTAAGCTTTCTTCACTGCCAAGAAGAATGGTTTCTCCATTTATCTAAGTAATTTACACTTAGCAGTTCTTAGGAAATTGGTGTGGTTAATTCATCAAGAATGTAAACTCCCTCTTCATTGTTTCTATGGAGTGATGCTCTCTAAAGGGTTTCACAATTAAATGTTAATTAAATGAGGGTGCTAAGTGGAGAGCTCAGAGGGTACCTAAATACTGAGGGATGATGCTTAGGGAGGTGAAACAAAGGGATGTTTCTACAATACTATTTGTATTGAGGCTGGAACTCACACCTTCTTTATGTAAATGGAAAGGGAAAAAGAACTCTTTCTCCCTCCTTCCCTCTCTTTCTACCCTCTGAAAATGAAAGGCAATTTGAAATGGGTTATGCATGTGGTATATAAAACATGTTTCCATACTAGTTACAGTTGTGAAGGAAGAAACAGATCAAAAGGATAAAACCACAAAAAAGAATAAAGAGAGTAAAAAAATATGGTTTGATTTTAAAAGCCTAATTCAGGTGTGCCAGTTCAAGTGATTGGCAGTTGCAGTCAGGTATTTAATTTGGAGCACACAGCCTCAGAAAGAGAAAGAATACTTCTATCAGGGGCCTCAGATATTTACTGGCTGTGTGACGCTGGCCATGGCCCTTAACTTCTATCTGCCTCAGTTCCCTTCATTGTAAAATGGAGATAAATGTGACACCTTCTTCTGAGTGCTGTTGGTTGTTAAGGAAGTAGTCCCATGCCAGTGGTGACTGAAAAATGTGGGCTGGTAAATGACAACTGGGGGGGTCATTGGAAGAGTGAGGGAAAGCCAGGATTTGTTGTTGTTCAGTGATTTCTGACTCTTCAAAATGACTCCATTTTGGTGTTTTCCCCCAAAAAATTCTGGAATGGTTTTCCACTTCCTTCTCCAGCTCAATTTATAGATGAGAAGGAGAGACAAATATCTAGTAATGATTTGCCCAGGGTCACACAGGTAGTTTGCTTCTGAGGTCACATTTGAACTCAGAAAGATGAGTCTTCCTGACCTCAAACCCCATGATCTCCTGACTGTTCCACCTAGCTGCCCTGAACAGATTTAAGACAATCCAGAAGTGATGATAATGACGTTTTGTTCCTTTTTGCCATTGCGTTTTCCATATCGTTTTGTTCCACATTGTTACAGGTTGTGCTGATAGAACTATAAATATCTGGGACCCTGCTAGTGACTGATTAAAAGTGACCTGGACATCTCTGTACTGTAAGAGGAATGATAATAAGTGTAAGGAGTTCATACATATTGTGAAGATAAGCAGGTGAAGTGCTGGGATCTTGAGAAGGTCATCAGACATTATCAAGAATATCTAAACAGCATTTCATCCACACTCATTCTAGCTAATATTACCTCAGGTGTCTAGGCCTCAGGGTGTTTCATTTCCTTAATCTGAATCCTGTAACCAACCCCAGAAACCCAGTTGGGTACATTAGCATCCCTCTCTAGGACAGTTCCTGAGTCTTTCTAGGCCACTCTTTTTGTCCCTCTAGCAGTTGGATTTTGAAGCCATGGCTGCCCTGCATGGCCCATGTGGTTTTTCTGCCCTAGGGCTTGAGGATCCTGAGGCTTTGACTCCCTCCTAGCAAATAACTAATGCTAACATAACATATATAAGTTTGTTCAGAAAATTGGAAATTTGGAAATTTAGAAAATTCAGAAAATGTGGAGCTCAGGTCTTGCTTGACTTATTGAGACCCTGGGTTCCTTTTGTCAGCCTTTCAGTAGCATGTGTGATCATTTGTCAAAAGGCTATCTTCATTGCTAGAAGATTGGAATCTTGCTTAATCTAAGTATCCTAGGTGCTTAGTACCTAGTTAGATGCTTAGAAGGGTGCCTGGTCAATTGATCCAAGTTATAAATTCCCACTTTATTGTTTCTAAAGAGGGGTGTACCAAAATGGATTTCAAAGTTAGATGAAAATTAAATGGGTGCTAAGTAGAGAGCTGAGAAAGCAGCCTAGAGCTGATGGGTGGTGATTGGTTAGGGGGAAGAAAGGGAATTTTCTACTGGACAACTCATGATAAGGTTGCCAAGTCTCACCTTCTTTATATTAACAGAAAAGGGGAGGAGAAACTTGAAAGGAACAGTAATATAAAAGACCAATACTGGCTCAGTTTGAGGTCTCTGCTCAGAGTCTACATTCCAGCTAGAGCTCTATTTCTGACTCAAAAGACATCCAAAGGAGTTTTATCCCTGGAGAAAGGGCTTTTTCCTTACAGATCTTTGAAAACTGAGAGCTGAATTTTTAAGGAGTCACTTGGGATTTAGGGTTTTCATCAGTGATTGTGACATGGCCATTGTTCCATGACCAAGGTCAAATTTCTTATCCTGCCTAAACCTCAGTTTCCTTATCTGTAAAATAGGATTTTTAATACTTGGTATATCTTTATCCAAACACTCTGTCAATATCAAATATCCAAAGACCTACTATATTGTAAAATTTTTTTGATACCATTTAGATCAGGCCCACTTAGAAGTAAAGCCATATTTTGTTTATGATCCATGGTTATATTGGTCTGGACTATCTTGACTGGGAGAATGGGTGTAGCTCAGTTCTTGGAAAGGTCCTGAATTAGAAAGCAGAAGTCACTGGGAATACTTAGCACTGATTGCTTTCTCAGTAGGACCTACCTATGCCCTCAGTAGGCAGCCTGTCAGCCAACAAGACTTATTTTGCATTTACTTTGTTCCAGGAACTTTGTTAGGTGTAGGGTACTTTGATGAAGAACCAGCCAACTGGACTGAGAAGTTAGATAGCTCCAATGGGAGCTAGAAGGCTATGCAAACAGCCACGTTTATATAGAATATAGAGATAGTATGAATGACAGGGAAACCCAGAGGGAAGAAGGTGAAGAACGAGAGATCAGATTTGATATTTAATCCTGGAAGTCATAAGGAATCCTTGTAATTTTTCAAATGGAAGAGTCAAAATTGTACATTAGGAAGACAGATATGGGCATTGAATAAAAAAAGGTGTATGGAACTGGGGAAATCTCAAGACAAGTAAACCAAAAGAGAAGATTACTGCAGTTGTCCAGGAATGAGGTAGTAAGTGCTTATATAAATGTGGTGATTGTGTTTGTGCAGAGAAGGGGACATGCATGAGAAATCATTGTTTTGAAGGTAGAAATGACAAGATTTAGCAAGTTTGGATATCTGGGGTGAGTACAGACTGGGAGATAAGGACGACACTGAGGTTATGAACCTGGCTAATTATGAGGATGGTGGTCCTCTGACAGTAATAGGGAATTTTTAAAGAGCAAACGTTTGGAAGGAATGATAATGCCTTTGGTTTAGATCTGTTGAGTTTGGGATGCCTATGGGACATCCAGTTTGAGTTGTCAAAAGGCAGTTGTTGATGTAAAAGTGAAGCTCAGCAGAGAGGTTAAGCTATGTGTATGATCTGAGAATCATCTCCATAGAGATAATTGAAAGCATGAAGAGATGATTAGGTTGACTAATGAGATAATATGCTTTTTTCTTTGTATAATTGATCTCTTTGTCCATCTTTTAAAACCTACAGATCCATTTTCAGAATTATATTAAATGTCTAAAACCATATCTCCTCCCTTCAATTGCATGGATCCAAGAGTATATTAATTTGACCTAAGAAACTAGGCAGGAAAAGGAAGTCTGGTATTTTCCTGACTCCTGGATTGCAAGATCAGAGACTTGGAGTCCTAGAGCTCAGAAAAATTTTAGAGGCCAATCTAATCCAACCCCCCTTATTTTACTGATGACCCTGAGAGGCTGAGAGTTTGGATGACTTGCTGAAGATCACAGGTAGGGCTAGAGGCAAACCTAGCCCCTCTGTATCTGAGTTGTCTCCAAGATTCTTTTTGCTATACTACACTGCTTCCATTTATTGACTTAAGTGATTTCATAAGTCTGAAAGCATTCCCACAGAGCAGAGGGTCTTCACAGTCCTCAACCTCACTTTTTTTTGGTGAGGGGTGGTGTGGAATGATGCTCCCAGTTTCAATAGCTCTAAGGGCAGCTTTTAGGAAAATATAAAGATTTTCTTAATGCTCAAATATTTAAAAGTACCGATGGGATGACAATTACTTTTCCCCCCTTTCACCATGATATTTCCCATATAATTTTGTTCAAAATTTGAAAGCACTTGACTCTACCCTCCTGTAATGATTATCCTCAGTTTCTTCTCTTTTGTTATCCCAATCCTAGAAAAAGGACCTTTCAGTGGTTGCTTTCATTTTCTCATCCTAGAAGGTAAGTTTGAGCTACCCTGCAAAAGAGCTATATAATGAAGTAATCCCCTTCTCAGTGATGAGGGATCAAGGGATAAAGGAGGGGGAACTATCTGGCCACCAGTTAATGAAGAAGTCATTAGTTGACAGCCCCATGTTTGTCAGACAAAGAAAGGTCAATTTCCCCAGGTTTATATTGCCATTTCACCTACTCAAAGTGACTTTTGACTTTAACTTTTCCCTCTCCAGGTGCATTCCTGGCATAGAAAACATTGAGCAGGACTAGGCAAAGCTTTTTGGAAACTAGTTTAAAAAGAATTCACACCTAGTTCCAGTGGATCCTGAATGTCTGAAATGGATAATTTATAAGTGCTAGCTTTGCAGTATGGAGCTGACCAAGCATGACCCCTGTGGTCATGACATTACCCCTACAACCTTCAGAACCCCTTTCTCAACACTAGGATTTCTTCTGCCTACTTCTCTTGTTTTTCCTATTGCTGCACGTGTATCCTGTGGGAATTTAATTTCTTCTAATGTTCAACCAGCAACATCAGGAAAATTGAGCATGCAAATAGGGCCCTGGTATCTATATAAGCTGTGGATTAATAAGAACTGAGCTCTGGTCTCTGAACCTACTCTTACTACCAATAACACCAGCAGTTAGAGCAGCTCCAAGTATCCACCCTAATGCTGTTTCCTGCCCGCTTCATGGTACATGGGGTGCCCATCTTCTAGTACCAACCACAGGATGACTAACACAGAAACTGGTCAGCTCCCCAAAAAGCTTTGTCAGTGACTTGTAAACATCCCTGTGGAGAAACCTACAGTAGTTGCTCTTGACTGAAGTCTCAGTGCTCTTATTACTTCTCTCCTCTTCCTAGATCATGAATTTTTCAAGATATCAAAGGTTTTTCTCAACCTGGAAGCTATGTTCAACCTGACCAAGTGAAAATATGTGGAAAAAACTGATTTCCCCCCCCCCCTCATTGCTATTTCAGCCAGTCACTATGAAACAACCTTTCTCTCTGCAACTGCAAATAGTGCAGAAAGAGATCCTTGCTCCTAGACCAGGCACTTTACTTTGGGCACTTTACAAGATGAGCCCAAACCCTGCTCATTTCAGTGGATGAACTCAAGGCCTGAAATGGAAGATGAATCATCTGTGACTTTCACCTTTGGAAGTAATCAAGAGCCTATCTACCCTGTGGTCAAGTCACCACTTCTAGAACCTGTCCTTAAAAGTTGCCCCCACCTCTGCCAACTTCTTCCCTTGACCCTCCTGTTGCTGGTCACTGCTTGGATCTTAGGGTAGTACAACTATGCCCTCTACTGGTTCACCACCACCACTATGAAACTCAATCATGCCTTCCTAAGACTGAACAACTTCCTCCAACACCAACTCAACAGCCAACCAAGCTCATGAAGTGCTTCAACAGAGGATGGTTAAAAAAAAATAAACCCTGTCTCCTCATCTGCCTTTCCATCAAGTCTGGAGCAACCTGAAGCAACACCTCTTGCCTGGCCCCTCTCATCACACAGTTCTCTTTGTAGAGGAGGAATTTGTCAGGACACCACTGCCAATTTCATATAAATGAGGCTCTTTGGAACCATTTTGGAATGGTTCTTAAGAAGAGTTGTGAGAAGACAGCTCAACCCAATTTTGTTGCTGAGATGGGAAGCCAGTGGAAGTGGCATATTGCATATATTTACAGACTTTTTGTTGTATTAATCATTTGCTGATTTTTTTCCTTTTTCAATTTTTCCCCCTCCATAATAAATGTAATTTATTATGTTGAATGGCTCTCTGAGGGGGAGGAAGAATACTCAGATAAATTCTGTTGATGCAGAAAAAAGAAAAAAATATATTTTATAGAAGGTTACCCTCCTTGTAAATAGTATGACTGAATTTTTTTTCTGAGTATCTGAAAAATCTCCTTAAAGAGTATGATTGGCCAGATGGAAAACAAATTATCAAAGCGAATTCAGGAAAACAACAACTTAAAAGTTAGAACCAGGAAACTGAAAGCTAATGACTATGAGACATTAAGAACTGATCAAACACGTTCAAAAGAACAAAAAAAAAAAGGAAGAAAGTGTTAAATGCCTGATGGCAAAAACAACTGACTTCAAAAATAGATCTAGGTGAGACAATATCAGAATCATTGGATTACATGAAAGCCATAACCAACAGGAAAACCTGGACAACATCTCTCAAGAAATTATCAAGGAAGACTGCCCTGATGTCCTAGAACCAGAGGCTTAAATAAGCATTGAAAAAATCCACCAATCACTTCAGGAAAGAGATGCCAAAATAAAAACCCCAAGGAACAGTATAGTCAACGTCCAGAACTATCAGGTCATGGAAAAAAGTATTGTAAGTGGCCAGAAAGAAACAATTCAAATATTGGTGAGTCACAATCAGGATTACATAGGAATTGGGAGCCCTAACATTAAAGGATCAGGGGTCATAGAAAATGATGTGCCAGAAGACAAAGGAGTTAGGATTACAACCAAGAATGACTTTCCCTGCAAAATTAAACATAATACATCAAGGAGGGAAAATGGTCATTCAGTGAAATAGAGGGACTTCAAGCTTTCATAAGGAGAAGACCAGAACTAAGCCAAAAATTTGACCTCCCATATCAAGATCCAAGAGAAGCATAAAACAGGTAAAAAGGAAAAAAAGAAAATATAAGGTATTCAATAGAGCAAAACTATTTACATCCCTACATGGAAAGATGATACTTGTAACTCTTAAAAATTGTATCACTAATAGTACAGCTAGAAGGAATACACTTAGACATAGGGTATGGGTATAAGGTGAAATGAAGGGAATGACCAAAAAAATGAAGGGATGAGAGAAGAGTACAATGAGTGCAGAAGGAAGGGAGAGGTAGAATGGGGTAAATTATTTCACATGAAGAGATGTAAAAGAGCTATTTACAGTAGAGGTGAAGATGGGAGGGTTGGTGATGGGCATCACATGAACCTTACCCTCATCATTATTGACTCAAAGAAGTAATCATACAGAATCAGTTGAATATAGAAATCTATCTTACACAATGGGGAAGAGGGAGGGGAGGAAATCAAGTAAAGGGGGGGGGGACTGACAGAGGGAGGGCAGACCAGGGGAGGTGGTTGACAGAAGCAAAAAGCTGGTGAGGAGGAAGGGTGAGAGGACAGACAAGAGGAAGAATAGGATGGAGGGAACTATCCAGGTGGCATTCATAACTGTGATGTGAATGGGATGAACTCTCTAATAAAACAGATATGAACAGCACAGTGGATCAAAACAAAGAATCCTACAATATGTTGTTTACAAGAAACACACTTGAAGCAAAGAGACACACACACAAAGTAAAGGTAAGGGGCTGGAGAAGAATCTATTATGCTTCAACTGAAGTAAAAAAAAAAAGCAATTCTGATACTTGACAAAGTAAAAGCAAAAAATAGACCTAATTAAAAGATAGAAGGAAGGAAACATCTTGCCAAAAGGTACCATAGACAATGAAATAAGAAAGGATTATAATTTTCATATTAATTGATATTATATATGTAATGAATATACTAATAATTTAGTTTTCCCCAAAGTGGCCTCTCTGACTTGGGAGTCAGGACTCCCAATGTAGCTTAAATTGATTAATCAAAACTGTGACAATGGTCTCTTTCCTGTCTCTCAAGATGGCAGACAAAAAGCCTCCCCCCCCCCCCCAAGAAAAAGAAGGTCAAAAAGGAAAAAAAAAAGAGAGAACAAAAAAGAAGAGGTAGCTGAAAAGAAGGTCAAAAAGCCTTGAAAGCATTGCAATCAGAACCCAGTCCTGGCCTGAGGGATTCATAGATAGCTCTAGTTTTGCAGTGTATTCCCAGAGAGTCATGTACAAGTGGAAATATGCTTCCCCAAAAACTCGGATTGAAAGAAAAAAGAAAGAAAAAGTGCCTGCTACTATCTCAAAGCCTGTTGATGGTGATAAGAATAGAAGACCCTGTGTGGTAAAGATTTATAAAATGCCTAGGTATTATCCTACTCAGGATGTGCCTAGAAAGCTGCTAAGTCATGGCAAAAAGCCCTTCAGCCAGCATGTGAGGAGACTTTGAGCTAGTATCACCCCAGGCCCGGTTCTGGTCATGCTCACTGGTTGCCACAGGGGAAAACCAGTGGTTTTCCTGAAGCAGCTGGCTAGTGGCTTGCTACCGGTAACTGGACCACTCTATCAATCCTGTTGTTCTAAGAAGGAGCCATCAGAAATTTGTCATTGCCACTTCTACCATTTCAGGTGTGAAAATTCCAGATCATCTCACTAACGCTTACTTCAAGAAGAAGAGACTCTGTAAACCTAGACACCAAGAAGGAGAGATTTTTGACACAGAAAAAGAGAAATACAAGATTATAGAGCAGCGCAAGGCTGATTAGAAAACAGTAGATTCTCATCCTGCCCCAAATCAAGAAAATTCCTCAGCTCTGTGGCTTCTTGTGTTCTGTCTTCTCTCTCTCCAATGGAGTTTAGCCTCACAAACTGGTGTTTTTAAATGCCTTGCAGAGAATATTTATAAAAATAGTTACAATAGCTAAAAACAAACAAACAAATGAACAACTCTGACGATATTCACAATCACTGGACCTTAAGTGAGGCAAATCAAAGACTGAAGAACCTGTTCTAGTCACAGAACTCTGGTTCTCTTCCCTAGGGAAGATGGTCATGACCCCCAAAGACTTGACTCCTGAACTATCCTATTGTGGAACTTGTAGGTTTCTCATGGGAAACCACTAAATGATTGTTTGTGATCCACCTTTTTCCCTCCTTCTCCACTTGTAATTTAAGTTCAAACCTGTGTTTTACTTCAGCTAAGAGAACATTCCTCACTCTGAAACTGATTTAATCAAACTACTTGGTTACTGGAACTCCTGTCTCTAGGCCTGAGAATTCTCAAGTTAGAGACTAGCTCAATAAAAATGCTGTTAACATTAATTTGTGTCAGAAATTTTTAAAGGATGAGCTCTTCAGTATGGGGAGAAGGAACTTGTAACACTGGATTTTTCCCAGAGTCCCAATTCCCTTGACAGGTCCTGACTTGCTCCATTAGGAGCTCAGCCTCCACTCAGTTCCCCGGTTTTTCATTGAGAGGACTGCTCTTAGGCCCCTTTTCTTTATCTGAATCACTTTGATAAGGTCCCTGGTTTGTTTTTGTTCTTGTTTGTTTGTTTTGTTTTTGGCACATGGATTTAGCTTTGCCTGAATTTTTTTCTCTTGTAATGCAGAACTGGCTATGGCCTGCAGGTTTTTTCTTCTCTCTTTTATGAATGCAGTCTAAGCTATGGATTGTAGGTTCTTATTTCTACACACTATAACAAAAATTTTTTTTGCATTGAGTGGCTTGTGAGATTGGTTTTGTGTTAACTTTTTAATTGTGCTATTGTTAGAGTTGTGGAACTTCTATAATTCAAGTAAATTGCTAGCGCAGAGTGGAATACTTGTAATTGTGAACTTATGTGTACTTGTATTATATTCCCTTACAGTATAATTGTATTTGTGTATTATGTATGCTTGTTAGTTAAGTGGTGTTATTATCTTTGAGTGTATACCTTTAAAATGGGACAGATGTGTGGTAAAGGCATGGGGGAAGATACAGCAGTTCTTATTAACAAAGTTCCAGAATGAACATGTGCCTTTCAAATGTATAAGAAATATGGCCTTGACTGTCCTTCATAGTCCCAAGATTGGGTTGATTTGGCTAGTGATGAATTTAAACTTTTCTGGTCCCATTGGGGCAGCTTGGATAAGAGTACATTAGAGTATTTAAGACAGAAATTGATGAATAAGGAAACTCAGCCTCTTGAGTGCGACAGCTGTAATAAATGTTACTCAGAGGCAAAGGAAAGAGAGCATCGGTCTGAACTAGAATCAGTGAAAGAAAGGATTAAATCATTTGAAAACCCTCCCCTTAACAGCCTCCAAACTACTCAACTACCTAAAATATACCCACTTGAACCAAAAGACACCACCAGGTCCTCAGTTTCTATGTTCCCTTTCAAAGTACAAGCCATAGTTCTCAAAGAAAAAACCCTGAGAAGAGTAGTGACTTGATCAGGACCCATGGTTTCAAGCCCTGGCAGCTTGGAGAATTCCAGGCTATGTACAAAGAGTACCTCAGCCTCAGGGAGGATTCCATAGGCTTTACTGCATAGTTCCAATTAATACTGTATTCATACAGACCTGGTATCCGATCTATATCAACTGATGGTTGCCTTGGTGGGGAAGGAGAAGACTAAGAATTGATGCCAAAAGGCTAGATGGAAAGACTCAGAGGAGGATCTTCAGATATGTTGGGACTTGGAAGGCTGAGGTAAAGAACATTACAACTCGCCCAAGTTATGAGTAAAAAGCTCTTTGAACAGTGTGTACAACAAACCTTGCATTCCCCTGACCTATTGATTTAACAAAGGTCCGAGATACTAAACAGGCCACTAGGAAATCTATCAGTTTTATGAAAAACTCATCTAAGCTTTTGATACCAATTTGGCTCTCCAGCATGATAGCAGTAGGGTAAATTCAGTTTCTTTCCTACTTTGTTAATTATCTTCACCCATCCATTCCTAAAGAAATTAAGCTATTTCTGATTGGCAACACTATGACACAGGGTTCGTCCTTGAGACCCAAGCATGGCTGGCGGCACTCTGGCATAGGAGATTGAGAACAATAAAAAAAAGAATTGATAGAAGGAAAAAAGAAATTTTCATCACAGCCCCTCTGCAGCAGCTGCAGTCCATCCCTTACCTTCCCTGGCCCATCCCCTATTGTCTCCAGCAGTCCTTCTCTGTACCATCCAAAACAAACAGGCCAGGAATTTGTTTTAATTGTAGAAAATCTGACCACTGGAGGAAAGACTGTAAAGTAGGGATTAGGGCAGATGCTGAAGAGAAAAAAGAAAATACCCCAGGAAGTATTGAGGGATGCTCCCTGCAATCCTGATCACTTAGCATGACTAGGTTCTGGGAGGGCTGGCAGGAGGGGAGGCAAAAGGAGGGGATGTCCAGGTGATGCCTGTTATCCCCATGACTCCTATTGGAGATGTCTCCTTGCTTATACATTGTCAGGACTTGCTTATACAGTGTCAACTTGGTGCCTCCCCCTGAGCAAAGAGAGTATCTCAATTTCAGGGATTGCTGATAAGACCATTGTTGCCCATTTCTTAGAATCATTCTCCCTTTTTCTTGGAGAGATCAGAGTCTTTCATCCTTATATCCTGGTCCCTGAGGCCCCTAGCCACTTGTTAGGACAGGTCACTTTTATTTGACCAAGGAGGGACCATTTCCTCTTGTCATTTATACCCATCACCTTCCTTAACCTCTTCTGACCATCTGAATCTCAACCAAGTTCCCTCTAGCTTGGGGACTTCAGATGCTATTGATATTGGGTCAGTTGTCAGTGCCCCAGCTATGGTTGTGCTGTTAGCTCTTCTGTTTAATTTGTTCACTTCTGAGAAAGGAGGGAATGTAGTTGGTGTACGGACATTCAATCCTGCCACTTAGATGGGAAGGTGAGAACTAGACTTTGGAATATGACTTTGGGATGCTATGGAAACATCAGGACCATTTACTTCTTCCCAGGCTGTAGCAGTAATTAAAATTCCAGCGTACAGTCAAGAAAACATCATTTATGCCCCTGGGAATGACTTTACTGACCAAGCAGCTAAAACTGCAGCTTTAACTCCTCAAATTCTTGAGGCACAAGTCCCCACAAGCACAGCCATATTAGTATATCCATCTCACTCTGAAGGGCTGCCTAAGCCTCCTAACCTAACAAAAGAAGATATAGCCACTGCCCAAAAAAATGCTTTGCAGATTTTCCTGAGATTACCCTGATGTTAATCTCTTTTAGCACGATACTATTCAGTCACAATCATATATCACAGCTGTCCAGCCATTCCACAACTGATGAACATGCCCTCGGTTTCCAATTCTTTACCACCACGAAAAGAGGTGCTATAAATATTTATTGTTCAAAAAGGTCTTTTTTCCCCTTTTAAAAAAATCTCTTTGGGACACAGTATTGGTGTTGCTGGTTTCAAAGAGTATGCACAATTATATAGCCCTTTGGGTATAGTTCCAAATCATTCTTTGGAATGGTTTGGTTAGTTCACAACTCCACAAACAATGTATTACTATCCCTAATTTCCCACATCCCCTTCATTATTTGTTATTTTTCTTTTCTGTCATGTTAGACAAGGTGTAAAGTGTGTACTTCAGAGATGCTTAAATTTTCATTTCTCTAGTTATTAGTAATTTAATATATATTTTCACATGACTATTAATAGCTTGAATTTCCTGAACTCCCATCTTATTTTGGTTGAGTTCTTGGCTCTTTAACTGAGGGGTTGTTAAAAGACCCATAGGTGATTTGGAATCTGTTCTGACAGGTCCTGCTAAAAAGGTACAGCTGCTGGGGTTGGTTTTGTTTTTTTTTGTAATCATGGACCATATGTTTCCACTCCAACAGCCATCTGAAAGGATGACTGCTAGACATACATTTTTTATTTCTGTCTGTCTTTGCAGAATGCCACTTGTGTTAAGTGTGCTCTGTGTGTGTCAGTGAGTAAAATGCAAGCTGCTTTTTTTTTTTGTTTTTTCTTCTCCCCTTTACCAGGAGAGGGGGTATGTGTGGTAATAACCATGCATTTGACTTTGGTTGTAGTGGAAACTGAAAAGTTTAAGCCTAGGCTACCTTCAAGTATTTTTATAGCTAATGGGAGTCAAAAGTGACAAAAAAAAAGCAGTGAGAAAGAAACAATTTGAGACAAGCACCCAACCAATTAATTTGAATAATTCTCTTACCTTTGATAATATTGCTCACTGAGCTAAGCAAATGCCTCTGCTATGTCAAGCATAATTGTCAGAAAGGTAATTTACACAGAGAAGCAGTTAGAGGGTAACTATAGCTTGCCTTTTTTTGGTTTTGTTTAACTAACCTTTAAGTAATTTGTTTCTAACTAGTTTAATATTAAATTGGGAAATAATATTTAATATTAGAAATATGGACAGGAATGGGTGAATTTAATTCAGGTCGTCATTACATATACAACTGGGTGAGCAAGAATCCCTTAGAAGAAATGGAGTAGCCCTCATAGTTAATAAAAGGGCAAGAAAATTAGTACTGGGGTATAATCTCAAAAATAATCAAACGATATCTGTTTGAATCCAAGGCAAATTGTTCAACATCACAGTAATACAGTGTACAGTATAGTAATACTATGCTCCAACCATTGATGCCAAAGAGGCCAAAGTTGATCAGGTTTTTATATAATCACAACATCTAGAAATATCCCCCCCCCCCAAAAAAAAAAAAGATGTCACACTCAAGATAAGGATCTGGAACACTACAGTAGGAAGTCAAAAGATATTTGGACCTCTTGCAACAACAACAAAAAGGATAATTGAAACAACAGGCAAGTTTGACCTTGGAGTACAAAATAAAACACAGCACGGACTAGTAGAAATTTTGTCAACATAACTCACTGGTCCTAACAAATACTTTTCTTTTCTAAAATCCAAAAGGTGACTCTGTACATGGACATCATTAGATGGTCATAGAAATCATACTGATTATATACTTTGCAGCCCAAAGTGGAAAAGCTCTATACAGGCAGTTTGAAAAAGACCCAGAGCTGACTGTGGCTCAGATCATGAGCTTTTTATTAAAAAAAAAAAATCAGACTTAAGTTGAATAAGGTAGGGAAAATCATTGGATCATGTAGGTATGACCTAAATAATATCTCTTATGAATATGAAGTAGAAATGATGAATAGATTTAAGGAATTAGATTTTAACAGAGTGTCTGAAGAACTGTGGACTGATACTGTACAGGAGGTAACAACAATAAAAAAATTTTCCAAAGGTTTTTTGATGAGGTTGTATGAAAAGCTGAGGAAAGAAGGAAAGGGAAAGGGAAAGAAGAAAGTGAAGGGTATACTCAACTGAATGCAGGATTCCAGAAAATAGCAAAGAAAAATGTTTTTTTTTTTTAAATAAGCAATGCAAAGAAATAGAAGAAAAAAACAGAATGGGAAAGAAAAAGAGGTCTCTTCAAGAAAATTAGAGATATCATGGGAAAGTTTCATGCAAAAATGGACATGATAAAAGACAAAAATGGTAGGGATTTAACAGAAGCAGAAGAGCATAAGAACAGGTGCCTGGAATACAAGAACTATAGAAGAAAGATCTTAATATCACTGATAACCAGGATGGTGTAGTTACTGATCTAGAGCCAGATGTCCTGGAGAATGAAGTCAAGTGGGTATTGCTAACAGTAAGGCTAGTGAAGAGGGTCATTACCACCAGCAGGAGGAGATATAGGAGATGGTTTTTGTCTCAGGTTGTCTGTGCTGAGAATAACCACTTACATTTCCACAGTGCTTAAGGTTGATGAAGTGCTTTCATTACAACAGCCTAGTGAGGTTATTAGGGAGAATAGTATGATCCCCATTTTACAGGGAAATGGACCCAGAAAGGGAAGTATCTTCTCTAAGTTCAGCTCCCTCGTGAGTGGCATGGACACAGGCAGCATTGAAGTCTAGGTCTTTGGATGCCACAGCCAGTGTCTTTTCTCCTATACTAGCTGCCTCCCCTGATATTCCATTCTCCACAGCTCACCAGCTCAGGTTTTTTCCCCAGAGAGAGGATGCAGGTTTCCTAAGGGGGCCTCCAGGGCTCCAGGTTCCCAGAGCAAGGAGGATCCTGGGTTATAAAACCTCCTCATCTAGAGAGGGAACAGCTCAGATGTTCCTGCTGCTCTTTCAGAAAAAGGATCTGGAAGCTTCCCCAGGGCAGGTAGGGCCTGGTGTGGGGAAGATAGAATTTCAGGTAGGTTTCTCTTTGAAGGTATGGGACAAATTCAGTTTTCTCTGCTTTGGAGTTCAGAAGCTCAGGCTCTCAGGCAGGATGACTGAGGATCTGAACCAGTCTTAAGGTTTCAATGAGTCTGACTGAGAATATCTCCCCTCCTCCAGCCCAGGAACTCTGGTCCTCAGAAAGAATGACAAAGTACTCACCCTCACTGCCAGGGTTCATGCTCCCCAACACACTGATTAAGGAATTGTTCCTACTCTTGGAACTCAGACTGTCCTTGATTGACTGGAGGTCTCCTCCTTGCCCACTCAGGGTCTCTGACTCCTAGATAGGGTCACCAGGGACCCTTTCAGGCAGGTTTTCTAATGAAGTTAACCTATTTGCAGGTTTCCATTTTAACCTACCACCTAATGTTTAAAAAGGCAGGTGGTTTTGATCAAAAACTATGCCTGTCCTTTCCTCTAGCCTTGTCTCTAGGGCCCTTTCTTCTAGCATGACACCTATAAGCTAAGACCAGGGAAGAAAAATGACAGGATTATCAACCACCTAATTCTCAGAATTCTCATCTCTTGTAATGTAGTCCAAGGACACATTGACTTTTTCAGACATCATCATATTTTCGACTGACGATAGTCTGAAATTCATTAATGTGCCCAGATTCTTTTTCCAGAGAAATTATTATCTAACCATGTCTCTCTCCCATATTATATAGGGTATTCTAAAAGTCTTACTGCATTCTTAAGCTTATCACTGCACCAAGACTTTTGGAACACTCATTATTTGTGAAGCCCCGTTTGTTTTTGTTTGTTTGTTTTTTTAATCTAAATGTAAGACTTGAAATTTATCCCTATTACAGTCCACATAATTAGAGTCCCATCAATGTTCTTGCCTTTCAAGACATGTTTGGATACTGACTCTACAAATGACAAAAATCTGGGAAATATTACTAAGAACAATATGTCAAACGTGTTCGGGGCGTAATCTATGATTGTACCTAAGTCAGTGATAAAAATGTTCATCAGCAAGGGAGAAACAAATTTCTGGCCATACATTGGAGACCTCCTTCAAACTTGACATTGAACCATTCATGACTACTTCTTACAACTTTAACAATAGCAATTTCTGAATTCATCTCATCAGAATTCATCTCCATCTTTTTTTTTCAAGAATACAACATGGTACTTTATCAAATGCTTTTCCAAAGTCTAGGTAACCTATATGTATAGCACTCTCCTGAGCATTCAGTTTAGGATCTGTCAAAAAGGGAAATAAAGTTAGTGTAATTACTTTTGCAGAAGACATTTTATGATTACTTTATTTTCTAGATCTATAGTTCTCAAGCTTTTTTCTCTCAGAACATTCTTAAAGTTTATGGAAGATCCCAAAGAACCTATGTTTATAAGAGTCATGTTTACTATATTAGCAGTTAAGCTGATTAAGTTTAAAATGTCAATTAACTAAACACAATAATAAGCTCATTGAATGCTAACATTATACAAATAAGTATGTTTTCCATAGCAAAAATACAATGAGTAGCATTGTTTACATATTTTGGCAAATTTCTAGTGTTAGACTTAGTAGAAGACAGCTGGATTCTCTTACCTCATTCTTAACTTCAATATCTTGTGATATGTTGTTGAAGTGCTTGAAGAAAATTTCTTATCACCTGATTTTTTAAATTTTTGTACAGAGGAAGACAGGGCAATTGGTGTTAAGTGACTTGGCCAAGGTGATACGGCTAATAAGTGTTAAGTGTCTGAGGCCAGATTTGAACTCAGGTCCTCTTGACTCCAGGGCTGATGCTCTATTCATTGTGCCACCTAGCCACACCTAGAAAGGATATTTTAACAAGTGAATAACATCTTAGTATTGTTATGAAAATAATTTTGACCTTGCAGACTCACTCAAGGGATCTCAGGAACCCCAGAGGTCCAAGGACCACAGTTTAAGAACTGTTTTCTAGCTATTCACTGACCATCTTTTCACACAATATAAAGTAAAATTTTTTGAGGAATTGAAGTCAAGTTCACAGTTTGATAGTTTTCAGATTTCATTCTCATTCCTTTCTTGAAACTTGTAACAACAATGGCCCTTCTTCACTCCTGCAGCATATCACCTGTGCTTTTCAATCTTCCAAAGCACCAACAGTGGCCCAGAGGTCACATGCACCATTTCTTTTAATCCCTGAGGATATTATTCATATCAGTTATGTGAACTGAAATCAGCAGAATGGCACCCCACTGCCTTTGATCTCTTGAATTCTCCATGAACATCTGCTACCAATTAGCCATTTTTGGTCTTTCCTTACCAAGTATATTCTAGTTGATAGAGAAACTAGAAGCCAAACAATAATTAAATCATCAAGTAGGAGGTGACATTGGGGAGACATAGGAGCCTAACCTGGGCTCTTTGTCTTTTTAAGAACTTTCTGCTTTTATCCACAGAAAGGAAGTCTCCCTCGTCATGCTGGAATTACCTTGCAACCAGACATCAGAAAATTCTTTCATCCTTCTGGGCATCCCAGGACTGGAGGGGGTACACCTCTGGCTGGCAGCTCCATTGAGCTTTATGTATGCTGTGGCCCTTGTAGGGAACACTCTGATTCTGACTGTGATCTGCATAGACTCTACTCTGCATGAGCCTATGTACTACTTCCTGTGCATTCTGGCAGCTGTTGACATCATCATGGTGACCTCTGTAGCCCCCAAGATGTTGAGCATCTTTTGGTCAGGTGATGGCATTATCACATTCACTGACTGCTTTGCTCAGATGTACGTGGTCCATGTAGCCACATCTGTTGAGACAGGTCTGTTGCTAGGCATGGCTTTTGATCGCTATGTGGCCATCTGCAAACCTCTGCACTACCAAACCATTCTCACACCCAAGATGATGTTGGGGATTAGCCTGGCTATCATGGTGAGAGCTATTCTATTCATAACTCCACTGCTCTGGATGGTGATTCAACTGTCATTCTGTGGCTTCCAAATCATCCCCCATTCCTACTGTGAGCACATGGCTGTGGCCAAGTTGGCATGTGCTGATTATATATTATATTATAGTCTGATTGGTTCCTCTATCATTGTGGGTTTTGATGTGTCCTTTATTGCCACCTCCTACAGCCTGATTCTGCAGGCAGTGTTTAGACTTTCTTCCAGGGATGCCCGACTCAAGGCTCTTAGCACCTGTGGCTCCCATGTAGGGGTGATGGTGCTGTACTATTTTCCTGGGTTGATATCCCACTATGTGGAGTGGTTTGGACAGGATGTAGTGCCTCTGCATACCCAGGTGCTACTTGCTGATTTTTATTTGGTCATTCCACCCACCTTGAATCCTCTCATCTATGGCCTGAGGACCAAGCAGATCCTAGAGCGAGTGTTAGGTGTACTAGCGAACTGTTGGTGCAATGTGTCAAGGCTCAAATTGGAGAAACCATGTATGACAGCCTAATTGCTAGAGCTTTTAAGACCAGGATGGGAACTAGACTCATGAGAGTTTGTATAAGGAACTCTGAGAGAAGGAAACTTCACTTACTAACACAAATTGGTGTAATTTCTGAAACTTATAGTCTTATAGGGTTTCTCAAATTGTTGAGAGGCTGGATGACTTGCCTTAGGGTCACACAGCTGGTATGTGTCAGAGGCAGATCTCAAATCCAGCTCTTCCTGGATTCAAGGTAAGCTCCCTATGCACTATACAACATTGCTTCTCTGGTACTAGGATTGGGACTAGATGAAAGCGAAACGTCCTATAATTGAAACAAACTATGATCCTTCATTGTCTAGGGCAATCTGTTTTAGAAAATATTGCTTAATGACACCATGGAAACTACTTTACACTGGCAAATGGTGTTAATTACAGATAATCAAATTGTTGTTTAGAGGTGAACTTAGCTAGCTAACTTTGAACCCTCTTATGGGAGGGAGTCAGTCAAACAGAGGGACTTTTTATGGCAGTGTAGAGGAGTTTCCTATTGTGGGTAAGAGGATGAAAAAGACCACCTCCAGCATAACTGAATTGCAACTGTATTTTTGATTATAAGAATTGGAAGGAACTTCGGTGGTTTTCCAGTCCAAATTTTGATTAGAAAAATAATTTCCTCTACCACAATTCTGACAAATCATCAGTCACCATATGTTTGAAGACTTCAGTTTCTAGGAACCCTTACTACGTGGGTTTGAGACAGTACTAATTACTACAAAGTCTCCTTATATGTCATTCTCCTAATTCTGCCCTTTGGGAACATCAGGGAATTAGAGAATTATAGACTTTGAAGGTACATTAAGCTTACTGATATAGAAATTTGAACTTCAGTTAGAACAAATCAGTATTTAATACTCCTAATGAAGCTGAGGTTATTGGATTCAATATTCATTTGTCTAGGATTATGAGAATCTCTTACTTCATCCTACATATGAGAGTGTGGATGGTTTGTTATGTCCCATCCCCACTATGGTGCAATTAACCCAAGAACTGCCTACTCTATACTGTTTGAATTGTAATTCACATTTGAATATACTACTCTAACTTCTAGGAGTGAGTTTAGAACCAGTGAGTTCAGAACTAGGAGAACTACTGGCTTGCTATGGTATCATTATTATGATAACATGTGTGCTGCATGCCCTCCAACTAGGCTGCTGTGCTTGTACATCTTCATTTCAGCCTCCCACCTGTGCTTTTCAAAAAGTAAGGCAGGCAAAGAAATGATGAGCTCCAGTCAAATAATGAGATATACATTTTTGGAAAGGGCCAACATACAGATTGTAATTTTGAATGTATATACCAGATATAAGCATTTTATTTTTCTTTTCTTTGATTTTTTTTTTTTTTGAGGAAGAGGAGAGGTAAAGAAGTTAGGCAACTATGGTGCTATCAAAATGAATTTTTTAAAAGTAAGAAAAGAGCCATTGAAAAGACAACTCTACAAGCCTCAAGAAGGAGATACCTAAACTCAGAGAAAGATATAGAAAGACTATAGTTTAAATGGAGACTGAGGCAAAACTCGTTATCCTTCTCTTTTATCTCTGGTTTTTTTTTTTCCTTTCCCAGTGATCACTCATTGGTTACAGCCCTTCTATATGACCAA
>CM053588.1:80279115-80294509 GCA_028646515.1 Pseudochirops corinnae | reverse complement strand
TCATGTCTAGCCTCTCTAAAATTCTATTTGCCTCCTTAACTTCTTTCTTGTTTATTATGAGGTTGGATTTTTCAAGTTTGGAGAGGGGGAGATTGAGGTCCCCCACTAGTATTGTTTTGCTATCTATTTCTTCCTCTAATTCCCTTGGCTTTTCCTCTAGAAATTTGGATGCTATACCACTTGGTGCATGTATGTTAAGTAGTGTTATTGCTTCATTCTCAATGGTGCCTTTTAGCAGGATGTAATTTCCTTCCTTATCTCTTTTAATTAGATCTATTTTAGCTTTTGCTTTATCTGAGATAAGGATTGCTATCCCTGCTTTTTTAACTTTTGCTGAGACATGATATATTCTGCTCCATTCTTTAACCTTTACCCTGTGCATTTCCCCTTGTTTCAAATGTGTTTCTTCTAGACAGCATATTGTAGGATTGTAAAAATATGGAACACTTCACGAATTTTCATGTCATTCTTGCGCAGGGGCCATGCTAATCTTCTCTGTATTGTTCCAATTTTAGTATATGTGCTGCCGAAGCGAGCACAGCTGAATCTTGTATATGCAATGCCCTGCACCTATCCATCCACCTGTGTAAAGAAGGGAAGGAAGCACATTTTTATATCTCTTTGGGTCAAACTTTGTGATCATAATTACTCTGTTCAGATTTAAATTCTACCTCTCATTTATATAGTTGCATTATACAGTTGTAATATTTTTTATATTGTTTCCTTGTTTTGCTTAAAAATAATTTTTAAAAACTGGTCTTTCTCATGCTTCTTTATTTCCTCTTCTTATGGCACACTGCTATTTTAATACATTCAATTACCACAATTTGCTTGACCATTCACCATTTGATAGGAATATAATTTGTTTCCAATTCTTTGCTTCTACGATAAGAACTACTATGAATATGGTAGTATATGGGGTGACTTTTACATATTTAAGTCCCATGATTTTGTCAGTGGGATCCGAGGTTTATTCTTTTTTTAAAGAACTTCCCATTCCTCTTGTGCAGACTTTTTTTTAAAGAGAGCTTTAGGCTATAGAACCCTACCTAGATGTTCTTTAAAATCTGCATCTCACATCTTTCTGGAAATCCAGAGTTCATCTCATTGCTTGAATTCTCTTCTATCATGATTCTAAGATGGATATTTGTATATACAGTAGTTACATCCAAAATGCACAATAGTAGCAAAGGGAGGATTTCTTTCTCATACTATACATTTAGGCTCTGATTACATTTTTTATTTTACTTACAGGAAGAAACTCTCTCCAGTAATGCTGAGTCTACCCTCCAATCATACATTATCTTCTACCACTTTCTTTCTCATTGGTTTCCCAGGCTTGGAAGAGGCTCACTGCTGGATGGCAGCCACACTCTGCATCATATGTGCTCTAGCTCTTGTGGGGAATAGCCTCATTATTACTGTAATTTGGACAGACCCTGAACTACACGAACCTATGTACTTTTTCCTGTGTGTTTTGACTACTGTGGATGTTATCATGGCAACTTTTGTTGTTCCAGAAATGTTGAGCATCTTCTGGTCAGGCAATGGCTTCACTGCTTGCTTTTTCCTGATATACATCATCCATGCATCCATAGCCATGGAGTCAGGGCTTCTGCTAGCCATGGCATTTGACCACTATGTGGCTATCTGTAAACCCCTCCATTATAATACCATCCTCACACCACAAACAATTATCACCATTCATGTGACCAATGTGCTGAGGGCCATCATTACTTTAATCCCCCTGAGCTGGGTGGTGAGTCACCTTCCATATTGTAGCTCTCACATGATACTCCATTCCTACTGTGAGCACATGGCTGTGACCAACTTGGCACGTGCTGACCATATGCCCCGCAGCCTCTATAGTCTCATTTATTCCTCCATCATTGTGACCATAGATGTATCTTTCATCATTTCCTCCTATAATCTTAACCTTCAAGCTGTGTTCAATATCTCTTCCCAGAATGCTTGCCATAAGGCACTGAGCACATGTGGTTCACATGTAGGGATCATGGTTCTTTACTACCTACCTGCCATGATATGTATCTATTTGGCTTGGTTAGGGCAGGGCATTATTCCTCTCCACACCAGGGTGCTGCTGGCTGACTTGTACCTGGTCCTTCCCTCAATGTTGAACTCTCTTATTTATGGCCCAAGGACTAAGAGAATCTCAGAGCATGTGTGGAACATATTGACTACCATTTCCTTTGATTACCATTACTTAAATCCTAAGAAAAAATGGGTAAGTAGGTGCTTTTTGTGGTCACACATTTGACACTCACAAGATGGGGATGGTTAGGTTCTGGAGTAGGTCAAATATTGGAATAGTTGTTTTCTTGACTATTATGAGCATCCTTTCTCATTAGGGCTAGTCTCACATATATGTAAGACAGTTATCTTATATGTTATTTTTAAGCTCTTAAAGTTGTTTTTATGTTATTTTTTTATTCCCTGTCACAATGCATAAAATTCCCAGCTGAAAATATAATTGTGTATCTTGAAAAGTTCATGTTCTTTAGTCATAATTCCTGAAAAGGCAAATACTCCTGGGAGGTATTCTCTGTAAAGTTTTGTTCTCAAATCACTCATGAACTTGAGGAGGATAAAGAAGAAGAAATTCCAGCTTCATGACCTCATATAGTAATCCTATGTGTGCTACATTTATAGGGCTTTGTTCCATGCTGGGGATGACCAAATTTGCTCTTAAGGGGAGCTCTTAGGCGTTGCTCTTGTTGTTGCTGTTTTTCCCCTCAGTGCTTGAATAACTCTATTGAATGACAATTGTAATCTTGCTCTCTTCAAATGTTCTCATAGCTATTTTTTTTCTGTGAACATGTAATTTGACTATTTCTCTACCACAGATCGTAAGATTTTGGGGATATGAACTTTCATTTTTTATCTGCAATATCTAGTATGTCGTAGGTGCTTTGTAGATATTAGTTGAATTGAATTGAGAGCTAATGAAGATGTTAGTCGGATACTGTGTTAAGCTTCTGTGTAGCACATACACTCAATTCTCCTTCTCCTATTATGATTGAGGGAGCAAGAGAGGCAGAAAGATTGGCTAAGCTTGGCCTCTCTTCTTCTTCTACATTTAAAACCAAAGAAAGAGAGGAGGAAATGATATATGGCAAAAAGAAAACAAGATGGCAATGATGACCAAAGGACTCCTTTTCTATTTCTGGACTATAACCTATCATTCCACTAGTAAAGCACAACCTTAGAGGAGTGAACCAAGTCTTCTGTTGACAAATGTTTAATAGCAATCAAAGAGCAAGATCACAGATTGTTTTCTGTGACAAAGCTGTGAGAGGGAAAACAATGAAAACAGGGGCCACTCCCACAATTGCTAAACTCCTTAACTAACTTAACAGCACCTTGGAAAGAATGGGGACACAGATGGGTGATACTTAGATATTGACTGGTAAGGCCTTGAAGATAGTTAATGAATGTGACACCTGAACTCCTAGTTGATGTTGCTGAATCTAGGCATCTGAAATGTCTTGAAAATTCTGGATCTGTGATATCAGGCTGGCCTGCTTATTTGGTTATATTAGCAAATCAACAAGTATTTAAGTATTTAAGAATATACAACTTGCCAGGAACTATGATAAGTGCTAGGATTTTAAAGAAAGGGAAAAAAAGTCACTTTACCCACCCACTAGAGAATGTACTAATGAATGTCAAAGAAGATTGGAAAAGCCTTCTTTCAGAAGGTGGGATTTTAATTGAGACTTAAAGTCTTTGAAATTAGTATTTTGAATATATTTTATTTTGTTTCTTTTTTTTTCTTTTGTCAGGAGTGAAGGCTGTGTACCAATAAACATTTATGTCTAGATTCCATTGTTTTATGATTAAAGATCACTAAAAAAAAATTATTTAGGAAAAGGGGGGTTGATGGGTCAAGGGGATAGAGCTAAGAGATTTTAATTGGAAAATTCACTCATCATACCCTACTCCCCAGCTCCAGATTAATTAGAAGAAACAGCCTCATAGAAAAGGGTGAAGCTGGTGACAGAGATTGCAGCTCTTTGAGAATCATGAAGAAATTAGCATGCTCCTGAGAAGTCACTGATGTTGAGGAAATATTTGTGCCCAACCTGTGATAGAGCCTTGCAATCTAATATTGGTCTCATTAGCCACAGTCTGATACCCTATACTTTGTTACAACTTAGTAATGTCATTTAGAATTCAGAAAAGCATCAAGGAACTTGGCATAGTGCCCATGGATAGTTTAATCTGTTCATGAGTGAATCAAATGTGTTTTCTATTCCTTTACATATTATGATGCAGTACAAAGGTGTTAGATGTCATGGGAGATTTCTTGCATCAAGTCCAAATAAAAGACTTCTTATTGAAGAAAAGAATATTTAGAGAGGTTTACTACCACCTATTAGAATAATCTTAGGCCCCAGTCATGCAGGTTAAAAGAAAAGAGAATCTTAGCACAGTGGCATCATGTCTGGCTTTTAAAAATTTAATTGTATATAGTGACTTGTAACCTCTGACTATGACTAAAGTTTTGTCACACTACCATTAACAGAAAAACTATACCATCTTAGCCTGGAGGTGAAAGATTAAGAGGTGGACTAAAGTAATGAAACTCAGAAGATGGTATCTGAGAACAAAGGCCACCAGTGAACAGGAAACAAGGAGAATGATATGTTTAATTGAGAGTAGAGAATCCCAAGAGAAAGAGGTAGTCTATAATAGCAGAGATGGGACTTGATACCTAGGTACAGGCAGAGCAGAAATAGGTCCAGAGGAGTTGAGTAATGACAAGAGAAGATATCGCTATTGTCATCAGAACTGTGATTTTTCTCTTGCTGTAATGTCCTGACTACAATTCTCTATGTGTCAATACAAAAGTATTAGCTCCATCCACTTACAGTAAATATATTTGTGAGAAAATATGGCCAAATTTTATTGGGGGCATGTGCCAGTGCTTCTTTTCTTACCACATAATTTCACTAAATGCCTTTACTTTTATTAACCAGAAAAACAAAACAAAACAAAACAAGACTATTAGTTCAAAGTAAACACATTGGTGGGGGCTTATGAGTTATACTGTTGAGAAGATGTGGACACACAAAGTACCTCAAGTCTATCATAACTTATGGGACCCATCATTTAGGCTATGTGTGCCCCAGGTATTACATGAAACATCAGATAAAATTATTATGAGCACAAAGGAGTAAAGCTTGATTATTTAAAGTGAGAGAAGAGAGATGAATAGCCTTACTGGTGGTTTCAATATTCTGAAGAAGATGAAGGTCTCACAATTATGGTATTTGCAGCATTACTGGAGGGTCCATGAGAGGGTACAAATAGAAAAGACTATCTCTGGAGGGACTACCTACCCTAAGGTACTTAATTTAGATGGACATTACATTTGAAAGAGTATCTGTGTATGCATATGCACACCACGAACAGAGATGTAAAACTATTGGAAGCCTGTAGATGTTTGTAAAGAAACCAATTCTAAACTATTTGGTGCAAAATTCAGATGTTAGTGAAATTAGTATTGTTGGAAGGCTCTATTTGGTAAAGTACAGTAGCAGGGATTCCTCCTGTACTGATGTAAACAGTTTGACCCCAACCTTCCCTTCCCTTTACTCCTCTCATGTTTACTCCAGTGGCTGCGAGGACCTGGAAAGGAAAATATGTCCATTTTAGAGTTTGAAGGGGCCTCAGCAGCCATGTAGTCAAATACATCTCTGAAAAAGACACCCCTATGTAACATACTAGAAGTCATCCAATCTCTGCTTGAAGATGAAACCTATTCCCTTCTGATGCAGTTCATTCTCCTTTCGGACATCCTTGATTATTAGAAAACATTTCCTTATATAAAGACTGCAACTTCCATTTTCTCAGTCTTTATTCTTCTTAACCTCTCTGCAGTATTTGATAATGTCATTTCTCTTTCCCTTTGCTTCTTGGAAACTCTGGTTTCTTTTATGATCTAGTTTACACAAAATTTTCCATACGAAGCCTTTTCTGATCTCCCCTACTCCTTTACACCAACCTATTGGTTATCTGTCAAAATGATCTTGCATTCCTTTTCTATATATTCTGAACACTCTTATATGCATAATGTTTCCCTAGTTAGAATGTAAGTTTCTTATGGGTAGGTACTGCTTCGCTTTTGCATGTCCAGTGTTCAGAACAATGCTTAGTATTAATCAACATTTAGTAAATATTGTTTCTGGATAGTCTCTGCTTCCTGGATTTATTTATTTCATTGCATAGTCCTTTTTCCATTTTTCTGTCTAGATCATCTTTGCAGTTTAATTGTCTTATTCCCTATCTATGGGCATACCCCAGGTTTCTATTCAGGAGCTCTCCATTTCTCTCATTACATGTGTTCTGAGATCTTGTCAGTTCCCATAAATTCAGTTATGACCCCTATATAGATGACTCTCAAGTCTATCCATATCAAGCCTTGTTCTTAGATTTAATCCAAACTTCATCACCAATAGACTATTGGACATTTCAAGATGCATATTCTGTAAGCATCTCAAACTCCTTAACACTTCCAAATTAGAACTCATTGACTTTTCCATCTAATTATTCCCATCATTACCTGACAACTATTTTGGTCACTTCACATTCTCAGTGTTATCTTCAATTCTTTACTATCTTTCACTCTCATATTTTACTCCCTCTCCAAGTCTTTTGATTCCATGTCCTCAGTATCTCCCATCTCTTCTCTATACCTATATCAAAACTGCTCTGTGTCAACTCTCACCTGAATTATTCCAATAGCCTCCTAATAATGACTGGATCCATGGAGATTCTGCTATACATTGTTGCCAAATTATTTCTAATGTGCAGATCTGACTACTATTCTGTGTAATTATTGATATTTACAAAAATATACGCTTCCCAAATTAAGAGAAGAAAAAACAGAACACTTAAACAACCCTGTTTTTAAAAAAGAAATTGAACAATCTGTAAATAAGTGCCCTAAGAAAAAATCCTTAGGACCAGATGCATTTAGAAATGTATTCCCCAAACATTTAAAGAACAATTAACCCCAACACCATATCAACTATTTTTTTAATTAGTAGAATCTATTTTGAGGAAAACTAGCAGCATAATTTGCTATATCAATAAGAAAAAACCCCAAAACAAACAAAAAAACCCACAAAAACTCATATGATTATCTCAATAGATGCAGAAAATATTTTGAAAATATGACACCAATTCCTATTTAAAACATTATTAAGTATAGGAAAAAAATGTGTTTTTTTTTCTATTTTTCCCAATTTATTTATTTATTTTTAGTTTTCAACATTCATTTTCACAAGATTTTGAGTTACAACTATTTCTCCCCGTTTTTCCCCTAGCCTCACCCCAAAATAGCAAGCATACTGAATACCTCTTCCCCAAATATGTTCTCTCTTATATCCTCGCTCCTGCCTCCCCCCCCCCCCAACTTGCTAGTAGGGGAAGATGGATTTCTATACCCCAGTGCCTGTGTATCTTATTTCCCAGTTGCATGTAAAAAGCAATTTAAAAAAAAAATATTTGTTTTTAAAACTTTGAGTTCCAGATTCTTTCCCTTCTTCCCTCCTCACTCACCCCCACTAGGAAGATTTCAATTCAATATACCTTGTACATTTGTAGTTATACAAAACATTTCCATAGTAGATATATTGTGAAAGACTAACTATAATTCCCTCCATCTTATACTCTTATGCTGCCCCCCCCACTTATTCTATTTTTTCCTTTGATCCTGTCCCTTTTCAAAAGCGTTAACTTCTAACTACCCTCCCTCCCATTCTGCCCTCCTTTCTATCATCAGGGAATGATATTTTATCGCCTTGCCCCAATTTTCCTGTAGCGTAACATACCCAATTTAGTGTGTATGTTGTTCCCTCCTTAATCCAAATTCAATGACAGTAAGGTTGACCTATAACCTTTTACCTTTCTGCTCTTCCCTCCATTGTAACAGTTTTCTCTTGCCTCTTTTATATGACATAATTTACCTTAATCTATCTCTCCCTTTCTTTTTCTCCCAATATATTCCTCTCTCACCTCTTAATTTTATTCTTTTTAGATATCATTCCTTCATATTAAACTCATCCCATGCCCTCTGTCTATGTGTACATACACACAACACATATATTATTTATACACAAAGAGATCCTCTTATACATACATATGTATGTATACATATATATGTATGCACACATAAATACATATATACATACACACATATATTCCCTTCAACTATCCTCATACTGAGAAAAGTTTCATAGGTTACAATTATCATTTTTCCATGTAGGAATGTAAATAGTTTAATTTTAATAAATTACTTATGATTTCTTTTTCCTGTTTACCTTCTCATGCTTCTCTTTCTTCTTGTATTTGAAAGTCAAATTTTCTGTTCAATTCTGATTTTTTCATCCAAAATGCTTGAAAGTACTCTATTTCATTGAATGACCATATTGTCCCCTGAATCATTATGCTCAGTTTTGCTGGGTAGGTGATTCTTGGTTTTAATTCTAGTTCCTTTGACTTCCAGAATATCATATTCCAAGCCCTTCAACTCTTTAATGTGAAAGTTGCTAGGTCTTGTGTTATCCTGACTGTGTTTTCACAATACTCAAATTGTTTCTTCCTGGCTACATGTAATATTTTCTCCCTCACCTGGGAACTCTAGAATTTGGCTATAATATTCCTAGAAGCTTTCTTTTTGGGATTTTTTCAAGAGGCAATAGATGAATTCTTTCAATTTCTATTTTGCCCTGTGGTTTTAGAATATCAGGGCAATTTTCCTTGAGAATTTCTTGAAGAATGATTTCTAGGCTCTTTCTCTGATCATGGATTTCAGATAGTCCAAGAATTTTTAAATGACATCTCCTGGATTTATTTTCCAGGTCAGTGATTTTTATAATGAGATATTTCACATTGCCTTCTATTTTTTTTTTCATTTGTTTGGATTTATTTTACATAATCTTGATTTCTGATGAACTTATTAGCTGCCATTTGCTCCAATCTATTTTTTATAGCTAACCTTGTATAACTTTTTATTTTTAGTTTACAGCATTCATTTCAAGAAGATTTTGAGTTACAAATTTTCTCCCAGTCTTTCCCCTACCCACCACCTCAAAACAATGATCTCATTGAATACCCCACTCCCCCAATCTGCTCTCTCCTATATCCTCCCACATACCCTCTCTGACTTTCCAGTAGGGAAAGATGGATCTCCATACCCCAGTGCCTGTATGTCTTATTTCCCAGTTGCATGTAAATAATAATAATTAATGATAATAATAATAATAATAAAAATAATAATTTTAAAAAACAAATTTATTTTAAAACTTTAAATTTCAGGTTCTTTCCTTTCTTCCCTCATCACCCACCCTTACTGGGAAGATAAACAATTCCAAATAGGTGGTACATGTGTAGTTACGGAGGACATTTCCATAATGGATACATTGTGAAACACTGACTATATTTCCCTTCATCCTAACCTGCCCCCCCAACATATTCTATTTTCTACTTTAACCATGCCTCCCTGCGCCAACTGCAGCCCACCCTTGTGAGATCTCATTGTTAGTCATTGTATGAAGGATACTTATAGGATATACTTGTACAACTAATTCAGGGGACAGTACTCTGTGGGCTAAGTGAGAGCTATCCGTATTTGCATTGTGTCAGAATAAAATTTGAGGTCCCTAGCAAAGTGATGAACTTGGACGGATTACAGGAAATAGTGGGGAATAGAAGAGCTTGGTGTGCTTTGGTTCATGGGATCATAAAGAGTAAGACACAGCTATGCTATCTATCCAGACATGGACAACAAAAAGGAAGATATGTGTGTCTTTCAATAGAAAAATGATAATATAATAGGGTTCAGGCATGTTATATCTCGGTCAATCAGTCAAAAAACATTGACTAAATCTCCTATATGCTAGACTTTGTACTATGTCCTGGAAATATGGGGGGGGAAGGTAGTCCTTGCCCTAAAAGAGTTCATAATCTAATGAGGGGGACCATAAACAAATAGGTGCAAAAAAGGAACATACAGAATAGAAAATAATTAAGAGGGGAAAGGAATTACAATTAATAGGAATTTAAAAAACCTTTCTGTGGAAGAGAGATGTCACACAAAGGGTCAGAGGACCAAATGAGGCCCACAATTTTCCGAAGTGGAACCTGAAACAGATTAAAATGTAACTGGGAAATATTTAAGAAAATAAATAAATAATACAGTAAAACATAGATAAAAATGTATTGTTTTCTAAGTCAACATTAGACCTTCAGGAATCTTTAAAGATTCATGATTTTATAGTCTTAGTTTCTGTTTGAGTGTGACATCAGTGCTGTAGAAGATGGGATTTTAGTTAGTACTTAAGGGAAGCCAGAGAAGTCAATAAGTAGAAAATGAAGAGGGAGAGCATTCCAGGCATCAGTGGTAGTCAGAGAAAATGCTTGAAGCTGAGAGATGGAGGGTCTTATTTGTGGAGTGGCAAGAAGGCCAGTGTCATTGGATCTATGAGTACATGACAAGGGGTAAGATGTAAAAGTACTGGAAAAGTAAGGAGGGGCTAGTTTTAGAAAGGCTTTGAATGGTAAACAGAGGATTTTGGATTTGATACTGGAGATGATAGTCACTGGAATTTATAGAGCAGGAGTGTGTGTGTGTGTGTGTGTGTCTGTGTGTGTATGTGTGTGTGTGTATGAGAGAGAGGAGAGATAAGAGAGAGAGAGAGAGAAAGAGAGAGAGAGAGAGAGAGAGAGAGATGGTCAGACATGCATTGTAAGAAAAGCAATAGGTGGATGAATGGAGGATGTATTGGAAGAGAGGCAGGCAGAACCACTAGCAGGTTATTGAAATAATCTAGGCATGAGGTGATAAAGAACTGTAACAGACTGGTGGCAGTCTCAGAGGTATAAAACCAATCACAAGTGGCTCTCCCAAGTACTGTTGCTGTGAATTACTTTAAGGCTCTAATCACATAGTATAGTGAACTCTCTATTTATTCAACATAAAAAAAAAACGAAAGCACAAAATTTACAACAATATAACATAACAAATTATTATAGTCTTAAACAAAACATATCATTCAGTAAATTTCAATCTCCATAGTCAATACAGAGTTTCTAAGTAAAGTCTTCTTCCATATTGACTTGAGGCTGGCTTCCAACCATCCTTAAGTCAATCATCCTTAAGGGGGAGCAGAATTTACACACATTAAGCTTAACAGAGCTACCACAATATTTACATACATTGCTAGCACTATCATCTCAATTCACTTTCTGACAAAATAACACAAATCAACAGACAAGGCTTCTGTCTGAGGAATCAAACACAAATCAACAGTAATGTCCCAGGACTTCTGTAACAGCAGTAAAGTCCTCTTTCAGGGCTTCTGTAACAGCTGTAAAATCCTCTTTCAGTACTTCTGTCTAAAAACAACAGACAGGATTTTTTTGTCTGACAGACCAACAGAGTGCTACAGAGTGTTAAAATCACAAGCATTCTCCATCTTAGTTCTGCTTGGTACCACCTCATGCTTGAGCTTTTCTCTGCTCTGTTCCTTCCTGTTCCACCCTTCCTGTTATGCTCTTTGACAAGCTCCTCCCACTGTAGGCTCCATGAGATGATGTTAGGCCTATTAAAGGCAGAGAAAGTCTTCAAACTCCTTTAGGCCTATTAAAGGTGACACACTATATACTGTTTCCAACAAAGACTTGATACCATCAAAAGTGAAGCTCAAAGGCACTTGAATCGCTGAAACCAGCAGCAAAGTACTACTTTGCCCATCATTACAAGGGGAAAGAATATAGAGCATATTGGAGAGATGTTGCAAAGGTGCATTCAATATGGAACAGATTGAACATGGGAGGTTTGAGATAATGAGTAGTTGAGGATGATACCTAAAGAGAGGTTGGTGCTATCTTCTACAGTAATAAAGTAGAAGATGGAGAGGGTTTGGGAAGAAGGACAAGGAGTTCTGCTTTTAACATCTTGAGTTTAGAATGTCTATTGACATTCAGTTTGTGATTGGAGGTAGTTGAAGAAATGAGATTGGAGGTCAGTAGAGAGATTAGAGCAGGATAGATAGATTTCAAAATCATTAGCATGGAGATAGTAATTAAATCCATGGGAGCTGATGAAATCACTAAGTAAGGCAATATGGCAAGAGAAGAGAAGAGGGCCCAGGACAGAACCCTGTGGGATACCTACATGTAGAAGACATGCTCTGGATAAGGATTCAGCAAAGGAGACAGAGATGGTGTGGTTGAATAGATAAGAGGAGAACCAGGAGAAAATGGTGTCCTGGAAACCTAGAGAGAAGTGAATATCAAAAAGAGGGTGATCAGTGGTACAAAAGCCTACAGAGAGATCAAGGAAAAGGAGACTTGAGAAAAAGTCATTGGAATTGGTAAACATATCTAATGTTTTGGGAGAGATTGCATCTCCAGTATGAGTGAAGTACAGGTAAAATGCCAAAGCTCAGCACCTAACAGTGATTATCCATTTCTTCTGTGTCCAGGGTCACAGAGTTAGTAAACTTTAGAGACGAGATATGAAGATATAATGAAGATAAAGGACAATGTGGTCAGAGTCCTCAACAGTAAAATGGGATAATAATCGTATCTACCTTGTAGTGTTGTAGTGGGGATCAAATGAGATAACATTTACAAAACAACAACAACAACAACAACCACCCAACAGCACAGCACTTCCACATAGTTGTTGCTATAAAGTTGTTTATTCCCCTGCACACTCTTTCAAACCGAGAAAATGTGGATTCAAATCCTACCACTAGTGTATGTTGACTGTTACTCTGGGCAACTTTTTAACATTAAGTTAGAAAAGGTGCCAACATACTTTGGTAGAAAGGGTATCCTCAGCTGAGAGTTCATATGAATGAAATTGCAGGCTCAGTTTCTTTTTTTTTTTTCTTTTCACAATGTTTTTATTTTTAGTTTACAACATTCATTTCCACAAGATTTTGAGTTACAAATTTTCTCCCTGCCGTTTCCCTACCACACCCCAAAATAGAAAGCTTAATGAATACCCCTTCTGCCAATCTCCTCCTCCACCCCCCTCGAAATTTCTAATAGTGCAAGATGTATTGTTGTACCACAATGCCTGTATATCTTATTTCCCAGTTGCATGTAAAATAATAATAATAATAATAGTAATAATTTTTTAAACATTTGATTTTAAAACTTTGAATTTCAGATTCTTTCCCTTCTTCGCTCATCACCCACCCTTACTGTGAAGATAAGCAATTCAAAATAGGTTGTATATGTGTAGTTACACAAAACATTTCCATAGTGGATATATTGTGAAAGACTGACTATATTTCCCTCCATCCTATCCCACACCCCATTTATTCTATTTTCTACTTTAACCGTGTCCCTTTTCAAAAGTGTATGCTTCTAACTACCTTCCCCCCCAATCTTCCCTCCCTTCTATCATTTCCTCTCTTATCCCCTTCCCTTCTATTTTCCTGTAGGGTAGGATACCCAATTTAATGTATATCTTATTTCCTCCTTAATCCAAATTCAATGAGAGTAAGGTTGACCTATAACCTTTTACCTACCTGCTCTTCCCTCCATTGTAACAGTTTTCTCTTGCCTCTTTTATATGAGATAATTTACCCTATTCTGTCTCTCCCTATCTCCACTCATTATATTCCTCTTTCACATTTTAATTTTATTTTTTATATATCATCCCTTCCTATTCAATTGATCCTGTGCCTTCTGTCTATGTATACACATACACATACATACACACACTCACATACATATTTATATGCACATATACCCTCCTATATAAACATATATATGTATATATATGCATATATATGTACATATGTATATATCCTCTTGAACCATCCTCATACTGAGAAAAGTTTCATAAGTTACAATTATTGTTTTCCATATAGGCATGTAAATAGTTCAACTTTAATAAGTTCCTTATGATTTCTTTTCCTTGTTTACCTTCTCATGTTTATCTTGCTTCTTGTATTTGAATGTCATATTTTCTATTCAACTCTGGTTTTTTCATCAAGAATGCTTTAAAGTCCTCCACCTCATTTAATGACCATATTTTCCCCTGAAACATTATATTCAATTTTGCTGGGTATGTGATTCTTGATTTTAATCCTAGCTCTTTTGATCTTTGGAATATTATATTCCAAGCCCTTTGATCCCTTAATATAGAAGCTGCTATATCCTGTGTTATCCTGATTGTATTTCCACAGTATTCAAATTGTTTCTTCTTGGCTGCCTGTAATATTTTCTCCTTGACCTGGGAACTCTGGAATTTGGCTGTAATATTCTTAAGAGTTTTCTTTTTGGGATCTTTTTCAAGAGATGATTGGTGAATTCTTTCAATTTCTATTTTTTCCCTTTGGTATTAAAATATCAGAGCAATTTTCCTTGAAAATTTCTTTAAGGATGATCTCTGGGTTCTTTTTTTTTTTTTTTGATCATGGCTTTCAGGTAGTCTAATAATTATCTCTCCTGGATCTATTTTCTTGGTCAGTGATTTTTCCAATGTGATATTTCACATTGCCTTCTATTTTTTCATTTGTTTGGATCTGTTTTATAACATCTTGATTTCTCATAAAGTTGTTAGATGCCATTTGCTCCAATATAATTCTCAAGGAATTATTCTTTTCAGTGAGCTTTTGAAATTCTTTTTCCATCTGGCAAATTTGGCTTTTTAAGGCATTCTTCTCCTCACTGGCCTTTTGAGCTTCTTTTGCCATTTCAGTTTGTCTCTTTTTAAGGTGTTATTTTCTTCAGTATTCTTTTGGGTCTCCTTTAGCAGGCTGTTGGCTTGGTTTTCATAATTTTCTTGCATCATTCACATTTCTCTTTCCAATTTTTCCTCTACTTCTCTTACCTGATTTTCAAAATCCTTCTTTAGCTGTTCCATGGCCTGTGACCAGTTTGTATTTTTCTTGGAAGCATTTGATGCAGGAGTTCTGACTTCATTGTCTTCCTCCCATTCTATTCTTTGATCCTTTTTGTCCCCAAAAAAGGATTCTATGGTCTGTTCGTGTGTCCTCTCCTTGTTCATATTGCTAGTCAATTACTTGACTTTCGAGCTTTTGGCCATGGTAGAGCTCTGCTTCGAGATTGCAGAGAGCCTTGTCCCAAATTTCTGGGGTTTTTGCAGGTGCCAGAGCTATTAGGAGGGCACCCTCTCTGCCACCCTGTATCAGCAATGCAGTATTCACAATGCCTACAGTAACTATAAATATGCTGATATAGTTATTAATCACAAAATAGAACAGGCTCTCTACATAAGAAATATAGATAGTGCATTCATTTAAATACCAGAAGACTGAGTCCCAAAACCAGAAAGTCAAAGCCAACCCAGTCATGATGAAGTTGGCACATGTGGCCAAAG
>CM053588.1:80256203-80273283 GCA_028646515.1 Pseudochirops corinnae | reverse complement strand
AGAATACTTATGTGAAAAAATAATAAATGTCTTTAAATGTCTGAAGGTGTCTCCTATGGAAGAGAGATTAGATTTGTTCTTTTTGTCTCCTAAGGGCAGAAAAATGGAACAATAGGTGGAAGTTGTAGAGAAGGAGATTTTAACTCAAGAAAGGAAAATCTTCCAATCAATTAAATAGTGCAAAAGTACAGTGGGCTCAGATGACTTCTGAAATCACTTGGAATTCTGAGATCCTGTCCCCTTTATGGGGCTGCCTTTGGGAAGGAAGAAAGGAGGGAGGGCAGTGGGTCTTAGAAAGAGGAATTATCTCTGCATCTATCACTGCTACCCCATGAGACTTTGATGTCCCGTGTGGATCTCCAACAGTTTATCAAGACTCCAGGGCCCAGAACAGGAGGAATTGTTTCTGCTTCACAGACAGTGTACTAAAAATACATTAACTTCTTATAAGCAAACTGTGATCTCTTGGAGGGCAGGGATAGGCTGCTGTTCCTTTCCTCCTCACACACGGATCACTGTGAACAGTTAATGCCTAATGAATGTTTGTTGGAAAGTATGTCCTGAGTGGATGGACAGGACACCCATTCTCTTCTTCCTTCCTAGCGGTGGTCAAAAAGGTATCAGAGGAGAGGAACTGAGCCTTTGCCTGGTAATGAAGAGCTAGATTTCCATAACTCTTTACTATTACTTTGTTAATTTGTGCTTTTTGGTTTTCAATTTGGGAAATAGTTTTGTATCTCTACTCTAGATGTGTTCTTAGCCTCTCCCATTAGTCTATGACTCACTGACGGACTTTATCTTATCTGCAACTGATCAGTATTTCTCAAAGGGCAAGGATTGTGTTTCTGTTCATATAATCTGAGGCCAGAGAAAGAAAAAGTGTTTCCTTTCCCACTTCTTCCATTTAGGAACCAAGTTCAGGACCCTGGGGTGGGAGGAGAAATGGTAAACTCTGTCTCGCCATCCACCATATATTCCCATGATCAACTCATTGGCCCCCCTCTAGATTTTCTTTCTTTGGAATATACCTAGGACTCGTTCACGGATCTGTTTTGTCTTGACTCCATAGATGATGGGGTTGACCATGGGTGGGAAAAGCATATAGAAGTTGGCTGCAAGGATGTGTACATGGGGAGGAGCATGGCGGGCAACCCGGTGCATAACTGATGAGATCACAACAGGTGTATAGAAAGCTAAAATGGCACCCACATGAGAGGCACATGTTCCAAAGGCTTTGTAACGAGCCTCCTGAGAGGCCAGTCTGAGCACTGCCCTTAGTATCAGAGCATACGAGAGGATCACAAACAGTAGGTCTAACCCCACTATGACTAAAGCTACTGCAATTCCATAGATATTGTTAAACTGTGTGTTGGCACAGGCCAGTTTCACCACTGCCATGTGCTCACAGTAGCAGTGTGCAATCACTCGACTCTGACAGTAGGGAAAACGCTGGAGTAGGAAAGGGAGAGGGGTCATGAGTGTCACTGCCCGGGTTACAGCTGCCATTCCAATCCTGGCAATGAGTGGCCGTGTCAATATCGTGGCATATCGCAGTGGTTCACAAATGGCCACAAAACGGTCAAAGGCCATGGCCAGGAGGACAGCTGACTCCATAATTGAGAAGGAATGGAGGAAGAACATTTGGGTCAGGCAGGCATGGAAATTGATCTCATGATCACCAAACCAGAAGATTGCCAGCATCTTAGGAAGTGTAGAGGAGGAGAGGACGAGATCAATGGCTGATAACATGGCCAAAAAGAGGTACATGGGTTCATGGAGGGCAGGATCTGTCCAGATGATGAAGAGCAGAGTACAGTTACCTAGCATGGCAAAGGTGTAGGCTGAGCAAAAAGGGATGGCGATCCAGATGTGCAGATGCTGTAGTCCTGGGATTCCCATTAGCAGGAAAGAGGCTGGATGCAGGGAAGTGATATTGGAAGCTGTCATGGTTATCCTGAGCAGAACTTACCTATCGTTGCCTTCTGAGTGATATTTTCCCATTACAGGGACCAGCATAAATCAGGTCCTGACCTTGCAATTATGAGTACCTCCTTTGGTCCCCATGATGCAACCTTATGGAAATTAAAAAGTAATTGACCTAAATGAAAATTTAACAAAAGAACAATTTAGAATATCTTTCCACAATTAAATAACAAGGCAAGAAATGTCACCAGGCAGTGTGTACTAAATGGAAAGTAAGAGATATAAATATTAAGTGTGTAGAAATTAAGAGGAATAGATGAGCATTGAATGTTGGAGGGGTCAGGGTAGATTTACTGGAGGACATGTTACAGTCATATTAATCCTTTCCCTGAAAATATACAATGACTTTATCTAGCCAACATGAAATGATTTCCTGTTTTAAACACCTGGAATTTAAAAATATGAATAGTCTGGTTTACATGTTTATAAGTCTCTAATTAATTAATAAATATCTTGCTTCATTGCTCTGCACATTGCTCTGAACAAAATAGAACTGAGCCCCAGTTCTATTTTTATAAACTTCTGTGATGGAAATTGTTTCCAGCCTGGGATATTCTAGTCAATGTTTACCAAATGGACTCTTAAAAAAAATACTACGGGCAGTTTCTCCAATCCCCCTCATAGCTAGTGCCATCTCTAGGGAACTTGGGATCATGACTGATGAAGAGGACGAGGGTCTCTGTGTTATCTGCTGGAATGAAATCAGTGAGCTAATCTTAGCTGAATATGGACACACTATTTGTATGTCTTGATTCAGAATGAAAACCTCTCCATCTTTATTCTGTACTCAATGCTGGGAATTCTCCCACTTGAGAACTCTTCAAGCTGACTTGGCAATGTACCCTGAAGGAGAAGGCACATGTGAGATACATGGGGAAGACCAAAAACTGTTCTGTGAAAAGAACAAGACCCTACTCTGCTTGACCTGCTCTAAGTCAGAGGATCATGAGCACGACATACATTGGCCCGTTGCAGTGGCTGCTCTGAGATACAGGAAGAAGATCCAGATCCACACAGAAATCTTACAGGGAAAGTTAAACATAGTTCAGGATCCTCTATCAAAGGAGAGGGAGCAACCTCTGGTATGGGCTGTGGCATGGACTGAACACAAAAATGCAAAATTTCATGAAACATGAGAATATGTGAGGAAGGAGAAAGCAAAATGTGGGGAAGTCATGTGGAAGGAGAACAAGAAGTTAATTGAGCTCTACCAGAGGCTGAAGGAGGTGGAGGCTACACAGGAACATGAAATCATGGAGGAAAAGAAGGAGTGGGAGGCCATGATGTCCAGCCAAAGCAGATTCCTAACAGGCATAATCACTGAATTGAAGGAAAAGATGCAGAAGCCAAATGTAGAAATGCTACAGGATGTGGCAGAAACCTTCAACAGGAGTTATATTCAGCCAAATATGAAACCCTTCATACTGAAAATGGATATTTCTTATATCTCTGTGGTCACTGATTTTTTAAAACTCTTTAAAGGCTGTAATCTGTTAAAGAGATGCAATTTCTACAACTTGTCTGAAAGGGAAAAGAAGGCAATCAGAATTGTCCCTGACTTCTCAGAGAAACCATATCTTGTTTATATATTTGGGAGTGTGCAAGCTGAGGACATCAGAGGAAGAACATTCTTTATGAAGACTTATCCCTGGAATAAAGTTGTTGCAAAGAAGACTTAGAACCTGTCACCACTTTCAGGAATGTCATTTAGAGGTATAAATCATCTAGCAAACCTCTTTACCTCCAATAGAAAGGCACTATGAGCAAATGCCTGTGCACAGAGGTTGAGGTGGTTCTGGATGTGTTGAATTCGTTGTACTTAATAAACTTAACATCTTGTCAAATAAAAAAAAATACTACACGTGGTGGAATTTTGAGTTTAATCTGCATTATAACATTTTCTTCCTAATTTTCTAAGTCTAGGTAATCAAGAAAATGATACATCAAACTTTGATGCAATAGCATTTGCCCACTGCGGAGATATAAATCTTTACAGTGACATTTTGACTATTGACTCTAGGGAGCTAGTTAGAGCTGGCTTCAGAACACCACTTTTTCCAACTTCATTGAGAAGATAGAGATTGTTTGAGTGAACTCCTTACCTACCAGTGTCTTCCCCAGAAATGTGGAGGACAGCAAATAGTACTGACTTCATTATATATACACCCTGAGGTATTTGTATTCAATTTCTTCTGGATTCCTCAAAATTCCAAGGATTATATCTCATGACATAGGTTTTTGTTTTTTTTTCCCCTCTAGTCCTTTCAATTCCCTGAGGTCCATGACATCTGTGAGCTCAAATTGCAAAGAAGCCCCTAAACAGTTCAAGAGGCCACTGCTGGCATTTTTCTGTCTAAGCCTCCTGAGAGGCATAAAGCCCCTCAGTATCAGAGAATGGATCACTCAGAATGTGATCTCTATCCAACTAATGGTCTCCTCTTCATCCATCCTGTTCAAGCTTAGTATATTTCCAAGGGCAGGATTCAGGGGCCTCTAAGGCTTCTGCCACCATATTTGAAGGACCTGCTTTTTGCTTGATTTTTCCTGCATATCCTTGGAAGAAATCTGTATCTTTCCTAACCCTGAGGTGTGTATGTGTGTGTCTTCCTTCCAGAAATCTCTTCAGTTCACTAAGGTGAATATAACTCATTGATGGGTGAAGGTGGACATATAGAAAAGATCAGAGTGAGGATTAGAAAAAGCATTTATTAAGTAGCTATTATAGTTCAGGCACCATGCTAAGGACCTAAAGCTAAAACCAAAATTGTCCTTTCAAGATACTCATTCTTAGAGGACAGGGTATATACACACAAAAATGAATTAGATAACTTGAGAAGATGAAGAATATCAACAGCCCATGGGGAGTTCAAGGAAGGTTCCACAGAGGTGACACTTGAGGTGAACCTTGAAGGGAGTTTGAGATTCCAGGGGACAGCAGGGAAGTGGGAGAACATTCCAGAAATGGGAGGCAACTGGGAGATGGAATATTGAGTTTAGGAAATGGTTTGGTTGATGCATGGGATATGTGGAGAATTGTACATGGTGGGAGATCTACATTTGACTTCTGAATGTGACACTCACTAGCTGTGTGTTCAGCCTCCTAACGTCTCTTAACTTTAATTCCCTAGCTTGTAAAATGGGGATGATAATAATTGCACTGTGCTCTTCACAGGATTGTCTTGAGGAAAGTGCTTAGCAAACTTAGAAGTATTAAAGAAATTGATCAGAGTTTTGAAGATAAGGAGAGGAAGGAATAAACCTTTATTTAGTACCTACGATGTGCCAGATTCTGTGCTAAGGGCTTTAGAAATATTATGTCATTTGGTCCTAACAACAATTGTATGAGATAGGTACTATTGTTTTCTCTATTTTACACTTGAAAAAGCCAAGGCAGACAGAGGTTGTGACTTGTCCAGGATTATGCAACTAATAAGCAAGGCCAGATAAGAGCATAAGTCTTCTTGATTTCAGGCCTAATGTTTTATCCATTGCATCACATAGCTGCTCATGGTCCAATTGGTACAGGAATAGGAATCTCCCCAACCACATTCCAACAATGTTTTTTGGTTGAAGACTTTCATTAAAAAAGAAACCCATTTGCTGTTGAGGCAACACATTCTGCTTTTGCACATCTCTCATTGTTAAGAAGCTTTTCCTTCTAAGCAACCCAAATTTGCCTCTCTGGAAGTTCTATACATTCATTTCTCCTCCTTCTGCCTTCTGGGCTAAAACCCAGAAGTTAGGGGGCCTAGGGCAATGAATGGAGCACGGTACCTTGAGTCAAGAAGACCTGAGTTCAAATCTGGCCTCGCACACTTAGTAGCTATGTGACCCTAGGCAACTCTCAGACTGTCTCAGTTTCCTCCTCTGTAAACTGTGAAAAATAAAAGCATTTACCACCTGAGGTTGTTCTGAGAATAAAATGAGACAATCTTTGTAAAGTGTTTTGCAAACTTTTAATGCTATATAAGCTCCAGCTATCATTATTATTATTAATGACAATAATTAATAACAATGGTAATGAAAATAAACCAAACAAGTATAATCCCCATTCTATATGAATTTAGGGATCATGTCCCCCATAATCTTCTCTTCCTAAGCTATCCAACTCTAGTTCTTTAAATTAATGCTTATATGACATGATTTATAGTTCCTTCACCATCCTGGTTGCCACAATTAAGATTTTCAGTGTCCTTCCTAAAAGGTGTCACCCATAAGAAATGGGAATATATATGGGAATATAAATATGGGAATATATGGGAATATAAATGGGAAATACATATCTGTACTATGAATATAAATGGCTTGTCAAATGAATAAATAACCTGAGACCACTCTGATCACACCTTCTGATCCTTCTGTACTCAAAACCTCAGAGATATCAGTTATATTTCAACGTTCTTACTTGTCAGTTTCCACTTCTCTGTCTTATTTTACCAACTGGTATTTTGCTCAAGATACCCAAGAATGTCTCCTATTTCTTTGGTGCCTTTCATGGGGCTCTGCATACAGTGGATATTCAATCAGTGTAGACTAACTGACTAATGGAGTTCTTTATTCCTCGGGCATTACAGAACCCTGAAATTCTCAAGATGGAAAGAATTGTAGAGATAATTTAATCTAACCTTTCAAACTAAGCAATGAGGGAAGTGAAACCAAGAGAGATGGAAGTGATTTGGTCAAGGTAACTTAAAGTCAAGAAGACCTGCATTCACATCTGGCCTTACTTATTAGTTGCATGATCCTGGGCAAGTCCCTTAACCTCTGTCTGCCTTGGATTTTTCAAGTGTAAAATAGAGAAAATAATAGTACCTATCTCATACAATTGTTGTTAGGACCAAATGACATAATATTTCTAACACACTTAGCGTCGTGTCTGGTACATCGTAGGCACTTAATAAATGTAAAAAGGTTTACAGAACTAATAGCGTTCATATAGCATCATCACATCTATGTCTTTATACCTGTTTTTCCTTTCTTCCCTTTAATCTTTTACCCCTACCTCATAGCACATAGGACATAATTTTTGATATCCAGACCAATCAAAATATGACAGTGCTTAGGAGGCACTAGTGGGAAGTGAGAAACGAGAGAATCTGCTTTGGTCTGTTAGTGAACAGAAAGAGAGCAAACATTTAGTATGCATGTACTATGTGCCTGACACTGTGCTAAGAATTAGATGAAATTATACTTCCTATTTTACACTTTAGAAAACTGAATCGGATGGAAGAGGTGACATATTGAGTGAGATGGGGAAGAAGGGAAAAATACAGGGATGGGTCGTCAGGAGGGCATTTGAAGTGGAAAGAATAGAGATTTGGAGGGGCCTATGGCACAGAGGTGTAGTGGAAAGACAATTAGATGAGGAGTTGGAAAGTTAGTGGCAATTATGACTGGGGTAAGGAGAGAAGCCAGTTAAAGGATTGCTCTGAATCTGTTTTCTTACATGTATAATGAGTATAATAGCTAAAATTTATGTTCTGCTTTAAGATTTTAAAGTTCTTTAAATGTATTATTTCATCTGACCATTACTACAAGTCTACAAGGTAGAGAGCTATTATCATCCCAGTTTTACATATGAGGAAACTAAGGCTAAGTTGCTTGCCCAGAGTCATACCATTGGCAAGGACTTGAATCCAGATTTGAACTCTCCTTTATTTCAAGTTCTTAATAATACTTGTACCACCTTACTACCTACCTACCTCATACTTTATGTCTGTGTATGTGTATGTACATGGGGAGAGAGAGACAGAGAGAGACAGAGAGAGAGAGAGAGAGAGAGAGAGAGAGAGAGAGAGAGAGAGAGAGAGAGAAAGAGAAAGAGATAAGAGAGAGAGAGAGAGAAAGAGAGAAAGAGATAAGAGAGAGAGATATCCATTTGTTAACTTAACAGTGCTATATAAATATTAATTGTTATAATTACAGGGGTTGTGGGGAGGAAAGTGTTCCTTGAAGAAAAAGAAATACAGAACAATAAGAGACAATACTTTTGAGCTTTTTGAGACTTAGATGTAGTACAGGATGATTAAGTGAAATTTGGGATGAGTTGTTCAGCTTTATCTCTAAGCACATTAAATCAATCTCCTTCACAGACCAGACACAAGCTATGGATCATATCAGTATGAAGAGAATAGACTTTAAGCCTCCCAAATACTCTATCTCCCAATATAGGCTCATGTCCTTCCTGCCTTGATCCTTTAAAAGAAGCTCAGCCTTGTCACCTTGATAAGTCCTATATACACCATTGGAAGAGACCACAATTATGCACCCTGATGTTATCTTTCTAGGCAATGAGATTCAACTGATGATCCTTCACCACCCTGCTCCCCATGTTCTTCAAGAACTCATAGTACCTGATGTTTCCTCTTCTCTGACTAGTATTCTTACCTTTAAAACTTGGAACTTGTCTTAGGCTGTATCCACAGGATTTAGTATCTATGGATGGAGTTTGGAGTTGTCCTCTGTGCTTTCCAAATACCACCTCAAGAAGAGTGAAGAGTAGGAGGGAGGTCCAAAATCAATACTTACCCTACCACTGGCCTCTTTTCTAGGAAGTGAAAGGAAATAATAAAAGGTGCCTGTGTCCCCAAGGAAAGCCTTTAGGGAGACTCAAGGGCAGGACCCTCAAATGACTGTTTATAAGGCCATTAGGGATATCGTATTTTTCCTTTCTAGTGGGAATGATTAGGGGAAGGGTTATTGAGTTGAAAGAATCAGGGAATCTGAAGAACTGGGTTTTGGTCTATAATCTATCTCTACTAAATTCCCTCCTGATCTCTCCTCCTCTCTTCTCTCCCCTCTCAATAATTGCACCTAAATTCACACACTTTCAGAGACAGAAAGAGACTCCAAGTTTATCTAGTTTACCCTGTCCTTAAAGATAAATCCCCTGTACAACATTTTAACAAGTAGTCATCTATTTTTGGTTGATTGATACAATGCTTCTAGCATCGTATGATTTAAAACAGGGAAGGATGAATTTTATGACAGTTCTCTCATCTTGTAGAGAAGGCAGTCAGCCCGGAGTAGTGAAGTGAATTGTCCCAGGTTCCACTTCTATTAAAGCAAGAGAGCCAGGATTTCAAGCCAAGTCTCCTGTGCTTTTTCAACTGTACCATTTTAGAGACTAAAGTGTACTAGGTCAGTTAGAAGAAGTAGAGATGTTTCTCTTGGAGGAAAAAAAATATATAGAGGAGAATCAGTAACAGCTACAGTATGGCCATCCTGTAGAATAGCTATATGGTTGGTTTATATTGTCCCAGAGGGCAGAACTAGTGGGAATGTTTGAAGTCTAAAGGGCAAATTTAGGCTCAATATAAAGAAAATCTCTCCACCAATTAGAGCTGTTCGAAACTGGAATCAGCTGCCTCGAGAGATAGTTAATTTTCTCTTGCTGGAAAACTTAAAGTGGATATTTGTTACAAGTGATTTCTAATGAGGTTCATGTTCAGTTAGAATAGTCATCTATTCACTGTGCCACCTAGCTGCTCCATTTCTTATTTATTAGAGACATACTATCTGTAATACAATGTATTTGGTAGGAGAATGCCTTGATTTAACACAGATATTGAGGCAGGTAGGCAGCTCAGTGAATAGAGTACTGACCGTAGAGTCAGGAGGACCTGAGTTCAAATGTGGCCTCAACAGTTGACACACTTTTGTTGACACACAGTTGACACACTGGAGAACAGATCCAGAAGAGAAAACAAGAATAATCAGACTGCCTGAAAGTTATAATAAAAAAAAATCTTGATACAATAATACAAGAAATAATTAAAGAAAATTGTTCTGAAGCAGTAGAATGTAGGGGAGGGGCAAATAGAAAAAGTCCATTGAACACCACTTGCAAGAGATCCTATGAGGAAAATTCATAGGAATATTACCTTCAAATTCCAAAAATCACAGCTCAACAATAAAATATTAAAAGCAACAAGAAAATATCAATTAAGATATGATAGTGCCACCATTAGAATCACACAAGACTTAGCAACAGAGACACTAAACAACTGTACATCTTAGAACAATATATATTAAAGAGCAAAATAACTGGGGCTCGGACTGAAAATATTATACACGGTAAAGTTAAGCATAATTCTGAATGAAAAAAAATGAACATTTGATCAACTATCAGACTTTTACGACTTTGTTAAAAAATAACCTGAACATAATAGAATATTTAAAATACAAAAGTCAAGAGAAACAAAAGGTATATACTAAAGACTGAATGCAGGGGATCCAATAAGGACAGAATGGTTACTTTTTATACATGTAAAATGTGTATATGTCTAAAATGGGCCTTAGTAATTGAATGGTTCATGAGAAAGGTTGGGGGTAGACCTGGATATAATATAACTTTAGAAAGTGAAACCACTTAGGAGCACCTAAAAAGTATAATTATTTTATATAAATGAGGTGCCAGAGGAAGAACTAATACAGAGAAATTAGATGGGAGAGGAGGATTAATAGTTCTGGTAACCTACTTTCATTGGTAATGTTTTTAAGAGGGAACAATACATATGTGTGTGTGTGTGTGTGTGTGTGTGTATCTAAAAGAGTAAAAATCTTCTAAATTCAGTAGAAATAAAATGGTAAGGGGATAGTGAGAAAGAAGAGGACAAAAGAGTGAGCTTTAGAGGGGAGGGTGAAGGAATAGCTTAAAGGGGGATATAGAAGGGTGCTTAGATCAATGGGAGTGGAAAGATAAGGAGAGAATCTCTAAAGGAGAAGGTGAGGGAATAGGCTATAGGGATATACGGAAGGGTGTTTAGATTTGTGGGAGTGGTAGGATAGGGGAGAGATCTTTGGAAGGGGGTAGGCTAAGTAATAGTGGGTAGAAGTAAAGTAGAAGAGTCATTAGGAACAGGAAACAAGAGATATGCACAAACATAAAAGTAAAGATCAATTTATAAGGGAAAGTATCTATCTATATATGCATGTATATACATGTTTTATTTTCCTTAAAGCATGATATAAATGTTAGCTATTATTATGAGGTAGTGAATAGAGCAGTGTAGTTAGGTGGTATGATGGATAGAACAGTGGTCCTGTAATAAGAAAGACTCATCTTCATGAGTTCAAATCTGTCCTCAATACTTACTAGCTGTGTGACACTGTGCAAGTCAGTTCACCCTGTTGGCCTCAGTTTCTTCATCTGTAAAATTAGCTGAAGATGGAAATGCCAAACCACTCCAGTATCTTGACAAGAAAACCCAAAAATGGAGTCACAGAGAGTCAGATACTTAGACTTTATGTGATCCTCACAATACACCTAAAAAAGAGGGTACGATTAGCCCCATTTTACAGGAAATTGACACTCAAGGAATATCATTTGCCTAGAGCCACATGGCCAGTAAGTGTCTGGAATTGGATTCAATCCCAGCTTTACTTGACTCAAAATTCAGAGCTCTGTCTACTATGCTACACTATAGAACTGGAAGGCAAAATTAAAAGTGACTCATTTCAGTTATCCTTGGTTTTTCATCTCCTAAGTCCAGATGGATATCACATTCTTCAGCATCTTCCTCAACTGTTCCTGGTTCCTTGCCTTCTTCTCTTTCATCCACGAGTATAACTCAGGAATTATCCAGCTCAATTCTGGCAAAGAGCGGAATGGCAAGAGCTTTCTTGGTTCTGGACTTCTTGAATTTTTCTGTCTCCCCTATTAGACCTTCCTGTTCTTCTAATTTTTTTCCTTTTTTTTTTTTTCACTTTTTTTTTGGAGGGGGAATGTAGGGCAATAGGGGTTAAGTGACTTGCCCAAGGTCACACAGCTAGTTTTTGTGTTAAGTGTCTGAGATCAGATTTGAACTTAGGTCCTCCTGACTCCAGGGCCAGTGTTCTATTCACTGTGCCACCTAACCACCCCAAAGGGAAGACTTTCTATAGTCTTTTGACAGAGTGAGTCTACCTGTCTCATCAGAAATGCCACAATGACCCCAGAAGGTAACATTTGGTGAATTTTTCAGACTTAGTTGTGGTCCGCATCACTTTAGTCAGAAAGTGGTGTCCTATTTATAAAATGAATGGTCATGGAGAACTGCTTCCCATATATGTTAATAATGGGTTGGGAGAGAGGCTGTGAAAAGCATTGAAATTTTGCTTTTGCTTTTGATTCCAAGTGAAACTTAACTGACATATTGAGCAGTTTCAGAGGATGATGATTCATTGGTTGCAAGAAAAGGGACAAATATTTATTAAGCACCCAGGCATTTGTAAAATAATTTACAAATATTATCTCATTTGAAGAGACTCAATTTGATACAAGAGGCCTCTTGTGTCTAAAATGACTTTGAGTGAAGGTAGGTAAAAGAAGCAACCCAAGGAGGAGGAAAAAATAGAGATGTTTCCAAAAAAGTGGTGGCAAATTCAGAGATCAAGTGAGTCATGTCTCTAGAAAAAAGAATTGGGCACATGACATAGTAGTCAGGTGTTGGCTTTTTCACAGACATATGTCCTAGATTTCTGACTGTGCACAAGACCCAAACTACTTCCTTTTGTTTATTCCCACATAAGTGAAAAGGACACATGTGAAATAATCTCTAAGATTCCTCCCACTTCAAAATGTCTTATACCATGATTTCCTGAAGTTCACAGACAAGGGTCTCAGTCCTCAGCATAAATGGGTAAGGCCTGCCTAATAAGCTTCTTTCCATTTGGGGAAACAAGAATCAGGTGCTATGCTGCTCAGTCTGTGTGGCAGCAACCTAATCGAACCCCAAGGTCGAGTTTGCCCTTCCATTGTTTCATTAGATCTTTAAGGGCAGGGCAAGGACAATCATCCCTATTTTGTAGATGAAGTTGAGGCCTAGAGAGGGGAATAACTTGCCCATGAATGCATAGGAGTCAATAGCAGAGCTAGTACTCAAAAGTAGGTCTCCTGCTCTGCTCCCCCTTCCCCCACCCTTCTCCTCCAACTATGCTTCTGCTCATAAACTCTTACCTCTGCTTCAAGTGTTAAATTTCCTGAATGTTATTTGTGTTTCTTTCCCCAGATACAGAGTTTACCCAGAGTTTTTTGTTTTTTTTTTTGTTTTTTTTTTTTTACCTCCCCATCCAACCTTGGAGAATTTCTTTTCCCAATGGAGCAGTCATTAGAGCAAGAGATAAATGAGTCAGCTGGCCCTCTATATCCTAAGCCCGGTAGGAAAAGGAGCCACAATGACTTTTATCATTTCCCCCAACCTTTGGTAAGTTATGTCTATGTTAGGGGAAGAAGTCAGTCCTTTTCTAGATAACATACAGTGGGTCCAGCTCTGTGAGAGATACCTGGAGGGAACAGTCTCCCCCAAACAATCCTGTGGTTTAGATGATGCAGGCATCATCATCTTTATTTAACAGAAGAAGAGACAGGTCCAGAGATATAGAGATTCTAGCCTAAAGTGGTACAGTTTGAAAGTGGTAGAGGATCCCTGAACTCATGAGGGAAATGTAGTAACCCCTTCAGTGCTGCAATCTTCTATTAACTAGTACCCACAGAAACTAAGACATATAGAATGTTCTTGACTCCTGAGGCTGCTCACTTGTGAGACAGTTCTAAATTGTTCTATGTGGAGGAGAATTCCGCTCCCTTTTATCTTATATTTCCAAAGCTTCTTCTTACTCTCGTATTCTATGATTTCAGAATGGGAAGAATTTATTTCAATCTTACCCTTTAATTATACAGATTAGGAAACTGAGGCTTAGCAAGGGGAAGTATCTTTCCTAAGGTCATATAGTGAACAAGTTGCAGAGTTTAGATTAGAATCTACCTGTCTTCTGTAGCTCAGTACTGTTTCCATAGTCTCTATAGCCAGTGTACAAATGCTCTCTAGAGTATCCCTGATAGGTTTTCTTTGAGCTCCTGATTTGAGTATGGACAGCAACAGTGAACTTACTACCTCTCAAGTCACTCTCATTTTATTGTTGGTTGGTTGCAATTATACATTTTAAAATTTTCCACATACTAAATTCCTACAGACTGAGGGAATACTAGGATCAAATGTGATGTCTTTCAAGTTAACTCCAGATGGAATCCTGTAGCACATGGCTTTGGAATGGGACTAGGAGAACTCCCAGCTAGAAAAGATTCAAAGAGAAAACCCTTAGTAATAATAATTTACAATGATCAGCCCTTTCTTCACAATAGTCCTTTGATGTAGGTAGTACAAGTGATAATATTGATAATAATAGTGTGTGTGTGTGTGTGTGTGTGTGTGTGCGCGCGTGTGTGTGCATGATTGTTCTTTGGAGTTTACAAAGCACTTTACACATGTTATTTAATTTGATCCTTATAAATACTCCAGACGTAGCTGCTACTATTATGCCTGTTGCATAAATGAGGAACTGAGGATGAAAGAGTTTGCCTGAGGTCACACTATTAGTCAGGTTTTTGATGGGAATTCGAACCAACATCTGATTCCAAGTCCTACAACACGATTCTTTACACCAGGAATGTCATTAATTACCTAATCTCATGATAGCCCTATGCTCAGCACTTGGGGAGGTACATGCTTTACATAAGACATAGTTTCTCCTCTCTTAGAGCTTGCTAATTAGTAGGAATATATGAACATATTAGTAACTAAAAAGAAACAATGATATTTGAGGGGTTTAAAGAGGTATGGGCAAAGTACCTTGTGATATTCAAGGTGGAGAATTTTTTTTTTTAACAAACCATTGGGTGTTTCAGGTAAGTCTTTGTTAGGGAACTGCCATTTGAACTGAGTTTAAAAGAATTGATAAGAAGTTAGCAGGTTCAGGGGAGGGGGTGGAGGATAATGGCATAAGGAGGGAGGGAATTTGAGACAAAGGGAGCATCATACTCAAAGGCAGAGATCTGAGGGCTTGCAGAATACTTCAATGGGACAAAGAATAGTCTGTTTTGGTTGGAGCATAAACCATTGGGAGGGAAGTAATATAAAGTAAAGCTAGAAGGGTAGGTTTTAGTCAAACTGTGGAGGGCCTTAAATGGCAAACGTCTTTGAAGGGCTTTGAGCAGAGAAGTGACTGATCAATCAAAGGTCTATTCAAATTCTGGGACTCTGTTTGGCAACACATAAAGTCCCACTGACCTTAGGCCTGTCCTAGGGCGGTAAATATGCAAATCAAGAAGGTACAGATACAAAAGATAGTCTGGGGGAAGAACTAACGGGACTGGCAGCTAATTGGCCTTCATCTTTCAAATCTTCTTTATGAATTCTATGCTCCAATTTATTCGGCCCTTTGAACATGTGAGTGATCTCAGACAGACAGAAAGACAGATGGACAGAAAGCCAAAGGAGAGAGTAGGCAGGGGACCAGTAGGAGGCAAGGAGGATGAAGTAGATCATTTTTCAAACTTTGCTACTATAGGACAAAATCAGAGACCATCTTGTGCATCTCTCTGCCTCCAATACATGAGAATACCTAAGTTAGACTAATGGAAGGTAGGGAAGACTCTTTTTCCTCAGAGAAGGGGATTGTATTTTCTCCTTTCCATTAGATCCTAATACCTCACCACCCCCTATCTCTCTAGGAGTTACTCTTAAGGCCTAATCTGAATCCCTTACACTGTCTTTTCAGTCATGTCTCTATAGAGATGGATTGCAGTTGCCTCATTTTCTCCATGGCACACTACCTAGATCTCAGAGAAGGTCGGTGACATCCCCTGTCCTACCTCCATTTTACTGGAAGTAACAACCTCTTTCTTCCCCTTTCCAACACGGGCAATGACACTTTACAACCACAGCCATGTTAGTCCTACCACCTTCATCTTGATGGGCATCCCGGGCCTGGAGGTCTCCCATTTCTGGATCGCGTTCCCATTCTGCTCCATGTATGTCATGGCTGTCCTGGGTAACCTGGCTGTCCTGCTGGTGGTCTGGACAGAGCCAGGGCTGCACCAGCCCATGTACCTCTTCCTATGCATGCTCTCTGCCATTGACTTGATTCTCTGCACCTCCACAGTGCCCAGGCTCCTTGCTCTCTTCTGGGCAGGCACAGCTGAGATCACCTTTGGTGCCTGTGCTACACAGATGTTCTTCATTCACGGCTTCTCAGCTGTGGAGTCAGGCATCCTGCTGGCCATGGCCCTTGATCGGTATGTGGCCATCTGCCGTCCTTTGCACTATGGTACTTTGTTGCCATTGGGGACTGTGGGTCGTATGGGAATAGCTGCTGCATTACGAGGCCTCGGACTCATGACCCCACTGACCTGCCTCCTAGCGAGACTGCATTACTGTGGGCGGGTGATTGCTCACTCTTACTGTGAACACATGGCTGTGGTGAAGCTAGCATGTGATGACACACATGCCAATAATGTGTATGGCATCACTGCAGCTACACTGGTTGTGGGAGCTGATTCCATCTGCATTGTACTCTCCTATGCTCTCATCCTGCGGGCAGTGCTAGCACTTTCCTCCAAGGAGGCACGAGTCAAGACCTTTGGGACTTGTGGTTCTCACCTTGGGGTCATCCTGCTTTTCTATACTCCGGGCCTTTTTTCTTTCTATACCCAGCGGTTTGGGCAGCATGTACCACGCCATGTTCATATACTCCTGGCTGACTTGTATCTTGTGGTGCCCCCTATGCTGAACCCCATTATTTATGGCATGAAGACCAAACAGATCCGGGATGGAGCATTGCAGCTGCTACAGAGGGGCCCAGTTCAGGCCTAAAACTTGACCTCTCAGAGATCCTACCACATCTCTGATGTAATTTTCCTCTTGTGAAAGAAATTACTAGTCTCAGAAAAAAAGACACGAGACTCCGTGTCTACAGGGAAGCATGGCCTTGTGCTAATGGGCAAAGATATAGGCCTGTATTCAGGAAATCTGTTCTTTGGCAGCCTAGGGGAAGAGCACGGTAATAGGACTCTGTCATCAAGAAGCTCTCAGCTGAATGGGGCACCATACCCTTGTAGGAATGCCCATTTTAGAATCTGAGAGCCAAGATTGGACACATTCTCAGGGCAAAAACAAAAATGGAGAAAAATAGAAATGGGTGAAAATGAAGATGATAGAAAGAGGTTCATTGGTGCCAAGGAAAAAAAGGAATGGAAGAGAGATTGGCCATAAAGTGGGGACAGAGGTTTGGATTACATGACTTCTAAGGCAATACTGTTCATTTCAAATAAAAACAG
>CM053588.1:80239149-80255703 GCA_028646515.1 Pseudochirops corinnae | reverse complement strand
AGATTAAGAAATCAGAGAAAGCCATAACAGAATAAGCCTGGATTTTTGAAAAAATATTTTAAAAACAAATGGGCTGTCTTTATAAGTAGTGAGCTCACATCAATAAATGGTCATTTGATAGACCATCCTATCAAAGCTCCTTCCTACTCAATAAATATTAACTGCTCTTTATGTGCCAGTCCTTGGGGATACACATACAGGAAAAGACTATAAGATTCTTGAAATAAAAATTGTTTGAATCAGAGGAGACTAGTATCTCAACATACACATGTGGAATGACTGGTATTGACCTCCAATTCCTGAGGCCAGAGTGCTCACATGGCTTGTGCCCACAGTGCATGCCCAGGTGGTTCTTCAAAGGACAGATATGCTACTAAAACTCATTTTCAGGGACCTAGGTACAACACTGGTATGAAGAGTTATATCCCATAATCATGGCTTCTGAATCTGCAGCCTCCACTAGTATGTTTCCCATTAAAACAAACCAGTCAAGTAGATGTTAACTCTGAATCATAAAATTTAGTAAACAAAAGGTAAAACATAAATAATAATCTAGCGGTCTATCCCATAAACCTGGATCACAATCTTTCACAATTTATACATTGTACATATAGGTGTAAGAGTACATTAACTGATCAGTTACACAAATTGAGAAACCCATATGCCAGGGCCATTCAACTCTGAACTGCAGGCCATAATATTCTGTCTCTTAAAGGAACAATTTACCATGGGTCACTTGCTGGGTGAAACCATTCCTTTTCTGGACTTCTCTACACTTCTGCCTAATGAAACAGCTTCTCTGACACTCTTAGGCCACTGGAATAGTGTTAAGGACTTTTAAGCAAACAGCAGTCATGAGCTTGTGGTCTGCAAGGCTTCCCAGGTCTGCTCCCTTAGTTACATGCTGATGTGCCTTTCTACTCTTTTAGAGAAAAGCAGTTCCCTGAAGCCTGAAATCTGCAGGAGAATAAATACTCAATAGTTAAATATAAGGTAGTTGGGGAGGAAGAGTCAAGGTAAAGAAAGATTTCACAAGAGTGTTACTTGAGATGCATCATTAAGACAGAGAGAGAGAGAGAGAGAGAGAGAGAGAGAGAGAATGAGAATGAGAGAGAGAGAGAGAGAGAGAGAGAGAGAGAGAGAGAGAGGGAAATATTACATGAGGTGGAAGTGAAGAGAGAATGCATTCCAGGGATGAAGGATGACCAATGTAAAAGAGTAGAGATAGGAGATGGAGTATCAAGTGGGTGAACAGAGACAAAGTCAGTTTGACCAGAATATAGGCATCCTTTGTACAGACCCTCTGAAAGTCAAAAAACCTTCACATTGTTGCCTAAAATGCAGAGGTTAACAGGCCTTTCTTGTAATTTGGATATGAGAAAAATCTCTCCTCCTCCACAAACTAGCCTGAATTAGAGAATTTCATGGAAAAAATCCCAAAAGACTTTATTTCTTCAGTAGCTACAAGCAATTGCCAGACTATGGTTAAGGCAAAATAAAATGAGAGAAAGAAAAAGAAAACCTCTTAGGGGAGCCCAACATGAAAACGTGAATAAGGAAGGGACAAGGCTGTGATATACCCCTGTAATGAGGGTCCTTTATGCTGCCTTCCCGAAGGTTTATCTCTGGTCGGTAGAAACTTTATCAGTTTTTACATCGTATAGCAAACTGAATGTGGCAAGATATTAATGAGGACTCATTTTTAAAGATGGGGAATGGAAGACACTTAAGTTCTAAGGATGATATTGTGAAGTCTGAAGCCTCAGGAAGAAGAATGCCAAAGTCTTAAGTCAACAAATGGGATCACTGATGTGGGTGCCTCTTCTAGGCAGAATAGGAGATAAGCAACATGGTATAATGGACCAAGAACCGGCCTTGAAGTAAGAATGATGAAGGTTCACGTCGTGCCAATGGCATTTGTTAGCAATGTTAATATGAATAAATCATGAAACCTCTTAGTCTTGATTTTCTCATCTGCAAAATGAAGTTAGAGTAGATCAGGGGTGTTAAATACATGGCCTACAGACTGCATGTGGCCCACTGTGCTCCTGAGTGCAGCCCAAATCAGATATTGGGAAGCATTCTAAAAATACAATAAAATAATTAACATTAACATGTGGTTTCTAAGTTAATATGTGGTATGCAGGGGTCCTTACTGTGGTTTAGTGTCCCCCGTTTCTATTTGAGCTTCACAACAGTGGACTAGATGACTTCTTACTCCTTGATCCAAGTACCATGCTCCAAAGAACTTAACCGTTTCACCAGAATAGGCTCACAGGCCCCATGCCTCAGTCACCTACTACATCCACACCTAGCTCCAGCCATGCTTCACTCCACACACTAGCCATACTGTGAATAACTGCCTTGTATCACCAGTTTACCCTTCTTTCCCCATCACCTTCCATTTTTGTACCATAAACAAAACAGCTATCATTAGTGTTAGAAATGTTGCATCAATCTACTGCCCTAGAACTAGGGGATTCAGATAGCTCTATTCCTCTCAGTAGCTTTCCAAATCAAAATACCCAAAATAGCCATCCCCTGGTCTCTACTTCCCTGTGGGTGGTCACCTACTAATATCCCTGCTCTAAAATAGCTTAGGTTATATTTTCACTTTTTTTTTTGTATCCATAGCACTTATCATGGAACATAATTGTTCAGTCATTCAGTCACGTCCAACTCTCTATGACCCCATGGACTTTGTCCAACGGATTTCCTTAGCAAAGATATTGGAATGGTTTTGCTTTTTGGACTCCAGGACTGGTGCTCTATTCACTGTACCACCTAACTGCCCCATTTACACTTTCTTCTAATTTTTCAATCTTCATGTTTTGTTTGACTGACTGTTGATGCATCATAGAGTCCTTAGCTTTGATTTGACTGATTCTTACTTTTAATGAATTATTTTCCTCTGTTAGTTTTTGAAGCTCTTTTTTAGGGAGGTATTTTCTCCAGTTAGATTTTGATCCTCCTGTACCAGTTCACAAATTTTACTTTTTTTAGTATTTGTTTTCTTCAGTGAGATTTTTTTTTCCAATTTGGTCAGTGTAGATTTAAATTTATCTTCTACCTCTCTAATTTGGCTTTTAAAATCTTTCTTGAACTCCTCCAAGAATGCTTTTGGGGCTTGAGATCAGTTCATATTTCCTTCTGTGGTCTCAAGTGTGAGTATAGAGTTCATGTTGTCCTCTGTATTTGGTTGCCCTTGCTGGCAATAATAAGATCAGATCAATTTTCTTGCTTTTCCCTTCTCAGCTTCCTTCTTTCCCACTGTGATTTCCTATTTCCTTATTTCTCAGGCTGGGAGCTAAGGGCCTGGTTGTTGACTTTGTTTGTTATAGCCTCTGGGTGTTTAGTATGAGACCAAGGCCAGGATTCTCAGTGCTTTTCCTGAGTTACCCTGAGGCTCACAAAGTAATCTGTGGGGGAGAGGTGGTCTGGCCTCTTCAGATTTCTACCTTTGTGCCACTGGGCTACAGCTCAGGCAGGCTCAGCAGCTGGCAGCCAGCAGGGTTAGTGTCTGCAGATTCCTGTGGTGGTGTCAAAGTTTACCTAGGCTTGTGTTGTTAGTGCTTGTAGGCTCCACCACCCTGGGCTTTGGGAGCTCCTGCTGAAGTGGGGCTTGTTGGAACTCCTCCTGCCCTTTAGTTCAGACTCTTTACTGCTTCAGTTACACTCTTTCTCAGTGACTCCTAAGCCTGAGGCTATTTCCACTATTTCAGAATTTTACTCTGGGTAGGATATTTGTCTCTGGATTTTCTGAGTCAAGGAGGGGAAATTGGAGCAGCTAGGGTTTACTTTGCAATCTTGGCTTCTGGAAATTCAGGTAGGTGTTTTTTAAACTTCCAGGCTGAGGGCTGATAGCCCCAGGAGAAGCTGCTGTCAGTGCTACAGGCCCTGCACTTTCTCTTACCCAGTTCCAAGTGATCCTCCATCCTGTGATGAGATGGTTGCAAATTGCCCTTGGTGTGGGTGAGCTACTGGATGGGGCTCCTTCTCACTCCATTGTAGTCTGCTTTCTGGTCTGAGCTGGTCCAGCCCCCACGTCCTCTATGCTTTCCCTACCTAGACCTACCTGGGCACTTTCCTGGGCTAGGAATCTGCCACGCTCCATCTCCCAATGAATTCTGTCACTCTAAAATCATTTGAGATTCACTTTTTTAAGTTTAGTGACCGAATTCATGGAGAAGCTTAAAAAAGTCACTGTTTCCCTTCTGCCATCTTGGCTCCACCTCCAAAGACTTTTCTTGTGATATTTTTGTTTCTTTCACAGGAAAGAAGGTCCCCAGCAGATGCTAGAATTCCCATCCAACCATACATCTCTTTCTGCTACATTTGTCCTCATGGGTATCCCAGGCCTGGAAGTGACTCACCTCTGGTTGTTGGCCCCACTAGGCACCATGTATGTTGTGACTTTGTTGGGAAACAGCCTCATTCTCACAGTGATCTGGGTTGACCCTGCCTTGCATGAGCCCATGTACTACTTCCTGTGTATCCTGGCTATTGTGGACATCGTTATGGCAACTTCTGTGGTCCCCAAGATGCTAAACATCTTCTGGTCAGGCAATGGAATTATTGGCTTTGCTGCCTGCTTCACTCAAATGTATGTTGTTCATGTGGCCACAGCTATGGAAACAGGGCTTTTATTGGCTATGGCCTTTGACAGGTACGTGGCCATCTGCAAACCCTTGCACTATCAGACCATTCTTACACAAAGAACAATGATAGGGATAGGTGTGGCAATTATCCTCAGAGCTACCACATTCATGACACCTCTGAGCTGGATGGTGAGTCATCTGCCCTTTTGTGGCTCTCTGAGAGTTCCCCATTCATACTGTGAACACATGGCTGTGGCCAAGCTAGGATGTGCTGACCATATGCCAAGCAACCTCTATAGCCTGATTGGTTCCTCAATCATTGTGGGCACTGATGTGATCTTCATTGCTACCTCCTATACTCTGATCCTTCAGGCTGTATTTCGTCTCTCTTGCCGAAATGCACGGCTCAAGGCATTAAGCACATGTGGTTCCCATGTTGGAGTTATGGCATTCTATTATTTACCAGGAATGGTTTCCATCTATGTGGCATGGTTTGGACAGGACTTGGTCCCCCTGCCTGTCCAGGTCCTACTTGCTGACTTCTATCTGATCATCCCCCCCACTCTGAACCCTCTCATTTATGGCTTAAGGACAAAACAGATCCGTGATCGGGGATGGAGCATGCTAGAGAGCTGCCTCCCTGGCCAGCCCTACTGAAATTCCAAGACAGAATAGCATACATAAGGGTCTTAATCAAAGATGCTTCATGCAAGAACAAAGGTGATGCATGAATGAATTCAAATCAGCTAGAACCTGAGTCGAGGGAGAGAGAACTCTTATGTGATTTCACCTTCTGGCTTCACTTAGCATGACTACCTTTATTTTAATGACTTTCATCTTCCTTTCCAGCCTTCACCTTTCTCCATTTCTAGGTACATGAAGTACACTTCTACTTGGATGTTCTTTTGGGACCTCAAAACTCAACTAAATATGAACTCATTCTGTCTTTCTGAAGAAGTTAGTGCCCCAGCCTCACTCACCTTTTTTTATTGATGGTATCACCATTTACCATTGTCTCCCTCAAATAGGCTATCAATATTTTAAATACTTGGTCATTTTTCTCAAAATCTTTCATCAACTTTGCATTGATAACAGAATAAAATATTTGATTCTAGAATTTAAGACCCATTGTCTGTCTACAACTTACATTTCCAGGCAAATTTTGTATTTCTCTTTTATACATTATGCTTCAGCTAAATTTTTACTTTGTTCCAAAATTTCTCCTGCCTCCATGCCTTTATATATGACATTATCTATAACACACACACAAACACACACACACACACACACACACACACACACACTCTACTCAGCATTTTTCCCAGATTTCAGGACCTGTTTTAGATGGCACCTGTTCCATGATTCCTTCTTTGAAATCTTTTCTCACCTTTTGAAGTGGTGAGAACAAGAGGTCAAATGGAATGAGCTGCATCATTTTCTTGGTTTCTCGGTAGTTATTTGTATACAGGTCTCATTCTCTTCCTTCGAGAAATTTATAATCAACAGGAAGAAGCATGTACACATGACTCATTCATAGCTGTAGTTCAGTGAAAGCAAAACCATTTTCTTGAGCAGCCAATTTTCTTGACAGCTATTTCAGCATAAACCTCAATTACTTTAAAGGGAAGTTGAAAGATCAAAGATGATCTCTCCTATCCATAAAAAGCTATTGTAATGCCTCTCACAAGCATCCAGAGAGGAATTGAAAATATTTGGAGCAATATTTGATTACATTGCAAGCTGAAATTTGTACTTGCTGCATTAATGGACAGGGATTTAGCAGAGAGTAAAAAAATCATTCAAGAGTTTGTCCTTAACCATTCCTATAGATATATAAGCCTGTGAGGGAGAATACCTGTTGTCTAGATGATGTTCATTCAGGAGGACAGCCTATAAGATATATGTGTTATACACATATGTACATGCATGTGTATGTGTGTACATATATGCATATAGATACACATATGCAAGCACACATACATACATACATATACCTATATACAAACACATATATTGTGTGTATATGGGCATACATACATGGATATATACCATATTTCACTGCATAATCATTACCACCACATAATTGTCATGCCCTGTTTTTTCAGTCCAAAAATGAATTCTTAATATTCTATTGTATAATCATCTCATAGTATAATTCTGTTTGTCATGGCATTTAAAAAGGTAAACAGAGCAGCAATGTATCACCACTGGCATACGGATATGCATTTATCTATCACACATCATGAGCTGTGAGCCTTGAATTCTCAGTGCATACACATTGTCAGTATATTTCCAAAAACCAACTTGTGTGGTTTGTTTGGAGTGCTACAGTGCAGTGGTATTTTCACTCAACCCAATGAAGAGTCATAGGTGCAAGGGAAGTGGATGAGCAGGTGAAGCTCCCATTAGTAAGTCACCTGCATGGGTAAGACTAGCATCTCCCCACACTAACTAACCATGCCAGTTAATCTGCCAGCAATACAGTTTAGTAATAAATGATTTTTAAGTAATATCAGCTCAGTTTTTTAAAGCTTCACATAATGGTTACACCTCACTTTTTTTTTGCGAAAAAAAGGTATAAAATCTGTGACAATTATTCAGTATATACACATACATATATATGTGTGTGTATGTATGACTATCCCATGGAACAATGTGCTTGGCTCTGGTTACGCATATCTTTTATCTTGTCCTATCCCCAGAGAGCCTGCTGGAATGCAGGTGTACAAAGAAGATTGGCCATTGAGCAGCAAGATCTGCCAACATACTAGATTAAGAGGATGAAATTTCTGTTTTCACTCTCTTTTGAATACATGGCATAGGAATTAAGTAAGCATGTGATATAACTTTCAAGAGAAATAGGAGGGAAGCCTCTTTGCCTCTTTCAGTAATTCTAAGAGGAGACACTCACAGTGTCAGTAAGAACATGTACATGTCTAGGCAAAACTGAACCTAGACCTTGAGTCCCCAGTGACTTCTTCTGTTTTGTGTTTCTTTCCTGAAAACAACTTGCCAAATACCGGCTGATACATATTTTTCACTTTCTTTCATTATTTCTTTTATTCAAGTCTTGTACAAAACAACTAATATGGAAATATTTTGCACATGTATAACTTATATCTGATAACTTACTGTCTTAGGGAGGGGGAGGGATAGAGTTTAGAACTCAAAACTTTAAATAAAATTGTTTAAAAATTGGGGGAAAAAATACCACAAGCCATTTTTCTTTCTCAAAGCAAAATGAGAAATAAAAGTTTATTTTATTAATAAAAAATTTAACAAACAGCCCAGAGGCTCAAAATTCATCTCAGAATTGCTAATTCTTGGGTTCTTTGATCAGTACCAGCAGCCTTGAAGGGCATGTTCACATTCATCTCAACTTTATGCTATACAAGCAATTTTGAAGGTCAGTATCTTCTGTTAAGACAGAAAATGATTAGGGTTCATTTTCTTCTCTGAGAAACAATGTGAACTGCAGTAAAGTATCTGTTTTTATAATTGAATAGAGTGCCTCCTGTTTTTACATGTAAGCATCACTTTCCACAGCAGATAACAGGAGTTATGGGTTGCCATTTCACATTTTAAATCTCTCATTTTTTGTTCTTTATTGACATCTTTTTTTTTCTTTAACATCATATTCATTTTAATATAGCCCTCCCCCAAATCCCACCCAGGAAGCCATCCTTTGTAACAAAGTAAAAAAGAAAAAAAAAAGTAGTATAGTGAAACTTACCAATTAATCATGATTTATTTTCCTCCAATTTCTCCCCACTAAAAGGGAAACAACAAATGTTAAAATACCTGAATCACATAAGTACAGTAAGTAAAACATTCTCACATTGGTCACATCCAAAGAGTCATTTCTTATTCTGCATATCAGTCCATCATCTATCATGAGGTTGCTATCATTTTTCTTTATAAGACCTCTGGGTTCATGATTGGTCACTTAGTTGATAAGTTTTTAAGCCTTTTTATAACATTGAAGTTAATGTGGAGATTGTTATTTTGGATCTATTCACTTCATACTCGTAACACGATTTAAATATTTTTATTTTTCTTTAAGATGTGCATTTTTATTGAAACTGGTCTTAAGTCAATGTACAGGTAAAGTTCCTCCCCTCCCCCAAGTACTGGCGCCAATCCCAAAACTTGCAGGGAGACTATAAAAGTCCTCATTCACATCTATGTTGAAGGCAGGGAGGGAATTTAAGGGGCCATTCAATATAATTTAAATATTTTTAATGCATATTTTTGTCATGGAAAAAGAGCTATCCTATTCTTTATCCGTCTTGTGTATCATGCACGTCTCTTGAAGATAAGTAATCCCTTCTAGGTAATAATATAATTCTTTTTTTAGGAAACTCTAGATATGAACCAAACCTATGTTTAGTTGGCTTTCCTTAGTTCAGGATGTAAGGAGCGTCAGAAAACCTGATTCTTCTCTTTAGAACCAGGATTTCTCAGGAATTATCCTCGTCTTTGAGTTCAGAACAAAATCATTTAATGGGAAAGAGTATTTCAGTCATCCCAGGTCCTGCAGATATAGGTATCTATGTAGAAATGTAGGAACATAATTTTGCCAGATGTTGCCAATAACATTTCCTAATGACAAATTGTCTAACCACCTTATAGGGAACCCATTTTTTCCCCTCAGAAACAAAGGTTCATCATTTTGATACCAATATTCTATAAATGCTCTTGTATGGATCTGTGTCATGATACTCACCAGATGGCAACACAGAAGCATATAGCAGGCTATCATAAATAGAACTACAAAGAAAAAGAATTATGATAAAAGGATATAAAATAAATATATGATAAAAAAAAAAAAGATAAACTGGTCACACAGAGAAAGTGAGAATAGACAGTCAAGATCTTCACAATATCAAAACAGAAAAGGCTTTCAGGATGTTAGGTACACTCCTTATAACAAACTAGTAAAATGAAATGAACAGGAATTTTGCAAGTTGAGATGTAACAAGTTCTAATGGCAAGCAAAGTAATACTTTGCTGCTTGTTTCAGTGAGTCTTGCCTTTGATTGTATCAAGTCTTTGTTGGAAACAGTATACATTGTGTTGTTCTTAATAGACCTCAGGTAGTTTGAAGACCATCTCTGCCCTTAATAGGCCTAACATCATCACATGGAGCCCACAGTGGGGGGAGCTTGCCAAAAGAGTGGAACAGGAAGGGTGGAACAAGAAGGGCACAACAGGAAGGAACAAAGCAGAAAAAAAGCTCATGCACAAGCTGGGACCAAGCAGAACTGAAAGGGAGAATGTTTGTGATGTCAGCCCTCTGTTCTGTCTGTGATGTTACTTTGTCAGAATGAAGCATTCTGTCTGTTGAAAGAGGACTTTACTGCTGATACAGAAGTCCTGAAAGAGGACTTCACTGCTGTGAAAGATAATAAAGGGTTAAGTTTCCACAAAACTTCTAAAAATTACTGAAGTAAAAACTACTACTAATAAATTGTGAGAAATAGTATGAGTGAAGTTTCTGTAGAATTGCTAGACATTTCTAAGGCAAAATAAAAGGAGTTAGCAGACAGCAGGTAGACCCGACGAATCAGAAAGCAGACAGGCAAGGATAAGGACTGTTCCAGCTTAAACCAGTGAAGGGTCAATAACTGAGTATTCCAAAATTACTACTATGCTTGCTTAATAAACCTCATGTATATTATCTAACATGTCCCACATAAAATTAGAACCTCATTAGTAGAACATGGGATATATGATAATGTATGATGATGGCCGAAGAGTCATGTTTAGGAAAAATATGTAGAGGGCATATGGGAAAATAAAAACCCTGAAGAGAACAATCTGTCCGCCAAAGGGAGTGAAATACAGATGAAAGATGAAATGACTGAGGGCAAAAAAAGATTTGAACTTCTCAGCATATCAATTTATTGAGAAATGTATGCCAGTTGCATAACAAATAGGGACCAGGATTCCTTGACTTTGGCACTGAACCCCCAAATTCAGAGGTAGACAGATTCTTATACATTAAAAATGACTAATCAAATGAGACCAATTAATTAAAAGGAAAAAAATGAACCATAATATAAAATTAAGTAATCTAATTTCTAATTGGAGGAAAGATTAGGGGCTTTCCAAGTAGGAAGGGGGAGAACAAACAGGTTTACTTCAATGAAATAAAAAACAGAGGTGTCCCACTCCCTGCAAGTGTATTTTTAATCAAAGAAACATGAAAAGAGTAACTAATTAACCAATATGGGACCAGTTTTCAAAAAAGACATATGGATTGTTTGAGATGTATAGGCAAACTTGCACTAATCTTCAGATCTTACTAGGTTTCTGGTCAGCATTACCTAGGTCTTTAATTAAGGATCTCTAAGTAGCAGTGAGAGGTGGTTTAATTTCCCAGTACTGTAAGAATAGGTTCAAACAATGCAATAAAGTTTTCTTATAATTCCCATAATTTAATAAAGTATTGTCACAAAACAAAAATTGGACTAAATCCATAATTGAATAGAAAGGGAGCTGAACTAACTCTAGAATTGAGTCACAAGATGGAGTCAGTGTAGTTTACTCAGTTCCCACAGTTTTCCCCTTTTGATTCATGGAGGAGAGGACAGCTTACTTCCCCTATGGACTATTTATCTCTAAGCCAAATCTATAAGGTTTTTCTTATATTCATAATCAGAATTACATAACTTAGGCTACAGTTCAAACGGACTTATCCTGAGAGGGGAGATTTACATGTCACCAATTAATTTTAAAAAAGCCTTAGCAAACATAAACACCATGAAATAAAAGGTCAAAGCAATAGAATGATCAATATTAAACATCAAATCTCCTTGTATCCTAGTAACCCACTCCCAATGTTCATTTAATCATTTATTTTTCTCTTGTGTCCCAGATGTCCCATGGAGTCATCTGATCCCCAGAGATAACTTTTCTTGGACATTCTGGAACAGGTCTCTTTCTCAGGGCATTGCTTGCAATGGCAAGAAAAGTAGTACTTTGCATCTTGTTTTAGCTATTTAAGTGCCTTTGAGCCTCACCTTTGATTAAGTCAAGTCTTTGCTGGAAATAGTATATAATATGTGTTGCCCTTAATAGACCTAAGAGAGTTTGGACAGCTTCCCTTCCCTTAATAGAACTAAGATCATCACACAGAGCACACAGTGGAAGGAACTTGCCAAAAGAATGAAACAGGAAGAGTGGAACATGAAGGAGCAGAGAAGATAAAAGCTTGAACAAGAGCTGGGACCAAGCAGAAATGTTTGTGATGTTGGTACTCTGTCTGTTGTTCTGTGTTGGTGTTACTTTGTCAGACAGAAGCATTCTGTCTGTTGATTTGTGATGATTTCCAAGACAGAAAGTAAATTGAGATGATAGTGTCAGCAATGTGTATAAATGTTGTTGTGACCCTGTTGAGCTTTGTTTTCCTAGAAACAGAAATGTGAAGAGTTTGGAGTGCAACAGTCCCTGTGAGCTGTGATATGGAAAAGGAGAAGAGAGCTGCCTACCTGTGAATCCAGGCAAGAGCTGGGAGCATGGAAGAGGAGTCATGGGGTTTGGAAGTCAGCCTCAAGTTAGGATGAGAGGAGACTTTACTTAAGTACTCAATGCTGACTAATGATTTTGTAACTTACTGTGACCTAGGGGTGGATAACCTTTGTACTTTCCACCACCCCTTAAGGATGATTAACTCTTAAAGGTGATTGAATTAAGGTTGATTGGAAACCAGCCAGGAGTCAAGATGAAAGAAGACTTGATTTGGGTACTCCATATTGATTGAGGAGATTGTGACTTACTGAATGTTATGTTTTATTTAAGACTAAGTGGCCACCTGAATAATAAGTTGTTATGTTCTTGTGAATGTTATTCTTTAGTTTTATAAGTATCTTGCTTTAGATTCATTATACTATGTGATTAGATCCTTAAAGTTATTCAGAGCAGCAGTCCTAAGGAAAGCTGTTCATGATTGGCTTTTCAGCTCTGAAGGAGCTTCTGCTTTTCTGGTTCCAACTCACTTGTAGAGATTCCTGATAATTCTGCTAAAATCTGCTGCTAACAAGACAATAAAATCTAGTACAATCTCTTAAATTTGATTTTCCAGTTACTAGTTCATGTGGTGAAAAGCTCAAACCTTATGGTATTGATTCTGTTAACAATAGAATTATAAAAGGAGCATCCAATTAGAAACCCATAATTTACCTGAAACTTCAGAGAATTTATTTGCTTTTACTTTCTTTACCTAAACCCTATATGTGATGGAAGAATCTTTTAAAAATGCTTGTGTGTAACTATAAAATGAACTCTTCTCTTTTAAAATTATTAGCCAGACTTAAAAAGTTGGAAAATAATTTCACTTTCTTTATAATTATCAATGTGCTTTATATGTAAAATTCTTAATTTAATTTTGAGAACTTGTCACTGAAACATACTGAAAGTCTGAATTAACATAACAGATATATTTAGAAGCTGATCCTATGCATATATATAGTTCTTAGACAAAAGAGTCTGTTTTGTGCTCTCAAAATTTGCTATTTCATTTAAATAGAAAACTTTTACATTGCATCTTTGTCTTATTACTTTTCCTAATTCCTGCTTTGGGAGGACATCATTCTACATCATAATTGGACCACAAATAAAGATTAAAATTTTAAGATTTTTCATACTTACATCTTATTATAGTATCTGAGATGTTCCAATATCAATCCATTAATTAGTTAATTAATAGATATAGTATTATTGTACTTAACTTCTACTGGTCACCTACTGTGATTATATAAATTTGCTATTTAAGGAAAAGAAGGGACAAAGTTATAATAGTGTCACAGCTTTATCCCTCAATGGCACAGACTGACTTACCATACTCCATAACAGGGGAAAAACTGTCTTACCGCTGCTTGATTCCATGCGTGAGTGATATCTCACAGTCAATCATATAGTTATCAAAAGTCATGTTCAGAATTAATCAGGTGGAGAAATTTCCTGTTTAGAAAGGAAAAAGCACAATGGGGAAACTGAATCAAGAGCCTCCTAACTTAGGCCACACAAGTGTCATCCCTTCAATTTTCCCTATGGCAGTTCTCAGAATGTTGTATATGCCATTTTCTACCATTGTCTTCACAAAAATAAAGACAAATATCCCTGTAATCAAAACTCAAAACAATGATAAGTTATGTCTTCAATTGTTTTCACCTCAAACAGCAAAATTTCACTAATCATAGTTTAGGACTTGGATATTATTTTCATGTTTCCCTAAAAGTTGCACTTGATTTGCACTTTACTTTTAAATTAAAAACAACCATATTCTTGCGTTTTAGACATACAGTAAATACCTGATAGTCGATTCATATTAATGTATTGAAATTACATCTTTAAATCACCCTATACATTTTCAGAATTTTTAATGTGGTGGCCCAAATTTTTCAAATGAAAATGCACTCCCTATTTTAGTAAACTCACTATTATTGTTGTCTGTTTTAAAACAAATATTTCCCATTAAATAAATACTAAACAGTTTTCAAGTATTTATTTTATCACATTAAAGAAACCTCAATTCATAGTCATGTAGCATTCAGATTTTTAAAAAAGTTTATCTAGCAACATTTCTGATACAATGATTTCCCAAATTTCATGATATAAGATAATTTAGGAATACAATAATAACATACACAATATCATGTATTTTAAAAATAAAAAAATACCAATCAGATGACATCGATTCAGTATAATGCATTTCCACATTATCTTACATTGAAAATCATTAGTCTTATTAACTTTGACATTTTATGCTAATCACATCTAAAACCTGGTATACAGTTATTCAGTTGTAGCAGTAGTAGTAGTAGTAGTAGTAGTAGTAGTAGTAGTAGTAGTAGTAGTAGTAGTAGTAGTAAACATATATAGTGCTTACCATATGCAAACTGCATACCTATTTTTTGCCCCTTCACTCTGGGATTACTTTGAAGGTAGCTATCTTTCTTCAATATTCTAAAATAGATACATCAGTCTCCAGAAGGAAAGTGATGTAAATGCTATTTACCCTTGAAATTTTTTTATAGAATTTCATTTTTATTTTTCCTTAAAACAAATTCTTTAGAGTGGTAACCCCAGACTTGCTAAGATATTTCAGCATACGTTAAACATCTGCCAAGAGTAAGATCATTTCTATCTTTATAACATCTCTTATAAATACTCTCTTCCCCGCCCCAACTTACTGTCGTCTCTCCAACACCACTATCTCCCTGGTGCGTACTCTTATCACCTCAGGCCAGGAGAACTATGATTGACTACTGATTGGTCTCCTTGCCTCAAGTTTCTCCCTATTTAGCTATCAAATTGATCTTCCTAAAAGTAGAAATCTGACCATGTCACCCACACCCACCCAATCAAGTCCAAAAGCTCCCTGGAGCCATGCTAAATGACACAGTGGCAAGACCTCTGTGCCTAGAGTCAAAAAGACTCAAGGTCAAATCTGGACTCAGACACTTAGCTGCATGACCCTAGACAAGACACTTAACTTATGTATATCTCAGTTTTCAAACCTGTAAAATGAGGAGAATGACGGCACCTATTTCATAGGATTTTTAATGAAAATTTAAGGAGATCTATGCATAAAGCACCTGGAATATAGTAGACACTTAATACCTATTTCCTTCCTTTTCTCCTGATTAAGCCCAGGATAAAATGTAAAATCTTCTGCTTAGTTTTTATAATCCTTCATAATCAGCCTCAGCACCTTCTTTCAGTCTTACATCTTATTCCTGCATATACTACAATCCAGTAACACTAGTCTCCTCCCAGTTCCTCCAACTAGATACTCGAGCTCTTGAATATATTCTCACTGGATGCCCCATGCCTAGCGTTCTCTCTTTCCTCATCTCCACTTCCTAGCTTCCTTGGTTTCCTTCAAGACTCAACTAAAAAACAAATAAGAAAATAAATAAACAGACACACGTTTATATATGCACATGTATATATGTACATACGTATATATACATGTACATATGTATATGTGTGCATGTACATGCACACATATATACATGTGTGTACATATCTATATTTATCTAGCTATATCTACACTATACAGCTACATCTCTATAAATATAGATATCTTGTTCTTAAATAGTTATTTTGCTTTCTCCCACATTAGATTGTTAGCTCTATGACAGAAATTTGCCCTTCCCCCCTTTTGTTATTAACTCCAGTACTTAACACAATGAATGCCACATACTTTGTATTTACTAAATGCTTGTTAATTTGAATTAATAAGCTTGAGGCCCTTCCTCAGTTCATCCAATGATAAAATGGAAAGCTCCTTTAATACTATAAAAGGGGAAATTCCCAGATTAAATAATTCCTTCTGCAAATATACCTTCTCTGAAGGTACTAGCCTCTGAAGGGCTAGTGTTTTAGAGAGAACAAAGAGGTTAAGACATATTCCCAAGGTCACACAACCAATGTGTCAGGGCAGAACTTGCATCAAGCTGGCTATGGAGTCAATATTATCTTTTTTTTTTTTAAATTATAGTCATTCTTATACACTATGTTTATAAATGAAAGCAATAATAAAACAAAGACATATATCACTATTCACAATATTTTAACTATACGATATTTCACTGCCAGTCACCTCAAACCCTCAACAATCAATAATGTTTCACTTATTAGGAAACTTTTTCCTTTTGTTCATTCCAGAAACTAAAATGTGCCCAAAATCTTTATATTTTTTTGTTCTCAAGACTTATATTCACTCTTAAATAAGCTAGACCAGTCCTTTCTTTGGATTTTCTCTAGTTACCTTGGGAAATAGCCTTTGACAAATATAATTCTCTACTTTCCAGTTCCTCAAAAATACCTCAGAAATTCTCCTTTACAAGGTTTTCCTGTAACTGTGAAAGAAGTTTTATGTCACTTTCTGTATTCTCTACAAATTCCTCTTAGATCTTATAGAATGTACCTTGATTCCTAATGTGAG
>CM053588.1:80196411-80238649 GCA_028646515.1 Pseudochirops corinnae | reverse complement strand
TAATAATAATAATAATAATAATAATAATAATTGCATATATATATATATATTTTTTTAACATTTGATTATAGAAATTTAGATTCTGGATTCTTTCTCTTCCTCCCTCATCACCCACCCCCACTGGAAGGACAAGCAATCAAATACAGGCTGAACATGTGAAATTACGCAGAACCTCTCCATAGTGAGCACACTATGAGAGTCTGATTACATGTTCCTTCTTCCTGTCCTGCCCCCCCCAACCACTCTCCACCCTGTCCTTGTCCCTCTACAGAAATGTGAACATTCCTCAGCCCTCCCCCGCACCCTGCCCTGCCCTCCATCGTCCTATCTCTCATCTCCCTTCCCCCTACTCTTCTATGTGGCAAGATGCCCAGTTTAGAGTTTATGTCATTCCTTCCCTAAGCCAAATTCTGTGAGAGTAAGGTTGACTCTTTCCCTTTTGCCTTCCTGTTCTCCCCCTCTATACAATACAGCATTTCAACAGCACCTACCTCAGAGTAACCTCAGGAGGTGTATGCTATCATTATCACCATTTTAGAAATGAGAGAACTGAAATAAATAGATGTTAAGTGATTGGCCCAGCATCCCATAGTTAGAGATTTCTGAGAATGGATTTGAACTCAATTATTCCAGACTCCCAAATCCAACATTATAGCCACTGTGCGACTTAGGCGCCACCATGTTCTATGTGACAGGCACTGTGTCAAGTGCTGGAAATACAAATAAAAGGAAAAGAAAAAACAAAACATATTGCCATAATCTCTTTCTATTTCCCTGGAGATATAAGGGGGAAAGATTAAATCACAGCTGATAAGGAAACAAAAAAAATGTTTCTAACCATTTTTCTCCATTCCCAATGGAATGCTGCTTGCCAACTAATGTATACGTATCTTGGACTTGAAGCCAGCCTTTTGCTACCCACACAGTCTCAGAGATCTGCTATTTCTAATTTGTATCTGTCTGATGTTTCCCTGTGCAGAATAACATACTGAGAAATATGGACCTTTTGCATCCACATTCATTTCTTTGGAGAATTACCTTTTTTCCTCTGTGTTGAACTTGCTGGTGTTTGTGTCATATTTTCACTTTGGGGAGCTCCCTTTTCCCATGGGGCTAATTTCCCCTGAAGAATTTTTGACCATGGAAATCTATACACATACTTACATGTACATATGTATATTTATTTGTATATGTTTTTGTTGTTCAGTCATTTCAGTCATGTCAGACTTCTCATGACTCCATTTAGGGTTTTCTTGGCAGATACAGGAGTGGTTTGCTGCTTCCTCTTTCAGCTCATTACACAGATGAGGAACTGAGGAAAACTGGGTAAAGTGACTTGTCCAGAGTCACAATCTAATAAGTATATGAGGTAAAATTTGAAGTCATGAAGTTTAAACTTCCTGACTTCTTCAGGGCTACTGCTGTATCCATTGAGCCACCTAGTTGCCTTAGGCATATAAAAACAAACAAACAAACAAACAAACGAATAAATAAATATACACATACATAATACACACATACACGCACATAGAAATGTCAGGTTATGTATCCATGTATGACTGTATATATGTGTATGTATATATTTATATGTGTATGTATGTATGTATTCATGCATGTATGTATGTAAGTGGCTAGGTGGTACAGTACCTGGAGTTAGGAAGAGACATCTTTTTGAATTCTAATCTCATCTCAGACTATTAGTAGTGATATGATCTTGGCAAAGTCATTTAACTTCCCATCATCTAAGTTTCCATATCTATATCTATATCCATATCTATTTTCTCTATTTCTATCTATCTCCACCTTTATCTATCTCCATCTCTATCTCTATACTTATATCTCTATACCTATACCCATCTCTATCTCTATCTATACTATTGATAGTATAGATATAGATCTATAACTATGTAGAGAGATACATACATATATAGGTAGATAGATTTAAATATAGATAGATATGAATAAAGATATAGATATATAGATGCATACGTAGACACACATAAATACATGCATGTATGTGTATGTGTATGTAGCTAGGTGGTGGTGTACCAGACCTGGAGTTAGGAAGAAACGTCTTTTTGCATTCTAATCTGATCCCAGACACTTACTAGATTTGTGATCTTGGCAAAGTCATTTAATTTCCTACCATCTAAGTTTCCATATCTATCTATCCATCCATCCATCTATCTATCTATCTATCTCTATAGATACTATAGACATAGTTATAGATATCTCTATATACCTATATATATATATATATATATAGATCTAGCTAAAGATATATAACTATAAATAAACAGATAGATATAGAGATAGATATAGATATGGATAAAGATATAGATATATACACACACATAAATGTATGTATGTATATGTATATATTTTAGAAAGGAATGTGAACTAGATGATTTCTGAGGTCCCTTCTAGCTCTAAATGATTACAAGATTATATGATTTATAACATGGATGTCAGTGATGTTCAAAAGAGATAATATATGTAAGGTACTTTGCAAACTTTAAATTGTCATATAAAAAGCAAATCCTATTATTATTATAGTTGTTTAGACATAGAACAATGCTGTAGAAATGTATGTTCAAAATAAAGGAAAGATATTTTCACTTTCTTTTCCTATCTTATATTATTTTTCTAGACTATATCTATACATGTGTGCATATGTATGTATAATTATATATACGTATAAGTGTGTGTATATGTATATATGTCTATACACATGTTGTATGTGTATATATATATGTGTATATATATATATATATATATATATATATATATATATATATATATATTTGTTTGTTTTTTCTATAGGAAAGAAGTCTTTCCAGTGATGCTGGACAAACTATCCAACCACACATCGTTGCGTCCTGCCACCTTCTTCCTTATGGGTGTCCCAGGCCTTGAGGAAGCCCACCTCTGGCTGGCAGTCCTACTCAGCACTATGTACACTATGATTCTTATGGGAAACAGCCTCATAATGACTATGATCTGGGTAGACCCTGGACTTCATGAGCCTATGTATTACTTCCTGTGTGTTTTGGCTGGTGTAGACATCATCATGGCAACATCTGTGGCCCCAAAGATGCTGAGTGTCTTCTGGTCAGGCAATGGCACCATTGGCTTCACTGCCTGCTTCACCCAGATGTACATTGTCCATACAGCCACAGCCATGGAATCAGGGCTACTGTTAGCCATGGCTTTTGACCGTTATGTGGCCATTTGCAAACCCCTCCATTATAATACCATTCTTACACCACAGAAAATTCTGGGCATTAATGCAGCCATTGTGTTGAGAGCCACCATTGCTTTAATACCTCTAAGCTGGATGGTGAGTCGTCTTCCCTATTGTGGGTCCCACATGGTCCCCCATTCCTACTGTGAACATATGGCTGTGGCCAAGCTGGCATGTGCTGACTACATGCCCAGCAGCCTCTATAGTTTGATTGGTTCCTCCATTGTTGTGGGCATTGATGTGACCTTCATCACTACCTCCTATATTCTGATCCTTCAAGCTGTATTTAATCTTTCTTCTCAAAATGCTAGACACAAAGCACTTAGCACTTGTGGCTCTCATGTGGGGGTCATGGCCCTCTATTATTTGCCTGGCTTAATTTCTGTCTATGTGGACTGGGTGGGGAAGGATATGGTACCTATGCATACCCAGGTGCTGTTAGCTGACTTATACCTAGTTATCCCACCCACTTTGAATCCTCTCATCTATGGACTGAGAACTAAGAGGATCTGGGAGAAGGTGAGGAATCCATTGGTCACCAGCTTCCCTGGACAGCATTCTGTGAACTCCCAAAGGGACAGCAAACCTATGCAGGTTTTCATGATGGGAAACAGATCCACAGAAGGAGTGTAGACACTGGAGTAAGCAGGGTTTTCATGAAATTGTTTCCATATCGTTCTTTCTCAATGGGGCTGGTCTCCTCTCTAGGTAAGAATGACAATCACTCAGTGTGGTTGGAGGTGTTCAAACTATGTCCCAAGGTCTATGACTTGCCATTGTGGGTACCTGAAATTTTAAAATTAAAATTTTCCATCTGTATTTGGGAAGCTTGTTTATCATCAAAAACCTGTTTTAAAAAAGTACATGCCCCTGGCAGAAATTTAAAAGAGAAACTTGATAAAGTTTTGTTTATCTAATAACTTCCTATCTTGGGAGGTAGGTAACATGCCAAAGCTGTTGCTACCAAATGTCTCTCTTATGCCGTATCCTGATAACTGGGATTATTGCCCTTTTGTGGAAACTGGGGAATCATTAAGGTTCCCTTTGACAGTATGGTAAACCTAAGGATGATTTCTGAGGATATTGTTTTTAAATGTATAAAATAACATGCATAGGATTACAAAGGAAACCAATTATAGTAAAATAAAGATTTTTTTTTCCTATTTCCCATTCATAGACATCTTGAAATCTCTCCATGGATGCTTTGAGGAGATCTGTGGGCCCATAATGAGAACCCTTGGTCTTTAAGGTGTCATTCCATGCCACTAGAAGCTTATTTTGTTTTTAAGAGAAAATGTTTAGTAGTTTCTGCCTAAATAGAGACATATTTTACTCAAATGGAAATTGCAGTTTCTTTGCATATTGCATGGAATCTAAAAAGCATTTATTAAGAGCTTACTGTGTTCCAAGCACTGTGCTAAGGGCTGGGGATACAAATAAAAAATTATGACAGTATCTACCTTCAAGGAGCTCATGTTCTAATTGGAAATGATCTAAATGGATCGAAATTAACTAAATGGTCTAAATGGAAAGATCGAGTGTTCCTTCATTCTTGCAGACAAAGAAAGAAATGCAGCAAATGAAAAGGTCTAGAAGACCTTATAAAGTCATTGTGAAACAGATAGACCCTTGTCAAAAGCATAGTGAGTCCTACCTGCCAATGGGAATCCTGCCAAGTAAAACCAAAATTACCACTAGCAGCCATGCCAGGAAGCTTCAGCCCTTCCCTTCTCCAAATAAACTCCACTGCTTAGTTCCCATGAGGTACTGAATAGAATCAGGTGGATTCTAACTGGCTCCAACCTTTCCTGCCTGTAAGGGGTATCCCAGAGCTTCAGTCCACGCTGTCCTTTGGATCTCCAGGCTTCTTGGTCATGCACCATCTTCCATGTCATAACTTTCCCAGATCTTGATAGTATTATCACTTGATTTGTTACCTTGCCTAAAAGAACAACTTGGCCTTTCCCTCTCCTATGAAACTAAATCTTCCTTAATGCATTCTCATGTAATCAGAATGTGAACTACTTGAGGTCAAGAAAGGTCTTTATTTTCTATTTGTATCTCTAGCACAATGTATATTAGAAAAATATAAAGATCTTCAATTTTAGTTGGGCAAATTCCTGGTGGAAGAATTCTTTCTGCTTAATGAAGCTAATCTTTCTATAACTAGGTATATAAACATTAGGGAGTTTCCTGAAGCACTTAGAGGTTAAAAGACCCGTTCAAGTTTAGATAGCTAGTAAATATCAAGAAGACTGTTTGAATATCACTTTGGGCCCCAAGATCACCATCATATCCTCTACACAAAGCTGCCACTTCTGCACAGTACTCAATTAATATTACTGAAGATGAGGTCACGATCCTGGGGCCTGTTGGTCTCTTTGTGTTTGTATACGTGTGCATGTGCACATGTGTTTTCTTTGTCTACTTCATAAGCATGACAAAACAGATTTTTATGGTAGTTCTATTACAGAAAATGTCATGCATGAAGAAGAAAAGAGAAAAGTCCTTGGTGATGAAAAGAGGAACATTTAGAAAGAGCTATCAAGTACTGGTACTTTACCATTAATACAATAATATCTTCAAAGTTTCTTTAGTGTAATCTATAGCAATATAAAGGAGTGATCAAGTATCTATAACGGAAAAACAAAGTGTGTGAAAGACATGCGAGAGAGACAGTACATGCATCTGGATGAGCAGTTCATTTAGTGTTTGTATTGTGTGTGTATGAGTGTATGTAATCTAGGACAGTTGTTATGGACAAAGAATGAATTAAATTTTCATTTGAATAGGCAATCAGTCTGGATTACACTTGGGAATTTATTCATTACTCTCAAGATTTCCATGCTGCTATCTGTGGGGAAAAAAAGAAAAACAAATCAAAACAAAACAAAACCAACAAAATATTTCTTTAATGCTGATATTTTACTAGTAATGGTACATCATTGCCAATAATGGAAAACTAGGATCTCAAGATAAAAATGACAAATAACCAAATACATATAATAAGACTGCAATATGTCACCAATGATGACTGTGATGAAAATGGCGTGAAATATTATGGAAGATATGTAACAATCACTGATGATGGCTAACTTATGTGTGACACTGGCACATCCCGAGGATGTTAAATTAAAGGGAAGCTCTCCATTGCATTTGGTCAGGCATCTATGGAAAATATTTGTTGCAGGGCAGGGAGATAAAAGGACAATTGGGCAAGAATCCCACAGAATTTTTAAGGTACTTCTAAAACTATGGCAGGCTATATATCATGTTACTGGTGTTATTTACCTCATTCTGAATCAGTTTATACAAGTCTTCCTATATTTCTCTTAAATCATCATATACACCATTTTCATGGAACAATATTTTATTACATTTATGTACTGCATTTCCCCCCCAGTCATTTCACTATGTAGTTTGCTATGTCCAAAAGGGTGGTTATAAATACTTTGGTATTTCAATGAATTTTCTGGCATATTTACAAAGTATTTTTTAAACTAATTAGAGCAATTTATAGCTCTACTAGCAATAGATTAGTGTGCATTCTGCTGCCCCTTTTATTTCTTTTTCCATTAAAAAAAAATAATTTTGGCCAATATTTGGAAGATGAAACTTGAGTTTTTTAAATTTGCATTTCTTTTATTATTGATTTGAAGTAATCTTTTACATGCTTTATGAGAGTTTTAAATCCTTTTGAAATGTTCATATTATTATGTATATATCAAGGAATTAACAGTCTTAGATATTCCATGTATGTATTATGTAATATACAGACTCTTATTAGAAATATTTGATGTATTATTATGAGTTATTTTAGTCAATTTTTTTTGCTCTTTTTTTTTGAGGGCAATTGGGGTGAAGCAACTTGCCCAAGGTCACATAGCTAGTTTTGTGTTAAGTGTCTGAGGCCGAATTTGAATTCAGATCCTCCTGACTCCAAAGCCAGTACTCTATTCACTGTATCACCTAGCTGCCCTTGGTCAATTGTTTTCTAGTAAACTGACAATATATATGAAATGGATGAATATTTACAAAAATATAAACTGTGTAGATTAACAGACTAAACAGAAAATTTAATCCTATTAGAAAAAAAGAACACACAACTGAATTTTCTTTAAAAAAAAAAAAGGTTCCTAGTACCAGATGCATTAGCAAGTGAATTCTACCAAACATCTAAAGACAAGTTAATCCAAGTGTTATATAATCTATTTGAAAAAATAGTCAAAGAAGGAGTCCTACCAAATTCCTTTTTATGACATAAATATAGTTTTGATACCTGAACCACCTGAACCTGGGAAAACAAAACCAGAAAAAGACAACTAAAGACAAATTTCCTTAGAGTGTACCAATTCAAAAATTTGAAATAAAACACTACCAAGAAGATTATAGCAATATATGATAAATATAATAGAGTCTAACTGGGTGGAATTTATGCCAGAAATGCAGAGCTGGTTCAATATTAGGAAAACCATAAGAATAGTTGACCATATCAATGACAAAACATCAAAAATCATATGATCATTTCAACAGATGCAGAAAAAGCTGTTGACAAAATATAACACCCATTCTTACTTAAAAAAATACTATAAAGCATTGCAATAAGTGGAATTTTCCTTAAAATGATAAGTAATCTCTATCTAAAACCATGAGCAAATATTATCTATAATGGGGATAAAGTTAAAGCCTTCCCAAAAAGATCAGGTGTGAAGTAAGGTTGTCTATTTTCACTATTATATCCAATGGTGCATTAAAAATGCTAGCTAAAACAATAAGACCAGAAAAAAAAATTGAAAGTGTAGGCCCCAAGGAAACAATAATACTACTCTTTGCATATGATATTAGAGAACCCTAGAGAATCAACTAAAAATGAGTTGAAATAATAAACAGCTTTAATACATTTACAGAATGTAAAATAAACCCAGATAAATCATCAGCATCTCTACATATTACCAATAAAACACAATAGGAAGAGATAGAAATAGAAATTCCACTTAAAATAACTGCAGGCAATCTAAAATATTTGAATGTTTAATCACCAAGATAAGCCCAGGGACTATATGATCACAATCACAGAACACTTTTTACACAAAGAAGGACAGATCTAAACAACTGGAGAAATATTAGTTGTTCATAGATTTGCTGACCCAATGTATTTTTTTTAAAATCACAATTCTGCCTAAATTAATTTACATATTTAGTGCCATACCAACTGAACTACCAAATGGATTACTTAATAGATTTAGAAAGAAAAATAATAAAATTTCCTTTGGAAGAACAAAAGGTCATAAATATCAAGAGCATCAATTAAAAAATGTGAAGAAAGATGGTCTAGCAGTACTAGATGTCAAACTATATTAAAGAGTGGGAATCACAAAAACAATCTAGTATTGACTAAGAAATAGAGTGGTGGATCAATGGAATAGATTAGGTACACAATAAATCATAGGAAACAACCAGAGAAATCTTGTTTGATAGACCCAAAGATCCATGCTTTGGGGGATAAGAACTCAACTATTGATTTCCCCCCCAAAATTCTGGAAGAGCTAGAAATCAGTCTGGCAGAAACCAGACATAGATCAATGTCTCACATCAAATAACAAGATAAGGTTAAAATGGATTTTTAAAAAAAAAGACATAAAGGCTGATATCATAAGTAAATGAAGGAAGCATAGGAAAACGTGTGTCATATTGATGGATAGGAGAAGAGTTTATGATCAAACAAGAGACAGGGAGGATCATGGTAAGAAAAATGGATGATTTTGGTTACGTGAAATTAAAAGAGTTTTTCACAAACAAAAGTAATTAACAAAAGCCAAAGTTAGGAAGAAAACAGGAAATGGAAAAATTGATAGCAAATTTCTTTGATAAAGGCTTAATTTCTCAAATAATATAGGGAATTGAGTCACACACACATGTCATTCCTCAACTGATAGAAGGTCAAAGGATAAGAACAGGCATTTTTCAGAAGAAGCAATCAAAGTTATCTCTAGTCATGTGGACAAATGCTCTAAATCAGTATTGATCAGAGAAACGAAAATTAGAACAATTCTGAGATACCACCTTATGCCTATCAGATTGGTTTACATGGAAGGAAAGGGAAATGACGAATAATGGAGGGGATATAGAAAAACTGAGATGCTAATGCATTTTGGTGGAGTTAAAAACTGATCCCACCATTCTGGAGAACAATTTTAAACTAGGCCTATAAAACTCTGCATACCCTTTGACTAAGCCATATTAATATTAGGTCTATATCCCAAAGAGATCAAAGAAAAGGGAAAATGATCTTCTTATTCAGTCATTTTTCAATTGTGTCTGACTTTTCATGGCACTATTTGGAGTTTTCTTGGCAAAGATACTGGAGTCATTTGCTATTTTCTTATCTGGTTCACCGTACAGATGAAACTGAGGAAAGTAGGGTTAATTAACTTGCCCAGAATCACACAGGGTCTGAGGTTAGATCTGAACTTGGGAAGATGTCTCCCTTACTCCAGACCCGGTACTCTATCTACCACATTACCTCACTGACCTGTAATCTTTTTAGAATAGAACTTCTCTTCTTTTTATTTCCTCCTGTATGTTGTTATTACTATATAGAAATGGTGACAATTTCTGTAGATTAATTTTGTTTCTTACTACTTCATTAAAACAATTAAATAATCCCTATTTGTTTTTTGGTTGATTCTCTGGAATTTTCAAAATAAAAGACCATACCTGAATGTATAAATAGTTTTGTCTCCTTTTCCCATGTTTATAATTTTAGTTATATTCTCTTATCTTTTTCCTCTTGCTATCACTTTTGAAATTCTGCCAAATTATAGTAGGGGAAGCAGAAGCATCTTTGCTCTTCTCTTACATTTATTGGGAAAGTTTGTAGTTTTTCTCCATTGCAAATAATACCAGCATTTGAGTTTTAAATGTATTAAGGGCCTTTCTATGGTAATGCTTTTTAGGTTTATTTTTTTGTTTATTGGGGGTGGGGAAAGGATGTGCTATATTTTGTCACAGTAATTTTTGCAACTATTTTTTGCAAAGTTGATAAACATGTCATTTATACCTTTGTTTGAACTAATCTAGCTACTTTTCCTTTTTTATCTTCATCTCTTAGAATTCTTTTTGTTTTTACTCTAGGAGAATGTCTGTTAATTAGTGCGTGTTCAAACAAATATAAACAAAGTAAATTAATTGAATGGATTATTATTGTGCTGTGATAAATGATGAAGAGGTTGGTTTCAAAGAAACCTGGGAAGACTTGAATGACCTGATGCAGGATGAAAAGAGCAGAAACAAGAAATCAATTATACAGTAATCACGTCATTGCAAAGACAAGTAATTGAAAGACTTAAGAACTGTGATCAACATAATGAAGAAATCATGACTCTAGAGGATCAATGGTGACATGTTACCTAACATACTTTGATACTTTGGTGCCACAGTGGATAGAACATTGGACCTGAAGTAAGGAAGATTCAACTTCCTGAGTTCAAATTTGCCCTCAGACAAATAATAGATATGTGACCCTGGGCAAGTCACTTAACCCTGTTTGCCTGAAGTCACTTAACCCTATTTGCCTCTGTTTCTTCATATGTAAAATTAGCTGCAGAAGGAAATTGCAAAGCATCCCAACATATTTGCCAAGAAAACTTCAAACATGACCAAAGAGTTGGACTCAACAGAAATAACTGAACAACAAATGTCACCTAATTCCTGAAAGTAAGGTGATGAAGTGCAGAATAAAACTGTTTTTTTGGATCTGGTCAATTTGGGAATGTGTTTTGCCTGACATATTTCAACATATTTAGCACATTTTTTAAGGAGTGGGAGGAAGATAAAATATTTTTTGTTCATCAAAATTAAGTTAAAAAAATTCTTAGCCTCCTTCTACCCTTAGTTTAGATATCCTCTTCCACATATTTAGCAGAAGATTGTTGTTGCTATTGGATTTTTTAAATGGGGAAGTGGGAGGAAGAGAAAATATGTTTTGGGAAGCAGCTAGGTGGCACAGTGAATAGAGCACCAGCCCTGGAGTCATGAGGACCTCAGTTCAAATTTGGCCTCAGACGCCGGACACACTTACTAGCTGTGTGACCTTGGACAAGTCACTTAACCCCAACCTTTCTCCCCCCCCCCAAAAAAAAAGAAAATATGTTTTTGTTCATCAAAATTAAAGTAAAAAAAAGCCCCACAAGAATTTTTATCTTTCTAAATTCAGCTTAAATATCCTCTTCCACATGAAACTTGTCCTGATTTCTCCTGCTGCTAGTGTTCTATCTCCCCTCCCCCATTATTTATATTTTGTATATCTTATGTACATAGTTTTGTAGTAGGACTGTTAGGTGATCCTCAAATATATCCAGGCTTCTTGCAACCTTCTATATGTGATAGCATTTTAGCAACAGTAACAAAAATGTAAAGCAAGAGAAGTTACAGTATTGCTTAGAGATAACTCTGGTTCTAATATTTCTTAGAGCTGCCACATTGTTCAAACAATCATCTATCTTTTACAAAATGTCTGGAATCAACAATTCAGGATGTCAATTAAAGTCCCTTCTTAGGGTGTCTACTTTCTTTCTGTTTCTTGCACAGGATACCCCTCTCCCACCATGATGCATTTTCATGGACTATTTCACATCCATGTAATTCTGCCCCTCCTTATTTCTATCTCCTGATTTCCCTGACTTTCTTTACATGTCAGCTAATCTTCTCCTTCCTACAGGAAACCTTTCCAATTTCTTAATCTTGGTGCCTTCCCTGCATTCATTATTTCCAATTTATCTTGTATATATCTTGTTTGTACATAGTTGTTTGAATGATGTTTCCCACAAGAGGCTCCTTAAGGACAGTGACTGGTTTGTTCTTGTTGCTTTCCATTCTTTTTATTCCTGACACTTATTACAGCAACTAGCACAGAATAGATGCTTTAAAAATGCTTATTGACTTGACTTGACAAAATACCTTCTCCACAACAAAAGTTAAACTCAGTTCTCTCAAAAAATATCCCAAAGTTAAAGGCTAACTTTCCAAGGCTCTCCAGGAATGAAGTCCTCCTTGTATTCTATAAGCGTCACTTAGTCTCTTAGGCATGACTCATCAAGATCTTCAACCAAAAGCTGTTTGTGATATGAGTCCTTGGCTCCTCAGGTGTTCTTGGAAATGTAGGAGCACCAGGCTCGCAGGTAGGCCAGGACTCACAGAGAGTTTTTTTCTTTATATAAGTAGGAGCCATTTAGCTTCAAATTGAATTGTTGCTGAAGATTTATCCTGTGACTCTCACACAGATTATTGGACTTGTATCAATATGAGGAAACTTAGTAGAGTAATAGAAACTCTACTGGTGGAATTGAGTATGCCTATCATTTGGAAGCTCCTGTAGAAATAGCCCTGGACTTATTGCTGTCTCTGACCTTGCTATTTATTCAAGATCTATTTAACAACCTACAATAATTCCCATCCTTTAATAAACATCATTAGAGTACATATGAGTTAGGCATCAGGTTTTACTTTCAAATTTTAGTGATATATGAAGGTAATGTTTACTACATTACCACTAATTTAGGAAGTCTTTACTTCTGATTGTTAGAGAATGACTGGAGTGTTTGATTCAAAAGGGGATCAAATATATTCTCCAATATGTGAGGAGCATGAATGCTTCCAGGTCCCTGTCAGCAGGTGCTTTTCCATGAGAGACATATTAATATAGATCTACGGTAATCTCTGTAGAACAGAAGTCTCTCTGGCAGAAGTGGAGAATCCATGGGGGGAGGAATAGAGGGAGGAAGAGAGATTTTCCTAGGCTAATGCTTTTAAACAGACCCAATAATGCAATTTCATTGCTCAAAGCCCTTTTCCAAACAAACGAAAACCAGACTAAAACATTCGCTTGAAATGTACAGTGTGAGAAAGGCACAGGATGTGATATGATGCAGTACAAAGGTAGAGTCGAGCCAGATTATACAGAGATTTAAAGTCCAAACTAGACTGGTTATGATTAAGAAACATTTCCAGAGGACAAAGAGAAAAAAAAATTGTTCTGTGGAATTAAAGGACTTTGGTTTGAGTCCCAAATCTTTCAATTACTATATGTGTGATGTCACTTCACATTTTGGGTAAAATGATCTCTAACCGATCTAGTAGAATGGTGTTATTATTTCATTTGCCAACTGGGTGAAGCCCACCTCTCAAAATACAGAGGAGTACAAGTTGAGCTGAAAGCAGAAAATTTTTGTTAGGAGGAGAATCAGATACTAGGGCCTTCCCATACAAACTGCACAGGAACCCATATCCCAGGAGAGGCAGGGGAGATTTGTGATTGAAAACCACAAAGAGGAGGATCAGGGAGAAGCTGGGTAAAATAATGGACAATATTTTCCAAGAACAGGTGGACACAAGAGCAGGATGTCTTGCAGGAGCAGTTGACTGCAACTGGTTTTGGTCAGGCTTTTTTGGGGGGGTTGGGGGGGGGAACGTGAGAAAATTGCAGGCAGAGCAATTCCACAAGATCAGTCAGCAAACACCAGCAAAGGCAGCTGAGAGTGAGAAAGACCTTGACTCACTGCAGTCTCCTGATTGGTTGCTTTGAGCAAACAGGCTTACTCTGCATTCAGTGCATCTGCCTTGTAAGGTAACTCATACAAAACAGACATTCTAATCTCAGGGGCAAATGGGGTTAAGTGACTTGCCCAAGGTCACATGGCTAGTAAGTGTTAAGTGTCTGAGGTCACATTTCAACTCAGATCTTCCTGACTCCAGTGCCAATGCTCTATTCACTGTGCCACTTAGCTGCCCCAGAACAATTCTCTTGATAATTTTTTGAAGGATGATGTCTGGACTCTTTTTGTGATCATCCTCTGTCTATATATACTCCTTCTAGTTGCTCTTTAGCACTATAGATATATAAATAATTTTAACTTCTTGAATTTCTTATATTTTCTTTCTTTTTTTAACCTTTTTTTGTTTCCCTTGACTCTTGTATTTGGAGGTAAAGTTTTTTTTTTCAACTGCTCTTTTAATTTAGAATGCATGAAAGTCCTCTATTTCATTAAATTTCTGCTTTCCTGCCTAAAGGATTATATTCAATTTTGCTGGGTAGGTGATTCTTGGTTGTAATTCTAATGCCTTTGCCTTTCAGTATATCATATTTCAAACCCTCCAATTCTTTAACATAGAAGCTGCCAAATCCTGTGTAATCCTGACTGTAGTGCCATGATATTTGAATTGTTTCCTTTTGGCTGCTTGCAGTACTTTCTCCTTGATCTGCGACCTCTGGAATTTGGCTATGCTGTTCCTGGGAGTTTTCATTTTGGGATTTGTTTTAGGTGCTGATTGGTGTCTTATTTCAATTTCTATTTTACCCTCTGGTTCTAATATACAAGGACAGTTTTCTTTCATAATTTCTTGAAATATGTTTTCTAAGATTTTTTAATCATGGCTTCCAGATATTCCAATAATTCTTATATTATCTCTTTTAGATCTATTTTCTAGGTCAGTAGTTTTTCCAATGAGATATTTCTCTCTCTCTTTTTTTTGCTTTTTTAAACCTTTTTGCTTTTATTTTATTTTATTCTGTCTTGATGTCTCAGAGAGTCATTAGCTTCCACTTCCTGAATCCTAATTTTTATAACATTAATATTTATTGCTTTATATGAATACTATATTGAAAGAGAAAGCATTCAGTTTACATACAGAAATTATGTAATTATATACCACTTTACAAGGGCAATGAACACGTTATAATCTAAGAAATCTATTTTACAGAAATTTAAAAATTTTAAGAATCAGAAAGGTATAGTTAAAGGAACAGGTATAAATTTGGTAGCCAGTAATTTTGACTGAGAAGTTGCAACTTGATTCGAGCAGTAGTTGTGCTTTCCATAGATCTGAAAAACAGTGACTGTCAGATTAACATGTTCAAAATATTTAATTCACTTCAAAATGTTATACACATTATGTTGGTTTCTATGTATTTATAGAACTCAAAAATTTAGCTCAGGTACATTACTAAGGTAATACATTAATTCCTCTAGTACAATGGTGTATCATACCAAATCCATTTTCATACTTTCAAATAATTTAGAAAGATATTTTTGTTTCCCTTGACTCTTGTATTTGGAGGTAAAGTTTTTTTTTTCAACTGCTCTTTTAATTTAGAATGCATGAAAGTCCTCTATTTCATTACATCATACAGATTGTGTAATAATCACAATGTTTATAGAAGCAAGCAAAAGGTCAAGTAACCTGCCCATTTCTTCTTTGATATTCTCACATCAGCTTCATAATCATTCAGCCTACAAAATATTAAGCTAATGGTTAAAGACTGTTCTTATCATGAAGCAAAACTCGCTCATAAATAAATGAAGTCTTTTTAGTCAGGCACCTCAGAAGTATACAAAAGGGTTGGAGTTTGAACAAATTTCTTGGAATGTGTTTAACCTGGTATTTTCAAAGGTGTTAAAGATTTCCAGAATTTCATAGCAATCAGATTTGATTTGAATCATTCAGAGGTGAAAGAAACTGCCTTCTGAAAGAGATGAATTCAATTATTTCTGATAGAAAAAGTATTCATTGTATTCATCTCTTATAGAAACATAAAAATAGAATATTTTCCTTTTTAGAATAGTATATATGTGTTACTATATATATATATATATATATATGTATATATGTATGAATTCTTTCCTTCATTTCATCAAAGAGATTATATTCAACATTAGAGTTAGGAGGAACTCTTGATTCAGGAGCTGACCTTCTAAAATCATCCATTACTTACTTCAATTTGAAAATAAAATAGCCTTTCAATTGGGACGCCTGACCCATTGTTCCCCATCCCCCCATCTTGGCAATGTGACGAAGAATCTGAACAAACTTTCTTTTCCCCACCTCTTCTCAAAATCTGTGAGTACCTCCTACAGCCTCTTCATGTCCATGTTGGCCTGCCTCCATTGCTGCCCTGCCACCACCCCCATCTCCTCCACCCCCTTCTTCCACAGTGTCCCAAGTCCCTGGGCCTAGAATGCCTTCCCACACTTACCCCCACACAGGCCACACACACTCAGGCACACACACACACACACACACACACACACTCACTCTCATACTCATGCCCTCAAATTCCCAAACACCCACATACCCATGTGGGCACACACACACACACACACACACACACACACACATACACACACACACACAGAAATGATGGTGGCACTGGTGGCAATAGAGGCAAGCGAGCAAGAGAGCACCTCCCAAGCACCCACAAAAAGCTCCTTAACATGGTACCCCTTCAATTCTAATTTTTAAATAATTATTTTTGCAGTAAATTTTTGCACTTCCTTTTCCATTTGGCCAATTCTATATTTTAGGGAGTTATTTTCCTCAGTAAATTTTTGTATCTTTTCCCATGCCATTGATTCTTTTCTTTTCATGATTCTCTTGCATTATTATCATTTCTTTTCCCAAATTCTTCTCTTTCTCCAACTTATTTTCTTTAAAGTCCTTTTTAAGCTCTTTTAGAAATTCTCTTTTGGCCTAAGACCAAATTATATTTTTCTTTGAGGTATCCCATGAAGCTATTTTGACACTATTTTCCTCTTCTAAGTTTATACCTTGATCTTCCCTTTCACCATAGTAATATTATATAGTCAAGTTCTTTTTTCTAATTTTTCTGCCTTTTTTGTGACTTGCTATTTTTAGTGAGAGTTAGGCTCTCGTCCTGCACTGTGCAACCTTTTTTTTTTTTTTTTTTTTTTTTACTAGGGCTCAGGGTATTTCTGTCATTGTTCACTGGGTTTCAGGGCTTAGCTTCTTGCTTTCGGTGGCTTGCACTGGCAGTTGGGGGGCCTCCCTATTGGCCTCCTCTGGGTATGGGGTTTAATTGCTGTCCTGCCCCAGGGTTGATATGATAGGAGTTTTTATGGTGACTGCACTTGGAGAAAGTGTCTTGTTGTTGATCTGCCCTTGGAGTGGGGCCCTGCTGCTGGGTTGCTTTGAAAACAGGGTCTCTCTGATGCCAGGCCCCAGGATTGGGGTCTTGCTGTTGTCCAGCCCCATGGTAGGGCTTCATTACTGTTCAACAATAGGATTAAAGCCTTGCTAATGGCTTGTGCTTGAGGTGGGGTTGCTAGGCTGAGACCTTTCTGTGCTACACAGAGTGCTCACTTGCCTAGGAAGCTTCTGGTTCACAGGATGGTAGGGCCTTGCTGGTGGATTGCCCTAGCCTTGGAGTCTTGCTGAAAGGCCCCTTCCATGAGACTGGCTGCTGCTGTTGCTGCACTTATTACCTCACTCCACTACCACTTGAGTGAGACAGATGTTTCCTATGGTACTTGTAGGCTGCTTCTCTGCTCCTAGATGAATTCTGAGAGAGTTTTCTAGTTGTTTGGAGGGAAATTTTAGAGGTCTTCAGAGGGTTCCTTCCTTACTCTGCCATCTTGGAACCAGACATACAAATTCTGATTTTTAAGGTATTTTTTTTAAGGTATTTTTCTGTTCATTGGCTTTAAAGTGCTTCTGTTAACCTTTGACCTGTTCTGTTTTTCTTATGTTGTTATTTTCTTCAGAACATTTTTGGGTGGAGGGGGCTCCTTTATGAAGGTATTGACTCTTTTTTCCCTGTTTTTCTTATATCATTCTCATTCCTGTTCCCAGTTTTTCCTTTACCTCTCTGATTTTTAAAATCCTTTATGAGTTCTTCCAAGAACAGTTTTTAGAAGTGAGAACAATTCATATTTTTCTTTGAGGCTTTGTATATAGCCATTTTGACTTTGTTTTCCTCTTCTGAGTTTGTGTTTTGATCTTCCCTGTAACCACAATAATTTTCTATGGTCTGCTTCTTTTTGGTTGTTTACTTATTTTTCCTGCCTATTTGAAAACTTTATGTTAAAAATGGGATCTGCTCCTCGAGTGGAGAGGGCACTGACTCAAGTGTTAGTTTTTTTGACAGCTATTTTCAGAGCTTCTGGGTTATGTAAGTTTTCCAGTTCTGGAGTTGTATAAATTTTCAGTTCTTCCAAGGTGGTATGATCTTACAAGAGATGTGGTCATAGCTCTCCTGGCCTGTTCTCTGCTGTGTGAGTGGCCACAAATACCTTTTTATTCCCTGGAACTGTGACCTGGGTATCTCTTCCCTGCAATTGCAAACTTTGGTGTGCTCATGTTATTCTTCATTCTGGGACTCAGACCCAGGACTATAATTCAGCTCTACATATTGGCATTGCAACAGAGTCCTGAACCTAATGTCAGCAAAGAGACACCTGTGATCTCTTTCTAATCAGGCATCTGACCCCATTACTGTCTTTGGGTTTAGACTTCCAGAAATGGCTGCTGTTGATTCAATTGCCCCCAAAGCCTGCTGCTTTCTGACACAGAAGCTCAGGCCTCTCTGCTGTCCTGCAGAGATGTTGCCTATGCTGGACTATGCTCCATTTGCACCCCAGTGTGACAGGTCTTTCCTGCAAACCTTCTAAGTTGTCTTGTGCAGGAAATTGTTTCATCCCATCGTCTTGTGGGTTCTGTCACTCCAGAACTAGTTTAGGTGTTTTTAAAAAGTTTTAAGTGGAATTTGAGAGAGTTGCATTTTCACCTCCATCTTGGCTTTGCCCTCTCAAAAATAGTAATTTTCTGGAGAAATTTTGCTAAAAGTTGGCATAGTGGAAAGAGGACTGGACATAAAGTCATAAAGACTCAAGTAAAAATATGGTATATTTTATAAAAATAAAGTCATGTTTAAAAACCAGAGAAATATTAATTGTTCATGGGTAGGTAGAACCAATATAATAAAAATGACAATTTTACCTAAACTAATTTATATACTCAATGTCATCTCAATTAAATTACCAAAAAATAATGAATTAGAAAAAATGATAACAAAATTCATTTGAAAGAACAAAAAAACAAGAATATTAAAGGAAAGAATGTTTTTTTTTTCACTAGTAATGTAAAGGAAGAAGGTTTAGCAGTACCAGATCTTAAATTATACTATGAAGCTGTAATCATCAAAATTATCTGATATTGGCTAAGAAATAGAAAGGTAGCTCAGTGGAATGAAGTAGACATAAAATTTACAGCAGCAAATAAATATAAAGTAACCTTATATTTGACAAGTGTAAAGACTTAAGATTTTGGTATAAGAATTCATTATTTGGTAAAAAAAAAAATTTGGAAAATTGTAAAGCAGTATGGCAAAAACTGCACCTAGACCAATACTGCACACCATCTACCAAGATAAAGTTAAAATGGATAAATTACCTAGATATAAAGAGAAATACTCCAAGAAAAATCAAAGAACATGGAAATATTACTTATCAGACTTATGGACAGGCAAAAAATTATGAATAAGCAAGATATAGAGAGCAGAATGAAGTGTAAAATGAAAAATTTTGATTACATTAAATTTAAAAGGGTCTGTACATATAAAATAAAATTGCAAAGATCAAAGGAAACCAGAAAATTGGGGAAAATTATAGATAGTTTCTCAGATAAAGGTCTCATATATCAACTATGTAAAGAACTTTGTGAAATTTATAAGAATAAAAGTCATTCATTGATTGCTAAATGGTCACAGGATACAAACAATTTTACAATAAAGAAATCAAAACAATATAATAATATGAAAAAATGCTCTAAATCATTATTGATTAGAGAAGTACACATTAATACAGCCTTGAGATATCATTTTATACCTATCAGATTATCTAAAATGATTGAAGAGGAAAGCAACAAATGTTGAAGGGGATGTGGAAAAACTTGGAACCTAATTCATTTTTGGTGGAATTATGAACTGATCCAACCATGTTGGAGAGCAATCTGGATTTATGCCCGAAGAGTTATTAGATTGCCTATGCCTTTTGACTCAATACCTCTACTAAGTCTATTTCCAAAAATTATTAGGGGTAAAGGAAAAGAATCCATATATCCTAAAATATAGATAGCAACTCTCTTTGAGGTGGCAAAGAACTGGAAGTTTTGGGAATGTCCATCAACTGGAGAATGTCTGATCAAGTTGTGGTATATGATTGTGATGGAATACAAATGTGTTATAAGAAATGATAAGCTGTATGATCTTAGAAAAATATGGCTAGACCCCAAATAATGAAGAATAAAGTGAGCAGAACCAAGATAATTTTGTATACAGTAACAATAATATTGTTTTAAGAATGAATTTGAGCAAATAAGTAATTTTAGTTGTTACATATATTTAAATCCACTACAAAGGAAGGACATATGAAGGAAGATGCAATCTGCATTGAGAGACAGAATTAATGAATAAAAGTATGCATAGGATGATTTTACATATATTTACCTATTTGTGTCTAATCATCACCATCTCTATGGTGGGGGATGAGGGAAGGAAAAAAGAAAAAAAGAAAAAAATTCCATAATAACTTTATTATATTATTCAAAAGGAATAGCAAATTGTACATAATAGATTTGCAGTTTCATTTGCAATCATCTTGTTTTTATTATACTGTTATGGAAATGTTTGTTTTGTTCCACAAATTAAAAATAAATTAAAAAAATAAATGAATGCATTATACATTCTTTTAAAAAATTAAAAACAAATTTATTTTTCATTTTCAACATTGATTTCCACAAAATTTTGAGTTACAATTTTTCTCCCCACTGTTTCCCTATCACACCCGAGAATAGAAAGCCTAATGAATACCCCTTCTCCCAATCTCCTCCTCCATCACCCCCCCCTAAATTTTTAATAGGGCAAGATGTATTTCTATACCACAGTGCCTGTATATCTTATTTCCCAGTTGCATGTGAAAAGAAAATTTTTTTTAAACATTTGTTTTTTAACACTTTGAGTTCCAGATTTTTTCCCTTCTTCCCTCCTCACCTGCCCCCATTGGGAAGATAAGAAATTCAATATAAGTGGTACATGTGTAGTTACCCAAATCATTTCCATAGTAGTTATATTGTGAAAGATTAATTATATTTTCCTCCATCCCATCCCATCACTCACTTATTCTATTTTCTCCTTTGACCCTATCTCTTTTCAAAAATGTTTACATCTGACTACCTTCTCCCCTAATCTGCTCTCCCTTCTATCATCTCCCCTCTTATCCCCTACCCCCCTATTTTCCTGTGTGGTAAGATACTCAATTGAATGTGTATGTTATTCCCTCCTTAAGTCAAATCCAATGAGAATAAAGTTGTCCCATTCCCTTTCACCTTCCTGCTCTTCCCCTCCATTGTAACAGTTTTCTCTTGCTTGCTTTATAGGAGATAATTTACCCTAATCTATTTCTCCCTTTCTCCTTCTCCCAATAAATTCTTCTGTCACCTCTTAATTTTATTTTTTAGATATCATTCGTTCATATTCAACTCATCCTGTGCCCTCTGTCTATGTATTCATGAACATACATACGCACACACTCACATAAATATTTATATATACATACACCCTCCTATATATACATATATATATGTATGCAGATATATTCCCTTCAACTATCCTCATACTGAGAAAAGACTTCTGAGTTACAATTGTTGTTTTTCCATGTAGGAATGTAAATAGCTCAACTTTGATAAGTTCCTCACGATTTCTTTTTCCTGTTTGCCTTCTCATGCTTCCCTTGCTTCTTCTATATGAATGTCAGATTTTCTGTTTTGTTCTGGTTTTGTCATCAAGAATGCTTGAAAATTCTCTATTTCATTGAATGATCATATTATACTTAGTTTTGCTGGGTGGGTGATTCTTGGTTTTAGTCCTAGCTCCTTTGACCTCTGGAATATCATATTCCAAGCCCTCCAGTCCCTTAATGTAGAAGCTGCTAGGTCTTGTGTTATCCTGATTGTGTTTCCACAATACTCAAATTGTTTCTTCCTGACAGCTTGCAGTATTTTCTCCTTGACCTGGGGATTCTGGAATTTGGCTACAGTATTCTGAAGAGTTTTCTTTTTGGGATCTTTTTCAAGAGGGGATCAGTGAATTCTTTCAATTTCTATTTTCCCCTCTGGTTCTAGAATATCAGGGCAATTTTGCTTGAGAATTTCTTGAAAGATGGCATATAGGCTCTTTTTTTTTTATCATAGCTTTCAGGTAGTCCAATAATTTTTAAATTATCTCTCATGGATCTCTTCTCCATATCACTGGTTTTTCCAGTGAGATATTTCACATTGCCTTCCATTTTTTTCATTTGTTTGGATCTGTTTAATAGTATATTGATTTCTCATAAAGTCTTTAGCTTTTAGCTGCTCCAATCTAATTTTGAAGGAGTTATTCTCTTTTGTGAGTTTTTGAAATTCCTTTTCCATCTGGAAAATTTGACTTTTTAAGGCACTCTTCTCCTCACTGGCTTTTTGGGCCTCTTTTGCCATTTGAGTTAGTCTATTTTTTAAAGTGTTATTTTCTTCAGTGTATTTTTGGGTCTCCTTTAGCAAGCTATTGACTCTCTTTTCATGATTTTCTTGCATCATTCTCATTTCTCTTACCAATTTTTCCTCTACTTCTCTTATTTGATTTTCAAAATCCTTCTTGAGCTCCTTCATGGCCATAACCAATTCATATTTTTTCTTAGAAGCTTTTGATGCAGGAGTTCTGATTTTGCTGTCTTCTTCCCACTTCATGCCTTGATCCCTTTTGTCCCCAAAAAAGGATTCCATGGTCTATTTATGCTTCCTCTGCTTGCTCATATTGCCAGCCAATTACTTGACCTTTGAGCTCTTTGCCATGGTAGAACTCTGCTTCCAGAATAGAAAGAGTTTTGTCCCAAATAGCTGGGGTTTTCACAGCTTCTGGAACTATTAGGAGGGTGCCCTCTCTACAACCCCCACAAGCTTTGGCTCACTGGCCACACACTCCAGGACCATCACCCAAGACCATGATCCAGATCCAAGCAGGTCATAGCAAGAGTGATTACCCTCCGAATGGTCAGTTGGTCCACCTACAATCTGCAGGCCAGGAGCTCCTGAGGCAGCCACATGGCACAACTGCTGCACCTCCATTGCTTCTCTTCCCAGCAGCAGGGGCTGGACCACACTCTTCCATCTACCCTTGTTCGAACAGAGTTCCACACTGAACTTTTATTTTGTCTTGGCATTTATGGCTTGAGAAGTCAGGGAAACCACTGCAGCTGCTGACTATTCACTCCCCTAAAGTCTGCTCTGGCTGCTGCTCATCAGGGCTGCTCTGGGGCCAGAACCCTGGGAATCATGTGGGACTGCACTTGGCTCCCAGCTCAGTGTGATAGACCCTTCCTGTCCTCCTGCCAGGCTGTTTTCAGTGGGAGATTTCTCTCTGTCAATTTGTGGTTTCTGTAGCTCTACAGTTCGTTTAGAGTAATTTTTTTTACATGTATTGGAAGTGAGTGGAGCAGGAGCTCATGCCAAATTTGTGCTTCTACTCTACCATCTTGGCTCTGCCCCCCCAGACATTTTAATAATAATGCAATGTATGCCACAGAAGGAAAATAAATCCTGGTATTCTCAAAACCCAGATACTGTAACCATGCTATTAAGACCTATCTTGTCAACAATAGGAATCATTGTATAATGATAGCACTTCACTTACATAATATACAAATAGTGTCTAGTTCAAATTAGATTTTTAAAAATATCAGTCGAATGCAGGGTATTCATTGACTTCAACCTTCCCATTTTTCATAAAACATGATATTGCACCTCAATGCTCTAAAAAAAATAAAATAAAATAATAAATCTGGTCTCAGACACTGGCTAGTTGTGTGACCCTGGCTAAGTTACCTGACTTCAATTTGCCTCAGTTTCCTCACCTATAAAATGGGGATAACAATAACTTCTGCTTCTCAAGGTTGTTGTAAAGATAAAATGGAATAATATTTCTAAAGCGTTTAGCATAGTGTTTGGCACATAATAGGTGTTATATAAATATTGTTATTATTATGATTATTATTAATTTGGGATATGTAGATGCAAAGGCTCTATTATATATTTGGTTTGGAATTGGCAGACTAGAGTTCTAATACTAACCCTTCTCCTGAACAAGTCAATCTCTTGGACTCCTAAGAGATGCACCAATCACAATGGGAGTTTGGTTTCTTTTTAACTGCGTGGTGTTTCAGAGCTGTACTCTGTCATGCTCTCTCCCCCACTTCAGTGGGAGATGACTAAGATGATTTTTATCTTTTTTGCAGTGACTTGAGACTTTTAATGGGGAGAGTGAAATGAAGGAACTTGTGTGATATTTTTTTATTTTTTTTTTCTTCTGTGAAGTCTAATCACCTTGGAGGAGACAGAGAAACAAGCAGGACTCCAGAATGAAGGTACCACTTCCTGTTCTTTAGTTTCTCTGGCCACAAAGGTCTGTCCTGACAATTGCCTTGCTTCAGGAATTTCCAAATTAGCCTCTGAGGAAGAAAGAGGCAAAAATTCAAACTCTACTAGGAACTAATCTGGGCCTGGGAGAGACTCCTGGTGATTAACTGTGGAGATATACTGTGGGGAGATGGATAGCTCATCATTTCTCTTTCTAACTCTGAATTCCTAGCGCTCCCCTTTTTCTTCTTAATCAGTCCCATAGAGCTCAGCCTAGGATGCCAACAATATAACTGGTTAGTACTGGAGAGTACCCTAGAAATCATGTAGTCTGTCCCAGACTCTTACTTTATGGAAATGGAAACTGGAACCTAGAGTGGAGAATGGGACCCCAAGTATGAGGGTCAGGATTAGAACTTGAGCCTCTTGAATCTCCATCCACAGTTTCTTCTACCTTAATTTCCAGGTTCTCTTTGTTAATTTCCTGAACCCTAGGGAAATGGGGGGAGCTAGACTCTAGGGAGCTGTATTTGGAAGGCATACCTGTGTTGTTGTTCTAAGGGATGGTGACTGGTCTGTCTGGGGACAAGGGAACTTGTAATAACAGTTTGGATATCCTAGGGAAAAGGATCTCCCAAGAGTATCTACATGTCACACAAAGAGCAAATCTCTTAGATGGAGATTTCTCTAAAAGTAAAGCATACAGACTCAATCCCTATTCCCTTCATCCTTCAAATCACCCTAATGCAATGTAGAAGGATTATATAAATCTTCCTTCACTTAGAGTTGATCATCGTGTCCTACAGAGGGTCTGTAGGGGATTCCTCTTTGCAAGAAGGTAGGGAAAGACAATGAGTGAGGTGGGTACCTCTTCTGAGGATAAAGGTAAATGCTATTGGGTGGTGGATTGGACTGTGGTCTCCAAAGAGAGCTCCTAGAATCATAGATGAAAATCTTCAAAGGGCCTTAGAGGTCATCTAGTCTGATGTTTTCATTATACAGATGAGGAAACTATAGTTGAGTGGTAAGGTGATTTGCCCAGTGTCACATAAATACTGAGAAGGAGATCTGTGTTTCAAACCTAAGTTCTTTTATTCCAATTCCAATACTCTGTGAATATAGATGCCCCAGAGAGATGTTTGGAGACTCAGGTAAAGAATGGCAATCACAGTGTAAGAAGGAATAGACTTCTATTAAATAAAGAGGACTGCTGATAAGCTTAATTTTCCCAATTGAAAAATGAGAAGTTTGGCCTGGATTACCCTTTTGACTCTGAGAATCTGATTTATGATTCACAGAGAACAATTAGCAGACAAATGACTTTGAGTAAGCCACTCAATGAAGGTGTTAGAGGTGTAAGATGTAGATCTTGATAACCTTATAATCTTGGCCAAATACATTGATTCTTTACCCTATGAGTTCCTTGGACAAATTAAATTAATATTTTCATGACCCATTTTATAGACCTGTTGTAAGGAAGGACTGACCCCAAAAGTACAGCTAGAACAAGGATTTGATGATGCATTTTTTCCATATAGGAAAAACTTATTACCAACTGAAAGTAGAATGAGATGCCCCAAGGAATAAGGGGTTTTTCTTCTCTAGAAATTTTCTAGTAGAAGTTGGATGACAACTTGTTGAAATTTATAAAATGGTCTCATTCAAAAACAAGTTGGATTTGACTAAAGATGCCATGCTTCTCAGAACTGCTTAAGCTATTTATGTAGGGACAAGGGATCTGATAGTTTTACATCTATTCCCCATTGCATTAGCAGAATATTTTGCACAGGGTAGGTCACATCTCTCAAAGTCACTCCATGGTTCTATCACTTCTATATCTATATCATATCTATGCAGGTTATGTGATATAGTGAGTGAGTAGAGTGCTGGACTTGGAGTCAGGAAGACTTGAGTTTGAATCTTCCTTCTTACCCTGGGCAAATTACTAAACAAATTTTTTCCTCATGTGTAAAACGGGGATAAAAACAGTATTTACCTCAAAGGGCCATTATGAAGATCAAATGAGATAATGCTTCTAAAGTGCTTTGCAAACCTTAAGGTACCACATAAATGCTATTTCTTACCTGTCATTTATTCTCCATTCTCATTTTCACCATTTTGTTTCAGGCATTTATTCTCACTGTTGTACTATTATTATAGCTTTCTGCCTAATATTTCTGTTTCTAGTTTTTGCTTCCCCAAAACTTTCTGGGAAAAGTGTATGACAGTTTCACCTGAAGTGACTGAGGAAAGTGTAATGGAAGAAGAGACAGTTTAATTGAACCATGACAGCAACATGAAATGAACTGATGTCTCACCTGACCTCTTCCATCTTACGTGTATGAAGTGCTTTCTTGAACCCAGATATGAGTTTACATTCAACACTACTATATTTCATCTTAATAGAATTAGGATCCTGAGGAGTCAGGATAGGCTAGAATATTGGGTTGAATCTATAACCAAGTAGGTTATTTTTCCCTTCTACTTTTTTTTTTTATCATTTTTATCATATAAAGTTTGAAAGAAAAGAGATCATCTATGCCTTATCCAAGTTCCTGAGAAAGGGCTTAACATTGTGTGGCCTAGTACAGAAACCTGGGGCACTCCATTAGAGACATCCTTTCATAGTCATTTGGAGCCATCAATAACATCTTTGTGAAACTGGACTTGCAATCAGTTCCAAATTTGTCTAATCATCCTATCATTTAGCCTCTTTTTATCTCTTTCCCTAACAATCTGATTAAAGCACTTTTTGCTAAAATCTAGGAACCATAAGCTATATCTCCAAAATTTTCCTTATGAGGGTGCTAGGTCTCTGAAAAATAGAAATAAGGTTAGACTGTCATGAACTGTTCTTGCTGAAGCTGTCTTGGCTCTTGTTTTCTTTCTTTTTTAAAAAATTAATTCTGTCTTTTCTAGATGTTCACTCACCATCACTTTAATAACACAGTTGAGAATTTTTTCAAGAATCAAAGGCAAGAAGTTAATTGGTATGATTTGAAGATTCAGTTCTCTCCTCTTTTTTTCTTGGAAATTAGGCTATTTTTTTTCTTCTCTCATTCTGTGGAATATCTCTTGTGCTACATGCTTCTTTAGATTTCATTGATGATGGATCAGTCATCCATTTTGCTAGTCCATTAAGTGTCTAAGAATTTAATACGCTTGGGTGAAGTGACTTATTTTTATTAAAGACAGCCAAAAACTCAAATATCATTTTAATTATCTTTTATACCACTTGTGTATTAGTTATTTTATGATCATCTTTTTTCTGATCCAAGGGCTATTGCCTTTGTCAGAAAAAAGAGAAGCAAAATGAGAGTTGAGCACAGCACTATAACCTTCTCTTGAGGGCAAAGGTGGGGATGTAATTGACTAAGAAATTCCTTTCCCTCCACCATCTTATCCTTCCATGTAAAATGAAGCTTTTGCTGTGTCTATAATGTGTATGCTATGAGGTTTAATTTGATGACATGGATGATAAGTTTCTTGAGGGAAGGAGAAACTTAAAAAAATCTTTTTGTACTTATCACTGAGGACAGTGACTTGGAGAGGGAGGTTAGAAATGTTTATTTCAACTGTTACTGAAATTTCCAAAATTAAATGCTTTGCAACATAGTTTTAAAGGAAATTAATAGTGAGATTTTGGAAGTGATGGTCAGCGTTTATAGCCTGACCTTCAAGATGGACAATGAGCTGGAGGACTGAAGAATTACAATAAACAAAGCATTTTTTAGAAGGGTGAAGAGAGAATCCTGGAAATTATAACTTAAGGAATCTGATATTTTTTTGGATGGCATCCCTTTCCTCCTGTTGCTCTAGGATTTTAATTAATCTATGTTAATATATAGATTAATCAATCAGATCATGGCTTATCCCATTCTAGAAAAACTCTTTTCTCACCTTTGACCTTATACTTGATATATTCTGTATTATGTTAACTTCCAGGAATAACTAGAATAAACAGATAGTCAAAGCAATAAAACATGATAAGCAAGAGGATTCAGTGAGGGTCCTTATCAGCTCTTTCTTTTGCCCATTAATACAATCTCTAGTCTTTTTTTTTTCCAACCCAAGCCACATTTAACCAATTAACACCCCACTTCCATCATCACTCCCCAAGCTTGGATGTAAAGGGATGAACAAAGCTACACCTTATGCTTGCACATGCCTCCTCATTTCAGAAGATGTAACATTTTTCTACATCCCATTGATCAGATTTACTTTGATTTCCAGTCAAATTCTGCTCTGAAATGCTCTCTAACCTACTTGCTGCCTTGGTTCTTGATCATTGCCTACTTTTTGCACATATTACTGAGTTTACTTCCTAATCCTAGATCAGGTTCATACAAAAAAGGGTATGTGGCCTTGCTACTAAAGTCTTAGCAGAAATAAGTGGAGAGCATAGGCAAATTGGTTCTTTAAGGGCAAATAGAAAGAGGAGGGAAATATGGCAATCAATGGGAGCAAAATCTCCATGTTTCCTGTTATCCAACATTATCCTAGTCAGTGTCCATCTCAGGCAGATGATGCTCATGCCACTTGTGGTGCTTGTTAGACCTATTCCATCTTCTACTTATGTCATTAACAAGATAAATTGATACCTAAGTTAATTATAGGAAATCACCTCAACTTCAAAGTATAATGTACATATCAATACTTAGTGTGTTGCATTGTTATCAAGAAAAAAGCTAGCATTTATATAGGGCTTTTAAGTTTGCAAAGTACTTAAACAATATTTTACTAGTTCTCACAACAGTCCTGAGAGGTGGGTACTATTATTTTTCCCATTTTACAGATGAGGAAATTAAAGATAAAATAATTTGCTCTTCCAAGGGTCACATGACTGGTAAATGTCTAAGGCAGAATTTGATCTCAGAACTTCCTGACCTTTGGTGCAGCATTCTATCCACTGCACCACCTAGCTTCCTCCATATTAGAATTTCATGCTACTAGTACCACTGTATACAGGAAACATTCACTGAACATAAAAAAAAAAAACATGTGAAGAAAGTTTATTAGACTAAGAAAGTAAGCTACATGTAATATTTAACCCATGAGAAAATTTGCTAGAGATCTGTACTCAAAGGCAGGAAGACCTGAATTCAAGTTCTAATGGTGAAACATGCTGGCTCTTTGACTTTTTCTTTATGAACGATTTTCAGAGAGTTTATCATGTTGGTTCACAAATGCCTTGTACAGCAGCCACATTGGTCTTTTTAGATAATTCCACTTTTCTTCCCAACTTACAGTATTTCTCCAGCCACTATTGACTTCTGTGGCTTTATTTATAGGAAAGAAGTCTCCTCAATGATGTTACAATTACACTCCAACCACACATCATTACCTCCTGCCACCTTCTTCCTCATGGGTATCCCAGGACTCGAGGAGACTCACCTCTGGCTAGCAGCCCTCCTCAGTGCCATGTATACTATGGTCCTTGTGGGCAACAGCCTCATCATGACTGTGATCTGGATGGACCCTGCCCTGCATGAGCCCATGTATTATTTCCTGTGTGTCTTGGCTGGTGTGGACATCATCATGGCAACATCTGTGGCCCCAAAGATGTTGAGTATCTTCTGTTCAGGCAATGGAACTATTGCCTTCAGTGCCTGCTTCACCCAGATGTACATTGTTCATACAGCCACAGCCTTGGAGTCAGGGCTTTTGTTAGCCATGGCTTTTGACCGCTATGTGGCCATCTGCAAACCCTTGCACTACAATACCATCCTTACACCACGGAAAATTCTGGGCATCAATGTGGCAATTGTGGTAAGAGCTACCATTGCTTTGACCCCACTGAGCTGGATGGTAAGCAATCTGCCATATTGTAGCTCACATAATGTCCCTCATTCCTATTGTGAACACATGGCTGTGGCCAACTTGGCATGTTCTGACCACACAATTAGTAATCTCTATGCACTGATAGGATCCTCTGTTGTTGTAGGCATTGATGTAACATTCATCTCTGCCTCCTACAGTCTAATTCTTCAGGCAGTATTTAATCTTTCCTCTAAGAATGCTAGGCACAAGGCACTTAGTACATGTGGTTCCCATGTGGGGGTCATGGCACTTTTCTATCTACCTGGGTTGATATCTGTTTATGTGGATTGGTGGGGTCAAGATATTGTTCCTGTGCATACTCAGGTTCTACTAGCTGATTTATACCTTGTCATTCCACCCACTCTGAATCCCCTCATCTATGGACTGAGATCTAAGAAGATCTGGCAGGGGGTATGGAACACAATGGCCACCAGCCTACCATGTCACCACTATGCATACTCCACAAAGGAAAGAAGAACTAAGCAAGTGTTTGTGATGGGTGAAATAAGATCTACATGGGAGATTTAACCATGGGGTAAGTAGGAATATTGAAAGTATTTAATTCCTGGTGGAAATATTAATTATCAATAGGACTGGACTTTTCTGACATAGGTAGGATATGCAGCCAATGTAGTTGCTACTCAAACAGATTGTTGTTGTTTGTCCTTCCTTCTTGAAGAGTACCAATGATATCAGAAGCATGATGGCTTGACCAGGAAGTGAGTTGGATTTAAGTGAGGTGGAGTTGTGAAAAGTCATCAACCTCACTCTCTTCTCGAGGGTCATCTGAGTTCATTGGAAAGACATAGATCAGGATGACTGAAGATGATCCTTGATAAAGAAAGAGACTTTGGCCTTTTTAAGCTAAGATCTTTCCCAGGTCTCAGGTATTTGAGGCAACACTATGTTAAATGTTAGGGCTACAAATACAAAAGAAGAGAAATCCTTGCCCTCAAGTAGCTAATGGTCTAATTGAGATTGGTCAATGAGCCTAGTCCATATAAGTATGGTTAATATTCTCTGGTGACTTGACCCCATGTGAACTTCAGGGCTGTCATAGTTACTGTTTCTGGCTCCCTCATGAAAAAGAGAAGGAGTCTTTTGTTTGGGTGCTGAGCCAATACTGAGTGCTACACAAGTAATAAACAAGGTATTAGCAAAATGATTGAGAACTCTTTCCTGCCTGGCTGCATTTGGAGGAGGAATATTGTAAGCCTCTGGATGGGGGAGAGGCCTTGGGTCCTCTAAGGTTGTCTCTATGTAGATGGTGTGCACATAACCTTGCTGTTGATTCTGTCTCTGTTTTACCTATTTTAAAAAAAATTTTAGGTGAGGTATTGGACTAAGTTGTGGTTGGACAGCCTGGATTGTACTGATGATTCGTTGTGGTTAACTTCATATTCATTTCAGTGTAACAGACATTAGAACAGGTCAGAAAAGTGATCTGCTAGGGCTGCGTAAACTGGTATCCTGTCAGATTTAACATATAGCTCAGTCTGATAAGGATTGAAGTGATCTGCTTGTCACAGTATTGAAGTGGATAAAAGATGACCAAGAAGGAATCATGGACTTTCCCATCTGCTCTGCCACATTTGTACTATGAATGTTAAATAGAAACTGCTATAAAGTTAAGTCCATTCTCCCCAGGGTCTGAAGTTGTATGGGGGAAAAATATTTCCTCTCAAATGCTGGGGAAAAATATTTGTATACTTCTGTTCTTCCTACATCTCATCAGTAAATATATCTTTATAAAAACTATTTGATGTTAATTTATTATATGAAACTGTGATTCCAGTCACTAGCAACTGATACTGGGGAAAACATTGGAATGAGGACTTGAGCCATTGTCATTAGAGAAGAATTACTTCACCCAGCAGCCCAGTGCTAATGATAATGGAAGAAAGGAGACATTGTTTTCCCAAGGACCTGAGTAGACATTGGAAGTAGAAGTTGGGATAAAGACTTCCAGAATTCATAAAATCTATACTCACTGATGCACATAAAGGATAGTTGTTGCTAGGGAAGGATGAAGCCACAGGGATGTCAAATGGAGACACAAAGTAATGGAAATCTTGATTTGGAGGAAGAGGTAGAAAATCAGGGTCAGAGTTAGGGCTGCTGAGATTTAGTGAGCAATTGCTAATCAGCATGGCCTCAGAATGGGAGATCAGATTGGGACAGTGCCCATCAGGAGGCATGAGCAATGCCCTGGAAAGACAGAATGGTTAGATGGTTGTAACAGGCTCAGTGTAATAAGCTCACCATTTTGCATGACCTCAGGGTTGTAGGTTATTGGAAGAATACAGTGGCAGGAGTGTAAAACCTATGTGTTGTGGCAAGAAGATAAAATATTTGAGTATGTTATTTTTCTCCTGAAATCCTATTAATCTTCTTTAATTTCACTTGACAGGGCAGATACCATAGAATGAGTTTTCTTTAAAAACTATTCAGTGAATAACTCTAACTGGGGAAGTGGGGGAAAATGCCTGCAGAGCAGTTGATTTGTATTTTATCTCAGGTTTCATTTCATATCAGTAAAGACAAATTTGTTTTTAAGGAGACTCTTCAGTGGTGTCCATGTAAATGGCTGGTATTTTTGAGTGATAATAAAATGAAGACTTGATCCTGGAGTTTCAGCACATACCTTAGGAGATTGGAATATGTACTGAGTTCAAATCTTTTCTTGTTTTCTTGTAATTGTGAATTGAGCAAAGGAATTTGTTTATGTCAAATAGAGCCCTTGCATAACTTAAAATGAATGAAATTTCTTTATTGAAGAAAAGCATTCAGAAAGCTTTCTATCAATCCTGGTACACTGAAAGGAATATGAAGTTAACTGCAATGAATCATCAGTGTAATCCATCACACTGTGAAAATGATCAGCTAAGTATCCACACTAGAAAAGCAAAGTGTATGAAACTTCATGTAGCTGGTTCTAAACTTTATTGAATTAGTACTAAAGTAAGTATATCTAAGGCAGATGTTATGGAAGGACAAAAAGCTATGTCCTGTTGCAACTCTGAGAGGAGATTACATTGCTTTTGAGAATCTGCACGTTGCTTTCCATAATTCCAATTTTCTCTCTCTAGGAAAAATTTGTCTCTTCAATCATTCTATTTTCTTGTTGACACTTCATGGTTGTGAATCATGGAATATCATATCTCAGAATTAAAATGAAAATCCCAAAAGCCACTGAAAAAACTCACAATCTGTGTATGTGTAATGCCATGCACCAGCAGATTCCCAAAAGAATGCTACTGTGAACAGCTTTTAGGGTTCAGATTACACAATATAGTGAACACTCTGTTTATTCCATTACAAATAAAGGCAAACATTCACAATATATCACAATAAATGGCCACACAGTTTTCACTACAGTGGCCACCACAATACAATACTCAAACTTCCACTCACGGGGCAACTCAATACTTGATCATTCATTCAATTCACAATAGAATAATCCAACTTCTACTCATGAGGCAACCATTAACTTAATCAGTCACTATTCTAGATTCACAATTACTAAATATCATTAATCACAAATACAGTCATTAGAAAACCTCACAAACCCTCCACCCCTTGGTGTCCAGAAAACCTCAATTTCATCCAAGGGGAGGTCTTTTCTTCATCTTGATTCGGGGCGGTCTCTATGATTCCCTGGATCCTCTTCCATGGTCCCAGCTCCCTCCTGAATCCACCAAACAGTCACCTGGATTCAGAAGCAGACAGCTCCCAGGTCCTTGTCCAGTCCTCAGGGCAGTCCCTGGCACACACTGCAGTTCACGGGTTCCAGCACATCTCAAATTCTTTACCCCTGCTCTTGCCTGGAAATCAAGGATCAGCCAGGCCACGAACAAAGTTTTATCCTGGTCATGCTTCTTCAGTCCTCCAGAACTTCAGCTGGCCCTAGGACCCAAAAGGAATATCAGCCTTCCAGGCAGCCTTCCAGGCAAGCCCTCTCAGCCTTCCAGGTGGCCTTCACCAGATTCTGGTCTCAGGAAAACTCCATCTCAGTTCTCAGTCAGCTTCTAGATGCTCTCTTTCTCTCTCTCTCTCTCTCTCTCTCTCTCCCTCTCTCTGTCTCTCTTTCTCTCTCAGCCAGCTTCAGTCTCCATGATTCTTCCTTCACCCAGAGCAACATTCCAATTCTGTTTCTCTGTCTCTGGAATTCTTGCTTATATACACACACTGGCCTCCTGTCTCAGCCAGTCCCCTTCTTCCACATCAACAGGGGAGTTCATGCCTTCTCAACAGTGGGACAGAGTTTGCACCTTCCATACTTAGTCCCAAGGTAGTAAGTGCTAAGTATCTGCTAAACTGATTGCTGTTACAACATGTAAGCAGTACCATGTAACCAATGATGATTCATGTTAAGAATGGCAAAGTGACATTATTATGGAAGTATTTGATTGTAAAAGAAGATGGTCTGGTTAGATAGTAGAATTGACTCATCACTTCATTTCTGTTACATAAATAACTAGCAATTTCAGTGCCTGGAGTATATATCACAGGATTAGTAGTGGAAGAAATAGAGACCAGCATACTATAAGGCTTCTAACTGGGAAGAAATAGGTTAGACAATTCATGGGAGGAGTTTACCTGGGGGTCTAGAAAGCCTTGGGATCCTATCTTACCTGGCACATAACAACATTGATGTTTCTAAATGGTGACTTCTGAGCAAATGCCTGACCTATAAGATTCAATTTGGTAAGGTGCAGTCACATGGGTGGTAGATGTGTCAGGTAAGTGGGTTATCCTCTCAGACTCAGTCCTATGCTCCTACCCTCTTAATTCCTGGAAGAAATAGTATGAAGGAAATAGTATGTAAGCAAGGGGAGCATAAGGAGGGAGAAGAAAAGTTTATCTCTCTTTTTCTGTGACATGCCAAAAATATCCAACAGAAGCCTGCTTTTGGTTAGCTACCAGGCCCAGGGAGAGAAGGGTAGTGCCCTGGCAGAACAAGTGATGGTTGAACAACAAAGAGTGCTTTATGTGGAAGGCTGGCAGTGGACCTCACAGTATAGGAGTATATTGGAGGGGAAAAGAAACTCACCCTTCTAAACATTAGTTGCTTGGACTGATCCCTCAGTTATATTTATACTCTGGCCTGAATAGTTCAGTATATATTTATTAAACTCTTACTATATGCCATAAACTGTGCTAAGGGGAGGCAGAACAAAGATGGTGGAAAGGAAATAGTAACCTTTCAAAGCTCCTTCAAAAATTCTGTCCCTAACCTCTAAAAAGTGAATTTGAACAGATTTTAGAGTGACAGAACCCGTTGGGAGATGGAGCATGGCATATTCCCAGCCCAGGAAAGTGCCCAGTCAGGTCTGGACAGGGGGAACAAGGAGCACACAGAGGCTGCACGGATCTGAGAGCAGACTACAGCCGAGTGAGAAGGAGCCCCAAACAGCCAACAGACTCACCCATCCCAAAAGCAATTTGCAGCTGTCTCACCACAGGACAGAGGATCTTTGGAGCTGAGTAAGAGAAAACACAGGGCCCACAGCAGGGACAGCAGCTTTTCCTGGGGCTACCAGCCTGCAGCCTGGATGTTTAAAAATTACATACCTAAATGTCCAGAAGTCAAGATGGAGGAATAAAACCTAGCTGCTCTGATGCCCCCTCCCTGACCCAGAAGAGTCCAGAGACAAATGCCCCACCCAGAGTAAAATCCTGAATTAGTGGAAACAGCCTCAGGCTTGGGAGTCACTGAAGAAGGGGAAAGTGAGGCAGTACAGAGTCTAAGCCCAGGAGGGTGGATCCAGCAAGCACTAAAGACACAAGCCCAGGGGTGCTTTATCACCATGTGGGCAATCAGCAGACTGCAGCCCTGCCCTGCTGCTGGCTTTCAGCTACTGAGCTTGCTGGAGCTGTAGCCCAGAGACACAGAGGTGGAAAGCAGAAGTGGCCAGACCACCCCACCCACACCATTACTCTGTTAGCCTCAAGGTAACTCAGGGTTTTGAAATACTGAAAGTCCTGGCCTTGGCCTCAGTCTAGTCACTCAGAGGCAACAACGAAACCTCTACCTTCAGCCTGAGAAGCTCAATATTTCTGCACCCCAGAAGCAGATATCCACTCTAAAAATCCAGGACATAGGTAATCACAATGGCAAGGAAGGAAACTATGAAGTTTAGGACCATTAAATCTTTTTATAGTGAGCAAGAACAACCAAATTCAGAAGACAACACAGACTTTATACTCACACTGGAGACCACAGAAGGAAATGTGAATTGGTCTCAAGCCCAAAAAGTGTTCTTGGAGGACCTCAAGAGGGATTTTAAAAACCATATTAGAGAAGTAGGAGATAAATTTATACCTACAGTAACTAAATTGGAAAAAACAATCTCACTGAAGAAAACAAATCTTTAAAAAAGTAAAATTGGAGAACTAGGACAGGAGGTCCAAAATCTAACTGGAGAAAATGCCTCCCAAAAAATGGAAACTGAAGATATGGAAAAGGAGCTTCAAAAACTAATTGAGGAAAGTAATGCACTAAAAATTAGAATCAGTCAAATTGAAGCTAAGGACTCTATGACACAACAAGAGTCAGTCAAACAAAACATAAAGATTGAAAAATTAGAAGAAAATGCAAAATATCTCACTGGAAAAACAACTGAATGAAAACAGAACCAGCAGAGATAACCCAAGAATTATTGACCTACCAGAAAGCCATGATGAAAAAAGCAGCCTGGACAGCATCTTCCAAGAGATTGTTAAAGAAAACTGTCCTGAGGTCCTAGAATCAGAAGGTAAAATAGTTACAGAAAGAATTCACCAATCTCCTCCTGAAAGAGATCCCAAATTGAAAACTCCAAGAAATATAGGAACCAAATTCCAGAGCTACAAGGTCAAGGAGAAAATACTGAATGCAGCCAAAAAGAAACATTTCAAATATCATGAAACTGCATTGAGGATTATACAGGACTTAGCAACTGATACATTAAAAGACTGGAGGGACTGAAATTGGATATTTTGCAAAGCAAAAGAGTTAGGACTGCAACAAAGGATCAACTACCTGGCAAGACTGAGCATAATCTTTCAGGCAAGGAGATGAATATTTAATGAAATAAAGGGTAAGACTTTCCTGATGAAAATGCCAGAGCTCAATGGAAAATTCAATTTCTACTTACAAGACCCAAGAGAGACATAAAAAGTTAAACAAGGAAAACATTCACTCACACAGACACACACACAGATGCACACACATGCATATAACTTGAGACTCAATAAGAACAAACTGTTTACATCCCTATACAAGAAGCTTATGCCTGTCAATATTGAAATTTGTGTAAGCGTTGTGACATTTAAAAGGAATGTACGTAGATAGAGGGTGTGGGTATAAGTGAACTAATCTTAAGATTAAAAATAAACCCTATTAAGGGGAATAAAGGGATTGTAATGGGAGAAAAGGAAAGGTTGAGGTAGAAAATGGTAAATTATGCCACAAGAAGAAGCGTAAAAAACATACTAAAGTTGAGGGGAAGGAAGGAAGGAGATAAGCATCATATGAATGTTATTCTCATTGTTTCTGATTTAAAGAGAAATCAATAGAAACAGTTAAGTTTAGATTCTAACATGAAAAGACACAAAAACTCATAACAATAGAGGAAAAAAAAGGAGGGAGAAGAGTACTGTATGAAATTTACTACCATTGCTTTGGCTTCAAGGAGGGAAAAACATACTCTGTTAAGAAAAAAATCCATTGTGCCCTAAAAGCAGTAGGAGGGATAAGGGGGGGTGCAAGCAGGGGGAGGGTGGTTTGAAGGGAGGGAAAAAGTAGTAAGGGGAAAGCATAGGTAAAGAGGGGGGACACAGGGAGGGAATACTGAGGGAGGTGTTGTTCAACAGGAAAACTCTTAAGGAGAGGAAGGGAAAAGGAAGATACAAAGATGTAAATAGACGAGGGAATGGGATGGAGGAAAAAATCACAGATAGTAATCATAACTGTGAATATAAATGGGATGAACTCTCCCACAAAGCAGAAGTGGATAGCAGAATGGATTAAAAACCACAATGCTACAATATGCTGTCTACAAGAAACACTTCTGAAACAAGGAAATATGCACAGGGTAAAGGTAAAATGATGGAGAAGAATATATTATGTTTCAGCTAAAGTAAAAAAAAAAAAGCAGGGATAGTAATCCTTATCTCAGATAAAGCAAAAGCAAAAATAGATCTAATTAAAAGAGATAAGGAAGGAAACTACATCCTGCTAAAAAGGACCATTGAGAATGAAGCAATATCATTACTAAAAATATGTGCACCAAGTGGATCCAAATTCCTAGAGGAAAAGTCAAGGGAATCAGAGGAAGAAATAGATAGCAAAACAATACTAATGAGGGAACTCAATCTCCCCCTCGCTGAACATGATAAATCTAACTTCAAAATAAAAAAGAAAGAAGTCAAGGAGGCAAATAGAATTTTAGAGAGGCTAGACATGATAGATCTCTGGAGAAAACTGAATAGGGATAAAAAGGAATATACCTTCTTCTCAGCAGTACATGGCATGTACGCAAAAATGGACCATGTACTAGGACATAAAAACCTCACAATTCAGTGCAGAAAGGAAGAAATATTAAATGCATCATTCTCAGATCATGATGCAATAAGATTATATTCAATAAAGGGCCGTGGAAAGATAGACAAAAACCTAATTGGAAACTACATAATTTAATCCTAAAGAATGAGTGGGTCAAACTGTGCTAAGCATTGGTGATGCAAAGAAAGGCAAAGGACAGTCATTTTTTTTTCTAATGAGCTCACAGGCCAATGGGAGAGACATGTTGGGGGCAGCTAGGTGGCACAGTGAACAGAGTACCATCCCTGGAGTCAGGAGGACCTGAATTCAAATGTGACCTCAGAGACTTAACAAAAAAAAATAGCCTTGTGACCTTGGGCAAGTCACTTAGCCCCAATTGCCCTACCTTCCCCTCTCCAAAAAACAAACAAACAAAAAAGTTACATGCAAGATAAATTGGAAATAATCAACAGGGAGAAGGCACTAGAATTCAGAAGGATTTGGAAAGGCTCCTTCTTGAAGGGTAGGTGATAAATTGGTGCCCTTGAGATAAAATGATAAGAGAGAGGCCTTCATTGTATTGTCAGTCATCTATAGAGGATTTATTGGGAAAGAAACTAAAAGTAAGACTCCAATAAAATGAGAAGTTATGGAATAGTTTGAAGTTTAGTGTGTAGAGGGAATGCTTATACACCAATAAAACCATGGGATCCTCAAAAATACTTAAGTTAAAAAAATATTACCTTTTGAAAGCATGTTAAATGAGAGGTTGCATATTTAATAGGAAGTTCACAAGGTGTGTTACTGATTTCTTCGAAAGTTCTGGTTGAAAAACTACAGTCCTTTAAAGGATGGAGCCAAGATGGTGGAGTTAAAGCACAAGTTTTGCATGGGCTCTGGCTCAAACCACTTCCAATACCTATAAAAAAAATGACTCTATGCAAATTTTAAAGCTATAGAACCCAGAAAGTGACAAGGAGAAACAAATCTCCTGTTGAAGGCATCCTGGCAGGCCAACAGGAAAAGTCTATCACAGTGAGCTGAGAGCTGAGTGCAGATCCCTGTGAGTGGGGGTTTCAGCGCCAGGGCAGTCCAGACTGGCCAAAGCAGACTTCAGCAGACTGAATCACCAGCAACTATGGCAGTTTCTAGACTTCTTAACCCATAAACATCAAAGAGAAAATAAAAGGTCAATGGGGAACTCTATTGGAAGGGTGAAGGAAGAGCAGAGTCCAATCCCTACTCCTGGGGTGAGAAGTAGTGGAGCCATGACAGCTGCTGCTGCTGCCACATGGCTGCTTCCAGAGCTCCTGGCCTGCAGATTGTAGAGGGACCAAACAACCATTCAGAGGGTAATTGCTCTTGCTTTGACATTCTTGGATCTGGATCACAGTCTTGGGTGGTGGTCCTGGGGTGTGTGGCCAGTGGCCAAAGCTTGTGGGTGCTGTAGAGAGGGTGCCCAACTAATAGCTCCAACAGCTGTAAAATCTCCAGCTATTTGGGACAAAGCTCTCTACATTCTGGAAGCAGAGTTCTACCAATGGCCAAGACCTCCAAAGTCAAGTAATTGGCAAGATGAGCAAGCCAAAGAAGCATAATCAGACCATACGATCCTTTACTGGATCAAACCATGGAATAGGAGGAGGACAATGAAGTCAGAACTCCTGCATCAAAGCTTCCAAGAAAAATAAGAATTGGTCACAGGCCATGGAGGAGCTCAAGAAGGATTTTGAAAATCAAGTAAGAGAAGTGGAGGAAAAATTGGGAAAAGAAATGAGAATCATGCAAGAAAATTATGAAAAGCAAGTTGACAGCCGGCTAAAAGAGTCCCAAAAAATTCTGAATAAAACAATACCTTAAAAAGTAGACTAACTCAAATGGCAAAAGAGGTCCAAAAAGCGAATGAAGAGAATGCCTTAAAAAGCCAAATTTGCCAGATGGAAAAGAAATTTCAAAAACTCATTGAAGAGAATAATTCCTTCAAAATTAGATTGGAGCAGCTGGAAGCTGACTTTATGAGAAATCAAGATACTGTAAAATCGATCCAAACAAATGAAAAAATAGAAGGCAATGTAAAACATCTCACTGAAAAAACCACTGACCTGGAAAAGAGATCCATGAGAGATAATTTAAAACTTATTGGATTACCTGAAAGCCATCATAAAAAACAGACGCTAGACACCATCTTTCAAGAGATTCTCAAGCAAAATTGCCCTGATATTCTAAAACCAAAAGGCAAAATAGAAATTGAAAGAATTCACTAATCCCCTTTTGAAAAAATATCCCCCCCCCAAAACTCCTAGGAATATTATAGCCAAATTCCAGAATCCCCAGGTCAAGGAGAAAATACTGGAAGCATTCAGGAAGAAACAATTTGAGTATTATGGAAACACAATCAGGATAACACAAGACCTAGCAGCTTCTATATTAAGGGACTGAAGAGCTTGGAAGATGATATTCCAGAGGTCAAAGGAGCCAGGACTAAAACCAAGAATCACCTGTCCAGCAAAACTGAGTATAATGCTTCAAGGGAAAATACGGTCATTCAATGAAATAGAGAGTTTTCAAGAATTCTTGATGACAAAACCAGAGCTGAACAGAAAATTTGACTTTCAAATAGAAGAAGGAAGAGAAGCATGAGAAGGTAAACAGGGAAAAGAAATCAGAAGGAACTAATTAAAGTTGAACTATTTACATTTCTACTTTGAAAAACAATAATTGTAACTCATAAGACTTTTCTCAGTATGAGGATAGATGAAGAGAATATATATGTGTGTGTGTATATATATATATATATGCATATATATATATACATGTATACATACCTATATATGTATGTATAGGAGGGTGTATATGTGTATAAATGTATTGAGCACGTGCATATGTGTGTACATGTATACATAGACAGAGGGCACAGGATGAATTGAATATGAAGGGATGATATGTAAAAAATAAAATTAAGAGGTGAGAAAGGAATATATTGAGAGAGAGAGATTAGAGTAAATTATCTCATAAAAGAGAGAAGATAAAACTGTTACAATGGAAGGGAAGAGCAGGAAGGTGAAAGGGATTGGTCAACCTTACTCTCATTGAGTTTGGCTTAAGGAGGGAATAACACGCACATTTAATTGAGTATCTTACTCTATAGGAAAGCAGGGGGAAAGGGGATAAGAGGGGAATGATAGAAGGGAGGTCAGTTTGGGGGAGACGGTAGTTAGAAGCTAACACTTTTGAAAAGTGACAGGGTCAACGTAGAAAATAGAATAAGTGGGGAATGGGATAGGATGGAGGAAAATATAGTTAGTCTTTCACAATATAACTACTATGGAAATGTTTTGCATAACTATACGTGTACAACCAATGTTGAACTGCTTGTCTTCCCAGTGGGAGTGCTTGAGGATTGAAGAAGG
>CM053588.1:80157913-80195911 GCA_028646515.1 Pseudochirops corinnae | reverse complement strand
CTGCTGTCTGCAGGCTGCGGGCGGGAAGCTGCAATGCGGAGGCGGGTGCAAAACCTCTGCCTTTCGCTTTTCCGCTCTGGAGACCTTTTGGCTGGACTGCTAATTTCCCCCTTTCGCAATCTCCACTCGCAGCTGCCGCTGCTAATCCACTCACCAGATGGGCTCCTCCCGCCCAGCAGCCTCTGGGGCACAGCTTTGGCTTCAGGCCAGGATGGTTTCAGTTTGCAGTGCTGATGTGGTTCCTTGCAGCCGAGCTGACTTTAGTGGGAAGTATCTTTGTGTGCGTTTTGGAGTTTTAGGATTGGTTTAGAGTCCTATTTTATGGGTATTTTGGGGTGGCTATGTGAGAGCTGCGATATGTTGCTGCTGCTATGCAGCCATCTTCCAAAATGTATTATTCTTGTGATAAATAGCTGTGTTCTTTTTGCTAATATTTTATTTAATATTTTTGCATTTATATTCATGAGGAAAATTTTTCTATAATTTTCTTTCTCCATTTTGTCTCTTCCTGATTTAGGTACCAGTACAATATTTGTGTCATAAAAAGAATTTGGTAGGACTCCTTCTTCACCAATTTTCCCAGATAGTTTGTAGAATAGCATTGGAATCAAGTTTTCTTTAAATGTTTGATAGAATTCACTAGTAAATCCATCTGGCTCTGGAGATTTTTTCCTAAGAAGTTTGCTGATGGTTTGTTCGATTTCTTTTTCTGAGATAGGGTTATTTAAGTAACTTACTTCCTCTTCAGTTAATCTGGGCAATTTATATTTTTGTAAATGCTCATCCATTTCCCTAAGATTGTCAAATTTATATGCATATAATTCAGCAAAATAATTCCTAATTATTGTGTTACTTTCCTCTTCGTTGGAGGTAGATTCACCCTTTTCATTTTGATACTCATAATTTGGATTTCTTCTTTTTTTTTTATCATATTGACTAAAGTTCTATCCATTGTATTGATTTTTTTCATTAGTTTTCATTATGTCTTATTTTTATTTATTAACTTAATAGTTTTCTTAATTTCAATTTTATTAATCTCTGCTTTGGTTTTCATTTTTCTAATTTAGTATTTAATTGGGGATTTTCAATTTGTTCTTTTTCCAGCTTTTTCCATTGCTTGCCCATATTGTTGACCTCCATTTCCTCAAATTTATTCATGCATGTATTCAGGGATATAAAATTTCCCCTAAGAACTGCCTTTGCTGCATCCCATAAGTATGTTGTGACATTATTATCATTCTCTTGAAAGAAGTTACTGATTGTTTCTATAATTTCTTGTTTGACCCACTCATTCTTTAGGATTAAATTATTTAATTTCCTATTAGTTTTTGGTGTGTCTTTCCATGGCCCTTTATTACATATGATTTTCATTGTATCATGATCTAAGAAGCATGCAATTAATATTTCTGCCTTTCTGCCCTTAATTATGAGGTTTTTATGACCTAGTACATGGTGTGTATGTGTGATGTACCACTGAGAGCAATCCATATTCCTTTTTTTCCTCATTCGTTTTTCTCCAGAGATCTATCATATCTAGCCTCTCTAAAATTCTATTTGCCTCCTTAACTTCTTTCTTTTTTATTTTAAGTTAGATTTATCAAGTTCAGAGAGGGGGAGATTGAGGTCCCCCACTAGTATAGTTTTGCTATCTATTTCTTCCTCTAATTCCCTTGACATTTCCTCTAGAAATCTGGATGCTATATTGCTTGGTTCATCTATGTTAAGTAATGATATTGCTTCATTCTCAGTGTTGCCTTTAACAGGATATAGTTTCCTGCCTTATCTCTTTAAATCTATTTTTGCTTTTGCTTTATCTGAGATAATGATTACTACCCTTGATTTTTTTTTTTTACTTTAGCTGAAGCATAATAAATTCTGGTCCAGCTTTTTACCTTTACCCTGTGCATATCACCTTGTTTCAAATGTGTTTCTTGTAGATAGAATATTGTAGGATTGTGGTTTTTAATCCATTCTGCTATCCATCTCCATTTTATGGGAGAGTTCATCCCATTCACATTTACAATTATGATTACTATCTGTGTCTTTCTCTCCATCCTATTCCCTCCCCTGTTTATGTTTTTGTTTCATCCATCTCCCTTCCCCTCAAGAGTTTTCCTTTTGACCACTGCCTCCCTCAGTATTCCCTCTCTGTGCCCCGCTTCTTTACCTACCATTTCCCCTTGTTACTATTTCCCTCCCTTCTAATCACTCCTCCCTTCCCCTGCTTTTATCCCTCCTACTTCCTGTAGGGTACAATGGATTTTTATACTTAAAGGAGTATGTTATTCCCGCTTTGAATCCAATCTTTCTTGAGTTCCTCCAGGAATGATTTTTGGCCTTGAGAGCCATTCATATTTCCTTCTGTGGTCTCAGGTGTGAGTATAGAGTCCATGTCATTCTCTGAATTTGCTTCTTCTTGCCCAGTATAATAGGATCATATCATTCTTGAGTTCACAAATTCCTTCTTGCCCATTGTGATTGGCTATGTCCTGAATTTTTAGTGTGGATTTCTACTTCTGGGGTACACATGTACCACACTTCTCAGGCTTGGAGGTAGGGGTTTGGTTATTAACTTTGTGTGTTGTGGCCTCTCGGTGTCTAGACTGAGGACAAGGCCAGGTCTCTCAATGTTTCCCCTGAGTTACCTTGAGGCTCACAGGGTAACCTGTAGGGAAAGGGTGGCCTGGCCACTTCAGATTTCCATGTCTGTGCCTCTGTAAGGCTCAGGCAGGCCCAGCAGCTGGTGGCCAGCAGTGCTGGTGTCTGCAGACTTCCCTGGTGGTGTTAAGGCACACCTGGGCTTGTGTTGTTAGCACTTGCTGGCTCCACCATTTTGGGCTTTGGGAGCTCCTGCTGGTCAGCTGAGTTTGGGACTTGTTGGGACACCTCCTGCCCTTCACTTCAGGATCAGCACAGCCTCAGTCACACCCTTCCTCAATGTCTCCAAGCCTGAGGCTGTTTCCACTAATTCAGCATTTCCCTTTGGTGGGACATTTATCTTTGCGTTTTCTGGGTCAGGGAGGGGGAGTCAGAACAGCCAGGTTATACTCCACCATCTTGGCTTCTGGAAGATCAGGTAGGTGATTTTTTAACATCCAGGATGTGGGCTGATAGCAGCAGGAGAAGCTGTTGTTGCTGCTGTGGGCTCTGAGCTTTATCTTACCTAGCTGTAACAGATCCTCCATCCTGTGGTGAGTTGGCTGCTAATCAAACTTGGGATAGGTGAGTCTGCTGGCTGGAGCTCCTTCTCACTCCACTCTAGTCTACTCTCAGGTCTATGCTGGTGCAGCCCCTGTGTGCTCTGCACTCCTCCTGCCCAGACCTATGTGGGCACTTTCCTGGGCTAGGAATCTGCCATGCTCTATCTCTCAATGGGTTCTGTCACTCTAAAATCCATTCAGATTCACTTTTTAAAGTTTAGTGACAGAATTCATGGAGGAGCTTAGAAAAGTTCCTGCTTCCATTCTGCCATCTTGGCTCCTCCCTCAGCCTTTTTCTTAACATTTAACTTTATGTTCAGGTCGTACTGTGCTCCTGGGCTGGATAGGACCTGCCCAAATGTCAGAGTTTTTTTTTTGTTGTTGTTGTTGTTCACCTGTTTTTAGAGCTAGTCCTGGGGTTATGTAAATTTTCAGTTCTTCCAAGGTGGTATGCTCTGAGAAGACATGTGGTCACTGCTCTCTTGGCCTGTACTCTGGTTTGTGAGTGACCATAAGCACTCTTTTCTGCTTTGGTATTGTGACGAGAGTCCTCCCTCCCCTGTAGCTATAAGTCCTGGTGTGCTAGTGCTCCTCCTTGTCCTGGGATTGCAATGCAGGACTGCAACTTAAATCTACATATGATCAATGCAACAAAGTCCTGAACCTAGTGTCAGAAAAGGAACCCCTGTCATCTTCTTCTGGCCCATCATTCAACCCCATTACTGTCTGTGGGCTGAAAGCTCCAGAAATTGTTGTTGTTGATTCAGTTACCCTCCCAAGGCTTGCTGTTTGCCTTCTGTGGTGCTTGGGTCCTCTCTGCTATCTTACAGGTGTATTGCCTCTGCTTGAATGAGCTCCATTATCACTCCAGTGTCACATATTCTTCCTGCTCACCTTTTAAGTTGTCTTGGGATGAAGAACTGATGCACCACATACTTTTGTGAATTCTGTCACTCTAGAATTTGTTTTGAGACATAATTTTAAAGTTGTTTAGAAAGGAATTTGGAAGAGTTCAGGAGAATCTCTGTCTTATCTCCACCATCTTGACTTTATCCTCTCAAAAATTGCAAGTTTGTGGAGAAATAGCTTTAAGAATCCTTTTTAGCAGGAGTGGCACAGTGGATAGAAGACTGCAACTAGAGGCAGAAAGACCCACATTCAAATCTGGCCTCAGACACTTTTGTATGACCCTGGGCAAGTCACTTAACCTCTGCTTGCCTCATTTTCCTCATATGTAAAACAGGGAAAACGATGGCACTTACGTCCCAACATTGTTGTGAGGATGAAATGAGATAATATTTCTAAAGTGTTTCATCATAGTAGGTTCTATATAAATTAAATCAATTAATTAATTAATTTGAGGGCTTTGTGTGTGTGTGTCTGTGTCTGTGTGTGTATGGAACTTCTACTTTATTGTTTTGGAATAAACGGATTTGAGTTCTAGCACCAGTCTTGCTCCTTAGTAAGCCAATCTCTTGTATTCCAAAGAGAGACACCAACCACTATGGGAGTTTGGTATCTTTCTATTAAGTGGGTGTTTCAGAGCTATACCCTGCCATGCTTTTTTCTACTTTTCAATGGGAGAGGACCAAGAAGATATTTACTCTTTTGTGATCACTTGAGAATTTTAATAGGGAAGGTCACATGAAGCAACTTGAGTTTTGTTTTTCATTTCTTTCCTTCTTTGAAGGCTAATGATCTTGGAGGAGGCACAGAAGGGAGCAGAACTTGAGAATGAAGGCTCCACTCACCACTCTCTAGTTCTTCGGGACACAAAGGGATATCTTCACACTTGCCCTGCTTCAGGACTTTCCAAATTAGCCCCTGAGAAAGAAAGAGGTAAAACTTTAATCACTAGACAGAAGTCTTCTGGGGCTTGGAGAGATGCCTGGTGATTAGCTGTGTAGATGTATTGTGGGGAGATGAATATTTCATCACTTCTCTCTCTAACTTTGAATTCCCAGGGTTCTCCTTCTTCTATTTAATCAATTCCATGGAGTTTAACCTATGAACCTAACAGTATAACTGTTTAGTATTGGAAGGTACCATAGAAGTCATATAATCTGTTCCAAACTCCGACTTTATGGAAATGAGAACTAGAGTCATTAATGAGGTCCCAGATGTCAGGGCCAGGAGTAGAACCTGGGTCTCTTGACTCTCTGTCCAAAGTTCTTTCCAGCTTACTACCCAGTTTCTATTAATTTCTTAGACTCCTGGGAGAAAGGGAGAGTTAGAATCTAGGGAGTCATATTTGGAAGACATACCTGTGTTGCTGTTCTAGGGGATAGTGATTATGTTGTCAGGGGATAAGGGAACTTGGGATAAAAGTTTTTGTATCCTAGGGAAAGGGTCTCCCAAGAGCATCCATGTGTTACAGAAAGAGTAAACCTCCTAGATGGAAAACATATTCAGTCTCTTTTCCACTCTTCTCTCAATACCACCCTAAGGATATGTGGAAGAATTATATAAATCTTCTTTCCCTCAGAGTTGGCCAACATGTCCTACAGAGAGTCTGTAGCAGACCTTTTTTTGAAGAAAGGTAGGGCAGTATATTGGGTGAGATGAATAGCTATGTTGAGAATAAGGTGAAATGTGGTTGGGGGTGTGTTGGACCCTTGTCTCCCAAGAGAGCACTTAAAGTTATAGATAAAGATCTTCAAAGGGCCTTAGAAGTCATCTAGTCCAATGCTTTTGTTGTATAGATGAGAAATCTACAGCTGAGAGGTGAGGTTATTTGTTCAGTGTCACATAAATAGTGAGAAGATGTAGGTTTCAAACCTAGGGTCTTTTTTTAATTCTAACTCCAATACTTTGTGAATATAGGTTTCGTAGAGAAATATTTGGAGACACACATAAAGAATAGAAATCATAGTGTAAGAAGGAATGGGCTTTTATTAAATAAAAAGGACTGGTGATAATCTTACTTTTCCTAACTGAAAAAAATGAGAAGTTTGGACTAGATGACCCTCTCAGCTCTGAGAATTTGATATATGATTCACATAGAACAATTAGCAGCCAAAATTATTTTGGGAAAGTCACTTTCCTTTGGAGTTTCAGTTTTTTCAGTCACACAGTGAATGTGCTAGAGTAAGTGGTAAAGTTTAACAGCCTTATAAAATTGGTCAAATCTCCTAATTCTTTAACCCATGACACATATTTTTATGTGGGAAAGAATCTGGAAGGCAGTCAAATGTAACTTCCTACTTTTTTCCCCCTAGGAATCTTCCCTTCCCAATACCCACCACTTTCTTCCCCTGATCATACTCTTCTAGACTGTTTGAATACTTTCATTGATGGAAAGCTCACTCTCACAGGGTGACTCCTCTTCGTTGTTAGATAACTCTTTATTAGAGCAAATAACTCCTTATAGGGAACTGAAAAATCTGCCCCCATAACTTTCCCCATTGGATCTATTTCTGCCTTCTGGAGCTAAAAAGGGAGAACAAGGTCATCTATCTTTAGATGTTTGAAAGAGTGAGGATAGTATATGTAGTCTAGAGAAGTGATGATAATAGGTGGACAACATGCTTAGTTCCATTTACTGGCCTATATGTTAGGAAAGATCCTCTGGCCATGAGAGTCTTTAGACTTTGATCACAGAGTTGTCCTCCTTATCTTTCCATTTTTTCAATGAAATTTACATTGACCAGAATGACAACCACCTCCCACAGATTGTACTTTACTTCTGCTTTACTCAGTGACAAACACCTTGACAATGCCAACTCCAGACTGGTATAGTTAGAAGGGTCCATTTCAAAGGAAACAAAAAGGCACACCAGGCACATGAGAGGCAAAGAAGTGAGGAGTAGGAGAGGTGTCATAGAAAGAGTTAAAGTCACCAAAGCAGGTTGAGAGGAAGGTGCGTTGTTTACCTCTGGATCTGGAGGCACAAAATCTCTATTTGAGTCCCTGGTACATCATTTTGGCTGTGTGAATTTGAGCAAGACATTTAATCTCACAAAGTCTTAGTATGTCCATTGGGTAAATTAGGAAGCTAGTATTTTCATTACCCACTTTGTGAGTTTGTTGTAAGGAATAGGAAATATAGCTGATATAGTATAGACTTGGAGTCAGGAAGACCAATATTCAAATACTGCTTCTTATGCTTACTAGTTATGTGACCTTGGCAAATCACACAACTACTCTGGACTTTAGTTTCTTTATTGGTAAAATGAGAAAGTTGGGCTCAATGTCATTCAAGATCCCTTCCAGCTCTCAATCTATGATCCTATGAAAGTGATTTTATATTATACTTTATAATTTACAATGTGCCCTTGTATTATTATCAGTGAATGTCTTGAAATAGTTTCTATTTTCCAGGAACATACAAATGGTGAAACTTACAAATTTTGGGTCTGTAAGCTTGTCTTTATCCCTGCTTCCTTTATAAATGTTCCCACTCATTGACTTTAGGATCATACTATTGAATTTGATGAGAATTAAAGGGTTAACATTTGGTAAAAATTCTCTAATTGGGTTCAAATGAACAACTGGCTAAGTAGAAGATGGGTTAAGCATGACATGACATACCCAGGGGAGAAAAATCTAGAAGTTTTAGGGGAATTTGAGGTCCATGTAAGTTAATTATTTGATATGATAGCCTTTAAAAAGGAATCTTAGGCTTCACTTAGACTACACTGAGAGTATAATAATGTCTAGCAGGAGGGAGATGATGATCTCTCAGTGGGCTTGAGCAAATCATATTTGTCATATTGTGTTCCATTCTGAGCTAATCATACAAAGACTCTTGACAAGCCAACATATAACCAGAGACTGGTAATCAGTTTAACCCAAGGATTATTGGTTGAGGGAACTGGATTGGTTAGTCCAGAAAAAAGATGATGTAGGGAGGATGTGATTGTTGTTGTTCATTCACTTCAGTCATTTTAGACTCTTTATGAACCCATTTGGGGTTGTCTGGGCAAAGGTACTGAGGTGGTTTGGTATTTCCTTTTCTATCTCATTTTATAGATGAAGAAACTGAGGTAAAGATGGTTAAGTAGACTTGCCCAGGATCTTAGCTACTCAGGGAGGACATGACAGATGTCTTTAAATACGTGAAGGGATTTTGTGGATAAGAAGGATTAGATTTGTGATGACTGATCCTAGTGATAGAACTAGGGCAATGATCTGATGATGGATTTTGTTCACTTAAGGAAAAAAAATCTTCTTAGCAATTGAAAATATCTAAAAGTAAAATGATATGTCTCATGAAGTAAGAGGTTTCTATTTACTGGAAGCATTCAGGTCAAAGCTGGATGACAACTTGTCAAAACTGTTATAAAAAATACTCATTCAAAAACAAGATGGACTTGGCTAGAGATGCTATGATTCTCAGAGCTGCTAAATCCTTCATATAGGGACAAGGGACTTGATAGTGGTATACTTATTCCCCATTGCATTAATAACCTACAGGGTAGGTCATATTTCTCCCTAGTCACTCCGTGGTTCAATCTATGCAGGAAATGTGATGTAGTGAGTGAATAGAGTGCTTAACTTGGAGTCAGGAAGACCTGAGTTTGAATCTTTCCTCAGATATTTTCTAACTTTGTAAACTTGGACAAGTCATTGAACCTATTTTTCCTCATCTGTAGAACTGGAATAATAATAATAGCACTTGCCTCAAAGGGTCACTGTGAAGATCAAAAGTAACAAAAATGCTAAAGTGCTTTGCCAAACTTAAGGTGCTACATGAGGTGCATGCACATCTTATCTGTCTTTTATTCTCCATTCTCATTGTCACTGTCATGTTTCAGGTCTTTATTAACTCTCACTGTTGCACTATTATAATAACCTTCTTTCTGATCTCTGTGCCTCTACTTTCTCCTTCCTCAAAACTTTCTCAGAAAAGTGTGTGACACTTGTATTTACTCATTGACTGAGTAAAGTGTAATGGAAGATGAGACACCTGAATTGAACCATGAAAGCAACATGAAATAAACTGACGTCTTGCTTGATTTCCTCTATCTTGTATGTATGAATCTGATTTCTTGAGCCCAAACATGAGTTTTAACTCATCATTATTATATTTCATCTATAGGATTAGGATCCAAGGAGATAGGAATAGGCTGGAATATTGGACTAAGTATGTTATTCTATAGGGTAACTTTCCCTCATATGCTTTTTTTTTTTCCTTTTGGAGTGGGGAAGGCAGGGCAATTGGGGTTAAGTGACTTGCCCAAAGTCACATGGCCAGTAAGTGTTGAGTGTCTGAGTCCGGATTTGAACTCAGGACCTCCTGACTCCAGGGCTGGTACTCTATTCACTGCACCACATGGCCGCCTCTAGGTTTTATCATTGGCAAGTTTGAGGGGAAAAAAAAAGAAATCATGCACACCTTAGATGAGAAAATGCTTAACATTGTAAGACTCAGTTATAGGGCCCTGGAACATGTATCAGAAATATCTTTCCATGTTAACTGGGAACCATTAACAACATATCTTTGAGAATGGACTTACTATCAGTTCCAAATTCATCTAATCAACCTATCATATAGTCTCTTTGCATCTCTTTCCATAAGAATCTGATTTAAATACTTTTGCTAAAATCTAGGTACCATAAACTATATCTCCAAAGTTTCCCTGTTTAGGTTGCTACATTTTTGAAAAATGGAAATAAGGTTGTTAGTGTGTCATGAACTGTTCTTGCTGAAGCTTTCTTGACTCTTGAGTTTGTTTTGTTTTTTTTTATCACTGCTACCTTTTCAAGATATTCACTATCCCTTTAATGCCATTGAAAAATTTGCAAGAATCAAAGGTAAGTTCATTGGTCTATGATTTTAAGATTTAATTCTATCCTCTGTTTTTGGAAATTGATATATTTATTTTTCTTCCATCCTGTGATCTCTCTCTTGTGCTCCATGGTTCTTTAAATTTCACTGGTGATGGATCAGCCATCCCCTTTGTCAATCCATTCAGTACCTAAGAATTTAATACACTTTAATTTTATTAAGGGCAACTAAGTACTCTCAAACATCTTTAAAACCTCATCTTTTATGCCAGTTCTCTTTTAGTAGTTATTTTTGGTTCTCTTATTTTTAATCTAAGGGCAATTCCTCTTGGCAAAGAAAAGTAAAATCCATTGAGAATTGAGGATACCACTAAAGTCTTCTATCAAGGGTTAAGGCAGTGGCATTATTGTCTAAAAATTCATTTTCCTCCACCATTTTATTCTCCCACGTCTGTGATGTGTATGATATGAGGTTTAATTTGAAGGCATGGGTGATTAGTTCCTTGAGGGAAGATGAGAGAGACTTTTGAAAAAAACAAATATTTGAGTATTCATCACTGAAGACAGTGACTTAGACATAGGAGATCAGAAATGCTTATTTCATTTGTAATTTGTTGAAATCACTGGAATAAAATGCCTTGCAAACAATTTTAGAGGAAGTTAACAGTGAATTTTTTTGAAATTTGTGGTCAATGTTTATAACCTGACCTTAGAGCTGGATACTGGGCTGGAGGACTGAGGAATAATATATGAAACATGTAATAGAAGGGTTAAAGAGAGGACCTTGGAAACTATAACCTCAGCAATCTATTCCTTTGTGGGTGGTATCTCTTTCCTCTTCTTGCTGTAGGATTTTAGTGTAGACCAATCAATCAGATCATGGCTCATCTTATTCTAGGAAAACACCTCTTTCCCCTTTGGCTTCATCCCTAGTATGTTCTGTACTATGTCAGTTTCTAGAAATAGTTAGAATAAACATACAATCAATAAAACATGGTAAGCCAGAAGATTCAGTGAAGGTTCTTATCTATTCTTTCTTGCCCATTGCTACAAACTCTAGTCTTGCTCTTCCAACCCTATCCACATTTCCCCAGTCAAACCTCCAAGGATTAATGGGAAGGGATGAGTAAAACAAGAGCTCAGGTAATCTACTTGCGATATGGTGTTGACCTGGTCTGAGAAACATTTTTTTTTTGCTGCATCACATTAATTGAATTTGCTTTGACTTCCAGTCAAACTCTGCTGTGAAATGGTCTCCAAACCCACTTCCTGTCCTGCTTCCTGATCACTGCTTACTTCTTGCACATATTACTGAATTCATTCCCCACACCTGCATCAGGTTCACATCAAAAAGAGTGTATGGACTTGTTATCAAAGTCTTAGCAGAAATAAGTGGGTGGAAGGCATAGGTAAATTGATTTTTAAAGGCAAATAAAAAGAGAGAGAAATATGACAATTAAGGTAAGCAAAGTGTTGATGTTTCCTGTTATTTTATGTTATCCCATCAGTATTTTTCTCAGACAAAAGAAATTTATGTCAACTGTTCAGGGGTCTTGGTAGGTCTATTACATCCTCTACTCATGTGATTAACTAGATGAATTGCTATCTAGTCATGGAGGATCATCTCAATTTCAGAGTACAATGTGCATATCAACCCATGATATGTTGCATTATTATTATTATCAAGAAAAATTATTGTTTATATAGCACTTTTAGGTCTGCAAAGTACTTAACAAACATTATCTCACTAGTCCTCATAGCAATCCTGGGAGGTAAACACTATTATTATTCCCATTTTACAGATGAGGAAATTGAGGATATGAGAATTTAACTTTCCTATGGTCACATAAAAAATGAGTGTCTGAAACAGTGTTTGAAGTCAGATCTTTCTGACTCTTCACCTAATGCTCTATTCACTGTGCCACCTAGATTCCTCGATATTAGAATTTTGTGCAACTTGTGCCATTGCACATAGAAAACAAAATTCATTGGATGTGACAATAGCATGTGATAAAAGTACTCACATTAGACTAATAAGCCAAATCACATGTCATATATAACATTAAATGCAGTGTGCTATCATGGATAGCAGCTGGTCTCAAGGACATGAAGACCTGAGTTCAAGTCCTGACTGAAAAATATTGGCAATGTGACTCTTGACAAAGTACCCTGCTCCTTCTAGGTAAGAAAAGTTGCAGAGAAAGTTCAAGCCTGTACAAGTAGAAGATATCTTCACTCTGGAGTTCCCTATTGCAATGGCATATGATCCTATATTGTACAGGGACAAGAGATTATCTGTAATTTCAGACTTGTATACAGTGATTCTATATGCAAAAAGTATTTCACATGTAGAAACACAGTAAATGTGCAGTATCTACCTAAGGATGAATTCCAGCACATATATAGTGATAATATAGCAAGATAGAAGTCATACATATTATATAGCATATGCTACAGTTACATGCTAAACATACATTATTCTCACTTTAAAAAGGGGCATCATCTGACCATATAGATAAAACATTTCTTCCTTTTCTCCTCAAGCATCATAAGTGTTCATTCACTAGCCAGATAGTTCAAGTGCTTCTATAATGATCACCTCATCTAAATCATTGTTCTCTGAGTTGTTATTTATCTCTTATAATTTTTATGTAACTGATGTAAAGATTATTCATCTTAGAATACACTTGGCTAACTTTCCATTGCTTCTTTCTTGCTGCTCACTAAGCATAACAATAACCTTCCAACAGGTGGAAGTGTTACTGTGACCAGGGGTTACAATGTATTATCTTAGCAGGGTCCCCATTTTCTAGTCAATTTGTCAACCTAGAAAATAATCCCAGTCTTTCATTTATATGAGATTGGATGGGTTTCCATTGGTATGTTAATTTACATATTCCTAAAATATCTTGGGAGTAATTTATTCCTTTAGTGTATATATTTCTATTACAACTGTCTTGATCTGATACATTCACCATAGCCAGGTGAATGGTCTCCTTCAGTGAGTTGATATACTTGTCTTTGAGTTTCTAATTCTTTTTCAACTTGTGAGACTCTAAAGTCAGTCAATGGGCAAATGAGATGGTTACACACATGTCAGCAGATGTGGTAACAGCCTCTAACATCACTTCTGGTGGCATTGTATGTAATGCTAGAAATTCTGAGTTTTGACTGCATGGCCTTCTCAGTGTGTCTACACTACATATTCAGGAGTGTGCAGTTGAAACACTTAATCTTTAGATCTTCCTGCAGCTGGTAAAGTTTAGCTATAGATTTCTTGATTGCTACCAAGGCTGTCATATACTTCTGTTCTTTGCTTACAAATCTCTGATTTCATCAGATTTAATCCTCGTAGGGAATTCATATACAAGGAGATATGTCTCCGCTTATATTTTTTCAACTGGGGGAACCTTCTAGTTCTCATCTGCTTATGCTTGTACAAATTTCATGAAATGCTCTGTTAACACTAGAATATTGCTTATGTTTTTCCTATTTCCTTCCAGAGATAATATATCAACGAGGATTTTTTTTTAAGCATCTGCAATGTGCCAGGGACTGATTAAGACCTGGAGATTTAAAGGAAGATGTGAAACAGGTCTTGCCTTCAAGAAACTTACCTGCTAATAGAGAAAACCACTAGGACATATGTACCCATATACAAGATACATGAAAAAATAATAACAATGATAATATTAGCCAGTATTCATACAGTTCTTCAAGGTGTGCAAAGTATATTACATATGTTAACTCTTTGGATCCTCACAATAACTCTGGGAAGTAGGTTCTATTATAATCCTCATTTAACAGATGAAAATATTGAGAAAGATTCCCCTAAGGTTACAAAGCTACTAAGTGCCTGAGGCAGGATTTGAATTCAGGTTTTGCTAAATCCATACCCAATGCCTATCCATCTATCTCCATATACAAGGTAACCTTAGAGAAGAAGACATTAACAGCTTGAGGATGGAAATAGGAGTGAGGAAAGACTTGCAGGAAGTGGATTTTGAGCTGAATATTGAAGGAAACCAGTTATTCCAAGAGGTGGAGTGAATTCCAGGTAAAGAGAACAAAGAAGGGAGACAGAATAAATATCACATGTGAAGAATTATAAGAAGGCCAGTATAACCAGATTGTTGAGTCCATGGAGAGGAGTGTCAGAAGACAAAAGAGATAGGAAAGGGCCAGCTTGTAAAAAAAAAAAACCAAACAAAACTTTGAATAATTTTATATAATTTATAATTTTATATCTTATCTTAAATGTGATATGATAGGGAACCATTGGAATTTATTTGATGTGTGTGTATGTGTGTTTTCATTTAGAACTCCTTTGTATAATAAGGTAAATTTTCTTCTTCTATTCTTGATACTTCAGCATTGGGCTACAGTAATCTCCATTTCTAGGACTTTTTGTCTTTTGACAAACAGTTCTACCACAGACCTATATCTCAGCAGATTCCCCATCAACTCTGGACAAAGAGGGGCAGGATGGGGTGTGTGTGGGGGAAGTAAGTTGCCTTATTTCTGAAGCCCACAAATGAAAACATATTTTGGAAGACAGCTTTCCCTATTTAGAACTCTTTTCTTGCAATCTGTTTAACTCTCAAATAATATTCTTATACCTAGTAGATCTTTATAGCTAATCTGTTGTTTAATAATTTCAAATCCAGTTAGGTTTGTTTTGAACTGCCCATTATCTAGCAGCCCCGGGATTAGTTCTGGGGGAATCTGTCTCAGTATATGCTGTTAAAATATTAACAATCTGCTCTCCAAAAAGGAGACATGCTTTAAAGCTGAATTTGCATTTTTAATCCTTTTGTAAGTTTAGACAATCAACAAAATAATGATCAAGCCCTGATTTGTAGCTTCCATTTATTTTTGAGATGTAAATATTCACATTGAAAATTTAACAATCACCTCTGATGATAAGAGTTGGCTTTAGAATAACCCTAAATATATCCACATCCCTTTGTGTTAACTTTTTCCCATAGATGCATTTTTCATCATCTGAACGCTCTTCCTTTGAAAGAGAGTTTTAGGCATTATTTTGATTTCTGCTTCTTTGGTAGTGGGGAAGTAGATCTACTGACAAGATTACAGGTATACTCCTTAACTTTCATGTTCTTATGGTGCTTGGAATTCAGCTAACTTAAAGACCATATGCGGGCCTCTGTTTGCCTCCTTATAACATTTCAAAAGTATTTTAGATTTCTCAAATCATTCAAAGTACCAGGAGAAGTGACCTTAATGTCTTTGTTCTCAGCTGGTAGGTATATATAGTATTACAAGTTCTTTATGAAGAAACATTTCTAAAATTTAATACCACTGTTCCAAATGTTAATATCCATTCTGTTAACTTTATCTTGCTACAGTCATGATGTGCACAGCAAATTTATAGTTATCAATTCTAAGGCACACAATCATATAAGACTTCAGTTTATGTAGGCATACAGAGGAATTAAGGAGAGAGCTTGATTGTCAGCATCTGCTTTGGTCCAGTCACTAGTATTAAGTAGATTAATCTGCTTAATTCCTTGGGGCTGCCTTTGGGATTGCTGATCTAAAGGTTACACCATGAACCTTGCTGTATCTATGCATTTAGGCTGTTAGAAGATCTTTCTCAATACGCTGCAAGCCCTGCTTCCCAATGCAGAAAGAAAACACAATGTAATAAAGTCAAATCTGGATTAGTGTAAATAATGAATCCCATGAAGTGGTCACATTTTTAGAATGCATACTATTTGAAGTTATAATTATATATAAAATATCATAATTCATTCTAGTCTAAAGGAAATATGCAATGGATATTTCAATAATGCCACCACTTCATGGAAATTATCATTTGCACTAATTAGAGCCTGAATGTACAACCCATACCTGCCCCTATGGCAAAAAAACACACAAACAAAAATCCTTCAATTTTGTGTCCAAGGTAAAGAAGTTTGCAATGATTCCCAAGTACCTTTCCCAGGCCCCAGACTGACTAACCTAAAGTATTTCAAAATGTCAGCTATTAGCTAATCACCAGGAAATAAAAAAAAACAAAAACTAGATTAAGACTTATCTACTAAGGTAATAGATTTACATTGGGTCTTACATGTGTCTATAAGGAAGACCACATCATATAGTGTCCTTGCTTTTGAATCATTTTTATAACACTGAAAAGGTTTCAGTGATCTTCTCCTAATTTTTCTTTATGAACAATTTTCACTACGTAGAAGAGTTTCCCTTGCTGGTCAATGAGTGTCCTATGCAGTCACATTGATCTTTTCAGATAACTCCACTTTTCTTCCCCACTGTAATAATTTGCTTTTCTGTCAAAATAACTTCATTTTTGAAAGTTTCCATTTTCTCTTACACTGATTTCATTTGAAAATCTTTAGACTATGGGATTTTTCCTCTGTGTTCTTTATGAACTTTGATGTGAAATCCAGGCACAGTTTGAAACTCCCAAATTTAAGGGATAAGGTTGTGTATAGTGTTTTAATATAGATATTTATACATTCAATAATAAGACAGAATATGTACAGTAGCAGTAAAGAAAAGGGTTGTTTCCTTGCATTATTTCTCTAGGCATTATTGATTTCTATGATTTTATTAATAGGAAAGAAGTCACCTCAATGATGTCACGATTACACTCCAACCAAACATCATCTCCTCCTGCCACTTTCTTCCTCATGGGTATCCCAGGACTTGAGGAGACTCACCTCTGGCTAGCAGCCCTCCTCAGCACCATGTATAGTATGGTCCTTGTGGGGAACAGCCTCATCATGACTGTGATCTGGATGGACCCTGCACTGCATGAGCCCATGTATTATTTCCTATGTGTCTTGGCTGGTGTGGACATCATTATGGCAACATCTGTGGTCCCAAAGATGTTGAGTGTCTTTTGGTCAGGTAATGGCCTCATTGGCTTCACTGCCTGCTTCACCCAGATGTACATTGTTCATACAGCCACAGTTGTGGAATCAGGGCTTCTGTTAGCCATGGCTTTTGACCGCTATGTGGCCATCTGCAAACCCTTGCACTATAATACCATCCTTACACCATGGAAAATTCTGGGCATCAATGTGGCAATTGTGGTAAGAGCTACCATTGGTTTGATCCCACTGAGCTGGATGGTGAGCCGTTTGCCATATTGTGGCTCACACGCTGTCCCTCATTCTTATTGTGAGCACATGGCTGTGGCCAGTTTGGCATGTGCTGACCACACACTTAGTAATCTCTATACACCGATAGGATCCTCTGCTGTTGTAGGCCTTGATGTGACATTCATCTCTGCCTCCTACAGTCTAATTCTTCAGGCAGTATTTAATCTTTCCTCTAAGAATGCTAGGCACAAGGCACTTAGTACATGTGGTTCCCATGTGGGGGTCATGACACTTTTCTATCTGCCTGGTTTGATATCTGTCTATGTGGATAGGTGGGGTCAGGATATGGTTCCTGTGCATACTCAGGTTCTACTAGCCGACTTATACCTTGTCATTCCACCCACTCTGAATCCCCTGATCTATGGACTGAGGTCTAAGAAGATATGGCAAGGGGTGTGGAACACAATGGTCACCAGCCTACCGTGTCACCACTGTGTGAACTCCAAGAAGGAAAGAAGAGTTAAGCAACAGTTTGTTATGGGTGACATAAGATCTACATGGGAGATTTGACCATGGGGTAAGTAGGAATATTAAACTTATGTCATTCTTGATATTAAAAAAAAATTATCACTAGAACAGAGCTGGTATACTAAGGTATAATCAGTATAGATTCAGGGTTGCTGCAAAGGGATAAGTCTAATTTTCTAACATAGATCCTGAAATTCCAACATTAAATATGAATGAAAAAGCATTTAATAAACATCTACTGTGTCAGTCACTGTTAAATGCTATAATATGCAAATATATATGAACAGAAACCCCTGCCCTCAAGGAGCTAACATTCTAATATAATGGGAAACTGGGATTGGTCAGCAGTTCTAGTTCTTATGAGTGCTTAAGCTGCTCTGTTGTCGTCACCCCATGTGAACTGCAAAGCAGGTATAGATACTGTTTCTGATCTCCTCATAGAAAAGAAAAGGAGCTTTATGTCTGGGTACTGAGCCAATGCTGCGTATGCTGACACAAGGCATTAGCCAAATGATTGAGATCTCTTTCCTTCCTGGCTACATTAGGATAAGGAGTGCTGTAAGCATGTGAGGTGTTGAGAGAGGCCTTGGGCTTTTTTCTCCGCTCTCACATTACCTCTACATAACCTATGTGTATATAACCCTGATGTTGCTTCTGTCTTTGTTTATTTTTTTTTAATTCTTAGGTGAAGTATTGAACTAAGTTGTGATTTTCAGATCTTTGAAGTCAGAAAAAGTGATCTTCTAAGGGTGTGTGATGTGGAATCCATGCCAGATTCAACATACCACTCAGCATGGTAAGGATTGAAATGAGCTGCTTGACACAGCATTAGAGTGGATCAAAGGTGGCCAGGAAGGAGTCATGGACTCTCTTATCTGCTCTACCACACTCAGAAGTACTGTGAATGTTAGAAACTGTTATAAAGTTCAGTCCACTCTCCTCAGGGACTGAAGTGGTGTGAGTGAAAGTGTATTCCTTCAAATATTGGGGGGAAATGTTTGTATACTTCTGTTATTTCTATGTCTTTTCACTAAATATCCATTTGCCAAAAAAAAAAAACAACCCACTAATTGATGTTAGATTACTTGAAACTGGGTTGCTAATCACTTGCACTTCATATTGGGGAAAACATTGGAATGTTCATGATTTTCCTCAATATCCTCCTTATCCTTCCTCAAGAGCTATTACACAAAATAAATAGCATTTTAAAGACAAAAATGAAGGAAAAAATCAACACAGTGAAAAAGTATAAGACATATGTAATACACAACACCTGTGTATGCCCCACTTCCAAAAAAGAGGGCTGTTGATAGCATCATATCATTTCTTTCAAGTCATGCTTTAATCTTTATTATTTTTCTGCGTTCACATTTGATTGTGTATGGAGTACGTGTGTTGTTCTTTCCATTTACATTGTTGTACTTGTGTGTATGTTTTCTCGTCTCTGGTTACTTCACTTTGTATCAATCCATTTACATCATTCAATGCTTCTCAGCATTCATTCCATTCATCATTTCTTACAGCACACTCATATTCAGTGACATTCGTATGTTACAATTTATACACCATTCCTCAGTCCATGGGCATATACTAATTCCCCATTTCTTTGCTATCACAAAAAAGTGCTGCTATAAATATTTCTGTGTTTATGAGCACTTTCTTCTTGTCAATGGATTACTTGTGTAAATACATCTTACTGTTTCTTCTTTGAGAACAAGCTTAGTATAGACTTTCAGAGAATTAATTTTGATTTTGTTGTTGGTATTGTTTTTCTTTTCCATTTGTCTTGTTATAATCAGGTGTTGCTTTTCTCATCCTATTTACTTCAACATTTCAACACTTCATTAAGTCTTCTTATAATACTGTGCATTCTTCATAGTCATGATTTCATAGAATGCAGGAATACTTCCTTACATTTAGGTAGTATGAGAAGCATCATGATGGGTAGAGGACCTGACTTCAAGTTCCTCTACATACTGACTGTGTGACCTCAGACAAGTTATTTAATGTCTTAGAGATTTGTCTAGAGCATTACAAGGTCAAGTGGCAGAGAACATACTGACAAAAGGATGTTTGCTCACTAAAAAGAATTCTGTATCAGTGAAAACACAAGTCTAGTCTGTAGCTCTCAATCCTCTCCATGTAGCACAGTTTAATCTGATAAGTATTCAGTAAGTGCATCAACAATTACTTATCAAGCACTTAGTATGCACCAGGCACTGAATTAAACACCAGGTATAGAAAGAAAGGCCAAAATAGTCCCTACCTTCAGGCAGTTTATATTTCAGTGAGGGAAAGAAACATAAATATAACTAGGTGGCTACAAAATATATACATAATAGATGAAAAGTAAGCTCTTAAGGGAAAGCATTAACAACTGAGGAGACACCAAGGGTCTTTTGTAAAATGCAGGTTTTGAGCTGAATTGTTACAGAAGCCAGTGAAGTCAGGAGCTAGAGGAAGAATACTTTGGGTATCAGGGATATCCTGTGCAAAGTAATTGGTGAGAAGAGACAAGAATGTCTTCTTTGTGGAATGGCAAGCAGGCCAATAGAATGCATGGAGGGAATACAGTGTAAAAAACTGGAAACTCAAGAAAGAACCATGTTGTGAAGAGCTTTAAATGCCAAATAAGTGAATTTATTTAATTGATCCTAGACATAATGAGTAACCACTGGAATTTATTTAGTAGGGAGATGACAAGATCAGATCTGCACTTAAGGAAAATCATTTTGACAGTTGAACAGATGACCTGGAATGAAAAATGCCATAAGGCAGAGAAACTAATTAGAAGGCAATTACAATATTCCAGAGATGATGAGGACCTGAAATGAGGTGGTACTCATGAATGGAGAGAAAACAATAAAAATGATAAATCCTGTGGAGGTGGAAATGACAAGTGCCATCAGTAAGTGTAAGGTGAGTAGGAACGAGCATTTGAGGATGCCATTAAGAGCCTACATGGCTGAGAGGACATTGTGCAGAGAGGGAGGTGGAAAGAAAAAAAAAAAGGTGATAAGAGATAAAGATTTGGAGAAGGAAGAGGACAAGTTCTCTTTTGGACCATATCTATTATGTTCTTCGTAATGCCTGATCCATAGTTATTAAACATGATTTCATCTAAGACCTTTTACTTTCTCAATTCTTCCCACCTTTTGTTCTTAATGAAAACTAGCTCTCGTATGATGACAGCTTCTTTAGTCAGTCTCTCCAGCATTTTTCTTCATATCCCCTGACTTACTGGTTAATATGAGGGAGATGCAATATTCCTTGCTCCTCATTGCCACTTCTAGACTCTCCCTCTACAACTATTACTTAGTACCTTCTCCTTTATAGTTTACTCAATACATATTTAAAATCTAATCAAGATGCTGGTAGCTGTTATTTACCAATCCGCAGGACATTCTTCTTTGCTCAACATGTTTATTGCATGGTGTAGTCTTTCTCTTCTCCCCAATTCTTGCTCTCAATGTACATATTGAGCTACTTCTTCAAATACCCTAAAATACCAATTCATCAGTTTACTATGACCTACTTCTTCACTCTGTCTCAACCACACAAAGAGATGATCACACCCTTGTATAAAGGCACACACAAGCAGCTTTCCAGAGGACTGCTGCGTGAACAGCTTTCAAGGTTCTGATTACATAGTATAGTGAACTCTCTACTTATTCAATAACAAATCAGAGAAAAACATTTACAGAAAATCAAGGTACAGCATTCAGAATGTTACAACTTATTACAGAAAATCAAAATACAGCATTCACCATGTCACAACTCAACAGCTTATCACTAAAATGGCCACAAAATTTTCACCAAAGTGGTCACATAGTTTTCAACAAAGTACAATCATTTAGTAATTCAATCATTCAATCATCCTTAAGGAGGCCTCATTAAGGGTCACAAAGTACAAAAGTCAAAGTTATCCACCCATGGAGTGCAATTAAGTTACAACTTCAACAGTCACTACTCCATGCCCTCTTAAGGAGTGGTGGAAAGTACAAAAACCATCCAACCCTAGGTCACAAGTAAATTATAATTTCATCAGTCACTACTCAGTATTCTATTTCATCAGTCACTACTCAGATAATTTCATCAGTCACTACTCGGTATCCATGGAGAGGTCTTTTCATCTTGACTCAGGGCAGGATTTCAGCTTCCATGGTTCCTCTTCCATGGTCCCAGCTCCTGCCTGAACCTAACCAGTTGCCACCTGAGTTCAAAGGCAGACAGCTCCCAGCTCCTTGTCCAGCTCTTTGTGCAGTTCCTGCTCCACATTGGAACTCACAGTGTCCGGTCCATCTCAAATCCTTCACAGTCTCTGTTCCTGGGAAGACAAGGCTGAACAGAGCCACAAGAACGTTCATACACATTAACAAATCCACAACAACACTTGTACAAAATACTGGCAACACAGTCATGCTTCCTCAGTCTTCGGCAGCTCTAGCTGGCCCTTGAAAGTCTTGCCACCATGAGTCCGAGTTCTGTGTCAGTTTTCAGTTCTCAATTCTCAGTTCAATTTTCAGTAGTAGCAGCTCAGCCTCCAGATGCTCACTAAGAGAAATTCTCTCTCTCTCTCTCTCTCTCTCTCTCTCTCTCTCTCTCTCTCTGTCTGTCTCTCTCTCCCTCTCTCTCTCTCCAGCAGCAGCTGCCCTGACTCCATGATGCTTACCCCAGGAAATTCTGTCTGTCCAGCTTGTGTTCTTCTTTATATACAGTATAGCTCCTCCCTGTTCTGTCCATTCCTGTTACATCAGCAATTTCCTCCCAAGGTTTTAATTACTTCTGTGCTAATTAAATAGCTTAAGCAAGATGTTAACTTGAAACAAGGTGCTAAGTAGCTGCTTACTTACCAATGCAAAGGGAGCATGGAAGATCTTCAGATTCCATTAAGATTACACCTTGATTTTACCATTACCTATAAGAATTCCCATGTTCATGAACTCTGAAATTTTCTCATCTGATCAATCTATTTTTATTTCATCTCTCCTTCTGCCTTGCAACCTTAAAACCCATTTCTTTGTCTTCACCATGATCAGCAATACCTCAACCCATCAGTTCTTTTCCTGGACATCACCTCACTTTCCCCTTCTCAATCTTTTCACCTTAGTGAAAGAGTTGAAATCTATACTGTCTTCTTGTCAGTGCCTTATCCCACTGACAGTCTTGTGCTGTCAAGTCTGTACTTTGGATTACCATCAATATCTATTGTCTTTGGTTCCATTTATATTTGAAGATACTAGAGCAAATCATAAAACCATTGTATCCACTACAAATTTGTTCATAATCTCAGTGGGCCTTCACTTCCACATGGCAATCCTCACACAGACTTAAATGACTCACTATCCCACTTCCCTTAGTACCCTTTACATATTTTTTCATTCCTTCTCAAATCTCTCATCACTTCCCTTTCCTCTATCTTTTCAGCTAGAAACCATAGCCAGTAATTCTGGGTGCCCTGAAGGCCAGGTCCCCTCCTTCTTCCCTGGGCTGCCCTCAAAAAAGAAAAGTGTCCCTATAATATCCCCTAAATATTTATAGTAAAACTTTTTATTATAGGTAAGAATTGGTATATGCCCCACATTTTGGGGTTTAACAGACTGTGGTACATGCATGTAATAGAATACTACTGTGTTCTAAGTAATTATGCATGTGATTAATATAGATAAACAAGGAAAGATCTATATGAATTGATGTAAAGTAAGCTGAACCAAGAAAACAATATACATAGGAACTAAAGCAATGCAAATGGAAAGAACCACATACACACATACACACACACACACACGTGCTCATCAAAAGCAAATGTAACAATTGTAAACAATTATAAAGACTAAATTGGGATTTGAATGAAGAGATATGAGAAGAAACCCATAACCTGCCCCTGTGTAGAAGTGAAAGGTTCATAAGAGTTACACATTGCACATGCTTTCAGACATTGTCAGCATATCCATCATTTGTGCTGACTTTTTATCTCTCTCAATGATACTATTTGTATATGGCATGATTCTTGGAGAGGGATGCATGGGATACTGTTGAGATGTAAGTGACATTAACCATTAATAACATTTAAATTTTTTTGAAAAAATAGTGTTCTCCAGGCTGCATTGCTGCCTTATCTACATTAGGACTTTGTCTACTATGCCTTAGAATCTTCTTCACTCTGGAAGCTCACTCCACTCTTCAACTAATTCTCCAAGTGGAAGTACTCTCTACCCCAGAGGCCTTACCTTCTAATAGATTTGTTCCTCCCCAAATTTCCAACTTAAGGAGCAGACCCAGTTTAACAGTCTCACCATTCTTCTCTAGGCTATACTGATAGCTCATCTCCATAGAATTAGGTGCTTATATACTGTGATCATGAGCATGGACAAGAAAAGTATATATCTGTATTGAGTAAGGAACATGTTCTAGAAGCAAAATAGCTGTGTGGCTCTGATCCCAAGAGAAGAACAGGAACATACTTAACAACCCACGCTCAGCATGGGACCCTGAAGTGGAATAACTAGAGCAGGAGGTCTAGACCCAAGGTGAGCCTGCAGTTCAGTTGCTCTGAAGTTATAGAGCCTTCCAGTGGGCTAATAGTGGCTGCAATAGTACAGCAACTGTGTCTTGAAACTCCCAGACACCTCCAAGTCAAAACTTGGATGAGAACTTGCTGAACTCAGATCAGGAGACCAGTAAGAAATTGTTATGATGGATCACATCACTTTGGGAGAACTGAAAGCTTGCAGGCATGCAGCCTCAGCTGTAAAAACAGTAAAAAAAAAAAAAAAAAGACCTTAGAGTACAGAAATTCAGGCTAGCTTCCCCCACCAAAATATGATTAAGAAACTGGGGGTTACCTTTCCCTTTTCCCTCTATCCTACCCCTGTTCTTTTAGCTCCCTTTTATGTATTATCTTCCCCTGTTAGAATGTAAGTTCCTTGAGGACAGGGGCTATCTATTTCTGCTTGCATTTCTACCCGCTCTGCTTAGCATAGTGCCTGGTACATAGTGAGATCTTAATAAATGCTTGTTTATTGACTATTGATTTGGTCCTCTTGTCTTTTTCACTTCTCTTTCAATACTATTTCTTTTGGTGATCTTATCGCTCCCATAAATTCAATTATCTCTATCCTGATGATTCCCAGATAGATTATGTAGCCTTAATTTCTCTCCTGATCTCCTGTGTCACATCTTCAACTAACTATTCAAAATCTTAAACTGATTTTTCTGTTGATGTTTTAAGCTCAACATATACAGAACTGAACTTATTTTCTTTTCTCCCAAGCTCTCTACTCCTCCTAATTTTTGTATTTCTTTCACAGCACCACTGTTCACACAGTCACCCAGATTCACAACTTATGTATCAGTGCTTAGCTCATTTCCTAAAGCATGATAAGCACATTATAAATCTTTCCTAACAGATTGAATGGACGCATTGAATTTGATATGCTTGAGACATCCATTTTGACACATCTAAAAGCTATCTGGATAAGTGGGATTCTGTACATTAGGGGACAGGCTAGTGCTGGAGATATATCCTCAGACTTTCTCCTGAGCTATGCAGTATAGATAGATTTCCATGTAGAACTATCTGCATAAAGGTGACAACTTGCAAAATTTGTTTAGTCATTCCTTAATTAATGGGCACCTACTTCCCATTTCTATGCTGCTGCAAATTTGCCACTATAAATCTTGTTTCACAAAAGGAGTTTCCTAGAACCATCCTTTGCATATTGATATCAACTTTTAATTAAATAATTAAATATTTAGTATTAGGATTAGTTAGTCTTTAAATGTTTGATAGAATTCACTTTTTAATGTACCTTGTTCTAGTTCTTTTTTCTTAGGAAGTTCACTTATGACCTGTTCAATTTCTTTTTTCTAAAATAGGTCTATTTAGATATTTTATTTCCTCTTGTGTTAATCAAGACAGTTATTTTTTTTTTGTAAATATTGATCTATTTCACTTAAATTGTTAAGTTTGTTGACATATAATTGGGCAAAATAACTTACAATTGCTTTGGTTTCATTTTTGTTGTTGGTGTATCCATCCTTTTTATTTTTAATACTAGTGATTTGATTTTCTTCTCTTTTTAAAAATCAAAATTTGCAATGGTTTATCTATTTTATAGTTTTTTATAAGATCAAATCCTAGCTTTATTTGTTTATTTATTTTTAAAAGTTCTATCTATCATTTATTTATAATTTATAATTTATTTATTTTTATTACTTCAATGTGTTTTCATTCAATTTTATTAAATTTGCCTTTAATTTTCAGGTTTTCCAATTTAGTATCTAATTGGGGATTAATTCATTTGTGCTTTCTCTATTTTATTAATGTAAGCATTTAAAGATACATATTTTGTTCATCTCTTTTTAAAGGTACAATGAACTGCTAAGAAAAAGGTGCATTCTGTTCCATTCTCATTCAGTTCTCTCCAGATATCTATCACATCTAGCTTATCTAAAATTTTGCTTACTTTCTTGACTCCTTTCTTATGTGTTTTTTGGTTAGATTTATTAAAGTCCCCAGTTATTATAGTGCCACTATTTATTTCTGCCTGTAATTCATTTAACTTTTCTTTTAAAAATTTAGATCCCTCCTCTCTCCTTCTCCTTCCCTCCCTCCTTTCCCCAACCCCAGCACCCTCGCCCCACGTGTTGCCCCAGAATCCTGAGTGTCCCAGCCGGGATATGGCTCATGGAGAGCAGAAGATTCAGTCTCAGCAGAAAAATGCAAAAAAAGAAGCTGGACAGAAAAAGAAACAAGGATATGATTAGAAGGCTGCTGCTAAGACTGCCTTGATATATACCTGCACTGTCTGTAGGACATAAATGCCAGACTCCAAGACCTTCAAACAGCACTTTGAGAGCAAACATCCTAAGCAAACATCCTTCACTTCCTCCAGAAATGGCTGATGTTCAGGCATAAAGTTGTTTACAGGTGAATTCATGATACCTATTAACTCTTCTACTATCTCATACCTGAGGTAACAAACCTCAAGCTGCTTTTCTAACAAACTGTTGATCAGCAAAAATAAGGGGGCTACAGGAACACTAATTTTTATGGTATTCCCTTTTGGATTTCATGCAAAGACAATTCTGTGTAAATGTACAGTTGGGCCCTGATTTGGGAATCCTGAAAATCAGTCCATCCTTATTTTTTATACATATATATGTATATATACATACACACACAAGCACACATATATGTGTATATATGTATATGTATATATACTTTTCTTTTAAATATATATACATACATATATACATATATACATTTATATATACATATATAAACAATTGTAATTATATTGATGTTCATATTGTGTAAAATTACTCATTTAATAAAGTAGTACTTTGATTTTACAAAAAAAAATTAGAAGCTATAATATATGTTTCATATAGGTTTAGTATTAATATTCTTTATTGTACCTTCTTTGTCTAGGGTACCTTTTGTCAAAATGTAGTTACGTTGTTTTTCTCTTTTAATTAAATCTATTTTAGGTTTAACTTTGTCTGGTATAATGATTGCTAATACTGTTGTGTTGTTGTTATTGTTGTTGTTGTTGTTATTGTTGTTTTACATCAGCTGAAGCACAATAAATTCTACTCCAACCCACTATTTTAACTCTGTGCATATCTCACATTTTTAAATGTTTTTTCTTGTAAACAACATATTGTTGGATTCTGATTCTTAATCTATTTCACTATTCCTTTCAATTTTATTTTTATGTTCAATTTTATTCCATTCAAACCCAAAGTTATAATTACTATTTGTGCATTTCCCTCCATTCTATTTTCCATTGTTATTGTCCTTCTCAACCTCTCTTTTTGCCCTATCCCTTACTCGCACATCTAGTTTATTTCTAACCACTTCCTCCAAAATTCACACTTTTTTAAAAAAAGAATCCCTTGCTTATCCTCTCCCCTTACTCTTCTATTTTTTTTTCTGCCCACCCCTTTAAGAGTACCCTCCTTTATCCTCTCCTCTCACCCTTTCAAATCTCTCTTTTTTTTTTTTCCTGCTTTTTGGCCGGGAAATTGGAGTTAGGTAACTTGCCCAAGGTCACATGACTAGCGAGAGTTTTTCTGAGGCAAGATTTGAACTCAGGTCCTCCTGACTTCAGGGCCAGTGCTCTATTTACTATGCCTCCTAGCAGCCCCTACCCTCCTAAATCTTAATCAGCTCACCCTAGATTACTATAAATCTTTTAATATATATTGGACCTTTCTTTTTATCATAGATATACTTGTGGTATATGTCTACCAGTGGATCTCTGAGGCAATGAGTTTGGATGTTTTAGTCAATTTCCCATTATATTTTCAAATTGCTTGCCAATACACTTGCAATAATTTATACTTTCATTGACATTTTATTTGTAGTAAACTTGTCATAGAATCATAGATTGAAAGCTGGAACAGACTTTAGAATTTATCAATCCCTTATTTTATAAAAGAAAGTGAGACCTAATAAAATTGTGACTTGCCCAGGCTAACAAAGCTAATGTATCTAATGTAGCATTTAAATCCAGCTCTTGTACCTATTACACCATGACAACTCTCATATTTTTTATTAACTTTACTAATTTGTTAGGTGTGTGGCAAAACTTCTAAGTAATAAGTTCTTTTTAAAAGGAGGGCTTTGTATGTTTTTCCCTTGTATTAGCTTATGGTTTTAAATATATACCTTCCAATCATTTTTGGGAAAAAAAATCTATCTCCATTTCCACATAAATGAGCACTCTATTTTATGACTTTCTTTGCATCTCACAAGATAGTCATTTAGCTTTCCTTTTTCACCTTATTAATGGATTTTATCATCTAATAATGTATTACATTGATTATTTTCTTTCTATGAAGGCCCATAGAATCATAAATTTGGCCTTGGAGGCAGTTTCAGATGTCATCTTGTTCAACTCCTTCACTCTACAGATAAGGAAACTGAGTCCTGGGGAAATTAAGCAACGTCCTCCAAGATCACACAAGTAGTTCTTATGTCCCATTCATAAATCCTGTTTATTTATGATAGATAATGTGTTAAATATACTTTTATTTAGCATTTTAATGTTAACATTCCTTAATATATTCTTCTATTTCTCACATTTACAGTGTTCATTTTGTGAATTTCAAATACATTTTTTTAACTTTAAAAAGGGTTGGATAAACCGATTGTCTTTTTATTTCATTTGTAAATCTGTCTGGGCCTCATTTCTTTTCACAGAATCGCAGAATTTGAAAGTAGGAAAGTGATCCCCACTATAATGTACCTGACAAGTGGTTGTGCAGACTCTACTTGAAGACTTTCAAGAAAGGAGAACTCACCACTTCTGGAGAGAAGGAATCTAAAGGAACCCATTCCACTTTGGGTCACCTCTAATTGTTAGAGAGTTTCTCCTGCTATTAAGACTAAATTGACCCATTTGTAATTTGCCCTCATTTCAACTGGTTCTGCTCTTTCAGGGCAAACAGAACAAGGCTAATTGCTCCTCCACATGATAGCCCTTCAAACACCTGAAGACAGCTATCATATCCTTCCTTCACCTTCTCATCCAATTTTACCATATCCAATTCCTTCAACCTCGCCTCGGAAGACACCAACTGAAGGACCTTAAGTTTGATTTTTGTTTGACTTCCCCTCAACACTCTCTAGCTTACTGATTTCCTTCTTAAATGGTGGTGCTCAGATCTGAACACAATGACTTCAGATGAGATCTGACCAAGGCAAAATACAGTCAGACTATCTCTTCCCTATTCCTCTAATTCCCTACTCTTGCTCATATTGAAGCCCAAGATGAAATTAGCTTTTTTGAATTCTATATTACACTGTTCACTCATATTGAAATTGACATCCACTAAAATCCCCAGATTTTTTTTAGAATTGCTCTTTAACCAGGCCTCACCGATGGTTTTATTTTAAATATTTATATGGGATCATTGGGAAGAGGCAGAATGCTAGGATGAAGGTATTTGACTTAACAATTCAATGGCATAGGTCACAGAAATATTTCTGTTGTCTCAGCTGCATCAATGCAAACATTTCCCAATGAGGCCTTAGGACAGAGGAGAGATGCTGCCGGTTAATAGAGTTGCTTCATTGGGCACACAAGGAGGACCTTTGGGCCAGAAAGATACAGTCTTATTATTGGAAACTCTGACATGTGCCAAGGTGGAAGCCCTATCATCCTTTACCTTTATTCTTAATACTCAAAGCTCTTTTTCCTTAACTTAATCAGTCCCAATGAGAGCAGTCTAGGATTCTCGCATTATGGGAACTTTGGGGCAGAGTTTCCCTTAGAGACCATCTAGTCCAAGTCCCTCATTTTTCAGATGAGGAAAAGGGCCCAAAGCAGGAAGGGTACTTGCCTAATGCCAATGACAGAGCTGTGGCTGGAGTTTCAGTTCTTTCCTATGTGCCATGCCACCTTTTATGTTTGTTTCTTGGTCAACAGGGAGAGAAGGAGAACATGAATCCAGGATAAGTTCCAGCTTTTGGAAGCCATGGATGGTGTTTGGGTTTTAAGGGATAGTAATTGGTCTTTGGGGGAATAGGGGCAGATGGGAGAAGTGGGCAGCATGCCTTAGGGACAAAGGAAGGACAAAGTACAAGGTAGGGGAACTGATCAGGGAAACATTATGTAAATGCCCCAGCCTATCTCTCCTCCATTTTCTCTTCCTCCCCTCTTCCTACCAGCTATATACCCTGTAAAATCTTAACCTCCTTCCCTTAGACTGGAGTGGAAAGTTTGTATCTATGTCATGGAGTGTCTATGAGGGGCTGCTTTGGAGAACTTATGAAAGTTGTCCAAGAAAGTAGGTAGCTAGATTAGCAGATAGAGCTGATGTGGATCCTGGGTTTAGGGATCCTCAGAGAGGAGAGTTGGGATCTCCAGTTGTCTTCTCATAGAGTTCAGACATCCAGGAGAAGTAGGGCAAGTTCCCGTGTAGAAGAGCAAGGGTTCTGATACAGCAAGGGGGATTCAGATTATAGAACTTTGGGATTATCAGAATTAAAAAATGGAAGGGAGTCATAGGGATCATCTTATCCATTCCCTCCCATTACTTTATAAGATGTAATCTCTTTAAGAGATAGAGAGACACATTTAGTTATAGACTTACAGCATTTTAGAGACAGGTGGGACCTTAGCCATGTTGTGGAGGCAATTCCCATATTGGGTTAGAAGTGGGACTGGCTTGAGTAGCAATCATCCTGCTATTGTCTGAATGCTTCTTGTCAGGGACAATTCATTTTCCTTCTAGGCAATGCCTTACATTATCAGACATCAATAGGGATGCTTCAACTGTGTAGATTTAATCTATTTATACCTCATCTGGTAAAAATCCCATAAATTTTGCATAATGTATCAACTTTCAATATTGAAAACTTCTTTCTGTCTTTTAATATTATGTGAGTATCAATGCTGGCCAAGGACTGCCTATTGATTACCCTTCCCTCACAATAAATAACTCATCTGCTCCCTTTTTTTCTGACCATTACCCAACAACTCTATTTCATATCAAGAAGAACTTCTTGTTGAACTGAAATCTCTCTCCCCTCACTCTTTCAAATGCTACCTTGGCCTACTAAATGTAAGGCTAGCCTCTGTGCTACATAGAAAAATCTTAGTAGATTCTTAGTCATTTCATCTTCAGAATTCCATGTGAGAAATTAGACTTACTTTTCCAATTCCTGTTATCCTACACATCAGAAAGGTGGGTCCTAGTTATTAGGGTCCCTAGACCTTGGAACACCTTATCTAGGAGGATTGAGACTTTGAAGAGGACAATCACTATTTCCTGTATCTTTGATTTTTCCTTTAAGAAAAAGGATTCTGTTTAGACATCATATCCTCCATGGCTTTTGTTCACCTGAGTACTTCTTATATGATGATGCTGGCTGTGAAATAAGACAATGGGAAATGTCCATCTGGGTGAGTAAAAAGATAGAGTAAGCACAATATTGTCATATAGTAAGTGGAACCAGTTGGGGATAAACATCTCATGGAGAAATAAACATGAGGTTTGCAAAGCAATTGGGGAAAAAAGAAATAATCGATTTTGAGACAGTGTTCTAGTCAAGACCCTTCTCTGATCTAATTTGACATGTGGCAAATCAAGCAACTGAATCCTATATACATGCAGTGACTTTTTGCAGTATACCCAGCTAGTATGTAGCTGTCATATGACTTAAAGCTAGGAATTTAGATCCCCTAGTTAAGCTTCCTTTCAAGTGATCCATGTTACCTTCCTGCAGACTTAGCAGTGATTTGAAAGCTGACTCATGAAACCATTTTTTCCCTGCTTTGAGGGTGGATACTGAATAGCCTGCTAAGGTTCCTAGAAGTCAGGGCCTACAACCAGTTCCTGATCTCTTGCCAAATACAAAGTTGATGCTATAGAGATACTGTTGTGTGTGCAAATAATGCTACATGGAGAGGAGAGATTTTGATGGAATCAGAGTTAGAAGAGAGATGAGTTATTTTTTTGTTATGTTGTTTCGGTTGTGGCCAGCTCTCCATGACCCTATTCTGGGTTTTCTTGGCAAAAATACTGGAGTGATTTTGCCATTTCCTTCTTAAGCTCATTTTACCTATGAGGAACTGAGATGAACAAAGTTAAGTAACTTGCTCAGGGTCACATGGTTAGCTAGTCTACCTCATAAAAAATCATTTATGCAACACGCTTGAGAAATGGTCATTCACCTTCTGCTTGACTGTCTGCAGTGAGGAGGAATCCAGCTCCTTCTGAAGCAAACCTTTCCACCTTGTGATGGCTGTTATCATGGGAAAGATGTTTGTTTTTTTTAACTTTTGAGCCCCCATCTGTTTTCCTTTAACCTCTTCTCATTTTGAGTTCTTCTCTCTGGAACTCATGGAATAACTCATTGAGGTGTGCTGTGTGGTGATTGTAGGTATTTATTCTCTATCCAAGTTAGTGCTACAGTGTGTCCACAATGCCCTTAGTTTGTCACTTTTTCGTGGAGTCTTTGCCTTTTGATATTTTCCCAAGAAGAAGAGGATGGAAGAAGCTCATCACAATAGTCTAAACGGAAGTTCCTGAGGAGGCAAATGAAGCCATATATGGGGTGGGCAGGGGAGAGCAATGCAGTGAGTGCGATGTACTTGATTAGACAATATTTCTCCTTGTTTGAGCTCGCAGGGTAGCACTCAGCCTGGAGTCAGGAAGATTTAAATTCAAATCATTCATCAGCTTCTTCCTAGCTCTGTCACCCTGAGTCACTCACTTAACTTCTGCCTCAGCTTCCTCACCTGAAAAATGGGGATCACGTACCTTCCATGGTTGTTATGAAGATCAAATATTTGAAGAACACTTTGCAAACTTTAAAGTGCTTTAAAATGCTACTTACTGTTGTTATTGCTATTGATTTCCTTACTATATCCAGTGAATGGCTTCTAGGCATTTTTCATTATCCTAACTTAACATGAAAAATTCTTCTTGTCTCCCTATGATTAAAGTGAGACTCAGTGGTCAGTCACCTCCCAGACTCCTATCACACAATAGGCACCATTCCATAGCACTAGTGCCTTATTAACATGACCCCTATTAAAATGAAGAGTTTCCATTTTTTAAAAATTTTTAGGGAGGCAATTGGGATTAAGTGACTTACTTAGCTAGTAAGTCTAAGTCTGGATTTGAACTCAGGTCCTCCTGATTCCAGGGCCAGTGTGCTATTGCGCTGCACCACCTAGCTTCCCCAAGAGTTTCTATCTCTACTATCAGGTTTTGTATATTGATGGCCACTCAGTTTTTGACTTGGTCACATAGGCTGAATGACTTTTCCAGGACTAACTCCATTCCTCCATTCTCTCTCTCTTTCTCTCTCTCTCTCTCTTTTTCTCTCTCTCTTCAACAAATAAATAAATAAATAAATATTTATGAAATTTATGTATGGAGCTTCGTGAAAGGTAGTGGAACAGAAACAAAGCTCAGGTAATATAAAGACCCTGGTCCCATTGTATTCAAGGTCCAGCAGTTTACTAAGTGAATGTACCATGTTTTGCATTTCTCCAATTAATTTAGCATCTAATGGAGTATCATCTGAGGTAGGAAGCTCTGATATTTGAGTTGAGCTTTATAGGATGAGTAGGTTGAAGAGAGGGAGGAAAGGCCCCAACATATATCTATAGATACAGAAAGTAGACCAGTTTGTTTAAGGAAAAGAGAGAAGGGTGAGCAGTAAAGGAGAGACAGTACACAAACAGGGTTGTGTTTTGGGAGTGAAAGAAATAATATGAGATAATAGCAAGAAGAAGAACTCTAAAATTTGAGGAAGATGGGGAGCAGAATTATGGATGCTTAACATCATATTTGTTCTGATACAGTTGAGATGTTAGATTCAATGTTTTGCCCCTGGAGTTTCTGACTCATTTGCTGATGGACACTTGAGAGGAAGAATTTATTTATTCCCTTCTCTGGGTACTGAAAGCCATTCCTCTTATATCAGGGCTTCTCTACCTAGAATTTCATATTTCCCAAATTATCCAAATGATATTATTTAAATTGATGATGATAATAAGAGATGTGTGGAATAATGGCCAGGCTACTCATCCTGGACCCAGGAAGACCAAAGTTCAACTCTCATCTCTCATAGTTACTAGCTGCCATTTAGCCAGATAAGTCACTTAATATCTCTATGGTTCAAATTGCTTCCTGACATTTATCTACTAAATCATAGATGGTTTTCTATCTGCTCTGGTGGAGGGAGGGCCTTCCTAATCCAACAGCACTCAATCCAGCCAGTTTTCTTCTGTTTTGTGATCAGTACCTCAACTTGTTATCAAACACTTTGAGGCTTTCAATGTCCTTTACACGCATTACCTTACTTAATCGTGATGATGCTCTTTGAGATGTGCTGTAAACTATAGGTATGTGTTCCCATTTCATAGGTCAGAAAACTGGCTCAGATAGAACAATAAACTTGTCTATTATCACACAGTTATATGGGCATCAGAGGCCAGATTTCAATGAAACGATTCCTCTCCTCATTCTAAGTCTGAAGTCTTCTCTGAAAAAAAAATGAGGATAGATGTATAAGAAATGGTAAAGATCATACTAATATATGTTGTCATTTCCTCATCTGTGAAGTAAGGGTTTGGATTTTATATGGCTGGACCATAGTTGTGACAAAAAAATCTAGGAATCTGTGTGGACTTCAAGCTCAATATTCTTCAACAGTGTCAAGTAGCTACTTTAGATTTCATTGATAGAATCAAGTCATTCAGAAGGAACATATACTTTCCTCACGATAGACAACAGAAGGGTATTGTACAAAGCAAACTCACTATTTACAATATAGGGTAAAAGTCTCTAAAAAGATTTTATTTTGACCTTAATTCCAATTCAAAGTAAGAGAAAAATGTAAATTTGCAAATAGAGAAGGATACTTATATGATGCAAGTGGACTTCTGAACATGAGGCATTTCCCAACTGCACTTAGCATATATAGCAACCATTAGTCATTCTGAGTTCAAAATGAGTCAGCTACTAGTCTTGGGAGGCGGTTTATTGTGTTCTGTGGAGGGAGGGTGGGTAGACACTGCTTAGTCTGCTATTTAATCATTGACTTTAGGGTTCAAGAAAGCATGGTCTCTGTCTCTGGTTGTCTTGCAATCAGACTGGGGCAAAGGAATGTGAAAATTTAGAGATTGAACTATGTAAATTGCCTATGGAAATTGAAATAGTCTTATTGTTAAATGTAGTTACTAATTTCAAGAGAGGGAAAATCTCTGACATTATAGGTATTGAAGTCTGGGAATTGCAATTTGAGAAAATGTATTAAAAAACTAAAGCATATGTAGAGAATTTCAAGCTGTGTGGGAAGGGAAATTAATAACATGTTATATGAGGAATATTAAAAGGAACTGGGAAAGTTTATCTTGAAGAAGGAAATATTTGTAAGACATAGGATAATTATTTTAAAATGTCGGAAGGAATGTAATGTGAAAAAATCACTAAGCTGAACAATAAAAGCAGGACTGGTAAGTATCAGATGCAAAGAGTCAGATTTCAGCTTCTTTTAAAGATCAAAGTTCATAATGATTACAACTTTTCATCTTTAGAATGTGCTGTTTCACAAGGTGCTAAGTTCTCCTTCTTTGGAAGTGTTCAAACAGAGGCTGGCATGATAAGTTTTCAGTGATGCTATAAAGAGGATTTCTCTTTGGATATGATTTCCATTACATGGAATCTGAGAGTCTTTCCATCTCTGAGACTTTATTATCATCACCAGCTGTTTCAAGTTGTTCCTATAAAATCACTGATATGTGCTCTGCCCCATCCCCGCAGAAAACCTCACACATTTTTTAGTCCTTTGTTTTAAGGTTAACTCACTACTAATCCCTCCCTCACTATTATCTAAATCTTTGGCAAGGTAAATATGTCATTGTTTCTTTAGGTTAACATGACTTTATGGAAAGAAATCTGCATGAAATTGTTTGTTAAAAGTCACTTCGTTCCAGTGATCTAACTTCCATCTTCTTTTTTAGATTGATGCTAATGGTGACCTCAGAGAATTCTTACAGTCAAAGGAATATGAAGGAAAAAAAAAATCCTTGTGTAAATGATTTTTACAGATAAATACCCTCTAGTACTTTGTCTAATATCTATCTAATTCATAAAAAGGGTTGAAGAAGCAACGTTGAGAGCTACAGACTAGTGAGTATCACTTTCTTCTGGAACAAGTTGATAGGACGTATAATGTAATGAGGGGTAGGATCATTGTGTTCTAATGCATATGATAGATAGGAAACTCCCTTGGAATTATATACCAAGTTACAATGGACCATTGTGATCCATGTTAGTGGAAAGAATTCCCTGTTCTGACAAAATCATAGTTCCTTAATTAATTTGCATATATGACATACAGCTTCTGTCAGGAAATCATGACTAAGTAATCTACTTGATTTCAGTGCAGTTTTGTGACATGGATCCTGGGGAACAAGTGTTGGTAGCCTTTGTATTTTTTTAAAAAATCTTTATTAAGATTAAATATTTAAATGATTTTTTTGCACGTGAAATCACTATGAAGCCATGTGGGACAATTCAGGTGTGTTTCTTGTGTTTTCTAAGGATAAAAAATGCGTCAACCATGCACCCATTGTGTTCCATGCAATGACTTTTTTCTTCTTCAGTCCCTGAGGATATTTTATATCACTTTAAGGTTTGTTTTTAACAGGTTGTAGTATATGAAAACATCTCCAAGTAGTGTAGCCAAGTCAGGTCTGGTATTATCTGAGGGCTCAAAGGGAAGAGACATATACTGGAATGGTGAAAAGTTAATCAGTAACCTTCCTTTCACATAAACATGTGTTAGGCAGTTACATTGATTAAATATTACAAATGATACCTAAAATTGCTGACTTTGAGCTCTTAAAGTTTCCGAGACAAGTCTTTGAGAGTATACGTTGTAGAGTAGGTGCTATTTGCATTGGTAGACAAAATTTCTTCCCTGGGGTTTCCCTATATCATTGAAATTACAGCTCTTCTGTCTCTGGTCACCTGCTTCTTCTAAAATGTGTCACTAACTATGCTAGATGTTGAGAACACAAAGACAAAAAGAATAAGAGTAACTGCCCTCAAGGAAGTTCAGTAGAACCTAGTAAGGTGAGGAAAATGACATATACATAGATTGGCAAATATTTATGTATATGCTAATCTAGTCACCTAGTGGTAAGGCAATATAAATTGCTTTGTAAGGTTAGCAAGCTGGAAATTCACTAACTGGAAAATAACAATTACAGAGATTTCTCCTGTTAAATGTAAAAGGCTTTACCATTCACTCCATTTCCAATTCCTCCTCTCAATTTTATCAAAGCTTTGGAGAAAGGAAATAGAAAACAGGAAACTGGACAGATAAATATGACCTTTTTCTAATTTAATTTTACTCTACTCAGTTAAAAAATGTCTATTATTAAGAATCACTTTTCCCTCTTAGCTTGTCTTGATTCCTGCCCCTCCCCACTTTATGTCTTTGCCTCTAATCCACAGCAAAAGTGGAAATCCCACCTGAAAATTTTTTCTTTTTTCTTTTTTATTAATTTTAGTTTACATCACCCATTTCCATGAGATTTTGGGTCACAAATTTTCTCCCCATCTTTCCCCTACCCACCACCCCAAAACAACCATCCCATTGTATAACCCCTCCCCCACTTTATTCTCTCCTATGTCCTCCCCCATCACCCCTCTGACTTTCCGGTAGGACAGGATGGATCTCCCTACCACAATGCCTGTGTATCTTAAGTCCCAGTTGGATGTAGTTAATAATAATAATAATTGTATACTTCACATTCTAGATTCTTTCTCTTCCTCCCTTGTCACCCACCCACACTGGAAGGACAAGCAATCAAATACAGGCTGTACATGTGTAATTATGCAGAACCTCTCCACAGTGGGCATATTGTGAGGGACTAATTATATGTCCCTCCTTCCTATCCCGCCCCCCCCCC